>OZ012718.1:33187880-34387880 GCA_963942605.1 Poecilus cupreus
ATTTTACTATTCCGATAAAAATTATATCTGATAACGGTTTGGAGTTTAATAATAAATTGATTCAAAATTATTTAGAATTATGAAAAATAAAAATTCATTATATCTCTGTAGATAACCCAAAAAGCAATGGAATAGTTGAACGATTTCATTCCTCTCTCATTGAACACATGCGTATTATAAATCAAAACCCGATAACAAAATCCCTTAAATTAAAAGAACGTTTAAATTACGCTCTAATCGCGTATAATAACAGTATCCACTCTATAACAAAACGAACGCCAATCGAAATTGTATACGGGATAGACGCAAATTCAAATATTAAACCTGAAGAAATTATCGTAGAAGATTACGTACATAAACATTCGGAAATATTAAAAGAAATTAACCAACAAGTAAAACAGAATATTGTAAAAGCCAAGTTGAAATACGCTAAACCACAAGATAAACAAATTGACATCCCTGAAGACGCACATGTAAAAATTCATAAACGAAATAGTGGCAAAATTGAAAAACCTAAATTTAAGAAAATTAAAGTAAAAGCAGTAGTACACGAACGCGGTCAAATAATCGACGATAAAAATAAAAAACACAAGTTGACACAATTAAAGAAACCCCGTATTACTGTTTCAGATTGATTCCATATGGAATCACGTTAATAATAAAAGATGACCACAACCCTGGCATCAATATCCTTGAACTCGGTGTTGCCCACATCCAGGTAAACACGCAAACTATAATTTTCAAAATTCCTTTGGAAGATTTATTCAAACAATTTGAAATATTAACACAAAATACTAAAGCACTGTATTCGAAACTTGATCTCCATAAGCTCGATAATAGTATAATTAATAACCGTAATATATTGAATACTTTATTAAATCACATTCAAGAAAAAGTTCAGTTATTAAACCTACACCGCAGAAAACGTGGTTTGATAAACGGCCTCGGAACAATAATCAAAAGTATAACCGGAAACCTCGACGCTTCCGATAAGGAACGTTATGATCAAATATTAGATAATGTTGAAAATAATCAAAAAATTATGTCTAATAAAATTAATACACTTATTCAAATAAATAATAATATAACAGCCCAATTTAATGAAAAAATAAAATTAATTAATGAAAATAATAATGCATTAAATGAAAAAATTCAAGCATTGAATAAATACAATGCAAAAATTCTGGACGAACTGGTAACCATAAAAATTGAGAATGTTATTAATCAATTCACGCAAGTAGCGCAAGATATTTATTTTTCCTTGGTTCAACTTGAAGAGACATTTACATTCTGTAAATTAAATATTTTATATTTTGGTATAATAAATTACGAACAATTTCTGAAAGAAATAAATAAAATAGAAAATAAACATTTACGTTCATTAATATTAAATAATATTCAGAATAATGATATTTTGAAAACATATTGCTCTTATAAAGATTTAAAATTGACCATTCTTATTGAAATGCCTGCAAACACACGAGTAGAAAACTTAATACAAGTCACACCTATCCCGACAAAACTACACAACTCATATGAGACTATGAATATTGTAAATGGATTGTATTCGAAAAATAATTGTAAAATAAAACCTGTTAATAAATGCATAAAATTAGATGATAAGGAATATTATTGTACATCTGAAAATAATGAGTATAATAAATGCTTGGAAAATATTATCTGTTATAAAGAATTTGAACATTGTCAATATTCAAAATTATCACAAATAAATTCGGTAATAACTGTAAAAAATTCAAAAATAAAGTATTTATATTTCCCTAATGAACAACAAGTAAAACTCACTTGTAATAATAATTTCGAAATACAAAATCTTAAGGGAATTTATATCACCGAAACTTGTGAGGTGAATAATCAAATAGAAATATCTAGTAACTTTGGAAATTTAATTGATTTAAATCAAAATATAACAAACATTCAAATAAAACATTTAGAACATAAAATCCATAATATTTCTAACTTCAGTATAGAAAAACAAAGAGAAATTCATTTAGATTCAATTCATAATATTAATAATAATAATGAAACTCATTATATAATATTGTATACTTTTATAGTATTAATTATGATTATAATTATCTGTTATTGCTTAAGGAATTTTTGTAAATGCAGAAGTTATCTTTCTAAAAGAAACAAAACTAATCAAAAAGATATTGAGTTAAATGAAATTAGTAAAAGTAATTCTCCTCAAGAATTAGCTTTTCCTCTTAAGGGTGGAGGAGTTATATAGGAGTCCAGCCCTGTATTGCACAATAATTTAGATATGTTACATCAGACAACTCCTCACGCTGTAAGGTGAGACTAAAAGCTTAGTAAGGTAAATTCTGCACATAAAAGAGAGATATGTAACTTGTAGATTTAGATTCTGCTCTGTACATCAAAGTATAAACACGTTGTAGTTGCTTGAGTAAAAATAAAATAAATTTTTTTAAGATTGAATTGATCTAGTATTATATTATATATATATATATATATATATATATATATATATATATATAACAACCTTCATTTGTCCAAATTCGTTTATTTTATAAATATTGATCTACTCAGTTAAGCACAAAACAATGATTAGCAATCTATTTTTCTAAAAATTTTACAATTACCCGCCACCATATTTTAACTATTATAAATTTTTTTGAGTTGCAACAAAATAATGTACAATACCTCTCATATTAATTTTATTCCTTCAAACTTATACTCTACAAACATGATTACTTTAAATATAATATACATGAATATTCCAATTATACGTAAGAGAGATCATTTTTAATTTATTACTGTGCTCCTCTCAGTCTTTTGCATACATGAAATTACACAAATGTCCAGCAAGAACCACGTGGAGGTGGGAGCATTCTCTTGCCAGGGAGGGATGGGATTGAAGGATGTAAAGGTTGGGAAAGCATTTAGGATACCTGAAAAATTAAAACTGTTATTTTGTATCTAACTGAGTCGCAACTTTATATAACACCGCACGCGAGCCGAAATCCTCTTCTCCCAAATACTTTCCAAGACAAGTTTGTTTCCGTTGTTATCCTTCGCGAAAAGTTCCTCTTGTGTTATTATTCTCCGCAATAAAATCTTCTTCTATGCCTACACTACTATCTTTTGCTGTATGTTGGGTTCAGTTATCGGTAGCAAAATACCGCACCGTTCCCACAGCATTAAATATCCTATCTTGTCTATTAAAATATTATAAAAGCCCAATCCATGTATAAACCGCAACAATACGCCACGTAGAATTTCAATTTCAATTATCTGCCGCATAAAAATCCTCTTCTCTCAAATCCTTTCCAAAACAATTTGTGTCCGTTTTAGTTTGTCTAAGTTATCCTTTGCGAAAAGTTCCCTTTTTGTTAAATCCTTTGCAATTTACCTATATTATCATCCGCTTTAAAATCCTCTTCTATGCTGTATATTAGGTTCAGTTATCGGTAGCAAAATACCGCACCGTTCCAAACAGCTTCAACCAGTTGCATGAGATCTACGAATCTTACAAAATTTCTATAAAATTTCTTTGAAAACTATATTTCCGGTCTTTCCTTCTCCATCCTGATTTATTGCATCCTCTTGTAATTTTATTTTTAAATTGTCGAATGATCTGACTCTTGACATCGCTACATATAACTGCCCGTGAGTAAAAACTGGCCGTTCCAAATTTATCCCCACATAATCAAAAGTTTGACCCTGCGATTTATTTATTGTCATGGAAAAGGCAAGTCTTATAGGGAATTGTCTGCGTTTTAGAATAAACGGTAAATTACTGTCAGTTGGCGTAAGATCAATTCGTGGTAAAAATACTCTATTCCCTTTATTCTGTCCTGTAACTACTTCTAAATCCAAATAATTTTGCTTCATTTGTTTAACTATTAATCGTGTTCCATTGCATAATACACATTTCGGGTTCATGTTGCGTAATAGCATAACAATTGCTCCTACTTTCAGATTCAATTTATGTGGTGGAAGGCCAGTGGGTGTCTGTTTGTTTCAAAGTTCAGTAGGATAATTCATTTTATTAGTGTCCTCGCATTCGGCTGAATCGGCGCTGTAGTATATTTTACTTATACCTACTATTTTATTTAGAACTAAATCATTCATTTTCATTGTGTCTTCGTTCTTTGGTGACAGTATAGCGCGATTAATAAATTTGTAAATATTCTCCGGTAATATATTGTCATTTCCAAAAATGTCGTCAGCTAATGAACCTGTTGTTATACATTTAGCCGGGATTAAAATGTCTTCCTCCAAACCGTTTCCTACTTTCAGTAGATATTTGGAAAACTCTACTTCGTTCTTATTCACTCTCATATTTTGAATCAGTGATCGCTTTTCGAATATGGGCCAAAGAGTACTACGCAACATTGAAATTTCTATTATTGCTGTTCTATGATTTGTATGCTTCACAATTGGTAGGCACTGACGGAAATCGCCTCCTAGTAATACCGTTTTACCCCCGAATGGTACACTTGTATCCATCAAATCTTTCAGATTTAAATCTACAGCTTTCAATGCGTGTGAAGGTGCCATTGTTACTTCGTCCCAAATTATTACAGAAGCTTGTTTTAGTAATTTTCCCGTTGTACTGTTTCCTTTTACTTTACATACGCTTGTTTCATTAATTGGTACAGGTAAATTTAAAAGTTGAATGAACTGTACGTCCTCCTTTTAACAATATTGCCGCAATTCCTGTCCACGCTACAGCTAACACTGTTAGACCTTCCCCTCTTAATATACTTATTATCGTATTGTAAAGGAATGTTTTACCGGTTCCGCCTGGGCCGTCCACAAAGAAATATCTATTTTGACACTTTTCGTCTCTTACAGCGGTCAGGATCAGTTTTAAAATTTCTTTCTGTTCATTATTAAACAACGCAGAATTATTTTCGCCCTCTAATCTTTCGGCAGTTACATCAATTACCTCATCTGTACCTATAGCAGTGTCTACTTCATCTGGTTCCGGTAGGCTAAAATCTTTAAGTTGAAAACCTTGCATCAATAAAATTTGCTCGATCTGTTTTAAACATTTACTTTCTGCAATGTTCCTGGGTTTGTGTTTTAAATAGTCTTCTGCTAAATTTTCTTTAAATCTTTCCCACAATGAAATAGCATCACAAGTTGTGTGAAAACAAATCAAGTAAGCAAATAATTCTCTCAATTGTCGCGGGAATTTATCCAGTACCGCTTCTTGTAAACATTTCTGACATTCGTCATCATTGGCTAGTAAACCTTTGGCTCTAGCAGCCTCCTGAAAAGTATTATATGCAACACCGTCTACAGTTTTTAAGTCATCGTAATTTGTTGCACCCGTTACATGAATTAACAATAATCTTAGATGAAATCTCTGAATGTCTTTTGGACTTACAGAAATAATTCTACCTATTATTGGTTTAGTTTCTCTTTGACGGGCTTTCCATTCATTGTCTTTAGTAAACACGTAATGTTTCGGGATGTCCATATAATGAAATTGACGTGCAGCATTGTCGGTCTGATTTAACGAAAACCAAGCAGTAAGACTTGTGTTTCGTTTCGCAGCTCTATCAATTGCCTTCTTTTCTTGCCCTGGTACAAACACTACAGCTTGCTGGTTTTTCAAATGAACAGCTAGTTCAAATACTGTGTGTGACTTATCCTGTAAAACATATTCTAATAATCTCCAGCAACTCTCTGGAGGTGAAACAAATCTGGCATCTAAATATCCATTAATTTCATTCCATTGAACTATTTTATTGTTGTCTATTTTACCCAACTTAACACTTGCACAGTCATGTCCTTTACATAAGTAATCACATATGTATTTTATGCTCTTCACAGAGGAACAAATTTCTATATTTATGTGGGTCTTGTATTTTTTGCTCAAATATGGATTGAATGGTACAATCCACCTATTATCTACTGTATGTTTTACTGTGCCGTTTTTCCACAAAATTTCAATTTTTGCACCATTATTTCGTCTTCTGTAAAGTCGGTATCCATTCACATTTTCTCGTGTTTCGTCTTGGAAAGTTTTGGGATAGTTTTTTGTACATTTATTATCATTCATGCACGGTGAATTTTTATTCAATATTCCACACGGTCCATGTATCATGTGTGTTTTTACAAGTTGATATAAATCGGATTCGTTATTTTCGTCTGGTATTTCGGCGCTCACCAAGGCGTCAATATCATCTTTGTTTCTAATTTTGCCTTTTTCATCAAGTGTCAAAAGTATGTGCATGAGTGGTAGTCCCCGCTTTTGAAATTCTATTACATATACGTATGCTACAACTTTTCCAAATATGTCGTCTTTCAGGAATTCATTAATCATGCTCTTGATTTTCCCATTAAATACCCGAGCAACTATGTCTGGTCTGTCTGATGCTGTTTGGCCTTCTTTGAGCTGATCTACAATCTCGATCCATTTGGGGTTACATGTCACTGTAATAAATAAATCTGGTTTGCCAAATTCACGTACGATTGCCATGGCATTTTGATCCATGAGTCCACTGTATCATTCCACTCGTAGTCTTGTCTGATTTTGACGAATAAAATTTAATCGTTCGCTTTCCACTTTAACGTATGCATCAACTATGAACTGTTGTGTTAATTTTCCAGCTTGTAAACATGGATTGAAGTAGTTTCGATCTGCCAAACGATTCATGTAAAATTGTAATGGCGAAACTTTCTTTATACCGTCAGCCTGTTTCATATGTATCCCCCATCCTTTGTCTCCATGTGGGAATAACAATGGATATACCATCGGGTCACAATTTTCACTAAATTGGTTTATCTTGACACTGCCCTGTCCTCTTGGATGTATACAGATATCTCTGTTTACAGGCGGTTCTCCGTCGGTCGAACTGAAAACCACTGCTACTTCGTTGCTAGTCGGTATGTTATATCGTCGTTTATCTTTATTTCGATCTGCGCATATCCACAAGTTGATTTCCGGAATACGTTGGTTTGTTTGTTTTGACTTCAAAATTTCTCGTTCTTCAAGTTCCTTCAGCATCATAAATGCTTCGTAATACGGATTCAATTCACGTATCAATAGGTCAAGTACTTTCATAATTTCTGGATCACATTTTCTATTATTTTCAATATTCATGCGTTTCATGAGAGCCTCTGCTGTGTCTATTATATATAATTGGACGTATTTTTCTGCAGCTCCATTTTCGGGATACATTGAGGATGTACTATGATAGATTTGCCCGTGAATTCTGAATGTATACGGACCCCGACCAGGTGGTGGAGAGATCTGTGCTCCCATAGATGCAAACGCAAGTGCACTGTTATATTTTCGAATATTTTCTTTAAAATTCTTACTTTTTGCATCATTTCTCGTTAGTAAATTTTTCACATAATTGGGATATGGTTTAAGCTGGTCCGGAATTAGTTTTCCTTTGCGACAACAGGTAGTGAATTTTCGCTCATATTGAAAGTTTTTAGATGCGCAAAATTTACATATTGTATCCATTTTACCTAAACTATGAGGTTCTACCTTTTCTTCCAACCAAACCTCTGGATGCCTGTTTGTAAGTATTTTTAATTTTATTTTTATCTGCTGCTCTTTCATTAGCAACTTTTTGTTTTTTTGCTAGTTTATCTGCTTCTAATCTCTTTTGTTTTTCTGCTATAGTTTCATTTATGAGATATTTACTTTTATTTGCTCTTTTTTTCTCTAATCGTTCTTGTTTTTTTTCAGCTGTTGCATTTTCATTATAAGTTCGATAATTTTGAGAAAGTTTATCCAATCGTTTTTTCCTAGCTTCACTAGATTCATTCTCTTTGTAAATTTGACGATTTTGAGAGAGTTTATCCAATCGTTTTTCTCTTGCCTCATTCGTTTCTTTTTTAATATAATTTTGTAAATTTGTTCTAAGTTTCTCTAGTCTTCGTTCTTTATCATCGCTTGTTTCATTTGCAATATATTTGATTTTATTTCGTAGCAACCCGAGGCCCTCCTTGATGGAAAAATTTAATGTATTTCGCATTTAATATTTCGCACATCATGTGTAAGAAAAATATGAAACATACAAAAGGCACTGTTCCACCGGGTCCTTTTACACCCAAAAAAATTTTCACCCGAATACATCAAACCGTCTAGGCTGTAAAAATGGGCAAAAGTGGTTGTTAGATTGGCTAAAATATAGGACTAGCGGTCCGACCTGCTTCGTAGGTCTGACCCCTAGGCTCCGCGTCACTGAAGACGATTACAACTGAAAATGTAAAAAAATAAATTGAGTAGTCTTAAATAACTTCCATTTAATACCAAATAATTGGCGAAGCAAGTTCGTCACCACGTTCCTCGCTTCCATGTTAGTGCATTGACAAAGAAAGCTCGTCACTTCGTTCCTCGCTTCCATGATTCTACTTTGTGACACTTGAGATTAAATCTCTTCCTTGAGAACTTTAATTTCATACCAAACACGGAAGGATTTAAATAACATTTACAAAAACAATTGACGATCGTCCAAAATTACTTTTTGATATTTGAGTTTAAATACGCTTCATGAGACTTTTAATTTGATATGAAATACAGTAGGATTTAAATAACATTTAAACAAAACAGTTGACAATCGCCAAAAACAACTTTTTGATACTTAAGTTCAAACCTCATCTGCGAGACCTTTAATTTGAATCCAAACACGGTAGGATTGAAATAACATTTATACAAAACAATTGACAATCGCCAAAAACCACTTTTTAATACTTGAGTACAAACGTTCTCTGCGAGACCTTCAATTTGATTCCAAACACGGTAGGATTTAAATAATATTTGTGCAAAACAAACGACAATCGCCCGAAACCTCTTTTTGATACTTGAGTACAACGTCCTCTGCGAGACCTTTAATTTGATTCCAAACACGGTAGGATTTAAATAATATTTGTACAAAACAATTGACAATCGCCCAAAACCACTTTTTAATACTTGAGTACAAACGTCCTCTGTGAGACCTTTAATTTGATTCCAAACACGGTAGGATTTAAATAATATTTATAAAAAACAATTGACAATCGTCCAAAACAACTTTTTCACACCCGTGTTCAAATCTCCTCTGCGAGACCTTTAATTTGATTCCAAACACGGTAGGATTTAAATAATATTTGTACAAAACAATTGACAATCGCCCAAAACCACTTTTTAATACTTGAGTACAAACGTCCTCTGTGAGACCTTAAATTTGATTCCAAACACGGTAGGATTTAAATAATATTTGTACAAAACAATTGACAATCGCCCAAAACCACTTTTTAATACTTGAGTACAAACGTCCTCTGTGAGACCTTTAATTTGATTCCAAACACGGTAGGATTTAAATAATATTTATAAAAAACAATTGACAATCGTCCAAAACAACTTTTTCACACCCGTGTTCAAATCTCCTCTGCGAGACCTTTAATTTGATTCCAAACACGGTAGGATTAAAATAATATTTGTACAAAACAATTGACAATCGCCCAAAACCACTTTTTAATACTTGAGTACAAACGTCCTCTGTGAGACCTTTAATTTGATTCCAAACACGGTAGGATTTAAATAATATTTATAAAAAACAATTGACAATCGTCCAAAACAACTTTTTCACACCCGTGTTCATATCTCCTCTGCGAGACCTTTAATTTGATTCCAAACACGGTAGGATTAAAATAATATTTGTACAAAACAATTGACAATCGTCCAAAACAACTTTTTCACACCCGTGTTCAAATCTCCTCTGCGAGACCTTTAATTTGATTCCAAACACGGTAGGATTAAAATAATATTTGTACAAAACAATTGACAATCGCCCAAAACCACTTTTTAATACTTGAGTACAAACGTCCTCTGTGAGACCTTAAATTTGATTCCAAACACGGTAGGATTTAAATAATATTTGTACAAAACAATTGACAATCGCCCAAAACCACTTTTTAATACTTGAGTACAAACGTCCTCTGTGAGACCTTTAATTTGATTCCAAACACGGTAGGATTTAAATAATATTTATAAAAAACAATTGACAATCGTCCAAAACAACTTTTTCACACCCGTGTTCAAATCTCCTCTGCGAGACCTTTAATTTGATTCCAAACACGGTAGGATTAAAATAATATTTGTACAAAACAATTGACAATCGCCCAAAACCACTTTTTAATACTTGAGTACAAACGTCCTCTGTGAGACCTTTAATTTGATTCCAAACACGGTAGGATTTAAATAATATTTATAAAAAACAATTGACAATCGTCCAAAACAACTTTTTCACACCCGTGTTCAAATCTCCTCTGCGAGACCTTTAATTTGATTCCAAACACGGTAGGATTAAAATAATATTTGTACAAAACAATTGACAATCGCCCAAAACCACTTTTTAATACTTGAGTACAAACGTCCTCTGTGAGACCTTTAATTTGATTCCAAACACGGTAGGATTTAAATAATATTTATGCAAAACAATTGACAATCGCCCGAAACCTCTTTTTGATACTTGAGTACAAATGTCCTCAAGCATAATAGCTGCCATAGTAACAAAGTTTTCGAGTGTTTACAGGACACAGTTTTACTGTATAATATTGAAAAACCTAGCATGGTTCCTTTTATAAGACGATTTTCTTGTGTTAAATTAACAATATTTTAAATTTAATTAAAGACATGTCGTTATGAACACATCAAACATAAAGGGTTCATTTTGAAATTTAATGAAATACCCTTTTATTCATTAGATAAATTCAACGATGATTCGGAAATATGCAATTCAATACAATTAATTATTCACAATAAAAAATTATTAAATTACAGTAAAAATAAATATGTATGAAATACATTTGTAAGCATAAAAGTAGAAGTATTATATCACAAATGCAAAGACGTGTGTACTATTACAAAATAAATTGATGGATTGTTGTAAATATATACACAAGTTTGAAATATCTTTCAAAATATAGATACAGAAGTATTATTTATTATATTGTTCCATTACTTTACATTCAATACCTATTAATCATAATAATTTAAAATATTTTTTTCTATTAAAAAAACATACAACTATACCTGAATGAAATTTTATTAATTTGCAAGTTACAAAGAAATACGTATTTAATGTGAATATGTATGTAAAATTTCATTTTCACAGAGCCAATGAAAAATTATTTTTGTAAATGCTGCAGTGTTAATATGTTGTCATTTCCAAATTGCAAGTTTTCTGAGATCAGGTTGATATTCAATATATTTTTGTATATAGAATCTCTACTTTGATATATTTATATATCTTTATATGTATTTTATTAATTGTTTTTTACTCTGTATTTATATTGTAATAAATAAAATAATTTTTTCTACAATCGTTGCACAATATCGACATTGTTATTCCATTTGTAGTTAGGAAATGTTCAAAATTGTCGCTCTAGGGCGACAAAGTGACATATTGTCGCACTAGTGCGACAAAACTAAAACAAAATTAAATTAGATAAAAGAAGTAAATGATGCATTGGATTTTTCTGGTAATAACCTTGCTATTGCAAATACAGTTGGCATATACGTACATACAGTTCAACTTAATCACCATAAACGTATTCACTCTGTAGACTTTATGTCAAATGTACTCCATATGTCAAATGTACTCCATGTGTCAAATTATGATTTCTTAGAAAATTTTTATTTTGTTCATAAACGTTGTCATGATTACGGTGACATGGGTAACTACAATTTTACTGAATTGTTATAGGTGGGACCAAAAATAATTTTGAAAATTAATTTTTTTCTACAGCTTGACATTTTTCAACGATTGTAGAAAAAATATTGTGTGTATCTCGTCGGATAGAGCTTGTTCGGTGCACTTGTCGAGTTGTTGATCTCGGCTTCGCCTCGATCAACAATTTTCTCGCCGCGTGCAACAAACAATGCTCTATCCGCACTTGATACACAAATAACTATTATTATTTTCAAAATAAATAAATATCTCTATCATATATAATACAAACTTAAAATTAACTAATAAAATCCGAATCAGTATTTCTGTAAACGTTAAGCATTTAAATAAGTTAGATAAATTGTATTTATAAAAATATTTCAGACATGTACTTATTTTACAACAATCCAACAATTTCTTTTGAAATTACTTACCATAATTTATGTTGTTATACTGGATATATCTTTGAATTTATGAAATAATAGTATTGTTTCTATACCTTATAAATATAATTCAAATATGCATTTTTACGGTAATTGAAAAATTACTATTAAAGTTACTTACTAAAGTAGTAAAGAATGTTTGAAGCTAAATATTTTTGACAATATTCACAAATTATAATATATTCATGGTCTTGAATGTTTGATATTATCGATCTGGTGAATATTTTAAAATACAGACTTAGAATATTTTCCCAAATTAGCTTCTCAATACAAATTTACATTTTCGATTTAGAAAATATGTTATATTAATTTTTCAAACTAAATTAAATAAAGTAACTAATAATAGATAGCATGTTATGTAAAACACATATTTTTAAATATAAATAATTTTAATTCTGTATACTAGTAATTATAAATTAGTAAAGGTTGTTACTCAATATTTGAAATTAATGGCACAAGCCAATAATTTCTAAGAGGATAGAATACAAAATATGTTGAAAATATCATAATGGCATATCTTGAAATGAAACAGACAATATTAACTTTGAAAACTGAAATCGTAAAATATTTTTCAAATTAATTAAGCTATGATAATTAATCATCATCGCAAAGTATATTATCATAAACTAATATTTTTAAGTCTTGGCCGAACATAGCTTGGTTCATTTAAAAATAATAATAATATTGAAATTCTAGGGCTAAAAGTCTAGAAAATTTTAACATAATGAAACATTATTTTAAACTACTATGGCGTAATTAATCTTTAATTTGTTCTAACATCAATTCGACGCGCATAAAGTCTTGAAACCTATAAAAGTTATTAGCCACTTAAATATAACTTTTTATTACAATCATTACTCCTAAACCATTTCTAGAGACATGTTATTCTTTTCAAATTTCAACAAACTAGTATCCCATAATTAACTCTTATTTCTATCGTCTAGTCGGCTTGCGACACTGCAAATGTTTTCTTCCCAAATCTCGTAGTAATAGCACTCATATAGACAAATTTGTATTGCTTACTTGCTTCTAATTCCATATGTACTCTTTTCCAACTTCAACAAGCTAATATCCCATATTGGATCTGTAATTCCTACGACAAGCGGTCCTTCAAAATAACAATAGCTCGGCATTGAAATCTAACTACCTGCATCTTTCAAATTTCAACAAGTTATTACACATCGTCTAGCCCGCAAGCTAAACTCAGAAATGAACCTGAATTATTATCCCCAAATAATCTGTTACAGGAATTACAAATCGGTGTTTATGTATAGAAGCTCTAAGGAATTCAATAATAAAGTAAATATATAGGTTTAAGTACGTATGCTTTATTAAACACATTTATCGAAATTTTACATAACTATATAATATACGTTACATTTTTACGAACTCTACAAGACATGTTTTTTCCCCTTTCCATAATCCTGAAAACCTGTTAATTTTAAAGCTATTATCTCCTGCACGGAACTTCTTAAGCTACGCACTTCTTCGTCGGTTAAATTATCAAATCGACCCGGCAGATACGAGACAAACTCTTCACATTCCACTAGAATCTTTCTTCCGAAGCCTGTAGAAACAGCCTTTACATCTATAAGCTTATATTCTATGTCGGAAATTCTTTTGATAAGCTTTACGTCTGATAGCAGTCCTAGTTTGTTCAGTTTCGAAAAATCCATTTCTGTAATACATATAAACACTTAATATAAACCTGCAGATGATCCCAGTCTTAAAACTATTTAAATTTAAAAATGATACAAAAAATAAGCAAATGATTCCTTCTTTATAAATCAAAATAGAATTAAAAAAAAAACTCACTTTGTTTCTTGCGGAGGCGACTGTACGATACTCAGATAGTTTGGGATGAGGCTGTGTGAACTACGAAGACGATTTCACTAAACTCAGATAATTTGGAATAACCGCTGCAAGAACACCCCATATATACACCGTCAACATATATTTTTCCCTTTTTAATCTTTCTGTCTCCTTTTATTCAAACTGGATACAAATATTAATCCGTACAAGTTAATAAAAATAACAAGCACTCATTGAACAATGTTTAAAATTTTACATCCTCAATATACAATTCATGCAGATAATGCTAAAAGAATCATACAAAACAGATACGCAAATACATATAGAAATAAATGAAATAAATAAACATATGATAGCAGCTGAAGCACATCAAAACTACCCCTGTACAGTACTGCAATTACGTACTAGCATGAAAATATTCAAACAAAAAACAACAATACTCTAATCACGTACTAGACACCTCAACCAGCCACAATCACTATTCCAAATCTCGAACAAACCATTAGCATCTACAAAAGACACCTTAACGGCACAAATCACATCAACATCATAACACTAGGCACGTGCTAACGCTCCACCTAAGACAACCGAAAAACACCTATCATAAGCAAACACATGAAACATACTCCAGTCATGTACTAGCATGAAAATATTCAAACAAAAAACAACAATATTCTAATCACGTACTAGACACCTCAACCAGCCACAATCACTATTCCAAATCTCGAACAACCCATTAGAACCTACAAAAGACACCTGAATGGCACAAATCACATCAACATCATAACACTAGCATAGTTTAAACACCCAAATACTCTAATCACGTACTAAACATAAAAAAACCTATAAAAAACACTGTCGCAATATAATCTCTAATCCAAATCACAAACACCCCATTAACACCGACAAAAAAACCATTACAAACACCCTCTACCCCCTCATACAGATCCACCTACAAGTCCAAGCAGCCTCTATCATCTTCTTCCGTTAAAAATATGCATTAAAGTAATTAATGCACAAGGACAATAATGCGTAAGGTCAACAGTGTGCTGCCGAGGTATGTACGTTGACCAAAGGCATTATTGTCCGTTTAATTCCCGTGGTACGTTCAACGTTTAATGTCCGACCGATATCTTATTTTTTATAACAGATTTTTATCGATTTTTGTCCTATCATCGTGTTTCGTTAAAGAGATTAATCTATTTGTTTGCAAACACAGTAACTAGGTAACGCGATATTCTTATTTGTTTACAGTACTAATTTTTTTAATTCAATTTTTCTATCTGACAATATAAATCAGAGTTTGTGTATTCTGTACCCAACAGCAACAACGTCAATTTTATATCGCCCGAGGGCATTATTTGGTATAATTGCCCCGCTAGATGGGCAGTTTTGATAACAATAACGTAACGGACGGACATTAACTATATAAACATGCATAATTTCATAATGTTTATGAAAACCGGACAAATTAATAACTGACCCTGACCCTGAAAAAGAAATGTAATTATATATCTCTGTCCTTCAATTATCGCCACGCACCAAGCACTCCAGTATATTTCTTTTATGTATATGCCTAAAACCAATATAACATTTTAAAGTACTACACTCAAAAAAGAGTTTTGCACGCAGCCAACAAAATTCCCGACATCGGCTTCATTCGCCGTCGCTCGTACCATAACGAAGGAGGCGTCATTTCACTTATCTGCAGATATCTTGTGCAACAAATTAAGTTGGAATTTCGTGTTGGTGTTTTTTACAGTATTATTGGTGTTTACGTATCTATATAATTCGCACATTTTCGTTTTAACTTGGAAGTTCTATTTTGTTTATTTTACTGTAAGTATAAATATTGTTTTTATTTTATTTTAATCTGTTGTAATTTGATAATTGAGTAAAGTGCGGAATGGGCACGAGTCAAATGTGTTGAGACACATTCGTTCAGTTATTTTAACAGAGTAATTCTGTATTAACATTATTATTTTTATTTTATATTGACAAGTCATACACTTCATTAACATTAAAAACATTTTAACTTCGAATATTTGATTATTCACATATAAAGAGCAACACTATAAACTGTTTATTATAATTTAAGTAGTCTAACAACACCCTCCCCCCCCCCCACTCAAAAGTTTATAATTCCTACGTAATTTATTCAATTTAATTTTATTTAGTGGTTTTGTCAACATATCAGCAATCATTTCTGCACTTGGACAATAACAGAATTTAATAATGCCTTAATTAACCAAATCAAGAAAATAATGACAACGAACATCTTTATGCTTTGTTCTTGAATTTATCTTCTTATTCGTAGTCATTTTTATACAGCTTTGGTTGTCTTCATACATTATAGATGGCGAATCTGGTTTAAATTCAATGTTATCCTATAATTGCCGAATCCAAATCATTTCTTGACTTGCTAAGCATAGATATATTCCGCTTCCGTGTGTGATAAAGCGACATCTTACTACTCCAAGAAATAGGACTTCATCCCAGCATGAAAATGTCACCACTTGTTGACTTTCGGACATGCATATTTCCCACCCAATCAGCATCTACGTAAAGGCCGTTTGACACGTTGCATTTTTTTGTACAAAATTATGTTCAGCCGTATTTTTGTATGCATGCCGTGGTTAATGTTAAATACAAACACCAAAAATAATCAATTCAAGCAAGAGCTAAATGCCACAATCAAAGAGCACCGCTAAAATAATTTGCTGTAGTCAGTAGTCTGTATTACGCAGGTCAAACGTAAGTGAAACCTTTTAATGTAGAATATTTACCACAATAAAAGATATAATCAGAGTACCATATTTTTTATTTGCATTTTACTAAATAGAAAAAATAAAGTCTTAACATAATTTAGTTAATGAATTAACGTTATTGAAATGAAAATAATAAATTTATTTAGTACATAACCGTGCTCTACTGTGTATAGATTTATAATTAACAATTAACTGCGCATTTTCGAGGAAAAATTTGTAAGAATATAGGACGTATTCTACATTTTTCTGAAGGTTTTTTACTGTATGCCACGACAGATTTTTTTGTTCATAATTCTGTAACAGAAAAATGTGTACAATGAGCGCATAAACCATAAATGAAATATGACAAATTTATATTAATATCATGTAACACGTACGGAATAATTAGTAGTAAAGTATATATGTTTTTTTAATATTCTGCAGTAAAGCGATATTATAACGATTTGAACATATTTTGACGTCACGGGTGCTCCCGTTGATTCTATTGGCCAGAAATATAAAAAAGTGCAAATCGCGCGTCTGTCGTTGCGCCCAACGCCTATTGTGGGCTAAAAAAGAACGAAGAAATGTCATTTCATTTGTTTTGTTTGTTGGGCTTCTATTACTTGTTTTATAATTTCACTGTTTTATTGTACTGTATTCAAAAACTATTGAATAAAATTGTGTGCTGTAGTTAGGTTACATCACTACTAGACTAGCGCCACTGTTCTCAAACTTTCGTATGATATTTACTCGAATATCAAGTTAAATACTATAAGCTGCCAAACGAATTTTATATTTATTTATATAAGTTTCATTGTTGTAAATTAAGACTTAATATGTAAATATTATTTTTACACTAAAAAATATATAATATCTACTATCATGTAAAATCGTTATTTTTGTGCTACTGGAGAAGCACTCCTGACGTCACATAAACTTTACAAAATCATATCTCGGGTAATATATGGAATTTTCACATCGGGTTTTCACTGATCGTCATATATTCTAATAAAGTTTGATAAAAAATTATTTAAAAAATTGGTTTATAGTCCCATTGTAAACAGAATAATGGAACATGTCTAACGGCCTTAATCAACTTGTTCTAATTTATTTGTAGAATTAAGTTTTAATTTGACATTTTTCGCTTTCTTTAAATATATTATTATCCTTTTTATACCATTCTAATCTGCTTGTGTTGGTTTACTAACTTTTCGACATAATATGCTTACAGCAACTGAAATTTCTGGACGAGTAGAGATTGCAATATGTAGCAGAGCCCCCGCGGCTTTTCTGTATTCTGCATTGTTTATTAATTGATTTCTTCTGTCTTTGTTTTCAAATTACCATTCCATCAGTGTTGATACATCTTTGACTCCTTTCATTCCAAATTTTTCTATTATTTCATCAATTTTTGATATTTGATTTAATAAGAAACTTTCATTTTTGTCTTTTGTAACTTGTATTCATAAATTATAATTAACATCTCCAAGATCTTATAGAAATATTTGTATTCAATTCATCTCTCACTTTAAATATTTCCTCTTCATTTTCGTTAATAATTAATATCAACAACGTAAATTAATATATATGTTATTGTGTTATTTTTCTTGTATAAACATTGATCAGCTTTGCTTTTCGTAAATTTTAAATTTTGTAATACTTTGTCGAACTTTATATGCCATGCCCTTGCAATCTTGCTTTGTACATAATCAGATTTCTTCAATTTACGCACGAGATGTTCTTTATTTTTCTGAGTATATCCTTCTCGTTGCACCATGTATAAATCTTTATTAATATTTCCATTAAGAAACACTGTTTTAACATCATAATGCTTAACTTTGAGTCCTTTTATTGCAGCTGTAGTTAAAATTGTTGACAACAGGAGCGAATGTAGGATCATAATCTTTACCAAATTTTTGTGAATAACCTGAACAACGAGTCTTGCTTTATACTTCGAAATATTTCCTTATCCATCATGTTTTACTTTAAAGATCCATTTGTAATTAATTGGTTTCTTTCCAGGACGTAACTCTGTCATATTCCATGTTTCATTTTCTATAAGCGAATTCATTTCTTCTGCGACTTTCATGCATTTTTCCTTTTCAGGACAAGCAATTCTATCATTTCTTTCCAAGAGCTTGGCTTATTTTTTTCTGTTTGAGTTAAGTATGTAAATTTTTCTGGTGGAATACCCCTTATTAATTCTGATAGATCTTATTTATTTTATATTTTCTGTACCTATAGATATATTTTCCTCATTTTCTATTTCTTCTAATTTGCTCTTAATATCTTCTGTTGCTTCTGTCAATCTTCGAACGATCTCTAACCCATTAATAAATTTTCAATTAATATAGTACGACCGATAATAATCTTACTTGTTCTTGGAAACAGTACTTTGCAACCATTTAATTTTTCTGAATGTCCTACAAAAATACCTGGTGCTACTCGGGAATTCCACTTTGTTCTCTTTTCTTTTGGGATATATGAATAGACAGGACTACCAAATATTTTCAAATGACTTAGGTCTGGTTTCTTTTTATGGTACTTTTCAAACTGTGTCTTCGTCATTTGATTGTTAGGATTATTTGGTAAATAACACACTATCATTATTGTTTCTTTACAGTGTTTATTAGGTAAACCATCATCAATTAGCATAGCTCTCGTAGATACATTATACAGATTAATTATCTATTCATCCGTTCTGCAGCACAATTTTGCTGCGGCGAATTCGGGACTGTTGTTTTAAATTCTATACCATGCTTCTTAAGTATGAATTGAATTTTGTTTCCAGTAAATTCCTCTCCATTATCAGTATGTAATACTTTAATATTTCTGTACAAACTATTCTTCACTGCAGTTATAAAATTTTCCAAATTTCTCTGATACTTCGTCTTTGGTATGAAACAAAAATACTGTTGTACCTATATCTTGAGAAATCATCTATGAAAATTAAGACTATTTGAATAATTTCAGTTGTTCGTTTTCTAACTTCTTGTAACATGGTTTCTTCTTAATTTAGCATTAATACAATTTGTACATTTCATTAGTCTCTTGCAGTCTTCTAATTTTATTCCATGTGCCATTTTATTTAGATGTAATTTCTTCACATCGTCGGGATATCTGTGTATGATGATATCCTAGCTTACGATGTCATGTATGAATACAATTCTTATGATCTTCATCTTTAGGCAAATATACAACTTCTTACATGTCAGTTTATATAGGTTTATGTCAATTATTCTTACAGCCAACAAGATATTTTTCTTGTTTATGTAACATTTATTATTTTTAAATATTATAAAATTTCTATTTTCTGTTAACTTCTTAACTGATAATAAACTACCTCTTAATTCTGGAGCGTATAAGATATCATTGACTAAATTCGTTAAGTTATATTGTAATAAATCTTACATATTAAATATCCATCTCCAAATTTCTTCTGACATAATAAATTGACCATTTGCCATTGTAATTTTTTTATGTACAATACATGAATGTTTTGTGAAGAAATTTTTATTATTTGTCATTTGACTGGTTGCTCCACTATCAATGATCCATCCATTTATGTCAGAATGATTATTCTTGAAACTAAAACATATTTCATTGGTTTCTTCTGTATTTGAAGTGCTATTAACTGCACTTTTAACTTTATGGACATTATTATTATCTCAATTTTTTTCTTGCATTTTATTTTTCCATATTCTACAATTTCTTCTTTAAATGTCCAGGTTCTTGCATACAAAACATTCTCTTGTCTTTTGATTGGTATTGTTATAATATTTAATCCATTTATTATTATTTACTTTAGTACAGAGTATTTATTTACTTTTTCATTCTGTTGTATTCATCTAGATGTTTACTTTTAACATATTCAAGTGTTAACTCATTATCTAACTAATGCAGTGAGAAGTGCATTATGTTTTTCCGGTAATCCTCCTTATAATGAAGCTGCCACATGGAAATCTTTTATTTCTCATTACCACGTAATTTCGGTATTTTCAAAGCATTTCTAATATAGTTTTGCACGAGGTTTTGCATGTGTTGTTCTCGTTTTTTTTATATATAGTTTTCTGAGTAAGTATAACTTGTTATATAGTTTTGCTCTCTCATGAACTTTCTGTAGTTCTATTCTATCTTTTGCAGTTGTACATTGACATATGTTAATAATTTGACTGTCATCAATACTTAAAGAAATAGTCGATTTTGACTTCTCATCTTTATGTGACCATTCTTCGGTAATCTTATTTGGTTTGTCTTCTTTTATTAATTTCAATATACGAAAACTTAGAATCATTTATATCTGCCGTTCTTAATTTCTTTATTTTATTTTATGAGCTTATTATCTAGCAAAGTAAAACCACAGAGGAATTCTTAATTAATAATTTTTTTTATGGATATTTCATACATTTTTATATTAAGACAATTCAGCTCTGAATACTCGATTATTATCATATCAAGGAGGACACCATAAACTGTTTGTTTATTATAATTTAAATTGGCTAACCGTCTACACGAATGATTTTAAGTAGTCTTCCGTTTGCAAGTACCAAATTGCAATTGCAGTTTTTTTTTTTACATGTTTGCCGTTACTTAATTTTATGTAGTTCCTTTAGTTCAGCTCCAGGTTGTTTTTAGAGAGTATCAATTTATTTGTTTATATTTTCTTATTTTTATGACTATTATTGTGTATATTTTTAACAACTTTACCCAGAATTTTCTCTACGTGTTTCTATATTGTTGTATGTGTGTCCATGTAAAATAATTTTTTCGACCTAATCTTGTAAATAATTTATTATATTTGTAAGTTTTTATAGTTATGTTCACTACGCTACATTTGCAGAGCTTTGATGATGGCAGTTGTGATTGCCAGAACGTCGACGTTGTATTTATTAAATTTTACTACAAGTCCGTTTTTTAATCTTCCCATAAAAATATATTATTACTGTTTTATATCGTTGTAAAGCGAAACAAATCTCAATAGTAATATAACAAATGAGTGAGAATAAATTGAAAATAGTGTGACTGATTTTTCGAAAACTTGTTGACGGCAATAGTCACTGAAGCCCGTAGGGATTGAGTGGCTATTGCCAAAGGCAACCAGTTTAAGAAAGAATTTGGACAATTATTTTCGAATTTATCGAACTCTCGAATTATATTTGTTTTGATTATTTTTTATCCACAAATTCAAAGCGAAATTGGACAGTGCATTACCATGTGCTATAAGTCACTGTTATGCTAACCTAACCTAACTATCTGATAGTGTCTAGAAAACAAAAACTACAGAGCTTATTGCCGGGAATAATCTCTAGAGCTTTATTCTTACTACAATAATGAAAGTATTGGTTAAAACGCAGACACGTGACAAAATATAATGTTAAAAAATAATTTATTCAAAAATGTCATGGTTTATGACCGCCATATAAAAAAATAAAAGTAGATATCAGTAACTCGTCAATGTTTAGTTATAAAAAATTTGATTACTTCTCCAAATTCATCATTTATTATAAATGTCTTAAAAAATGCAAAGTAGAATCTCATTATTTCACATACCAAAGTTATAAGTAAAAAAAGGAAATCGGTAAATCTTTATTTTATCCATTATCTACTCACCTATGCATTCAATTAAAAAAAATTATAAAACCTGTGTGATCCTAGCTTTAAGGGGAAGTTTTAATTAGTTTATGTTTGCGTCTCAAAACTCCTAATTCAACTTACACAAGTAATATTACTATTTTCTCTTTTTCAGGCGATTTCGAAGTTGAAGATTCCATAATTCATTTGTTCTTCTTACCGCACAACACTCCAATCATTCCACAAATTAAAACAAACGTGTTGGGAGAATTATAGCCGTTTAATGCAATACATACAAATATTACAAGGCAGCAGCGACCCGCGAGGACTGAAATTCACTGAGTTGCAAATCCAGATAAACAATCCAGACTTTATGATGGAGCGAGAGCAGGCCGTGGATAATGAACTACATATTAAAGAAGAGATCGAAGATTCATTACAATCATTGGAGTATGATCACAGAACTGTTTTAGATGACGACGTCGACATTAAAGAAGAATTTATTGCAGACAACGAGGACCACGTATATTACTTGAAACATGTAAAGTATGAATCGGTAATTGATAATGAAAAAGACAGTGTTTCAAGGAGTAATTGTGAAGATGACAACAAACCGAATGTGGATGCAGTTAACTTCAATACAGACACAGATAATATGAAACTGCATGCACGGATTCGAGATCACAAATGTTCTATATGTGATAAGATGTTTGTAAAAAAGGCTTTAACGCAACATATGAAAATACATGCAGGAATTCGAAATTACAAATGTTCTATTTGTGATAAAAAATTTGTACGAAATGCACATTTAATCCAACATACGAAAATACATGCAGGAATTCGAGATCAAAAATGTTCTATTTGTGATAAGAAATTTTTAACAAAGGCTAGTTTATCCTATCATATCAAAGTGCATGCAGCAATTCGAGATTATAAATGTTCTATTTGTAATAAGACATTTATCCAAAAGTCCAATTTAACCCAACATATGAAAGTACATACAGGAATTAGAGATTACAAATGTTCTATTTGTGACAAAAAGTTTGCACATAAGTGTAATTTAACCCGTCATATGGGAGTACATGCTGGAAATCGTGATCAGAAATGTACTATTTGTGATAAGAAGTTTGTTCAAAAGTTTAATTTAATCAAACATATGAAACTACACACAAGCGTTCGAGAACACCAATGTTTTATTTGTAATAAGAAGTTTTCACAAAAGGCTTATTTAACCAAACATATACAAATACATACAGGAATTCGAGATTACTAATGTTCTACTTGTGATAATAAGTTCGTAAACAAGAATAATTTAACAAATCATATGACAATACACGAAGAAAACATATTATAAATGTTCTGTTTGTGATACGGAGATTTTATTTAAACCCTATTACCCTTGCACACAATGAGATTCTTGCTGATATATTTTAAGAAAATTTGTCCCTAGGTATATTTGTGGTATGCATAGTTTGTGATCCCGCATATTTCCGTTTCCGGTTGCCCGATGTCTGTGACCGCGTGTTCAGGCCCTGGTAATGCCAGCTGATTTTTGCTGTTCTTTTTTTGTCTGATACCAAAATGTTTCAACTTAAAATAACTTGAAATAATTAATAAACAATTGAGATTATTTTTTTATCAATATAAAAGGCTAATTTAGCCTATCATATGAAAGTTCATGGTAGTATTCGAGATCAGAAATGTTCTATTTGTGATAAGGGGTTTGTAAAAACGCTCATTTAAACCTATATATGACAATACACGAAGAAAATATATGAATTTGCACATATGTTAGCGCATGAATCAGTTAAACTTTATAAATGTTTTGTTTGTGAAAATTGTTTTTTATAAGCACTGTTATTTTAGCCAAATATAAATAAAACACAAATTTAACTGGCATTTTTCTTAGTTATTTTGTTATATTAATAATAATATTCTTTATTGGTCAAAAAGCTTTACATGTTTCACGCCATTTTGCGTGATTCCTTGTTTTTACCCAATGTTTCCCCAAGAAACATACCTCCAAGTTCGGTAGATGTCACTACCTACTCAAACACATCAGATGAATTTTGTCTGTTCATCGTAAGTGCGCGCAAAAACAACATAGTCGCAATAAAACTATTATTGTGATAGAACGTGTAGCGTAATTTGCTCGCTCGCTTTATATTACCTATCGCTCGCATCTCAGTTTTGCGCGTAAGATATTCGTGTAAAACACCGCTCCGCTTTAATTTAAGTGCTTTAATATACTCGTATAAGTGCAATTTGACAATAGTGCATGTTGCTTTTCTGCACATCCCGCTTGAATACATTGAGGATTAGCACCAGCAGAAGGATACAGGGCTGTCGACGACATCTACAAGGACTGCAGACAGCATCCAAGGTATGTTCCTATAATTTCACATCCTTTAATCACATGATCTGGCTCTGACCGCAAAAATACAGTCCACTAAAAATTTATCGAAAATATACTAATACTATAAGAAAATAAAATCCACACAATATATTCTCAATATATACTAAATTGTCTAATAATATTTTTAAAAAATTACTAAAATATAGATCTCATGCCGAAGTACATACCTATGAAACAAGAAATAAACTCAGTTTGATTGTTCCAAGATTGACAAATAAAAATTCCACAATTAACATCAACTTGAAACTTTTTAATAGACTTCCACAAGATATAAGGGATCTGAACTTAAACAAGTTTAAATCCATTATGTCCAAGAAACTAATGAATAAAAGCTACTGTAGTATTAAAGAATATCTAACAGATACAAAGTTTTGAATTGACTTTAAATTAAATTTTTGATAATTTTTCTGTTCTCTTTTCTAGCGTATTGCCTGACGAAAAATTCAGCACTATATTTTTTATGTAAAAAAATTTTGACGTACCATGCATGTATTTGCTATTTGGTAAATAAACTATTATTATTGTTATTATAAGTGTAAAAATCTTATATCATTTTTTCATGATAAATTTTCCAGGCAAAAAAAACATCGCGAAATCAAATTATTAGCCAAAGTGTTTTTTTATAACTTTTTATATTTACGAACAAATTGTACCACAACTTATACATTCCAATTGAAAAAAGATTTAATTACATGTTAAGTTAATAAAAATCTATCTTGAAAAATTGTCGAATAGAATTTTTTTATTACCTTCTGTCCGGGAATGAATTCGTAACTGCAAATTTATTTTTAAGAAAAAAAGTAAATTTTATGTATACAAAAAATTGCCATCCTTGGAATATGGTTTCAGTATTAGGACAGGAAATATCGGTCGCTACATTATATAGTTTTAGAAGCGCTGTTCGTTACATATTTCGTTGACTGGAGTTGATACCCATTCCTGTAAAATAAGACACAATAAACAAATCGATCTGTAATATTTTTAATGGTTACATTAATGTAAATATTTACTAATAATGCTTCGGGTAAATTAGCATATCCCAAAGCTAATGCTTTCACTACAAGACCAATTTGGGTTTCCCCTTATCATTTCAACATGTATTGAAATTTGGAAAAAATGTAAATTATATTTTAGTATATCATATAGCATGGGAAAATACTCTAACATATACAGGTTAGTTTTCAAATATTGGCTCTCCTAATTAGTCCTTGCAAAACGTCAAGTAGAGATCAAATTTTTTAATATGTTATAGGTCGGTCCCTTGGTTAGTAATCCAAATTTTTGACCTCTTTACGCTTGTGCGTTCGACGTAGTACTCCCTTTTTTTTATAAAAATACGTCCATTTTTTCTATTCGTCGATTATCTCTTAAATGGTTAATATTACGTAAAAAACTATCATATACAAAAGTGTTAAGTTACCGACAAAAATGTAAAAATAAAAAATTAATATTTAACATTATTTTTATACTTTTGGGGACTCTGCTTCAACTGTTAATATATACGTGGTTCCCGAGATATCAAAAATAAATGTAAGTAATTTTGTTTTAAATTTCTGTAAATCTTGAACGGAATCAAATTTCTAAAATAAGTTGTCTAATATAGAAATGCCAAAAACCGAAATTTTATATTTGATTCCGTTGAGGAATTATAGTTAATTAAACATAAAATTTGAAGAAAATTTCCTTACATTTTTGAGATGGTAAATAATTCTGTGGTAACGCATCGAACCGTGGATCGTAAGATTCTCAGTTCAAATCCCACTGCCGACTGTTGCCAATTTAAATTTACCCCTGTGGTTTCCCCTCCACTCCACTAAAAACATTCAGGGCTATGACTTGATGGCTTGAAACCGCATTTCATACGCAAAAATATATCACTTACCGAGATCTACGTAAGCAGAGTGCCACACCCATAATGGGTTAAAGGCGTGATGATATATTTATTTATTTTATAAACAAATGGGTTTTTTTAGACTGCTACATTTCATTTTCATTTCATCCATATATATATATATATATATATATATATATATATATATATATATATATATATATATATATATTTCCGATGGGCTAGAGTCCCCAAAGTGTAAAAATAATGTTTACTAATAGAAAAATGTCGGCGCAATCTAATGCTGATAACCGGAGGTCCATAGTTCAGTCCGTTGAAAAACTATTGACTATTGACAACTATTATAATTACATAAACATTTTTTTTATATATCATCACAAAATGGACGTAATTTTAAGAGAAAAGGGCGCGCCACGGCGAACGAACAGGGGTTAGGAGGTAAAAAAATTGTACTCTTAACCAAGGGACCGACCTACATGACATATTATAAATTTAAAACTACTTAACATTTTACAAGATAAGGCCATTTTTCAACCTCTGGTTCCTTGGTCTTTCATATCAAATTTATCCTATCAAAATTTTTATATACGAAGATGGGCAGCAGGCTAACTACTTCGGTCATATGTCGCCTCATGAGTGGATGATTATGAATGTATGTGTACAACACAAACGACCATACTCTTCTGTGAGATTCGAACCCACGACCATGTGAATCCATGTAAATTCATCTGCTAACAGATTATTGCATTTTCCCAATATTAATTTACTATATCTCTGAACACACTACACAGAAAATACCAGTATTTCTGGAAAAAACGAAAAAATATTCTTAAACTAGTTAATAAGATAGCCCAAGGGATAAGTAGGTATATAAAGTTGAACCATTCACAAAATGAGCCAGTTCCAAGTGCATTCAACTATGCGACGACTTGAGTTAACCGCTACAGCTCTACTGCTGTCTGTGCTCTCAACATCAGCCATCGAACTAACTGGATGTAAAGAAACCAAAGAAAAGATTCAACACCTATCAAGAGAACATTTCGCGGGGTATGACTTGACAAACATAACTCACATTACATACGATGAGTGCGGAATAGAAACCATATCGAAAGATGCGTTTGAAGGTATGTCTAACCTCGAATTTCTACAAATTACCAATAATTTAATCAGGGCTTTGAAACCGGGAACGTTTCTCAACAATAACAAACTGAAACACTTAAATATTGCTGGCAATGAATTGACAAAACTGCACGAAGACACTTTGAACAATTTAAAGAACATAGAAGATTTCAACGCTGAAGGTAACAAACTAAAAATTATTCCGAAAAATTTGTTTTCACCTGCAACAAACCTTAAAAATATTCTTCTTTGGGCCAACGAAATAACAACCATTCACGAAGAAGCTTTTAAGAACAATAACAAACTTATAAGTATTGATTTAACAAGTAATCAACTTAACAATATTGAAAATATATATTTACCTGTCACATTGAAATACCTAGACATCACAGGCAACGGCATCTCGAATTTCCCTGAAAACGTTTTTGAAAATCTAACCCAACTAGTTCACCTTCGTTCACTAGTTAATCAAGTGGAAAAAATCCCTAAGAAGCTTCTTGCCAACCTACGCGTTTTAAATACTCTTGATCTATCTTTGAATTCAATTTCTTCGCTGGACGACGATGCATTCGAACACAACACGGAACTAACAGACTTAAAATTGAGTTATAATAGAATAACAGAACTACAAGCGGGACTTTTTAAAAATCTTAAAAAGCTCCAATATCCCTTTTTAAATGACAACCAAATTCAACGCATCGACGAAACAGCGTTTCCTATCTCAACCGAATTGCACTCTATTGATATTTCTGATAATGAATTGAAAACATTAAATCCCAAAGTATTTAAAAATTTGTCCAATTTGGAATATTTGAATCTTGGCGGCAATCCTTGGCTATGCAATTGCGAACTAACAGATCTTGTTGAAATATGGAAGAAGAAGTTCACTAAAGTGTTTTATGAGGCAACTTGTGCAGCACCTGAACATCTGGAAGATGTTTCGTGGCTTGAATTAAATAAAGAAAGAATCTGTCCAGCAAAATAGGTTATGGTAAGTTTTTAAATCTTTATATTGTGACGTTCGTGGGTTTTAAACGTTTTCATTTAAACAAAAAGAACTATTACTAATAACAAATAATGAATAATTATTAAAATAAAGAGGAAAAGGTAATTTACACTATATGTATGAGATTAGACAGCTAGTGCCATCTGTGATGGACTAGAATAACCGTTGTATTTAAAACTACATAAGTGGCTCCGTAAGCGGAGAGAATATATATTGAATTTTTACAGTTAATGTAAGACAGTTGATGGGAGAAGACATATTGTGAGACGATGTACAAGCATGAAATAGCAATAAAAGCGTAAGAGAAAATAAGGCAGTTTAAATCAACAACACTATATTTAAAAACTAAAATAACCAATACAAAAACTTATACACTTGCACTTATCACTACTTTAAGCAAACACTATTATTTATATAAACTAGCCGAGCGATATTTATTTAAGACTATGTATTTATATTCAGACCGAGCGATATATTTATGTTCACAAGCTCTTCATAGTAGCTTCGGAGTCAACTGATTGACTGAGTCAACTGACTGACTGACTGCTTCCCGTGATTCTCTATTGTGGAGCGAGCGGACTAGTTCAAACAAGCCGGCGTTGCGTCATTTACTCAGCGGCGCAAGCCGACAAGCTTCAATTTGTTGTTGCCGCGTGCGTTACAATATATAAAATTACGGTGTGCGTGTGTTTGTAATTCTTCTCTTCCTAAACGGCTTAACCGATTTTTATGATGTTTTCCTGACTTATATTCATAACTTACGAATTTGACCATCCAGGTGACTCCATAAGTACAAAAAAAATTTTTCTTCAAAATCGTTCGGGTAAATAGCTCTTTGGTAACGCATCGGACTGTGGATCGTGAGATCCTCAGTTCGAATCCCACTTCCGACAGTTGCCAATTTAAATTTATCCCTGTGGTTCCCCCTCCAATAACAACTTTGGGAGCTGTGACTTGATGGCTGGTAACCGCATTTCATACACAAAAATATATCACTTCCCGAGATCTGCGTAAGCAGAGTGCCATACCCGCAATGGGTAAAAGGTGTGATGATATATTTATTTATAAATTTATAAAATCGGTCAAGACGTTTCGCAGGAGAAGAACTACGAATAGTGAAATTTTACAGTCCGGAGAAATATAATTTGCTGGTGATTAAATTTTGGTAGCTGGCCATCAATAGAAAGTGCTAGATTGTGGTTTTTCAAACATATCTCAGTAAATTATTGGATTTAGAGTAAATTATGTCATAAATAGATTTGGAATAATATTGGCTACAATTTTTATTGTCAACTTTTATTTATATTTTGTACCGTTTTTACAGGTTCCAAGTTGAAAAAAAAAATTGCTCAAATTTTAAGATACACGAAGAAGGACGTGCGAAGATAATTCACTATTATTTAAAACTTTATTTTGTTTTTTAATAATATTTGCAGTATTGTATATTGTTTTTAAATGTTGATTCCAGTACTCAATATATTTTCTTATTAAAATAATTAATATTCTCTAAATGATGTATTAAGTGTTAAATCAATATTAATAAAAAGCAATAAATTAAATTGAATTAATTGAAATTTCTGCCTTTTTATCTCCCGCATGTAAAAATTTTCGATATTAAGTTTTCAACAGGTAAGCACGTTTTAGGGTCTATAAAATATTATTTCAATATTTTCACGATGACGTCTGTGTGTGACAATTTTTTCGTCCATGACAACTCTAAATATAATGCAGGATTATGATTTTGACGTCACAGGCAAGAACGAGAAAGATGAGATTAAAAATCATAATACAAACATCCATATTTTAACATTTGAGATGGTGTTTTAACAAGGTTATATTTTTATTTTTGATGTTTGTGATTTAGGAAATTTAATAAATTTAACACTGATTGTATATTCTTTATAGTAATAACGGGAGTCACTATTGTATAAACTGTACACACACTTCATTTCTCATATTTAAGAACTGTAATTTTGACAGCGCTCGTGACAGCGTTTTGTTTGTATTTCGCCAATTGACACCCACGTGAATTTCATCGTAGTTCAATGAAAACATCAATAACCCCTTCAGTAAGGTATCAGCTGAACATTTCATGTATAAAATTTGAATGTTTAGATTAAAGACCGGATAGAATTTGGTAGCAACCTATCAGCCAGAAGTGGTATTATACTTCGTGGATTCTTCTATTTATTGCGACCTCCTCCAAAATTTGAGAATTATCAATGTGCATTACCAGAAATTTCAGAATGTTTATCATTAGACAAGGTCTTAAAAAATATTGAAATATGCAATTATATGCTACTCTTGAAAAATATGCATAAGAATGCCAAATTTGCAATTAGTAATTAGCATTAATTAAATCTAATCAATGTAATTCATCCAGAAAATTTATTTTATTTTAAGATATGCAAAAATTAAAATATATGCACTTTATATAATCTGCTCTCTACACATTAGTATATTTTGCTCCGCCTCGTTTCACAAACTTCTCCACTTACCCATAGAATGTCACTTTTAACACATGTCATAAATAACTATTTTATTTATACATATTACAATATAAGTACATACCGGATGTCTACTTAAAACCTATTATATATGGACAACAATGATATATTTTTTTATTTTATTGTATTCCCAATATAACATTATGTCAAGTAGACACCCGGTATGTCCTTATATTGTAATATGTATAAATAAAAAGTATTTATTATAATCAAAATTAATGAAATATATTTTAAATGTGAGTACGCCTATGGTGATATAAATATATAGTGTATAAGTAAGTGCCGATAAATAAAATTCTTTTTGAATCATATCGCACGGAAAATACCTAAAGAGACAAAAACAGTGAGTTTAAATAGTGCGGAACGCGGACTATTAAAGTACAGGGAAAAGGAACAGTGAGTTAAAAATCTGGTGTGTATTAAAAGTGACTTAAATTTCAAGGTTAGGTCGAGAATCATATGAGATAAGCAGACTATCAGTTTGCTCACGGTCTGCGCAAGCGCATTAAGTGTTTACATGCTACCAGTGGCGCACTAATAAAATTTTCAGTAGGGTTTTCTATGGACAAATTTTCAAGGAACAGATCAAACTCGTCGTGTTCAAGTAGTGAATTAAATAAAAGGAAAAGGAACTTAAATTACCAAGAACAAGAAGAAGAAATCTTTCAAACAAGTAAGAAGATAATAAGAACACCCACAAAAAGCAATCAAAAAATTAGTGCGGCGGAAACTAAAAGTCCAATTCCAAAAGAAGACATGGAGGAAATTAAGGAGCTAATAACAAACAGTACACAAGACCTGCAGATAATAATTCAATCTAATAAAAACGAAGTGTTAGATGAACTGAAGAAAACAAACATATCTATACAGAATATAAAAAAGGAAATGGAAGAACGTGAACAGAAATGGGCCGAAGAAAAAGAAAAATTGTTAGCAAAGATGGATAAAATGGAAGAAAACATTGACAGAATGAGACTGGAAAATGAAGAATTAAAACAGAGAATTGATAATGCAGAAGAACGGAAAGAAAAAGAGGAGAAGAAACATAGAAGAAATAAAATTATTATAAAAGGTCTACAAATAAATAGCACTCAGAATATGGAAAAAAATGTGGAAAATTTTGTTGAAGAAGCTCTGGGGTTAAATATAGAGATAAAATCGGCATACATATTAAAGAATGAACACCCAAAAAACATTATAGGGGCAGAAGTTAAAGATTGGACAAGCAAGCAGCAAATTATGAGAAATAAACACAAGTTGAAAGGTAAAGACATATTTATCGAACACGACTACACAATTGAAGAACGGAAAGTTTATGCAGAACTAAGGAAAAAAGCAAAGGAAGAAAAGGGAAAGAATAATGACGTAAAAATTGGCTATTATAAATTATTTGTAAATGAAAAAATATTTTGGTGGGACAATAAAATCAAAAACTTAGTAGAACAAAAGCAAACAAAAAACTAAATTCGATTCTGAGGGAAAAAAAGGATACAACTCTGGCAAAGGAAAAGGATAGGAACACGTGTTGTAACCTGGATTGATTGGCTACAACAAATACAACTTTAATATTTATTTTTAATTCCGGAGAATGGGTAAGAGCAGGATCTAAGGGCCAAACCCACTAATAAAGATCGTGTTGGTTAAATATAAGTTTATTAACTAATATTCACTACTTTGTACAGTTATTTACAGATGATTACAACTTTGAGCCGATAATTTAGTTAATTGAGTCGCTGATGATTTGCAGACTCTAGGTCTTAATTGAGTCGAGGATGGTAACAGACTCTAGGTCTTAACTGAGCTGCTGATGGTAACAGACTGACTTCTCGATTCACGTCTCAGCCTTAGGTAGCCGAGACAAATATTCATACTCAGCATTCTTACGGGGGCATACATCATCAAAAATCTCTAGACAATAACAGTTCTAAGAATGCTGAAGGGGATGCTAAAGGCATCAACAGGATGTGATATCATTAATAAAAATAAAACAGAAATGAATACGTGACATTCCATCGACATAAGCAGAATATACGTCTCACAAATAACTAAAAGATAAATAATTCTTATAATTATATAGGGAGATTACAACACCTTCCCCCTAAGAAAAAGAAAAAACATGAAACAATTTACAAACTGGGTTTTATTTTGGAGAATGTTTTTTCTTTTACTTTCTTATCTAAAACCTCTTTACTGATAGCGGCATGTGCAACAGATAACTCATCTCTATTTCCTTCTGTTATATTAACGTGACTAACAAAGACACCTGGTCTAGCAAATTCAATACTACCTTGACTGGTGGACATCTCGCCATCATATACTCTTTTACATGGATCATTACAAAATAAAGTTATAAACTTCCTTAAATAATTCCTCATATATAATATTACAAAAACAACAATTAATAATAATAATCCATAGGTAGCATATGTATAATTACTAAATTCATCATTTAATTTTACATGTTTAATCAGTTCATTTGCATCTTTAATTATTTGATCAAGACTTTTACTAACTTCTTTCAAATTATTTAAATGATTATTAAATTTATTAATTCTTGGTAAATTAATATTGGAAAAATTTGTCGTATTAATAATATTTTGATTTAATTCAAATTGTGGTAAATAATCCAAGAAAACTTTAGATGAGATTTGTTTAGATGGTATCAGCAGGGCATCTTTTGTATAGACTTTACAATTTTCATTAATAGTGATGCTTCCTGTTCCATTTAATTTAATATCTACTGATTTATCATTATTACAATTTATCAAAATATTCTCTTCTTCAGGAATAGAAAAAATCCATTTATTATACTGTATTGATTTCATCCAAATTGATTCTTCTATAATACCAAATCTCATATCACAATTAGAAGGGATTCTATCAGCTTGTTTGTATAATTCAATTTCACAACTTTGGAAATTAGCTGTATAGACTGGATTAACATGTTCACAAAGATAAGACAAAATTACTTTACATTTCATTAATTCATATTTCGATAGTTAAATAAATTTTTGTTTCACTTTATCTATAGCGATATAATTGCTATCAGGACGAATAAATGCAAATTTCTTTAATTCCAAATGAACTGGCATTGGAAGTAATTTATACAAGTTAAAATTATCATATTCTACCAATGGAATGTTAATTATATAAATTAATTTACTTTCACAAAAGAAAACATTTATATCTAATAAATCAAAAATTAAATAAATATCATTATCATTAATAGGGATAGGAAATTTTACATTTTCAGGTATAATACTGCTTAACTGTGTTAATTCTCTGGTCAACTGTTTGGGTGTTAAAATAACAGGGTGGATAATTCCTTTCTTTGCATATAAAATTGCATTAATTAATTCATTTAATTCAGATTGATATTGTTCAAACATAAAAGAAAATAATGAAATTCGTTCATCGAGCATTTCTCTAGCTTCTAAAATATTAATTGCACTTGTTTCATTATGAATTATATCTGACATTCAATTAACTGTATTTCTCAAAAGGTTTTCATTTGAATTAATCTTTTTAATTGTCATATTATAATTTGAAAGAGAATCTTTAATTATTGAGCTTTGGTGTTTAATTAACTCACTCAATTCTATTTCATTATTCGAAAACTGTTTAATTTTATCATTATAAAAATGTGCATCTTCATCATCTAAAGTGCCAAATAAAACTTTTGAGAGTCTACCAACGGCATTAATCAATCCTCTTTTAAATCGTTTTTGATGACCAATAAGTGAAAAAATTGTATCTTGTTTTTCTTTTATATTAGAAATTAATAATTCAGTTGCTCGTGTGAACTGTTGGCACAGTTGAATACCAGGAAATTTATTTTTAATAATAACACAGTTAGCTCTTGTTAAATCATAATACTTAAGTATAACATCAAATTTTCTTATCATATTATTTATATCAATATATGTTATTACTTTCCATTTATCACTATAAAATAGTGCTTCGCCAATATTTTCAAAATAAATTCCAGGGGAATATTCAAACGAGGTTATATTGAAGTCATTATCAGACTTCGTAATCGCTGCAGTCAGCATAATAAGTATTAATATCCTAAAACAAAATAATATATTTTCAAAAGGGTAAGGTAATATTTATAAAAAGAAATAAAAAAAATAAAATCAAAATTATATAAATAGATAATGGTTATATCCATTAACGTGTATCCGGAAATACTCATAAGGTAATCAGAAATATATGAAGAGGTACATGTACCTAATTCTACAAGTTCAACAACAACAACAAAACACTAACTCATTCCAGGTAAATCGACTTCCGGTAGTGGCTATTGCCGAACCAAAAAAAAAAGGGGGAAAACAATAAAAGGTAATAAAATAATTATATCATATCATAAAGATCTAATTTATCTCACTCTTCATACGTATCTCACAATCAAAAAGAAAAGTTTTAAATATTTTATAAAAGTAAACGATAATTATCAATTAACATATAATATCAAGTTCAGTAAAACGAAACAATGGTAAATATATGTACACCCGATCTCAAAAATTTCGGCAGTCAATATAACGTGTGCCCGATCTCAAGGAATTCGGAAATCAATATAACGTGTGCCCGATCTCACAAAATTCGGCGATTAATAAAAATATTTTATAATTAATAAAAATATTTTAACCTAATTAATTTAAGCGTGTTCCCACGAGTTTAACACTTGGGCCCTCTCAGAGGTATCCCGCTGTGTGAAAGGTCAATGACCGGCTGAAATCCCTTTTGGACAGGTTAGGCTCACTTAATTTTGACGTAAATTTCCAAATGGGCATAAAGTGAGACACTAACCTTCCAGCAAAAGTATAAAAGTTAAAGTCAAGGGACTCAGCGAGAGCGCAAAATTCAAAAATATGTATCATAAAGATCGAATCGAAATTGTATAGAAATATAACTGTCATATTCATTGACGTATACCCGGGAATATTCGCAAACACCCCAGAGCAGTACAAGTAAATCAACATGAAGGAGATGTTCTTCCTCAGTTACCAGGGTGATCCGGTCTTGATTAATCGTGAAAATGTTTTAAACGATTACAATGAACTTTATAGTTCTTATTCCGCTTTTTAATAACAAAATTGACAGGAGAGTCTTGTGAAATAATTGTAAATGGGCCAATCCAACGTGAATCTAATTTTTTACTTCGACCTCGGCGAACACTTTCATCATATAGTAACACTTTATCGCCGACTTGAAATGTGATCTCTCGTGCGTGCTTATCATAAGTTTCTTTCGACTTTTGTTTCTTCTTATTAATTCATCACGAGCTAATTCATGAGAGATTTGTAATTTTTATTTTAAATCTTGAACATAATCAACATATGTATGATTTAAATTTGGAGGAGTTTTAACCGATGTGGGTATTTCAGCTTGAAATCCATAAATTAATTCAAATGGTGTGAAACCAGTAGAGGTATGTGGGGTGGTATTATATGTAAACATAGCAAAAGGAACAAATTCATCCCAATTTGTTTGGTCTTGATTTATAAATGCTTTTAAATATTCTGATAGGATGATAAGCAGTGGTATTTAATTTTTTAATCTTTAAAAATTTGCAAACATCTTTAAAAACTTCTGACATAAAATCTGAACCTTGATCGGTTAGGATTGAATTTGGAATACCATATCGACAAATTATATGTTTAACAAATTTATCAGCGATAGTATACGCTGTATGATCTGAAATAGGAATTGCTTCTGAAAATTTAGTTAAGTCATCTTGAAAGGTAAGTATAAATTTATTACCGGATTCTGTTTCCGTAATTGGTCCGACAATATCTAAAAAACATTTTTCAATTGGTTTAGAAGACGTGGTAGTAATTTCCATAGGAGCAATAGTTTTTAATTTAGAAGATTTATTTTTCTGGCATTTACTACATTTATTTATATATTCTATAATATTTGCTTTCATATTTGCCCAATTATATTTCAAACGCATACGTTTATATGTACGTGATATACCTTGGTGTCCTCCTAAGGGGTTATCGTGATAATCTCGAATTAATTGTAATTTTTCCTCCTCTGATAAATCCACGCTTGGATTATAATAATAAACATAAATTAAAATATCGATACTTTTAAAAATATAGCGTAACATAATACGAACTTTTTCCCATTTTTTTCTATCTAAGCCTGACGCTATTCTTGGAATTGCTAACTTATTTATTTTATTCTCAATAAGAAATGATTTTAAATTTAATAACGTTAAATACACATCTTCATAATTTGGTTTATCGAAATAATTTTCTTTAGTAATTAAATATAAAATATCTCGTGATTCATATTTCAAATGTGCTATATCATGAATTTCTTTATTTTGACCTTTTAATTCCTGAACATGATTAAATTTATCTTTAAATTTTTCAGCAATACCTTGTGACATTTCAAAATCTTTCGACACACAATGAGCTAGAGCAAACTCCGGCGGTGCATTAAACAAATCTTCGTAAAATTCTTTTATATTATTATTAATAATAATTTTATTTTTAATGACTTCTAAAAATTCTGAATAAGAAACATTATTACTTTGGTCTGCATTAATATTATATATTCTTGAAAGAGCATCTGCATGGAGAATTGATTTTCCTTGTCTGTGAATTATTGAATAATCATATTCTTCTAATTTAATTCGCCATCGCATAAGGCGTGCTCCTGGGTCTTTTAAATTATTTATATAAACTAACGGGTTATGATCGGTTACAATAGTAAATTTCCTGCCATATAAGTATGGTCTAAAATGTTTTACAGCCCAGACGGCGGCTAAGAATTCCTTTTCAATAACAGGATAGTTCTGTTCAGCAGAATTTAAAGTTCTAGAGGCATATGAAATAGGTAAATCTTTTCCAATATCTCCTTGTGACAAAACAGCTCCGATAGCATGATTGCTAGCGTCTGTGGTTAAAATAAATGGTTTATTAAAATCTGGGTATTGTAATAAGGGAGCGGTTGTTAAAGTTTCTTTTAAAGTTACGAATGATTTCTCACAATTATCATTCCAAGTAAAATTTACATTTTTCTTTAATAAATGGGTAAGTGGTTTGGCTAATTTAGAAAAATCTTTTATAAATCTTCGATAATAACCAGCAAGTCCTAAGAAGGATTTAATATCGCGTTCATTTTTTGGACGCGGGAAATTTTTAACAGCTGAAATTTTACTCGAATCTGGTTTTATACCTTGATCTGTAATAATATGGCCTAAAAAGACTACTTATTTTCGTAAGAATTCACATTTTTCTGGTTGCAATTTTAAATTGTATTCTCTTAATTTATCAAATACTGTTTGTAATTTAGAAATATGCTCTTTTAAATTAGACGAATAAACAACTATATCATCTAAATAAACATAACATGATAATCCTTGTAAACCACTAAGTACTACATTCATCAATCTTTGAAAAGTAGAAGGGGAATTTTTAAGCCCCATAGGCATTCTTAAATATTCAAAATGACCAAAATGGGTAGAAAACGCGGTTTTTTCTTGGTCACTTGGCTCCATTTTAATTTGATAAAATCCAGATGCTAAATCAAGGGTAGAAAAATATTTTGAATTTCCCAATTTATCTAAAATATCTGTAATATTGGGCAGTGGAAATGCATCACCAACAGTGATATTATTTAATTTTCGAAAATCAACTACAATACGCCACTTCTGTTTACCAGAGGCGTCTAATTTTTTTGGAAAAACTAATAAAGGTGCATTCCAAGGAGATTTACTATGAGTTATTATTCCTTCATCTAACATTTTATTTATTTGAGATTGAATTTCAGATCTGTGTGCTTCAGGTAAGCGATAAGGTTTAACATGAATTGGAACATCGTCTTTAGTTTTGATTTGGTGTTTAACTTTGGTGCAAGTTGAATTATCACCCCCTAAATAAAATAAATCAGAATATTCTGCACATAATTCTTGCAACGAAATTATTTCTTCTACATTTAAATGATCACTACGAATCGAGGATAAGACTTTATCTACTCGCTTGGCATCAAAACTTATTTCCGTTTGTGCATCATTATTATCAAAATTTACTTTATTTACAGAATATATAGTTTCAAGTTCGACATAGGGGATTTTAATTTTCTTTTCATTTTCTGTAATATTCATAATAGAAACTATGCATTTTCCATTAACCGGCTTTGTAATTGAGTTTGACATAAATAACCCTTCCTCTAAATTTCGGGCGTAACGAATTCCTTCTTCAGTAGAAGTAGTATTAGCTTGAATTAACATTTCTGAACGTGGAGGTATAATAATTTCATGATTTTGAGAAAGTAATGGTAGAGAAATTTCACCGTTATCGCAAGTGAATCTTAAAACTTTATCTTCGTAACAAATATTAGCTTTATAATGACTTAAGAAATCTTTTCCCAAAATACCGTCATATTCACTTTTTAAAGCAAAACTCTTAGGGACAACTTGAAATGGATATTTAAATTTAACACCTTCTTTTTCTATTTCACATACGGTAAGTCCATGCGTTTTTATTACTTCATTTGTGATTCCTTTTAAGTTTATCGCATAATCAAGGTAAATTAAAATATCATCTTTTATAGAACTCAATTTAATTAAGGAAATATCTGAACCTGTATCAAGCAAAAATTTTCCAGAATTATTTCGTAAACTTGAAATTGGTACTGTAACATAATCTAATTTCTCTAAATTTTCTTCATTTGTTATCAAAACATTTGAATTTTTATTATAATTATTCACAATATATTGAGGACATTCTTGTAATTCATTTTTAAAATTCTGAGTACTTAAATTTCTATCTTCTTTAACGGAATTAACATGAGAATTAAATTGATTAAATTTTGATTTTGAACCGCTTAACGTGGAATATTTTGAGAAGCCGCTACACGGTTCGCCGTAGCGCTTCCTTTCTCGTTTCCCGACTGATCTAGTCTTGATGGACCCGCATTAAAATTTGGTTTATTATTTTCATTATAAATTCTTCTTCGACAATTTTGTATATCATGACCATCCTTTTTACAATATCGGCAAAACAACTGAGTAACATTAACAGATGGTCTTTCTTGCTTTATAAAATTACGGGAATAATTATTATAACCAGGGTTGTAATTTTTAAATTGATTATACGTAGGAGTAGAATAAGATGTAGAAGGTTGTGTATTTTTCCTACAATTAGGCGACTTATGGCCAAAAGCTCCACAAGTGAAACATTTAATTTTATTTTTGTCAGAGACAGAGTTGGATCTAGGGGTAAATTTAGATTTTTCCTGTGGATAACCAAAATACTTTACTGATCTTTCATAAGAGGTTAAATTTACTTCCTCCTCTTTAGCTAATGTAAAAGCTCTTTCTAAACTATCAGGGTTTTGTGATTTTACAAACATTTTTATGGGTTGGCGTAACCCTTCAATAAATACATTTAGGGTTTGTTTCCGTAATAAATCTTGTATCGTTTCAGCTTTATCCTCATCCTGACCAGAGGTACTGACATAACAAAGTTGAGCAAATAATTTTTCGATACGCATACAATAACTTAAAATTGATTCATTTGGCAAATGTCTACATGCGTTTAATTTTAATTGTTAATTATTCATTGATCGTCGATCTGCAAAATTCTCTTCTAATATTTTCTTTAAATTGTCATATGTATTAATTTCCCTAAATCTTACTGACTGATATGCTTTTCCTTTTAATTTTGATGTTATTATTGCTAAAATAGTCGGCCTATCAAGTTATGAGTGTCAATTTTAATTTTGATTAAAAGTTTTTTTCTACTGTTCAACCTTAAAAAAAATTCTTACTTTATTTTAAGAATTAACATAAAAAAATTAGGATTTTTTTTTGCCTATTAAAATAATCACTGTATCAAAGTTATTAAAGCAAAAATTATAGGTAAATCTGTCAATTAACTACTTCACCACCGATTGCGACGATATATGTTATGTTTTTCGAAATAAAAAATAAATAAATATATCATCACGCCTTTTACCCATTGTGGATGTAGCACTCTACTTACGTAGATCTCGGTAAGTGATATATTTTTACGTATGAAGTGCGGTTACCAGCCGGCAAATCATAGCCCCCAAGGATGTTAGTGGAGGGAGAATCACAGGGATAAATTTAAATTTGTAACTGTCGGCAGCGGGATTCAAACTGAGGATCTCACAATCCACAGTACCACAGTTCGATACGTTACCACGGAGCTTTTTACCTCATATATGTATAATGTACATAATTTTTCTAAGTTCTTCTGATATTTCTCAATATCTATTTATATTGAAATCATAATAGTTATTATAAAAATAAGCATATACATGTTATATTCCATTTTTATTATATTTCTAAATACTAAATTTTTGAATACTGTTTACAAATTGACAAATAAATGCTGGTTACAATACAAAATGTCATTGATACGTTCAAGTAATTAATCAAATTTAATTCCTTTGTCTTCGGCGTATCTGCTGTACTTCTCCCGGTGTTCCCCGTTGGGATCGAACTTCGCCGCCAGTTTGTCAAACACGTCCTTCTTGTTGTTATACACAAAAGTGAACACCTTGTCTACCTTCTGCTTCTGCACGTCGCTGCATTTCGAGCATTCGGTGTTCAGCGCGTCCGGCATCACTTCTACAGGACAAAATAAATCATAAGTAAAGGTAAATATCATTTTGTAACTATGATTTATGTAAAACTAATAAATATTTAAGTTTGGTCAGTTTTTCGGGCGCTTTATGAATACATTGAACCTACTTTTCAACTCGTTGGCGTCCGGCGTGCAACCCACGTCATCCAGTAGGCACTGGACGTACTTAGCGAACAGGCGCTCGTTCTGGAGGATCTGGTCCACGTCGATGGTGTCGTACTTCGTCGTGTACTTGTCCTCCTGCGGCGCCGGGACGCCGCTCACCGCCACCAGCACTACTGCCAACATTACCACGCTACTACTGTACATTGTTGATTGTATTTGTTGTTGTTTCTGATGCTTCCAGTGGTATGATTTCTGAAATTTGTGGACGGTATTTATATATTTAAAGAAATACATAATAAGAATAAGATTAACATAATCGCATGTTGTAATGTTTGAACAATGCCCATAAATTTGTTGTCACCTTGATTTAATAATTTATTAATGATTTCATGAGTGAATGTATTAAATATGAAATGTGCAAATGATACAATCTAGAGGAAGCCACATATGAAAAAAGTTTACAAATTCAATTAAATCCCAATATTATATTATCAAATATAGGATCGACTGTAATCGTAAAATTATTAGAACGAAGGTTTAATCAGAAATATTTGTTAATGTACATGGTACAGGGTAATTCAACAATCTTGTTATGTGTTAATAATTTTTGTATTTGAAAAGATACGAGGTTGGTTAAATGAGCAAAATTGTGCCATTGTATAAGCGAAACATAGGCATTTAACATGGGAAATCAGTTTTCATGCTTCCCTAATTATTTTAGAGAAAAAGGATGGATATTGTAAGGCAACTTCTAATTCCATGCTAATAACTTTTTTCATTGTTCCGGAAACATAAATTTTTGCTTTACATCCATTTGAAATTTTTGTTTAAAATAATATTAAATTTGGAAACATTGTATCGTATATAAACAACATTACCATTTTGAAAAGACAAAACAAATATCCACTCTTCAATAAAAGTATAAAAAATATATGGATCCCTTTATATATACAGAGTGTAAATCGAAAACCGGACCATAGGCGTTTTACATGGGAAATCAGTTTTTCCGTGCGCAAAAGTTACCAAATGGTTTTAGATAAAAATAGTTTAGTTAAAAATTGTAGTGAATTTAATTCTGCATCTAAATCACTTATGAGATTTTATTTAACCATTCTTGTAATCCGTAAAATCGGCTTTAAAATTACATAAATATTGATCATTTGTAGTGATAGCCATGGAATTGAAACAAAATTACAAACAATTACATGATGTCGCAAATTTTATGTGAGCTGTCACATTCTACAACCTACATTAATTTTTAAAACACGGAAAACAACTCCTGTTGTCCTTTGTCGGAACGGAAGTAATAAATAATATGTATAATTTTTTTTCAGTATAGTTGTCAAGTTTCAATGTTTAGGGTAAATAATTTAAAGTTCAATATTCAAATGTACGAATTTCTTGTAATTTATAATGTAAAATATTCTAATAATTATCTCATATACTGTAGAAAATAAATGTACAAAGGCCTTAATAATTAATTGGAAATAAGAAAATTGGGAGACTATTGCCAATATTTTTAATTACTCTTTAGAACTAAGACCTCGATCTGCAAAGCAATTTAAAAGAAAATTTCGAAAGAAATGTAAGAAAAAGTGTAGAACAAGAACGTGTAGGTTTTTAAATTTGAAATTTATTATCCAAAAACTATTTACGAATATGAATACGTATAAATTTTTATCAGCAAGATTACATAAACTGCTAAAACTAAATCAATATAACGAATTAACTTTTTAGTTGTTTATTAATATTTGAAGCACATTTTTAAAACCGTTGGTAGTTCATCTTCATGTTCGATTAATACATTAATGAACAAGACAACAAGAGTTGCTGTTGGTTGAATTACAAAAACAAGTATAGCCTCTAGTTTCACAAATATTGGCGATGGATAAAAACGTACTACTTGTTATTAAACCTGGATCTATTCCCATCAAATCAAATAGATCATTTCACAAGGGAACTACCAGATTAGTGCAGAATATGAGCAATTCTATCCCATGAAATTCCAATTCAAATTGTTGCCAATTCCCAAGTTACGCAAAAAAACATCCACTTTAACATTAAATACGAAAAATTATAACTCTAAAGCCACCAACTCTAGAAAATTACAGAAAACTTGTAGAAATAACCTATTTATTGGTGTTTCTGTAACACAAGTTTTCGAAACGAGATGTTTCTTTTCCATATTAAAATATATTAATAATTCTTATAACTACTTTTACAATTATTACAATAATTGTAAGAATGATAATTTATTGCAATATTGTACTAATTTTAACAGTTTATTGATGATAACAATGTGTTCGTATTGATTACAACAATATATTCTTATTGATTATAACAATGTACTTGTATTTATTACAAGAGTGAATGCACTGATTACAATAATAAAAAAATTGTAATTTCAAATAACCTAAAAATGCATTTATCAAACTCGAATTTTACGAGTTCTGGGGACAAAGATATTTTATATTTTCATTTTTTTTACTCAATTCTATCTTCGTTTGAATTCACGTTTATAAACCATGTTATAGTTGCTTTATTTTCTAACAACTTTTCAAATTATTTACTGGATATGCTCAAAAATTCAGATTTGCACAAAACGCAGCACTATATTCAAAATCATTAGGCAACAATTCTTGATGACAATGAAAATTATATGAAAAATATATTTTTTTTTTAATGTTATATACCGCCATATTCTGATTTCAATGTCTGCTACGAGTAGTGCGATTTGTCGTAAACTAAAAGTGTAATTTTCTTCAATTAATGCATGCACATTTTCTTCAGAATTACGTTGTATTTTTTTTATTTTGCAGCCCTTTATTAAACGTACCAGTTTTTTTTCAAACCTCTTCATAAATCTTTCAATAGTAGTTTTACTTGGAATTCGATGGTGTGTCCACAAAACGATTATTAAATCTAGAATTTTCCTAAAACTCTCTCCTGAATAATTAACTTGGAATTATTAGAAAACAGTAGTTACAAAGTTTAATAAACTATATTTTCTGACAGTTCAAACAATATTTATAAAACTTTAAAGTCGATTTTACGAATTACAAGACGTGCAAAATAAAATCTGATTAGTGATTTAGATTCAGAATTAAATTCTCTACAATTTTTATTTGAACTATTTTCATTTAAAACCATTTGGTAACTTTTGCGCACGGAAAAACAGATTTCCTATGTTAAACGCCTATGGCCAGCTTTTTTGTATACAACCTGTATATATATTTATTTAGTAGCATATTTTAGGAACCGCTGAAACAATTTTGTGTGTATTCTGATTTGGATGTTTGTGTTACGAGTTGATTTGATTTAAACAACAATCCAACAGTCGGAAGTGATAGTTTAGGTACTTTAAAGCTCATACGATTTTCAAGCTTATCTCAGTAAATAAATGAATAACAGTTAATGTTATAATAAAAAAATTGTAATTTGAAACTGTTTTCTCTACTTTATACCATTTAAATGTTGATCAGTTGATGGGACGCATCAGATTTTATATTTTTTCAACAGGTTCTAATGTATTAGTATTTCCTTATATTTATAAATTATCGGACCCCATGATAAATATACCAGTCGTCGAATGATCTAAACAGAGATTTGAACTAATACAAAGCAGTAAATGTTGATATACAAAATATGCGTAGAATGGATCAGATATCATATTTTCGTTAATTTATGTGAATAGAGATTTGGTAAGAAACTAGAACAGATAGTTACGAAAATTTTCTAGTACCTAAAGTATCATGGGGTGACATTGACCACTGGGGTGAACATGGTCGAATAGTTAAAAAATGTTTCATGACCTCATAGATCATACGATGATTTTTATAAAATAATTTTCATTACAATATTTTTTAAAGAACACTATACTCGTTCTCCACATAAAGTAAAAGTGAAGTATATCATTACTTAACATGAGTATAAAAACGAATTCTTTTAAACTTTAATATAAAAAACTAAACTAAAAATATTTTTGAATCAACTTATAGCATAAGATAAAAATTCGACATAATACATGTAAGAAATTGCTTTAATTGTTTGAAGAATCTGTACATTTGCGCACTTTTTGAAGTAATTTGGGGTCAAGTTGACCTAATGTGTAAACAAGATAATTTCATTGAGTTGAATACGGAATTGTGCAGCAGGTGTACGTTATTTTACTATTCCGCGGGTGTATAAACATAAATAGGGCACTAAACGCCTTAAAGAAACGTTAGAAATATATTTAACAAAAGTGCTAGACAAAAAATACAAATACCTTAATCGCGCTTCAAAAAAGTAGCGCATTTCGAAAGGTGCACTTGTAAATAAAGTGAGGAAGATGACTTGGCCGAAGGTTTAAAACGTGTGATTTTCCTTGACCATTTTAACCTACATTTAACAATTTCAGTAAAATACAAAAAAATATAAGTTTATCAATTGCGCCTTAGGGATGAACTATATTTGATGCTTGTTAAGCTAAATTTTTATTTTAGGTAAAATTTAATAATTCCGTTCGCATTTAAATTAATAATTTTATGTTAACTTGTTTGGTTTGGAAAATTTTAATTTTTTTGTAGGATTTTAAAAGAAGAATTAATGTGTGCTCTATTTCAGTAATCTTCGCCCTAGATAGTACTACAATCTATGTTTCAATGTAGAGTTTTCAAGTTGACTAATGATACCTTTTATATTTTTCAAATTTAATGGTGTAGAATAGTAACAATTAGAGACATATAGGGTGTTTCAGACCACTCGTACCCCCCGATTATTTCGCGAACAACAAAACGGTTCGAGAAACAAAAAAATACGTCCAAATTTTTTTTAAATATTCTATTGAATGACACCAAATGAGAGTTTCCTCCCCCCCTCCCTGAGGGGAGGGGGTGTCACTTCGAAATTTTATATGAGGACCCCCAGTTTTTATTGCAGATTCGAATTCATTTATGTAAAAAATCAAGCTTTTATCCAAAAAAAATTTTCGGTCCGCGAAAGATGGCGCTTCAATCGAAAAAAACATTTCTTTTCTATTTCTGAGGATTTTCAAGGTCAGATTTGAAAAATAAATTAAAGGCATGTTAACCTTTTGAAAATTGTAAATTTAAGGTTAATCGTATTGATGATTTTATTCCTCTAAATATCACATTGTCTAATGAATGTATGAGGAAGTGTTCAACAATTTTACGGTATTTGCAATATTAAAATTTTCAAGTTACTGTAAAATAAAAGTATGCACCAATTCAAAAATTATTTTTAACGTAATTAAAATACAAACCTTGAAATAATTTTGCATGAAAAATAACTCGAATTTAATTACTTTAATTAAAACTTTTCGTAGGGAATAAGTATATTTCAATTTTCAGGTATATATATATATATATATATATATATATATATATATATATATCTACAAATAATTTATTTTACTAACAAGGTGAATTGAAATATATGTACATAATTGTTCATACATATCATTTCAACATGCGATATTTTCATAGTTCTTATGAAATTCTCATTACGTATTTCTTTTTTTAAATATATAAATAACATCCACAAATTTAAGAAATCATACCACTGGAAGCATCAGAAACAACAAATACAATCAACAATGTACAGTAGTAGCGTGGTAATGTTGGCAGTAGTGTTGGTGGCGGTGAGCGGCGTCCCGGCGCCGCAGGAGGACAAGTACACGACGAAGTACGACACCATCGACGTGGACCAGATCCTTCAGAACGAGCGGCTGTTCGCTAAGTACGTCCAGTGCCTACTGGATGACGTGGGTTGCACGCCGGACGCCAACGAGTTGAAAAGTAAGTTCAATGTATTCATAAAGCGTCCGAAAAACTGACCATACTTAAATAATTATTAGTTTTACATAAAGTACAGTTACAAAACGATATTTACCTTTACTTATGATTTATTTTGTCCTGTAGAAGTGATGCCGGATGCGCTGAACACCGAATGCTCGAAATGCAGCGACGTGCAGAAGCAGAAGGTAGACAAGGTGTTCACTTTTGTGTATAACAACAAGAAGGACGTGTTTGACAAACTGGCGGCGAAGTTCGATCCCAACGGGGAACACCGGGAGAAGTACAGCAGATACGCCGAAGACAAAGGAATTAAATTTGATTAATATATATTTATAATTAATAAATTGTACTTACATATGTCAATATAAATTATATATTATTAAATAGAAAAATAATGAACATTCTTGGAACGTGCACCATATAAATTTTTATTAGTAATTACATAGAAAATTTACTAAAATAAAAACGAAATTCCAACATCGTAAAGCATCCTTAAATCAAGGAAAAATTATCATTTACGTAAAGATTGGGTGACGGCTGCGTTTACTCTGTCCAGGGCTCGGGTATTTCCCAGAGATATAGTAAATTGGTGCTAGGGTGAACCGTAGTTGGTTAGTATTTATTTTTCTATTAATTATAAAAATTTATTATTACTGTTTTATATCGTTGTAAAGCAAAACAAAATCTCTATTCAATAATGTCAAGGCTTACTATGACCTTTATATGATAATTGAAAGTTGATACCAGTAAATTATAAATTTTTAGATATAAATTTTTTTTGTGAAACCGAACGCGAAATGAGTATTTCGCAGTCGTAATGCAAAATGATTGTTTTGTACTCTATTTCGCGGCCGCTAACATAACAACGACCGAAATAGAGTACAAAACAATAATTTTGATTCTTTAAATGCCAACTTTCTATTTACAATAAAATTGTTTAAAATTAATAAAGTTTGTAATTATATATTTTTTACGGTTGCATAAAAAATAGTGTTTATATTCTAAATCCTTGATCGCCCTCGAGATTGTCTTGCCACGGCCGCTAAAGAATGATTTCCCGGTCTTCGTATACAAATAGAAATAACTATTTGAGTACTTCAGCAATTTCATCATTAAAAAGTGTCATAAGAAAGTGCAAACCAAAATCTTATATACACAATTCAGGTTGCGGAAAGTGTCCAGTTTTTGTGTGGAATGCATTTTATCCATTTATCAAAATAATCCTTGTTTCTTGGAAATTGAAATGTTGGTATATTTTCTAAAATACTAAGATAATTGCTTATACAAGCTGGTACACAACATTTCTGAGGCATTTTGTATTAATATAATCACTTATAATATCAACAAATAATAAATTAACAGTGAAACTGCATAAAAACACAGGGAATTCTATTGCACTGCAGCCAAAAGTCGGCCTCGTGACGTCACGTTCCCCCACTTCCACACTCCCGCCTGTATAGAGTCCGCCGTGACTCCTACCGGATCGGGCAGAGACTACTATTACTTATATTTGGGATCTAGATATCGCGAGTGTTTAAATTGTATCTTGTTTTTGTGATGTTTTTGTCTGCTGTCAAATATGTCAGAACAACAACAAGAATAAAATAGTTGTTTGTTAAATATATGGTGATAATTTCAACTGATATTTATTTATTTGGATTCTTTTAAATAGAGGTAAGTACTTTTAGCAATAACTGCAATTATTAATCTGATATTTAATAGTTACAATATACATGGAAATAGTTTACCTCATGGCGACTCCGAGGCATTAAAATTAAAATATGGAGCATTCTTGTGGATGTGTGTGAATATATTTATTTATTTCTTAACTTTTTTTAGATGTCCGATTAGCAGAACTTCACGTTGTTTGAGGTATGAAGGAGAAGTTTTTGTGCGGGTTTTCAAAGCAACTAGTGTAGTTCATTGCTTAGTTCAAATTAGTAAATACTACATCTCTCTTCGAGTGCTCGTTCAAAAATTGTACGCATCATACTGTTTTGGATTCCATACAACGATTTGCCGTTGAATACAAGGAAAAGTTATTGAAGAGCAAGTTTTGCAAGTATATGGTAGGTAATTTAATATGAATATTATTTTGCTCTATTTAATTGAATGAAAACATATTTTTGACAGCCTTCCTCTCTTCATTTTGCAAGTTTTGAAGTTCCTGGACGTAATGAAATTATGAAGATGCGTCAACAGTTATTACTGTAGAAGATTGGCTGGCAGTGGTCTACACGTTCACTTGCATTAGCGATAGCACAAGCAATAGAACATATTCTAATCTTCAAGTTCACTTGCGTTACGAACAAGAAGACAGTATTTATGTTAGAAGATATTCTAATCTCCAGGTTCATTTGCATTTTGGAAAATTCATTAATAAATTCATAAATAATTTCTTTTTAATTAAAATAGGTCAGAATAGGTCAGTACAATATTAAAGTAACTGACAACTAAATGGCATAATTTGATTAAAAAGAATTATTGATAAATTAAATTTGTCTAACCTAAAAATATTTGCAAATATGAAGATCAAAACAGATTTATTTTGTTTGACAAGTTGTGACGTACTTACGTCGAAACTAATTTATTTAATTTGTAAAATTATAACAAAGTTTCTTCAAAATATAAGAATATTTGTAAATATGAACCTCAAAATTATTTGTATTGTTTGTAAAGTTGTGACCAAAGCTTCTTCAAAGCAATTATCTGAACATTTGCAAATATAAGAATCGGGACTGAATTATTTTGTACAAAAATTGTTACTGAATTGTTTCTAATAATATTTGTACTTATATTTGTATAATATAATATTTGTTATTGCATGTAACATTTGTTTAAATTTAAAAAATAATTAAAAGTAAAAAAAAAATATTTGGGATCTAGTAGCACTATGAAATGACTACTAGCGCCTACATAGCGGATCGGGCAGAGACTAAAAGTCATGGACCAAAAAATTAACATTGAGTGCGTTCTCCAGTACTCCATGATTTTAACAGTATTTCTTTGTTTATTAACTGAAGTAATTTGTTGTTTCTTTATATAATGGTTTCTTAAATTTAATCTTGGATTTTCTTTATTTTTTATTTCTATGTTTTGAAAGCATATATCATCACATAAATTGAATATGTAACATACTTGGGCAAAATAAAATTAAGTTTGGTAATTGGTCTGTTATTGCATCACCCCGCGCCGAACAAATCTTATAGTAGTCAGTCGTAACGCAGCAGTAGTGCTGTAGGGTTTGATTGTCGCTTGTAGTGTATTCCTTTTACACGTATTTTCAGGGAAGATAATACCGTGTGTTTTTACACACATTTTCAGGAAGGGTACATAATTGATAATATCGATTTGTATGTGTACGAGATGATGGATTCTACGTTGTAGTACGCGCGATGGAGTGTCCCGCGCCGGAGTTGAATTGTTGCGTGATGTGGTTCCACGCTGGCGCATTGTTGCGTCCAACGAGTGTTGCGTGATGTGGTTCCACACTGGCGCATTGTTGCGTCCAACGATTGTTGCGTGATGTGGTTCCACGCTGGCGCATTGTTGCGTCCAACGATGGATTTGAGTAGCGTGATGTGGTTCCACGCTGAACTCTGTTAAGACATGAGTCAGGAGGACGAGCGAAAATATGCTGTGCTGGAATTGCTGTTCACAGATCCAAGTGGGGCTGCCACCCCCGGTTTTTTCAAAGTTAGTAATTTTATTTTCATTATTATTACCAAACATTGTTTCAACTGAGGTGTATTTTGTATTATTTACTGAATTATTATATGCTATAAGGGCTTAACTAATTTTTCTTTTGATTGATAAATTTACAAACTCTTCCCTTTGCTCAATTCTTAAATGTTCTATAAGAGTTGAGTGAAGACGTTCAATTAGTCCATTACTTTGAGGGTTAGCTATCGAGGTGATATGAAGTTTTATTATATATCCAGATAAAGGTTTTTTACTAATTCATTTTTAAATTCTACTCCATTATCTGAAATTATCTGATTCGGTACTTGATACAATGGTAATATTTTTATTAATTTTTCTACGATACTAATAGACTTAGTATATTTTAATGATTTACATATAGTAAATTTTGTAAAAGCATAGTTAAATATTTTTCTTTATTTAAAGTTAAAATGTCTATATGAGCAATAATTTTATTTTCGCAAGGTTACATGTGTTGAGACGAGAGAATACAGGAAGAATGAACACCATATCTTAGTTACAAGGGGTGTACATAGGAGATTAACATGGGAAATCAGTTTTTTGCGTGCTGTTGCTCGGTGTTCTATCGGACAACAGTGATTGTAGTACCAATCGAAAGATATTATTTTTCTGAATGAAACTGTAAAATACACTACTATTTAGTAGTAATTTGGTTCCGTAAATTAATTTTTAAATTTTGATAATTCTCCGGTTTATTCAATTTTTATCGTAAATAAATATAGTCACCTATGACTGTTTTGATTTCTGTCAAGCTATTTATTTGACGTTTCTGACTTTTGGACTTGTTTAAGACAATTTGTAAAAATATGGCTAGTTATACTACTGAAGAGCCTTTTTTTAATAGTAAAACTATTTTTTGGAGGAAATAGTTAGCTCAGAGTGCGAGATCTATTTTCGATTAAGTTTATGAATCGACCGAATACAAGTGCAACCACAAATGCCAGTATCCATGAAAAATACACTTGAGCTTAGTAATTGCAATTTAGCAAGAGTAAAAAACTTAACTCTTAATAAATTAATATTATTTAAAGAAAACTGGTTTTTAGACTTCAATTTATTTAATAAAATCTTCACGCAAAAATTATAATAATACGCTTGTCATTACTGTAAATAACCATATTTTGCAAATTTGCAGAAACATCAAATAAATCACTTAAAAGAAATCAAAACAAAACAGTCATAGGTAACTACATTTATTTTCGATAAAAACTGAATAAATCGGAGGTTTTTCAAAATTTAAAAATTAATTTATGGAACCAAATTACTACTAAATTGTAAAGTATTTTACATCATTTGATTCAGAAAAATGATATCTTTCGATTGATAAAACAATCTTTGTTGTCCGGTAGAACACCGAGCAACAGCACGCAAAAAACTGATTTCCCATGTTAATCTCCTATGTACACCTTTAAGACAGACACACGGTATATTATCACGCCTTTTGTCCATTATGGGTGTGGCACTCTGCTTACGCAGATCTCGGTAAGTGATATTTTTGCGTATGAAGTGCGGTTACCAGCCGTCATATCATTGCCCCCAAAGATGTTAGTAGAGGGGGAACCACAGGCGTAAATTTAAATTGGCAACTGTCAGCTATGGGATTCGAACTGAGGATCTCACGATCCACAGTCCGACGCGTTACCACGGAGCTATTTACGCCAGTAAAACTAATGATACTAGAGATTTTCTAAACTTTTCTTTGGTGTCAAGGAACTTTGATAAGTAAACTGATAACAGATAGCAATACTTCTGTTCGTCTATGACCTTGAACGTTTAATATCGGCTATAAAAATGATAACAATCAAATTTGGAGTATTTACATTGTATAACAAGTGACATTAGACATCATATTTAGTGCAGTCACACTTTATATATCATTGTATATTATAACTGTAAGTTGTTTTTTATTATTTGTAGTATATATATATATATATATATATATATATATATATATATATATATATATATATATATACAAGAAGTATTTTGTGTGTGTAATATTGTTATAAAACTATTATATCAGAATCAATTAATTTTGTAAAGTAGAAGAATGAAGCTGATCATTTTGCTGTGCGTCCTGGCGACTTGGTGCACGGTGAGCCACGGCGCCGACATCCTGTACCTGTCGCTGACGCCGTCTCCAAGTCACCATATCTGGGATCGAACCTTGGCTATGGCGCTGAGAGAACGGCAGCATCGAGTAACTTTTGTCACTCATTTCGCAGAGAAAAATTTAGACAACTTTACTGTCATTCAATTTGAGGGTAAGCTTATATAGTGTGTCCCATTTAAGGTACGAATGCATTGGGATCTCGAGAACCGTAAAAGATACGAGGTTGGTTAAATTACAGGAAAGTTGCGGCTTTAGTAGGGCGGTTTGAACATGTATTTGTTTTTCCTAATGAATTATATTGACCAAAATGTACATTTTGAGATTTCCTTTTTTTTACATTTTTATATGACATCATACAAGATTCTGATTTACACTTTTTAATGGTGAATTTGCAGAATTTTTTAAATCTTAATATTTACGAGTTACTGCTATCAACTTTTATTTTTCATATGAAGGACATAGTGAGCCATGACAATTTTAAATAGAGATTTTTTTTGCTTTATAACTATATAAAACAGTAATAAATTATTGAAAATAAAATTGAATTGAAAAGAGTTATTCATAGACTGCTATGAAATAAAATAACAATTTCAGACAAATCAAAAATAATTTACGTAATATTTGCCATGTATATTATATTAATTGGTTATTTCGTCCAAGCACTTCTGCGTCTTTCATTTTGTTTTTTTTTTTTTATAACTTAACATTCTCGGAATAATCTGATTTGGAATTCTTACTATGGCATTTCGTAATACATTTTCATTCTAATGTTCCCAAATGAAGAATTTATTTTCTAAGTTACTCTATAAAAAAATATAATTGTGTTAAATCCCTATCCATTGTTCTCCAAATCGAACATTTAATTATTTTACGATGACCCGTGAATTGTGAGCGGAAGCTCCGTCTTGTCGAAATCACATGTTTTCTATTTGACGAAGTAGCAATGTATCGAGAATATCTGCAATATCACTTTATTACATACTTAAATCTTTAGGACAATTTAAAATTTCGTTAACTATAATTGGGCCAATAATTGAAATTCTTAGTGCACCACACCATATATTGAAACTAAATTTAGTTCGATGGTGAGACTCTATTATTAATTGTTAAATGTTTCCATAGCAGCCTAATATTTACTTATTTATTTCAATTTTATTATAAACAAGATATTTCGTTAATTTTTCTATTAATTACTAAAAAAAATTATTGCTGTTTTATATCGTTGTAAAGCAAAAAAAAATCCCCATTAAAAATGACATCTCTTACTATGACCTCCATTTGAAAAATAAAAGATGATATCAGTAATTCGTCAATGTTTAGGTATAAAAAAAATTTGTGTACTTTTGGAAATTTACCATTAAAAAGTGTCATAAGAAAGTGCAAACCAGAATCTTGTATTATGTCATGTAACGAAGCAAAAAAAAACTTACATTTTAGCCAATAGAGTACTTGCATCAAGGTCACAAACTTAGCGCGCGAACCTATTCCTGGGCTACCAGACAAAATTTTAACATGGCGTCTTATGGAGTATTCATGTTTACTTTTGTAAAAATATCTGTTATTCGCATTCTACGTTGTTTTAAAAAAAGAAAACTTATGACGTTGATTAAGATAAGTTCATAATTGTACTGGTTACATAAAATTCTCCTAAATATAAAAGCAATTTTAAAATATCGTATTTTAAAAGTGTAGTATCGTCAATGTTGATGAAAACAATTTATAAAACAGTAATATTCTCGTCATATTTTGTGTATTATCTGATAGATTAGGAAATGGTATATGCTTATTTATTTAACAATTAGTGAAATTCCATGTAGATGTCAGAAATTTAATAGTATTAGAAATTAACCTCAATTTGAGGAAAATTTTGAGAAGTACATTTTGCATCAACTAATTAAATTTAAAAAACTGTTTGCTTATTACCAAAATAAACCATTTAAAGTAATTTTCAAACCATCTACCAATTTCAATCCCTACAATAAATGAAAAGAGGATATAAAACTAATTTTGGTTAAGTTCTTTAAGTTATTAAACAGTTTTTAATCAGTAATCAAGTGTTTCGACAATTAACATCATAATTCTAACAAGACTTAGCATTGTAAGACTTGACAAGAATTATTAGTTTAGTTCTTTGATATAACTGTTTTCTTTAACTTTAAATTTTAAAATATATTAATTTATATTTCATTTTTAGATGAGTGAATTAAGTGAATATGTGAAAGATTTATCGGGAGAATCTAAGGAGTGATATTTGGAAAAAATATCTGTCATCAGTATTGATTCATATACTATACATCAACTTACCAATACACTTAATGTGTTTCTAATACATTTAATTTATAATATACTTGCTCTACATATATGTATTTAATGCAAATACATTACATATACAGGGTGGGGCGTTTTAAGTTGCGTTCAGGAATATCTCGGAAACGAAGCATCGGATGAAAAATCCAAAAAAACACGACTTAAATATTTTCGAGGGGAACATCTCACGACACCAAATTCAACCCCCCCACCCCACCAGGGTTGGGGCGGGGGTAAGTTTGAAATCTTAAATGGGAACCCTAAATTTTTTTTGCAGATTCGTATTCTACGTGAAAAACGGAATTCAGTGACATCAAAATTTTTGCCCCCGTCCACCCCCCCGGGCCAGTTGGGCGGTGGGAAACTTTCAAATAGGTTACGGGAACACCCACTTTTTCTCAAAGATTCGCATTCTACGTTAACAACTACATGCAGTACCATCAAAATTTTCACCCCTGCCCTCACCTCGACCCTGGAAGGAGGGGTGGGGGTGAGTATGAAATCTTAAATCGGAACCCCAAATTTTTTTACAGATTCGCATTCGGCGTGAAAAACTAAATTCAGTAACATCAAATTTGCGCCCCTGCCCCTCTCCCCCGTGCCAGTGCCGTGCACCCCGTTGGTTAGAGGCGAGGGGACTCGAGAATTGGATCGAATCTTCGAGAAAAAGTGGGTGTTGCCGTTTCCATTTCAAATTTTCCCGCCTTCCCACTGGCACGGGTGAGGAGGGCAGGGGCGAAAATTTTGATGGCACTGAATTCCGTTTTTTACGTAGAATGCGAATCTGTAAAAAAATATTGGGGTTCCCATTTAAGATTTCAAACTTAACCCCCGCCCCACCCCCCAGGCTTGGGGTGGGAGGGTTAAATTTGGTGTCATGGGATGCCCCCCTCGAAAAAATTTTAGTCGTGTTTTTTGGATTTTTCATCCGATGCTTCGTTTCCGAGATATTCCTGAACGCAACTTAAATGCCCACCGTGTATATATATATATATATATATATATATATATATATATATATATATATATATATATATATATATATACATTTACCTTTCTTAAAAAGTATATAATATAAACAAAACACGCAATCAACACCGACAAAACACGAAAATAAGTCACAAGAACCGAAACCTCCATAAGACTCAATGCTAACCTGAACGGTCGTTGCCCACGAACAGACTCCCGCCAAATAGGCCACGCCTCCTGCAAGTACTCTATTGCATTCAATTGGAAAAACAAATATATGTTCAAACTACCCTACTAATGAGGCAACTTACGTCTAATTTAACCAACCTCGTAGCTCTTACGGTTCTCGAGATCCCAATGCATTCATACCACTGTATATTTTTATTATTTTAACACTAGTAATGCAATAATTTTTATTTAGGAGTCTATGACATGCTTAGCGGTAGCTTTGACTTTGAAGAGTTTATAAATTTTTCGACTTGGGAAGGAATCCCCAAAATGTTTGAATGGTTATACGTTTTGTGTGATTTGGATTTTGGAACACAAGGGTTTCAAGAACTTTTGTCTCTTGTGAACTCAAAAGCTAATTTCGATTTAATCATTTTTGATATAACAACAGGACACTGTGTGTATCCAATCATAGAAAAATTAAACTCACCTTTAATCGCCACCTCACAATTTGGAATTGCTCCTTATTATAATTTCCAATTTGGTACAGATATACACATGGCTTACATACCTCTCTTTTTACTACCCTACACGGATGAAATGACTTATTATCAGCGGTTAAATAATTGTTTTTATACTTCAGTGTTTGTTTTTTACCGACAATACATTTTTATGCCCAACATTTGGAAGAAGGTTGAAAACATTTACGGAAAAGATGTTAAACCGTTCGACGAAGTAGAGAAAAGTATAAATATTATTTTAGCTAATTATGATCATGTTTTGGATTATCCACAATCGTTGCCACCAGCTGTAATTCCTGTCGGAGGACTACACACGAAAAGAGAGAAATCTTTACCGAAGGTACAATTATTTTGTTCATCTTTCGTACTAATATTACTGTTAAAAATTTCAGGATTTACAAAATATTTTAGACGAAGCTAAAGACGGAATAATTTTATTCTGCCTGGGAACAAATTTCAAATCAGCTTATCTAAAACTGGATCAGAGACAAGCTCTAATCGAAGGTTTAAGCAAATTGAATCAAACTGTTTTGTGGAAGTTTGAAGAAAAGATTGATAACGTACCGAAAAACTTTATAGTAAGACCTTGGATACCGCAAAACGATATTTTAGGTAAAATCGATGTTATCATATTGATAAAAATTAAAAACAAATTTTATAAGTATTTAAATTATCACGCAGATACTTTATGAGCCAATAAAATTGATCTATTATGATTTGATACTCAGCTAATAAATACCTATTAAGCGAGATTTATAAAGAAGTAAAGTAAGAAGTGAAGCAAGATGCAACGCAGGCGGTGACGCAGAAGTAAAGAAAAAAACTTCAGTAAACTTTATAATGAAGTATCCGTTGCTGCTTGCAGCCAATCCAGCCCCAACGACTTCACCAAATAAATATGCTCTTTTCTGTTCAGCTTGGCCAATACGCCGCTACGCGGCGCACCAATCTAACCGCCCATGTTTTTCCATGCCGAATATGTACAACTCGTACTCATATATTTATTTTTCATATATATGCGCAATATTAGACAAATTCAAATTTGTATTACAGTTATTAAATATTTTGAATATTATAAATGATTTTTATTTTAATGTATAGTTATTTTTTACACAGAAATATCAGAGCAAAATAATGTTCAATTTTATTTACTCCACAAGTTTTATTTCTTGTGGATAACCAATACAATGAGCAATAGTTTCTACGTTTATTTCTTTTCGTTGTCATTCTTTTTGCTCGCTGATTTTTTACATGCACTTTTTTTTACAAATTTTAATTTTTGACGAAACTGTGATTTACGATTAAATTGACAAGAACAGGCGATTCGCAAAGAAACATTTAAAGAAACACAATGATTTCAAATTTCACTGTTTTTTAAGACATTTGCACACATATTATGCCTCTAAGTTGATGTTATGAAATCTTTAGAACCAGTAGAAAATTTGTGTAATACATTTGTAATCAAATCAGTATTAATACTAATAGAGTGACATTCAACATCTTCATAAATAATTTTTTTATGACTGAAGGGAAATTCTATAGCGTTATTAAGCACAGTAACATTTTTTTCGAAATATTCCAGTTTTGAAGTAATTAGAATAGATTGTTTCAAAGAATATTAATATTTCATTATTATCGTTTGTATCTATTTTACAGGATGTCTAATTTTTTTATGGCAAATTAATATCAGACAGATTAATACTACTTGTATTCTGATTAGTAATAGTTGTTTCTTGTAAATTTTCCATTGTAGAAACACTATATTATTCTTCTAAAATTTGTATTCTACGTGTTTTTGTCGGTTTTGTATCATCTAAGTGTCTAATTGTTGGTGGTTTACGTTTAACAACGTTTTTTGATAAATAATATGGACAATTTCGAAATATTGTCGGAAGATCATCATCTGTCAGTTTGCATTTTTTTAAATGCAACCTACAAATTTTTTGGTGTTAAGGTTACTTCATATTTTAATTATATGTAATTATATTACAGTATTACACATTCGGGCTTAAAATGTTTTTCATAGACATTATCTTTTGTTGACAAAACTCGATCTTTTCGAGGAATAGCATTCGACCATGTATGCAAAAGATTTTCGGTCACAGCGTATAAAGACACATTTTCTTTACTTGACGCGTATCCCGAATTACAATTAGGTACAATACACTTTCTATTCGGCCTCTTGTATTTTAAAAATATCGAATATAGCAAAATAAATCTACAAAACAAACACAATGTCGCATGTAAAATGGCTAGAAACGGACATAAGAAGGGCGGTTAGACTGATGCGCCGCGTAGTGTTCTAAATTTGAACCTGAACAAACTTGGTCACTAGCCGCTCTGTACTACGCAATAGGAAGTTCATTTTCCTGTTTATCTTATTCCGTGAGCCAATCACAGTGCGTGTTGCTTCTACAGCTGTCAGTTTAAACTTGACGTTTGTATAATACGAAAATGTACAGCATTTAAGATTATGTGATGATATGATGATGAAATGACGGTTTTAATAATAATGAATTGATTAAAATTGAGAAATAAATATCACTAAAGAATGGAAAACATAGGCGGCGCTATTTAGTTCGTTCCATCCTTCCATCAAACGACGACAAAAACAAAATGGGCATCAAGGAAGATATTAGAGGAAGCTTCACTTATACTAAGGCACTAGAATATATGAGTATTCTCATCCGCCATTTTGGGTCCAAGTGTCATAAATAAAACAAATTATTAGAATCCAGTTACTTTAATTCTTTTCTGTCAAATTTGAAGTTGATATTGATTAATAATTGTGATATATCATTCTCTTAATTATTATATTCCATATCTAACAGGTAAGTGTACAGAATACTTTCTAATATATTACCGTATGATTTGTGTAGTTGGATTTTACAGAATTTCAAGAAATATGTTTTCAAATTTGACAGATACAAATTTTAAATGTTTTTTTTTTTAAGTAACTGGATTCCAATAACTTGTTTTATTTATGACAGCTGGACCCAAAATGGCGGATGAGAATACCTATTCTTCTAGAGCTCTACTTATACGTGAGAGAGACCGAACCGTCAGATTAACGCCATCCAGTTCGCTACGCGGCGCTGATGCTAATGCGCGGCAAGCGCGCCTTCTATGAATTTTTAATGTTTTTATATTCTTCAAAGAGATTAGAAAAGAAAACACGGAATTGTAAATAACAAAATATATTGTATAAAATAATACTTAAAATTCATGTTTTTAGGTACATATGCTGTAGATTTAAGTAGTTTTTCGAAAATCTCTTCTCTTGTGACAATTCAAATATTGTTTCTATTTCTGTAAAATTTTTATTTTCCGCAATTAATAGAGTATCCAACTGAATTGTTATCTTTTTGAACGCTTTACGAAGAGCCGTACGACGCCTTTTTTAACGTATCCATAATCGAAAAATTCAAAATGTCAAAGTTTATTCCGCCGAAATACACTGGCCTCGCGAACAGTCTTTTACACTATCAAAAAATCCAGTCCACTCCGCACAACGCAAAACACTCCTGCGACGTTCTCCAAATGTTTCTGGAATGGAGGCAAATTAGAACACTACCCGTACATAAATCACCTCAGCAAATTCTTTTTACAAAAATTAAAACTTTAAAATTATATCTTTTGACAACTTTTTATTACATACTGTTTTTTTTACATAGCTCACCATTATTATTTTTAAAAAACATAAATTATACATTACAAAATAATTAAAAGAGGCAAGCTTCTATGACAATTAATTACCTTGATTTACAGGAGATTTCGTACGATTTTATTTAAATTTTGCTTTTACTGCTTTGTCGAAAGATTTATTTCGTTTATTGGCGCCAAGTGACATACGTCATGTTTAAAATTGACAGCTAACTGTGTACACTCAAAACCACAAGTATAACTTCAAAATTTAACATTTTATTAATATTTAATTAATTCATTGGGATCAACTAATTCTTTTACTCATATATTTACTTAATTATATACGCTATAGACATTTAAATAGAAATGAAAATAATTTATAATTGCATTCATCACAGTAACATCGCTCTTTCTTTGTCTGTACTACATTTATGAAATTTGGTTGGTGTTCTTAAATTGTCCGGAGATATAAGTTGCACCATCCAGATCGCTACGCGACGCTGCAGTCACGAACCAAGGTCATGACGCAAGTGGAACTTCCTCTAATATCTTCCTTGATGGGCATTCTTAATAGTTCTTTATGTTTCAAGGCACTGAAGTTTAACTTTTTATTACTAATATGGAATTTTTTTTGCCGAGGCCCGCAGGTCCGAGGAAAATAAACCACGTGAGTGATTAAAATTAGAAAAATCTGTAAAAAAAATATTATGTACAGGTTAATTTAATGCATCTGTCAGTTGTCAATTGGAACTGACACTCAGTGTTGCCAACCTCGAACATTAAAGTTATCGTAAATAATAATCAAAATTATGTGTTTAATCCTCAATTTCTTCATCGGAAATAATTAGTTAATTCTTTTTGCACATTTTATTTTATTTTAGGTATAAATTTACTAGATTACATCACATATCTGTCAAAATTATCCGACTTGTACAATAATTATTTTACGGTTGCCAACACTACGTTTCTCAAAATTTTTGTATAATTGGTTACTTTAGTTACTTTTAATGGCGATTTTTGAGAACTTTAGTGCCGATTTCAAATAAATATGTATTTTCAAATGAAGACAAACCTCACAATTTTTAAAGTTTCCCTGGTTATCTGTCTCTGGAGTTACGGTTTCTCAAAAATTATGAAACAAAAACTCTAATATTTTGTACATAACAATTGTATTACCTTTGGAAGAGCTTATTAGTTCTTGGTGATAAACCAATAACGGGAAGTGGTAGTTTATTAAAGCCCAATCAAATTATTTTGAAATATTTAAGTGAATTATGTTCTTACCCTATTTCAAAATAATGAGTATTGCACGCAAATTTTTGAAGTCATTCACAGCTTTTAAAAAACGTTATGACAGTTTAAAATTTTGCTGATTTAACTTGTGTTCTTATGAAAAGTGATATTTGGAGGCTAAAAATGTCAAAGAAAACATAAAAAATAATGAGATTATTCCAAATTATTAATATATCAGTAGCTGAAATATTCATTAACATAATGTCGAAGTTTACCTTGCAAAGATTGTATAACAAGAAAATAGAAATTAATGAAACAAACTACACGAATGTCTACAAATCCAGTGGGAAGCGTGGCAACGTCGCATTCCAAATCAAAGTTCGCGCGAAAATTCGAATGTGTCGTACAAGTTAATCTTAACTTACGATTTGTTTAATTTACATTAGTTGCATTTAATGATCAATATCATCACTTTTCAAGTTATGATTGCATCCAATGGAAAATTAATTTAGTTTCTTTGGATATTCTTATATCCACGGTTTGACGTTTGACGAAGTGAACGTTTGAAAATACGACGTTGCCACTTTTAGCGTCTTAGAAAGACATTCAAAAATTGTGATATAGAGAAAATTCATATGATTTTCGTGTAAAATGTGTAATTTTAATGATAAATGGTAGCAATTTTATTATGTTCTTTTGCTTGAAATAAATTTTTGTTTCAAACTTATTTTATTTTTCATTTTTAACAGTTGATTCAGGTAAGGTCAATTTAAAAAATTACATCTCAGCCACAAGAAAATGAGAAAAAATCCAAATAAAAACGATTTCACATTACAAAATTGGGTTCCAGGTAAAATATGATAAGGAATATGCCTTGTTCAAACTAACTTGTCATTAAAAGTAAACTTGCTGTTATTATCCAATATACTAAACTAGCGCTCCGACCTGCTTCGCAGGTCTGACCCCTAGGCTCCGCAACAATGAAGAAGATAGCAACTAAAGCTATAGGACAATAAATTGCAAGTGATCTCTCAAATACCTTAAATTTGTTAGCAAGCAATTGTCGAAGAAAGTTTGTCGCTTTGTTCCTCGCTTCCTTGTTAATAAATTGGCGAAGTGTACTCCAAAGTACCGCAAATTTTTACATCCCTAAATACCAAGCTATAAAATAAATGAATATATAATAAAATTTTTAATAATAAAATGAGTATTCTTAAATAACTACCATTTAGTACCAAACAAATCGCGCAGAAAGGTCATCACTACGTTCCTCGCATCCATGTCAGTAAATTTACGAAGAAAGCTCGTCACTTCGTTCCTCGCTTCCATGTCAGTACATTAGCGAAGCAAGCTCGTCACTTCGTTCCTCGCTTCCATTTCAGTAGTTGAAGTTTTCAGAGGAGTTTTCTTGTTTTCATTAAGAGAAGTTCTGTGTTAACCACTGACAAAATGTATGTTTTTCATTGAGGGAAGTTGTGTGCTTACCATTGACTCAAGTTGTACGTTTTTTATTGAGGAAAGTTTTGTGTTTACCACTGAGGAAAGTTGTATGTTTTCCATTAAGGGAAGTTATGTGTTTTCTATTGAGGGAAGTTTGTTCATCACTGAAATATTCTCAATTGATTCCAACAACTGTCTAGTACCTTGGCGAAGCAAGCTCGTCACTTCGTTCCTCACTTCCATGTCAGTGCATAGAAGAAGCAAGCTCGTCGCATTGTTCCTCGCTTATATGTCAGTACACGGTTCTGTGTTTCCCACTGTCGAAAGTTGTATGTTTTTCATTGAGGAAAGTTGTGTGTTAACCACTGACGAAAGTTGTATGTTTTTTATTGTGGATATTTGTGTTTTTATCACTCACAGAAGAAGTATGATTTTCATTGAGTAAAGTTGTGTGTTAACCACTGACGAAAGTTGTAAGTTTTTTTATTGAGGAAAGTTGTGTGTTAACTACTGATAAAATTATATGTTTTTCGTTAAGGGAAATTGTGTGCTAACCACTGATAATATTTGTATATTTTTCATTGAGGGAAGTTGTGTGTTTATCACTGACGAAAGTTGTATGTTTTCCAATGAGGGTAGTTGTGTGTTTCCCACTGACAAAAGTTGTATGTTTTCCATTGAGGGAAGTTATGTGTTTCCTATTGGGGGAGGTTGTTTGTTAATCACTGAAATATTTTTATTTGATTCCAACAATTGGCGATCGTCCAAAACAACTTTTTGATAAGTGAGTTCAAACCTCCTCTGCTAGACCTTTAATTTGATTCCAGACACGGTAGGATTTAAATTACATTTATACAGAACAATTGACAATCGTGCAAAACAACTTTTTGACACTTGAGTTCAAACCTCCTTTAATTTGATACCAAATACGGTAGAATATAAATAGCATTTAGAAAAAACAGTTAACGATCGTCAAAAATAACTTTTTGACACTTGATTTTAAATGTCTGCTGTGAAACTTTTAATTTAGTACCAAACACTAAAGGATTAGAAATAAAAAACAATTGATTGTTGATAATTCTACGAATTTAGATTTTAAAAAAATCTGATATTGATTATAAATATTAAAAACAATCTTTTTATATTAGATAAGTAATTAACTTAATTAAATTTTACCGCCAAAAAGAGCCACCTAAGTTGTCGAGCAGAGACATCTGTTTTTTTTGAGAAGAAAAAGAAACTGTCTATTAAGTGAAAAATAATTTTTAATTTTATTGTGTTAGATAAGAAGTTAACTCATTTGAATTTTACCGCCTAAAATCCTTAAAATAATCGAGGTTGACGAACAAAGACATCTGTCTAATTTATTTTAAAATTGAAAAAAATATAAAAAAAATTTCAAATTAAAAAAAAATTACATAATAATAATCATGTTCGCTCATTTATTCTAAACACAAATAAATTACCAAACTTGTCTAAATAGACTACAATTAATGTAATTTATATTTAAAATTTCAAACAGATCTGTCAAAAATGATACGTTGCACGCAAATTTTTGAAAAGTGACAGCTATAATTTAAATTTTTTTTAAATTGACTTTAAAAATATTTATAAAATAGTTCATATGTTTGCTTATTAATTATAAACACATATAAATTTACAAAACATCTTCAAGTTGTCTAGAATATATGTAATTTATACTTAATTTTTGAAACAGATCTGTCAGAAATGACAAATTGAACATAAATTTTTGTAAAGTTGCAACCAGAATCAACAAACTCCACTTTGATAGCAACCCGCACACTCTGATCCGTAAACGCATTTCCGCCTTATTTATTTAATATCTCGCACATCATGTGTACTAAAAATGTGAATTCATAAAAAGGACCTATTCCAAAACAATCTCTATATGCCTGTAAAAGTTTCACTTAAATCCGTTAAACGGCCTAGGCTCCAGAGCTGCGCACATTTTTGGTTACTAGGCAGATGAATCTATATATAGAGAACCACTCAAGCCTTTTAGTATATTGGACTAGCGGCCCGACCTGCTTCGCAGGTCTGTCCCCTAGGCTCCGCGTCACTGAAGAAGATTACAACTGAAAATATAGAAAAATAAATTGGGTATTCTTAAATAATTTCCAATTTATACCAAACAATTGGCGAAGCAAGCTCGTCACTACTTTCCTCGCTTCGATGTCAGTACATTGACGAAGAAAGCTCGTCACTTCGTTCCTCGCTTCCATGTCAGTGCATCGACGAAGCAAGCTCGTCACTACGTTCCTCGCTTCCATGTCAGTACATTGGCGAAGCAAGCTTGTACCTTCGTTCCTCGCTTTCAAAAAGTGCATCGGCGAAGCAAGCTCGTCACTATGTTCCTAGTTTCTATGTCAGTACATTAACGAAGAAAGTTCGTCACTTCGTTCCTCGCTTTTAAGTCAGTGCATGGCGGTGCAAGCTCGTCACTTCAATTCTCCGTTTTCCGTGAGATATTTAATTCAATTCCAAACACGTTAGGATTTAATAACATTTATAAAAAAAAAACAATTGATGATTTACCAAAATAACTTTTTGACACTTCAGTTGAAATGTCCTTCATGAGACTTTTAATTTGATACCAAACACGGTAGGAATTAAATAACATTTATACAAAACAATTAACGGTCGTCCAAAACAACTTTTTGACACTTGAGTTCAAATCTCCTTCGCGAGACCTTTAATTTTATACCAAACACGGTAGGATTTAAATAATATTTATAAAAAAACAATTGACAATCGTCCAAAGTAACTTTTTGACACTTAAGTTCAAATCTTCTCTGCGAGACCTTTTATTCAATACCAAACACGGTAGAATTTAAATAATATTTATAGAAAACAATTGACAATCGTCCAAAACAACTTGTTGACACTTGAGTTCAAATCTCCTCTGCGAGACCTTCAATTGAATACCAAACACGGTAGGATTTAAATAATTTTTATAGAAAACAATTGACAATCGTCCAAAACAACTTTTTGACACTTTAATTCAAACCTCCTCTGCGAGACCTTTAATTTGATTTCAAACACTGTAGGATTTAAATAACATTTATAAAAAACAATTGACGTTCGTCCAAAATAACTTTTTGAAACTTGAGTTTAAATCTCATGAGCAAGACCTTTAATTCAATGCCAAACACGGTAGGATTTAAATAACAGTTATACAAAACAATTGACAATCACCAAAAACAACTTTTTGACACTTGAGTTCAAACCTCTTCTCCGAGACCTGTAATTTGATTCCAAACACGGTAGGATTTAAATAACATTTATAAAAACAATTAGCGATCGTCCAAAATAAATTTTTGATACTTGAGTTTAAATATCATGATTGAGACATTTAATTCAATACCAAACACGTTAGGTTTTAAATAACATTTATCAAAACAAATTACGATCGTCCAAAATAATTTTTTGACACTTTAGTTTAAATCTGATGAGTGAGACCTTCAATTTAATGCCAAACACGGCAGGATTTAAATAACATTTAGAAAAAACAATTACGATCGTGTATAATAATTTTGTGACACTTGATTAGAAATAAAAAACAACTGATCATTGTTTAAAATAACTTTTTGACAATTCTACGAATTTAGATATAAAAAAAATCTGAAATTGATTATAAATATTTAAAACAAACTTTTTATATTAGATAAGTAATTAACTTGTTTAAATTTTACCGCCTAAAATACATAGAAGCATCGAGGTTGTCGAGCAGAGACATCTGTTGTATTTTTTGAAAAGAAAAAGAAACCATCTATGAAGCGAAAAATAATTCTCAACTTTTTTATGTTAGAAGAAGTTAATTCATTTGAATTTTACCGCCTAAATTCCTTAAAAGAATTGAGGTTGACAAACAACATCTGTCATATTAATTTTAAATTTGAAAAAATATGAGAAAAAAAAATTCAAATTTAAAATAATTACAAAACAATAATAATGTTTGCATACATATTCTAAACACAAATAAATTACCAAACTTGTCTAACTGAACTACAATTAAAGTAATTTATATTTAAAATTTCAGACTGAAATGTCAAAATAAATAGTTGCACAAAAATTTGTGAAAAGTGACAGCAACAATTTTAATTTTTTAATTGACTTTTAAAATACTTACAAAATAGTACACATGTTTGTTCATTAATTCTAAATACAGATAAATTTACAAAACATCTTCAAGTTGTCTAGAATATATGTAATTTATACTTGAATTTCGAAACAGATCTGTCAGAAATGACAAATTGAACATAAATTTTTGTAAAGTTACAACCAGAATCAACAAACTCCACTTTGATAGCAACCCGCACACTCTGATCCGTAAACGCATTTCCGCATTATTTATTTAATATCTCGCACATCATGTGTACTAAAAATGTGAATTCATGAAAAGGCGCTATTCTGAAAAAATCTCTAACTTCCGGTAAAGGTTTCACTGAAATCCGTCAAACCGTCTAGGCTCTAGAGCTGCGCAAAAATTTTGGTTACTAGGCAGATGAAAATATAGATATATACATAGAGAATGAATGATGCCTTTTAGTATAAGGGACTAGCGGCCCGACCTGCTTCGCAGGTCTGTCCCCTAGGCTCTGCGTCACTGAAGAAGATTACAACTGAAAATATAGAAAAATAAATTGGGTAGTCTTAAAAAATTTCCAATTTATACCAAACAATTGGCGAAGCAAGCTCGTCACTACTTTCCTCGCTTCGATGTCAGTACATTGACGAAGAAAGCTCGTCACTTCGTTCCTCGCTTCCATGTCAGTGCATCGACGAAGCAAGCTCGTCACTACGTTCCTCGCTTCCATGTCAGGACATTGGCGAAGCAAGCTTGTGCCTTCGTTCCTTGCTTTCAAAAAGTGCATCGGCGAAGCAAGCTCGTCACTATGTTCCTCGTTTCTATGTCAGTGCATGGCGGAGCAAGCTCGTCACTTCATTTCTCCGTTTTCCGTGAGATATTTAATTCAATTCCAAACACGTTAGGATTTAATAACATTTATAAAAAAAAAAAACAATTGATGATTTACCAAAATAACTTTTTGACACTTGAGTTGAAATGTCCTTCATGAGACTTTTAATTTGATACCAAACACGGTAGGAATTAAATAACATTTATACAAAACAATTAACGGTCGTCCAAAACAACTTTTTGTCACTTGAGTTCAAATCTCCTTCGCGAGACCTTTAATTTTATACCAAACACGGTAGGATTTAAATAATATTTATAAAAAACAATTGACAATCGTCCAAAATAACTTTTGACACTTAAGTTCAAATCTTCTCTGCGAGACCTTTTATTCAATACCAAACACGGTAGGTTTTTAATAATTTTTATAGAAAACAATTGACAATCGTCCAAAACAACTTGTTGACACTTGAGTTCAAATCTCCTCTGCGAGACCTTCAATTGAATACCAAACACGGTAGGATTTAAATAATTTTTATAGAAAACAATTGACAATCGTCCAAAACAACTTTTTGACACTTTAATTCAAACCTCCTCTGCGAGACCTTTAATTTGATTTCAAACACTGTAGGATTTAAATAACATTTATAAAAAACAATTGACGTTCGTCCAAAATAATTTTTTGAAACTTGAGTTTAAATCTCATGAGCAAGACCTACCAAACACGGTAGGATTTAAATAACATTTATACAAAACAATTGACAATCACCAAAAACAACTTTTTGACACTTGAGTTCAAACCTCTTCTCCGGGACCTGTAATTTGATTCCAAACACGGTAGGATTTAAATAACATTTATAAAAACAATTAGCGATCGTCCAAAAAAAATTTTTGATACTTGAGTTTAAATATCATGATTGAGACATTTAATTCAATACCAAACACGTTAGGTTTTAAATAACATTTATAAAAACAAATTACGATCGTTCAAAATAATTTTTTGACACTTTAGTTTAAATCTGATGAGTGAGACCTTCAATTTAATGCCAAACACGGCAGGATTTAAATAACATTCAGAAAAAACAATTAACGATCGTGTATATTAATTTTGTGACACTTGATTAGAAATAAAAAACAACTGATCATTGTTTAAAATAACTTTTTGACAATTCTACGAATTTAGATATAAAAAAAATCTGAAATTGATTATAAATATTTAAAACGAACTTTTTATATTAGATAAGTAATTAACTTGTTTAAATTTTACCGCCTAAAATACTTAGAAGCATCGAGGTTGTCGAGCAGAGACATCTGTTGTATTTTTTGAGAAGAAAAAGAAACCATCTATGAAGCGAAAAATAATTCTCAACTTTTTATGTTAGAAGTTAATTCATTTGAATTTTAATGCCTAAATTCCTTAAAAGAATTGAGGTTGACAAACAACGACATCTGTCATATTAATTTTTAATTTGAAAAAATATGAGAAAAAAAATTCAAATTTAAAATAATTACAAAATAATAATAATGTTTGCATATATATTCTAAACACAAATAAATTACCAAACTTGTCTAACTGAACTACAATTTAAGTAATTTATACTTAAAATTTCAGACTGAAATGTCAAAATTACTAGTTGCACAAAAATTTGTGAAAAGTAACAGCTACAATTTTAATTTTTTTAATAGACTTTTAAAATACTTACAAAATAGTACACATGTTTGTTCATTAATTCTAAATACAGATAAATTTACAAAACATCTTTAAGTTGTCTAGAATATATGTAATTTATACTTGAATTTCGAAACAGATCTGTCAGAAATGACAAACTGAACATAAATTTTTGTAAAGTTACAACCAGAATCAACAAACTCCACTTTGATAGCAACCCGCACACTCTGATCCGTAAACGCATTTCCGCCTTATTTATTTAATATCTCGCACATCATGTGTACTAAAAATGTGAATTCATGAAAAGGCGCTATTCTGAAAAAATCTCTAACTTCCGGTAAAGGTTTTACTGAAATCCGTCAAACCGTCTAGGCTCTAGAGCTGCGCACAAATTTGGTTACTAGGCAGATGAAAGTATATATAGAAAGTGAATAAGCCTTTTAGTATATGGGATTAAGCCTTTTAGTATATTGGACTAGCGTCGACCCCGCCTACGGCGGGGTCTCAGCTAGGGCTCCGCCATCTCTGAAAATGACATAAAACTTATGTAATTATTACATAATAGGAGAAAGGTAATTGGTACTGCATAGCGGTCAGTTCCGTCGGCCTCTCGCTACTATACACTACAACACAATATGGCTCAATTTTTAAGCGAGAATTTTTGTATCCCATACACTGAAAGGAAGCGATACTGACGTTAAATAGTACTAAGATAACACGTGGCTTTAAAATGATATTGTATAATATTTATGTTTAAAAAAAATTTTGCTTCGTTCATCCTAACACTTAATTTGTTTTAATTATTAAATAGTATAGTTTAATTAAGCACAAGAATAAGCAATTGTTTTACAATATTTAAATATCAAATAAAATAATAACTAACCTAAAACAAAACTGCTTTACATTCACTGGTTTCCATGAAGACGGCTTAGTGGAGCGGGTAATTTTTGAACTGGAGCTGTTAGTTGGTCCACTATATCGAAAAACCGTGGTTTGATTTATTTAAATATTTTTTGTTTTAATATCAGCATGAATTTATTATTTAAAGAGTTTGATTTATTTTATAATATTATATTACATAATTTTATAACCAATTTTTTTCATAGAAGCTTTTATATTTATTTAGACAGAAATAAAGATAGATTACAGTAAAATTTCTATTACATGTTATTGAAATAATTATTAATTTAATGAAGACTCTCAGTTTAATCTGGTCGTACATATGCCAGTATCAGGAATCTTCGATTCCATATCCATAAACGTAATAAGCAATATATTTGCGGTCTCCTACATGAAACACATTTTTGTAAAAATCCAGGATTTACTTTAACTTACCAAGTAATACTGATTGTGGATGAAAGTAATATTCAAGATTCAAAATTTACCATCTTCACCAACTGGAGACACTCCAATTTCTCCGATATTGATTATTTATTATCAGAATCAAAGCGATATAACAAAACAAATATATGGAAATTAAGCCATCCATTGAGCCGTGGTTAAAAACCAGATTTGTAATTCGTTCAAGAAGTGAACAAGTTGGCTTTCTAACGGCTACAGGTACATTTTTTCCAAAAGCGATTCTTTCATATATGTGCTACATAATGATTTACAATAGGCTTTTCAACCACCTTCAAATTTAGCATATTTGGAACAAATTTTCAATAATACGCTTGAAAACAATGTCAAGAAATATAACAATTTATTTAAAAAATAAATATTACGCCTGTAATCAATTATTAAAAGTCCGTCCAATTCAAATATGACGTCTTAACGACGAATGACAGATTGAGATTGCGCGCTCATGATCTTGGCGTTGAGTGTTGTGATCTGTCAGTCAGCTGTTAGTTGTGTTATTGAGGTTATCTGTTGAAATCTTTAAATTATAGTTATGATGTATTGATTTGTGCCAAGTTGTGAAAACAACAGCAACAATGATTCAAAAATATTAATCAAATACCAAACAATTCACAACGTACAGCTGTCATGTATCAACTTATTCAAAAGTTAAATTGAATAGTTCTGCAATTCTACTCGGGAGGCGCGGGCGGCGCAGTTCTGTCATTCGTCACTATGTCGTCACACGGTTCAATATAGAATCTTTAGTAATTAATTACTGGCTTAATTATATTACAATATTGATGAAATACGAAAAATATTTATATATTAAAGTATATTTTCGAAAAATAAAATAAAAAAAATATTATTGAAGAGCCTATTGTCTGCCAAACTTATTCTCGACGAATGCACCAAATATCACAATTTTCGGGAAAACTTTATCAAAATTATCTCTGAATCAGCGCAGACTTGCTCAGCTTTTAACGAAACATTCACTTGTTCTCTGAAATATAACGACCTGTATCTCGTAAATTATTCAAGCTTGGAAACTTACCTTTGTATAGTTCACAACAAATAACACCCCAAATATTTATTTTTTACTTTTCTAAGGATTTCATGTGCCTTAAAACCCATACGCCGTGATCATTTGAGATTATATTTACAAAGAGGATTGAATCAGTTATTTCTTTAAATGTAACATTGCCTAAAATAAGCAATAAAATTAAAAAGTTCTTAAAACGTGCATTAACAAATATTTACCTGGTAAATAATATGATTTTTAAATTAGTAATTGTACAGAGAAGTTGACCACTTGTTTATCTTAAATGCAGTTTGGGCCGTACTAAAATCCTCTTTAATGCTGATTTGGTTATATTAGTAATTAAAGGCAGTCGTCCAAATTGAGATTCTGACTGTACCAGAACAAATTATTCTACGAATGTCAAGCCATAAATGAGATGAATTGTTTTTAGAACGTATCTACAAATAAACAGAAATTAATTAAGCAAATACAAAATTTATATTAATCAACTTTACCATTATTTCTTATGAAGACAAACTTGAAATATTTATTTGATTAGTTTAATGTTTTTTCTTCCATGATATGTATGATATACTCCTGCCAGTTCTTTTTATTTATTTTGTCTAAAAAATTGTTTTCAAAATCTCAGATAGCGATGTTCTTTTTCAGGGAATTACTAATGACAATAAGCGAAACAGGATCTAGCGCCGAAAAAATATAAATAGCTTGTAGTAAATTTTTAAACACTTGCACATGCAAATTCTAGCAACCCTTCGTTGAGGAATCTAGATTCACTTGTTCTTGCCGATTGGAATTTTCAGGCCAATTATCAATCTAATCAAACTTTTGTTTATATGCGGTCCGGGTTCATCATCTGCATCATAGTATTACCGCCAATATTTCCATTACCTTGTGAATCCTTTCTAAATAAATAACTATTTATTAATATAGAATGTGTTACCCTGTAGAATCATTTAACTTTGGTATACGAGTAGTTTTGTCGTTTGTGACAACCTGTAATAATTATTATTAAATAAAATATTAATATCAAATGTAAAAATTACCTGATATATTTTATCAACTGTTGAGATTTCAGAGCCTTAATAAAATTGTGAAAAAGCGACGAATTTTCTTATTTTATTAGCACAATTTTTGTTTTTTTACTCGAAAATTTCAGGTTAAAAACGAACATTATATATCCTGCTTGGTTACGCTGTGATTGACTCAATTTGCATTCCTATATTTTCCTTTAAAAAATTAAATACAAATGTAGAATATTTACCGTTTTTTTTTTTTTACTGTGAAACTTGTATCGTATGTTGCTAATTTTAATTCAATGTCAATTCAAACTGCTTTGTTAGTATGGAAATTTTTAACAAAACAGTACGTAGAAAACATGGATATTTCGAAATATAATTGTTTAATTCGAAATTGAAATTGTCGTTGACGAAATTCTACAAGTGTATAGCATTCCACCGATAATATCTACCTGCGAAATTCTAGGCAGGTGGGAACGCATTTAAATTTCACAAATAAAATCACAGGTAGTATTTCATTTCAGTAAAGATTGCTGCGCTGAAATGGAAAGAACGTGTGTCGAGTTAAGTTTTCAATAACTTTGTGAAATTCGTGCCAAATTTGTATGTATGTACATACATACCAAGTCTTCTAAATTTACAAGTTTTGTAAAAAAATTGATGCTGCACTTATGAGTGAATATGTCTTAGTCGCGTGTTTAGTACAAAACATTAACCGTTGCCGCGAGGACAGCTGTTATCGAAGAGGTTATATTACCCAGAAACTATATACATGTAATTTATCTGATATATTAGATCAGATAATTTCAAATTGTAATTGTTTCATGGCAAAGACGATGGATTCAGTCATATTTTAAATGTAATGAGTTAACTTGCATCAAATATCCCTAAAATAGACAGAATATAATTAATAATTCAGTTAAAACATACATTAACAAAGATTTACCTAGTAAGTAATGTGATGATAGTTAAATATTAACTTTACATAGAAGTGTGAAATCCAAGCGCGATAAGATTTACTTGGGGTCGAATCTACTGATTGGTTAAAATATCCTAATACCGTATACTTAATCACATACGAAAAGTACAGGCTGACCACTTGTTCATCTTAAATGTAGTTTTGATTACAATCAAATCTCTGATGTCGTTTTAGTTACATTAGCAATCAAAGGTTATCGCTCCAACACAGACTCTGACTACCAGAACGAATTACTTGTTATAAATATTTCCAAACTTTTGTTTACCATCTGCGTCACAATAATAATTCTGATTTTTTTGTTAGCATGTGATTCCTTCCTAAATAAATAAATATGTATTAATATATTTGCACAGAGATATTCACATAGTTTTTTCCGCACAAACCTTAATTACTTCAAGATATGCTACTCTGGGCCTTTTTAGCCGATACAAGTGTTTTACTCATAGTTACATTTTCTCAAAAAGTGTTCCTCCTATATGCGCTACATATGACGTACAACTTTCTGTCAAATATGTCCTTGACGAAAAAACCAAATATCATTATTCCCAGGAAAACTTCGTCAGATTAAATATTGAATAACAGCACTCAAAATCTGATAATCCGGAATTTGCTCAATTTTTTAAGAAGTGCTTATTTATTCTCTGAAATATAAAGAACTGTATATTTTAAATTATTCAAACTTAGAATCTTACTTATGAATAGTTTAGATAAAAAATAATACCTGAAATCTCCAATGTTCATATTTCAAAGGCAGTCCTATGCATTAAAATTCAATCATTTGCGACCATAATGATGTGACTTTTATTAGATATTATTTACTGATTGACTAATTTAATAATCAAAACACACAACTTAACCTTACAACTTCAGTTTATGACACATTGGTAGGTTCGTCTTGTTTGGAACAAGGTGACAACATGATAAATTCGTCTTTTTTCTTTGCAATCAGTTGATTGAGATTATATTATCCAAAAAAAATATATACTTCTATAATTTATCAGAAATATTAGGTCTGATGTCTGATAATTCTAATCAGAAGCTTTTTAAAATAATTACTGAAATCCTATTTCAAATCATAATTGTTTCTTGACAAAAAAGTTGAATTCAGTGTAAGGAGTTAGCTTGCATGAAATATCCCTAAAATAAATTAAAAATTTTCTTGAAAAATACATTAACATATATTTACCTGGTAATTAATTTGATGATTATTCATTAGCAAATGTACATAGAGTGCTGCTGCGTTAAAGTGCTACGTACTACATGTTGTAGTTCGACTCTATCGGTCGCAAGTGTGTAGGTCCAGATTGGGATTTTGATTTCAGCAGTACGAATTATATTTGGACTGTCAAGAGAATAGGAGAGTTCGGCGAGCTCTCAGTGGTCGCAAGGGCTGCAGCGCTGCCAAATGTCAAGCGTCCAGCGGACCGCTGTTTGCAGCGCTTTTTGACAGCTGCTGCTACAGCGTTCGCAGCGTAAACAACTACGATTTCTTTCCACAGCGTATATCTATCCTTGTCTAGAATTGTCATTATTTTTACAATATTTTTTGTGACTCTATACAGCTTTATAAAATTATTATTATATAATCATCTAAACCCATTATTATATTGATTTAATTATTGCAATAAATTGTTTACTTTATGTACATAAACTTCTTTGGCAATTTACTTGAACTCTCAACGTTTGAAAATAGTACGTGGGAATTGCGTTCAGCGAATTTACAGCGGCTATTACCAAGCAGCTTGGTGACGTCACGCAGCGCTTTTATATCGGCTGCACATCGGCTTTGGCCTGCCAAACGCGCCCAATAATTCAACTATGGTTACAATTATTATACACAGAACGTACCTACAAAGTAAAAAATAAAAATTAATTGAATAAATACAAAATTTATATTAATAAACCTTACCATGATTTCTTATTCAAATAAAATTGAAGAAAACTATTAGTTTCAATATTTCTTGATAAAAATGTTTAGTTTTCATTTTAATTCAAGTAGAATTAAATTTCACTTAAGAATCTGATAAATATCTATAAACCTGTTTGAAGTAGATTGTAAATCTGAAGCTCTTGAATTAAATTTGGGAATTTTACGATGTTTTGAAAATCAATGTTCTAAAGAGCAGATTTTTTTTTATTTTATTATCAAATTTCTTGGACCGATGCTTTATCCAATGATCGTAGTAGTAATAGCGGGGATGAACTGCTTGACTTTTTCCTAAATATTTGTTTTTTATTAAATAATAGTTAAATGAAATAAAAAAACTTGGTAATACTACTTACATATGTCTCGTATATTAATGAACATGATTCACATCTCATTCACACTCTCAGTCATACATGGCGCAATTGGTTTTTTGTTGCCATTTTGCTATTAGCATGTTTGATTCATTTATCATATTTGTTATTTTGTTTTACAATATTTTGTATTACGGTAATGCCCTTTGTTATATGGTGTTTTGTAATACTTCATGCTTTAATAAATTAAGGTGCACAGTTAATTTAAATTTAATATAATTAGTAAATTTAATTTTATGAATCTGAATATTTATTATTGCAAATGTGGCGAAAAATTTCGAACCACCACCGCTATCGAATTTAAAATCTGCGAGCCAGACCTTTGCCTCAACTGCAAATTAAACATGGTACTGTTATTAAAATGAAAGTTATACCGTAAGCAAAAAAGTATTAATTTGAGCAATTCACATTAGACTGCTTATTTGCATGTCACAAATAATTTCTATTACATTTCGCATACTATTGTAATTAATGCATTTTAAATGTGTATATTTAGTTAAACAATATATTTTTGTGAAGAACAAAAATACATTTTGTTAATGAAAAAATTTATTCTGCCTCGAAAAAGGTAGATATAATATATAAAATTCTGCGGTAATCAATCACGTTAATTAATAATATTTATATAAGGTGCAAAGGCCCAGCAACGCAGATTTTAAATTCAGCAGTAGTGGACGAAATTTAGCGTCACATTTGCTAGGGCTACAAGAATATAGTTAACCTTTTATAAATATTATTCAGTACCAAATTTGCAGGAGAAACATGTTTTAGCGGGACTTCAATTCTTTGTGTATATATCTATATATTTCTTTACTATATTCTGTATATTGCATATTTTATCATTTAAAATGGTATTTACTTTTCATTTATCAAATTGAATAAACTACAAGTGCACATGGTATTATTGAAATAAACATAATTTGTGAGTGTGGCGAAATATTTCGGTCCACCACCGCTATTGAACCTAAAACCTGCGAAGCCGGTACCGCTCCTATCTCAGCTGCAAAGTAATTTTGATACTGATATTAATTAATACTATTTATAAAAGGACGAACGGCCCAGCAACGCAGATTTTAAGTTCAGCAGTAGTGGACGAAATATTCCGCCATTTTCACTAACTGCACTGAACCCTTTATAAATAATATTAAATCAGTATCAAATTTGCAGGAGATTGTATTATTATTTTGTGTTTATTTAAAGATTTGTACATGTTAATGCACTGATATTTAAATATTTTCGATCAATATTGGGTATTAATATTATTTAATTAATTTATAAATTCTTTATGATCGATTTTTTTTAATAGCTGTTTGAAAATATTGAAAATTTTAATACCTTTTTTTCAATTTTTCATTCTTTTTAGAATTAACATGACTATTTAATTTTTACAAATTTTTTATTATAGAAGGAATAATTTTATGTTTATGGGAAATAATTTAATTTTTATGGCACTTGTTGATAATAATATATTTATTTATTTAAAATTTCCCTAAAAACAATGTTGGGCGTGTATCCTTCCTCTTTTTCCTCATCTATGTTAATGTCAGGTAATTTGATTTTCAAATTTTCAAATGATCGTACGCGTGACATTGCAACGTACAATTGGCCATGTGTAAATACAGGTTTTTCTAAATTAATACCCACGAAATCAAATGTTTGACCTTGTGATTTATTTATTGTCATTGAAAATGCTAATCTTATGGGAAATTGTCTACGTTTTAAAATGTATGGCAAATTACTGTCTGTCGGTGCGAGGTCTATGCGAGGAAGGAAAATACGCTGTCCCATACTTTGACCAGTAATTACTTCTAGATCTAGATAATTGTTATGCATCTGTTTTACAATTAATCTGGTGCCATTACAGAGACCGCGTTTCGGGTTCATGTTTCGCAATAACATGACTATCGCGCCGATTTTTAACGATAATTTGTGTCGCGGCATTCCGCTAGGAGTTTCTTTATTTAATATTTCAGTTGGGTAATTTAATTGATTTGACTCATCGCATTCAGCTGTGTCCGCACTGTAATATATTCTAGTGGGTCCGGCAATTTTATCTAACACTAGGTCATTTAGTTTCATAGTGTCATCATTTTTAGGCGATAGAATCGCTCGATTTACGAAAGTGTACACATCTTGTGGCATAATAGCGTTTGTACCGAATATTTCATCGGCTAGAGAACCTTTAGATAAACATTTTGATGGAATTGTAATTATATCATTTAAACCATTGCCAACTTGGAGTAAGTACGCAGAAAATTCTTGTTCATTTTTATTGACACGCATATTTTGTTTTAATGAAAACTTTTTAAACAATGGCCACAGTGGGCTTTGCGTCATGGAAATTTCAATTATTGCCGTTCTATGGTTCGTATATTTGACAATCGGTAAACATTGTCGAAAGTCTCCGCCTAATATTACAACTTTACCACCGAAAGGAACTGAATTGTTTTGCAAATCTTTGAGTACTAAATTGATTGCTTTAAGTGCGTGCCACGGTGCCATGGTAATTTCGTCCCAAATAATTATAGACGCTTTTTTAATTAATTTACCGGCGTTGCTGTTTGCACTTATTTTACATACACTATTTTCGTGTATTGGAATGGGGAGTTTGAACACAGAGTGTACCGTTTGACCACCCTTTAGCAAAGTTGCTGCTATTCCAGTCCAAGCAACTGAAATAACTGTGTGACCTTGACCCCTCATTATGCTAATGAGTGTGTTGTATAAAAAGGTTTTGCCAGTTCCACCTGGACCGTCAACAAAGAAATATCTATTTGTACATGTTGGGTCATTTACCGCATTCAAAATTTGCTGTAATATTTCATTTTGTTCAGTATTGAATAAAGCAACATTTCTTTCGCCTTCGCGTTGTTCAGCGTCGCGGTCAATTTGATCGTCTAAATTATCTATATCATCATTAGTTTGATCTAGTTCTGGAAGACCGAAGTCTTTTAACTGGAACCTTTGTATAATTAGAATTTCCTGAATGTTTCTCAGGCATTTATTTTGTGACGTTTGCCTCGAGTAATGTAACAGATAATCTTCCATCATGTCATCTTTGAATTTATCCCACAATGCAACTGCATTGATGGAAGTGTGGAAACAAATTAAATATGCAAACAATTCACGCAATTGTTTTGGGAATTTGTCAATTACTGCTTCTTGCATACAATTGAGACACTCGTCGTCATTTGCTAATAACCCTTTTGCTCGAGCTGCTTCTAAATATGTATTATATAATTTTCCGTCTACTGTGCGTAAGTGATCGAAACTTTTTGCACCGCAAGCATTAACTAAGAGCATTCGTAAATGAAATCGCTCGATGTCTTTCGGGCTAACCGAAATCATTCTGCCAATGGGCGGTTTTGATTCCCTCTTTCTTGCTTGCCATGTATTCTTGCTCGTAAATACGTAATATTTAGGTATATCCATATACCGATATTGTTGGGCAGTAATATCTATTTGATTTAGTAAGAACCACGCAGTGAGTGTGGTATTTCGTTTTCCCGCGCGTTCAACTGCCTGTATAACTTGCCCTGGGGCGAACACTACAGCTTGCTGGTTTTGTAAATGAACAGCGAGTTCGAAAATCGTGTGGGACTTATCGTGCAATGGATACTCGAGCAATCGCCAGATACTTTCTGGAGGGGAAACGTATCGTGTATTTACATACCCGTTTATTTCATCCCACTGGACAGTTTTACTTTTATCTACTTGACCAAGTTTGACCGAAGCGCAATCGTGACCTTTACAAAAGTATTTACAAATGTATTTAATACTTTTCACCGATGAACAAATCTCAACATTGATGTGAGTTCGATATTTTTTTAACAAGTAAGGATTGAATGGAATGATCCAACGGTTATCTACTGTATACTTAATTGTACCATTTCTAAACAAAATGTACATTTTTGCATTATTGTCACGGCGTTTGTAAAGCGGATATCCGTTTATGTTTTCATACGTTTCATTTCGGAAATCTTTCGGATATTTTTTCGTGCATTTATTGTCGGCCATGCAAGGCGAATTTTTATTGAAAATACCGCAAGGACCGTGTATCATGTGTGACTTGACAATTTGGTACAATTCTGGCTCTAAGTCTTCGTCTGGTATTTCTGCACTTACGATGGTATCGATGTCATCTTTGTTGCGAATCTTACTTTCTTCATCGAGTGTAAGTAACAAATGCATGTGTGGTAAACCGCGTTTTTGAAACTCGATTACGTACATGTAGGCCAATACTTTACCGACAATATCTCCGTGGAGAAATTCGTTTAGCATACTTTTAATTTTACCATAAAAAACACGTGTAACAATGTCGGGCCTATCTGATGCTGTTTGACCTTCATGCAATTGCGCGGTAATTTCGGGCCATTTTGGGTTACATGTTACAGTAACAAACAAATCTGGTTTGCCAAATTCACGAACTATTGCCATTGAATTTTGATACATTTTTTGCATAAATCTACTGCCCCCTTGGAATGTTGATGGTAAAATGATCATAGTGCCAGGCTTTGCACCTTCTAGACTTGCTAAATTATTTATATGATCCATTAACCCACTATACAACTCTACTCTGAAGGTAGGTTGATTAAGACGAATGTACGTTAATCGTTCACTTTCAATTTTCACGTAAGCATCAACAATATATTGTTGTGTTAGTTTGCCGGCTTGTAAACAAGGATTAAACTCACCCCGGTCAGCTAAACGATTTGTATAAAACTGAAGTGGTGTCATTTTTTTAACACCGTCAGCTTGGCGCAAATGCATTCCCCAACCAGCGTTGCCTCGTGGAAACAATAGCGGGTAGCACATTGGGTCACAGTTTTCACTGTACTGGTTGATTCGAACGCTATTTTGACCCCTGGGATGAATGGCAATATCACGTTGACATGGTGGTTCGCCGTTATTTGAACTAAATACAACAGCGACTTCATTGCAAGTGGGAACATTGTACGTGCGCTTGTCTTTTGTTCGATCATTTACTAACCACAGCTGTATTTCCGGTACAGTTTGGTTATTTTGACCGGCTTTAGCAATTTCAAGAGTTTCCACCTCTTTCAACATTTTGAACGCCTCGTAATATGGATTTATTTCTCGAATTATGAAATCCAATTTTTGCATAATGTCTGCTTTACATTTTTTGTTATTTTCAGCGTTCATTCGCTTGTTTAACGCGTCAGCTGTATCTACAATGTACAATTGAGCGTACTTCTCTGATTCCCCGTTGGCGGGATACAAAGAAGTGGTACTATGATATATTTGACCGTGAATACGGAATGTATATGGGCCATGGCCTGGGGGCGGAGCTATCTGGGCACCCATAGATGCGAACGCGAGTGCACTATTCTACTTTCGGATATTTCCCATCATCAAATCTTTCATGTATTCAGGATAGTCTGTCAGTTGATCAGGGATCAGCTTTCCCTTGCGACAGCAATGGCTAAATTTGCCATCTGTCGGTTTCTCAAATGCGAAATTTCTCGATTTGCATGTCACGCAAATGACATTCATGTCACCTAAGCTATGTTGTTCAATAACATTGTCGTAGTTATTAGTTGCTAATTTATAAGAGCTTTTAAAAATATTTAAAACATTAGTTTTATTGTTAATTGCTTTTTGTTTATTAACGTCATTATTTAGTTTGAGTCTCTTTTGTTTGTGGTCGAATGTTTCATTATCAAGGAAATTTTTCTTTTCCTCCCTATATCTTTTTAACCGCTCGTTTTTTTCAGCTGGTGTTTCATTTAAAATTAGCTTTTCAAAGTTTACTTTTAATTTACTCAACCTAAGTACCCTTTCATCATCTGTTTCTTTAGCAATACGATCAAAGTTATACTGTCTTTGTTGTTTTAAGCGTTGCTCATTTTGTTCTTTTGTTTCTACCGCTTTTCTTTTCTGATAGTTTTGGCTCAACTGTACTTGACGAACGACCGGAAAGTCTAAGACGAGATAAATCGAAAGTTTCGTGTTCGGGATTTCGATTAAACAAAATACTTGTACAGAATGCAATCGCGAATAGCCCACAATCATACCCATTCGTCTGCCTTTGAACTTGCGCTATTCTAATTGGTGGTCGAAAGGGAAACAAACGTGCTATGTACAGAATTGTTCAGAAATTATGCCCCATAACCCCTCCACAGATACCGAAACCGAATGAAAAATCGACCTACGTTGTCGCTGGTCGAATGAGAAAGATAAACGATACGAAATGAAGGACAGATATATAATCTTTCTTTTACCTGAGTCAGGTAAACACCTCGTAGATATTCTGATATTACAAAATGGGCATCAAGGAAGATATTAGAGGAAGCTTCACTTATACTAAGGCACTAGAATATATGAGTATTCTCATCCGCCATTTTGGGTCCAAGTGTCATAAATAAAACAAATTATTAGAATCCAGTTACTTTAATTCTTTTCTGTCAAATTTGAAGTTGATATTGATTAATAATTGTGATATATCATTCTCTTAATTATTATATTCCATATCTAACAGGTAAGTGTACAGAATACTTTCTAATATATTACCGTATGATTTGTGTAGTTGGATTTTACAGAATTTCAAGAAATATGTTTTCAAATTTGACAGATACAAATTTTAAATGTTTTTTTTTTTAAGTAACTGGATTCCAATAACTTGTTTTATTTATGACAGCTGGACCCAAAATGGCGGATGAGAATACCTATTCTTCTAGAGCTCTACTTATACGTGAGAGAGACCGAACCGTCAGATTAACGCCATCCAGTTCGCTACGCGGCGCTGATGCTAATGCGCGGCAAGCGCGCCTTCTATGAATTTTTAATGTTTTTATATTCTTCAAAGAGATTAGAAAAGAAAACACGGAATTGTAAATAACAAAATATATTGTATAAAATAATACTTAAAATTCATGTTTTTAGGTACATATGCTGTAGATTTAAGTAGTTTTTCGAAAATCTCTTCTCTTGTGACAATTCAAATATTGTTTCTATTTCTGTAAAATTTTTATTTTCCGCAATTAATAGAGTATCCAACTGAATTGTTATCTTTTTGAACGCTTTACGAAGAGCCGTACGACGCCTTTTTTAACGTATCCATAATCGAAAAATTCAAAATGTCAAAGTTTATTCCGCCGAAATACACTGGCCTCGCGAACAGTCTTTTACACTATCAAAAAATCCAGTCCACTCCGCACAACGCAAAACACTCCTGCGACGTTCTCCAAATGTTTCTGGAATGGAGGCAAATTAGAACACTACCCGTACATAAATCACCTCAGCAAATTCTTTTTACAAAAATTAAAACTTTAAAATTATATCTTTTGACAACTTTTTATTACATACTGGAAGCGAGGAACGTAGTGACGAGCTTGCTTCGTCGATGCACTGACATGGAAGCGAGGAACGAAGTGACGAGCTTTCTTCGTCAATGTACTGACATCGAAGCGAGGAAAGTAGTGACGAGCTTGCTTCGCCAATTGTTTGGTATAAATTGGAAATTATTTAAGACTACCCAGTTTATTTTTCTATATTTTCAGTTGTAATCTTCTTCAGTGACGCGGAGCCTAGGGGACAGACCTGCGAAGCAGGTCGGACCGCTAGTCCCATATACTAAAAGGCTTATTCACTTTCTATATATCTATACTTTCATCTGCCTAGTAACCAAATTTGTGCGCAGCTCTAGAGCCTAGACGGTTTGACGGATTTCAGTGAAACCTTTACCGGCAGTTAGAGATTTCTTCAGAATAGCGCCTTTTTATGAATTCACATTTTTAGTACACATGATGTGCGAGATTTTAAATAAAAAAGGTTTATGGATCAAAGTGTGCGGTTGCTATGAAAGTGGAGTTTGTTGATTCTGGTTGTAACTTTACAAAAATTTATGTTCAATTTGTCATTTCTGACAGATCTGTTTCAAAATTTAAGTATAAATTACACATATTCTAGATAACTTGAAGATGTTTTGTAAAATTATCTGTGCTTAGAATTAATGAACAAACATGTGTACTACTTTGTAAGTATATTAAAAGTCAATTAAAAAAATAAAAAATGTAGCTTTCACTTTTCACAAATTTTTGTGCAACTAGTTATTTTGACATTTCAGTCTGAAATTTTAAATATAAATTACTTTAATTGTAGTTTAGTTAGACAAGTTTGGCGATTTATTTGTGTTTAGAATAAATATGCAAACATTATTATTATTTTGTAATTATTTTAAATTTGAATTTTTTTTTTCATATCTTTTTTTAAATTTAAAATAATTATGGCAGATGTCGTTGTTCGTCAACCTCGATTCTTTTAAGGAATTTAGGTGGTAAAATTCAAATGAGTTAACTTCTTATCTAACATAAAAAAGTTGAGAATTATTTTTCGCTTTATAGATGGTTTCTTTTTCTTCTCAAAAAATACAACAGATGTCTCTGATCGACAACATCGATACTTCCAAGTATTTTAGGCGGTAAAATTTAAACAAGTTAATTAGTTATCTAATATAAAAAGATCGTTTTAAATATTTATAATCAATTTCAGAATTATTTTTTTTTAATCATCAGTTGTTTTTTATTTCTAATCCTGCCGTGTTTGGTATTTAATTAAAAGTTTCACGTTAGAGATTTAAAATAAAGTATCATAAAGGTATTTTGGACGATTGTCAATTGTTTTTTATAAGTATTATTTAAATCCTACCGTGTTTGGTATCAAATTAAAGGCCTCGCGCAGCAGATTTGAACTCAAGTGTGAAAAAGTTATTTTGAACGATTGTCAACTGTTTTTTATAAATATTATTTAAATCCTACCGTGTTTGGTATCAAATTGAAAGTCTCATGAAGGATATTTCAACTCAAGTGTCAAAACGTTGTTTTGGACGATTGTCAATTGTTTTTTTATAAATATTATTTAAATCCTACCGTGTTTGGTATCAAATTAAAGGCCTCGCGGAGCAAATTTGAACTCAAGTGTCAAAAAGTTATTTTGAACGATTGTCAATTGTTTTGTATAAATGTTATTTAATTCCTACCGTGTTTGGTATCAAATTAAAGGCCTCGCGGAGGACATTTAAACTCAAGTGTCAAAACGTTGTTTTGGACGATTGTCAATTGTTTTTTATAAATATTATTTAAATCCTACCGTGTTTGGTATCAAATTAAAGGCCTCGCGGAGCAAATTTGAACTCAAGTGTCAAAAAGTTATTTTGAACGATTGTCAATTGTTTTGTATAAATGTTATTTAATTCCTACCGTGTTTGGTATCGAATTAAAGGCCTCGCGGAGGACATTTAAACTCAAGTGTCAAAACGTTGTTTTGGACGATTGTCAATTGTTTTTTATAAATATTATTTAAATCCTACCGTGTTTGGTATCAAATTGAAAGTCTCATGAAGGATATTTCAACTCAAGTGTCAAAAAGTTATTTTGGTAAATCGTCAATTGTTTTTTAATAAATGTTATTTAAATCCTAACGTGTTTGGTATTGAATTAAATATCTCATGGAAGATATTTAAACTAAAGTGCCAAATAGTAGTAACATAAAAGCGAGAAACGAAGTGACGAGCTTGCTTCGCCATGCACTGACTTGAAAGCGAGGAACGAAGTGACGAGCTTTCTTCGTTAATGTACTGACATAGAAACGAGGAACATAGTGACGAGCTTGCTTCGCCCATGCACTGTTTTGAAAGCGAGGAACGAAGGCACAAGCTTGCTTCGCCAATGTAATGTACTGACATGGAAGCGAGGAACGTAGTGACGAGCTTGCTTCGTCGATGCACTGACATGGAAGCGAGGAACGAAGTGACGAGCTTTCTTCGTCAATGTACTGACATCGAAGCGATGAACGTAGTGACGAGCTTGCTTCGTCAATTGTTTGGTATAAATTGGAAATTATTTAAGACTACCCAATTTATTTTTCTATATTTTCAGTTGTAATTTTCTTCAGTGACGCGGAGCCTAGGGGACAGACCTGCGAAGCAGGTCGGGCCGCTAGTCCTATATACTAATCGGCTAGAGTATTTCTCTATACTTTCATCTGCTTAGTAACCGAATATGTGCCGCCCTCTGGAGCCTAGACGGTTTGATGGAATCGCGTGAAACCTATTTGGGGATGTAAAGAATTTGTTGTAGATGTGCCTTTTGGGTGTTTCAGATTTTAAGTACACATGATGTGCGAGATATTAAATAAATAAGGCGGAAATGGGTGAACGGATCAAAGAGTGTGTGTTGCTATGAAAGTGGAGTTTGTTGATTTTAAAATGAATAACAGTTTGAATGTCACTTTTGACGTTTAAATTGACATGTTATTTTAAATGAATAGCAGTTTGAATGTCACGTTTGACGTTTCAATTTACAGGTATTTATACAAATTTTACATCATTTCAGGAAGTTATGAAAGTAATTTGGTATCTATTATTTAATGTGAAAAAGATAACGAAAATATAGGCATAAAATGGCGAACATTGAAATTTCTTTCAGTGGGAAACAATATTGTTACAATGGAAAACAACTTCTTTCAATAGAAAATTCTGAATTTCGAGCAATGGGAAATACACAACTTTTACGCTAAATTCGAAAAATCTCGGAACTACCAACTCAAAATTTCCCCAATAAAAAAAAAAAATACAACTTTCGTCACTGGTTAACACACAACTCTCCCCAATAAAAATCATACAATTTTGTCAGTTGTAAACACACAACTTCCCTCAATAAAATCATACAATTTTGTCAGTGGTTAACACACAATTTTCCTCAATAAAAAACATACAACTTTCGTCAGTGGGAAACACACAACTTCCCTCAAAACGGGTACGAAGTGACGAGCTATCTTCGCCTATGTACTGACATGGAAGCGAGGAATGGAGGACGAGCTTGCTTCGCAGATGTACAGATATGTAAGCGAGGAACGCAGTTACGAGCTTGCTTCGCCAATGTTCTGGATATGGAAGCAGGAACGAAGAGACGAGCTTGCTTCAACAATTGTTGGAATCAAATGAAAATATTTCAGTGATGAACAACTTCCCTCAATGGAAAACATATGCTTTTCTCAGTGGTTAACACACAACTTTCCTCAATAAAAAACATTCATCTTTCGACAGTGGTTAACACACAATTTCCCTCAATGAAAAACATACAACTTTCGTTAGTGGGATACACACAACTTCCCTCAAAACTTGTACTGACATGGAAGCGAGGAATGAAGTGACGAGCTTGCTTCGCCAGTGTACTGGACATGGAAGCAGGAACGAAGCACCAATTGTTGGAATCAAATGAAAATATTTCAGTAGTGAACAAACAACTTCCCTCAATGGAAAACGCACAATTTTGTCAGTGGGAAACACACAACTTCCCTTAATGAAATCATTCAACTTTTTTCAGTGGGTAACACACAACTTCCCTCAATAAAAAACATACAACTTTTGTCAGTGGTAAACACACAACTTCCCTCAGTGAAAAACATACAACTTTTGTCAGTGGTTCACACACAAATTCCCTTAATAAAAAACATAATTTTTGTCATCAGGAAACGCACAACTTATCTCAATGCAAAACATACAAATATTGTCAGTGGTAAACACACAACTTTCCTCATTGGAAAACTTACATCTTTTGTCAGTGGTTAACGCACAACTTCCCTCAATGAAAAACATACAACTTTTGTCAGTGGTAAACACACAACTTCCCTCAGTGAAAAACATACAACTTTTGTCAGTGGTTCACACACAAATTCCCTTAATAAAAAACATAATTTTTGTCATCAGGAAACGCACAACTTATCTCAATGCAAAACATACAAATATTGTCAGTGGTAAACACACAACTTTCCTCATTGGAAAACTTACATCTTTTGTCAGTGGTTAACGCACAACTTCCCTCAATGAAAAACATACAACTTTTGTCAGTGGTAAACACACAACTTCCCTCAATTAAAACCATTCAACTTTCGTCAGTGGTTAACACACAATTCCCTCAATAAAAACATACAACTTGTGTTATTGGTAAATACACAAATTCTCTCAATGAAAACATACTACTTTTGTCAGTGGTAAACACACAACTTTGTTCATTGAAAAACATACAACTTTTGTCAGTGATTAACACACAACTACCCTCAATGAAAAACATACAACAATCGTCAGTTAGTTCTTCAGTGTCGCGGAGCCTAGGGGTCAGACCTGCGAAGCAGGTCGGACCGCTAGTAAGATACTATTGTTAAATATTACCTACTATTATCATGAACTGTTTTCTTTGAAAATTAAAATTTTCCATAACAACTGTCCATTTTTCTATTCTACTAGAGAAATTTATTTTTTCTACAATCGTTGCACAATACCGACATTGTTATTTTTGGTTAGAAAATGTTCAAAATTGTCGCTCTAGGGCGACAAAGTGACATATTGTCGCACTAGCGCGACAAAAACAAAACAAAAATAAATTAGGTAAAAGAAGTAAATGATGCATTGGATTTTTCTGGTAATAACCTTGCTATTGCAAATACAGTTGGCATATACGTACAATACACTTCAACTTAATCACCATAAACGTATTCACTCTGTAGACTTTATGTCAAATGTACTCCATATGTCAAATGTACTCCATGTGTCAAATTATGATTTCTTTGAAAATTTGTATTTTGTTCATAAAGGTTGTCATGATTACGGTGACATGGGTAACTACAATTTCGCTTAATTGTTATAGGCGTGACGAAAGATAATTTTGAAAATTAATTTTTTTCTAGAGCTTGACATTGTTCAACGATTGTAGAAAAAATATTGTGTGTATCTCGTCGGATAGAGCTTGTTCGGTGCACTTGTCGCGTTGTTGATCTCGGCTTCGCCTCGATCAACAATTTCTCGCCGCGTGCAACATACAATGCTCTTATCCGCACTTGATACACAAATAACTATTGCCGCTCACCGAGTGGCAAAAATCATATTGCCGCTTGGTAATCGGCAAACGTCAATTTTCTGCTTTCAACTGACAGTTGGAAATGTATATTTTCTGCTCGGTCGTACAAAATAACATTTTTTTAAAACAATTTATTTTATTCAATTCTTATATTAATGCAAAGATAAACTTAATTATATGAGTGTACAAATGTGATGAATATATGCTCCTATTTATAAAAATGTATCATCACATTGTGTTTTGTTACCAGATTTGTGAAAATTAGTGTGTTTTGTGTAATCTAGTTGTAGTTATAAACCTAACTGTAGCATATGTATTAAATAAATTAATATTATTTAAAACTTACAAACTAGGAATTACATCTAGGAATTGTCTTACAGCTACTATAAACAATAATAATAAACAAATAAATTTAAATTATAAATTAGATTTTGTTATTTAGTGTGGGCAATTATTGAAAGCTTTCATTAAAAATTGGTAGTGTCTGATAAGTCAATTTGTGAGTATGTCGTGCCGAAACGTCATCATAATGGATCTGAGTCAAATTGCTAATTATTTCACTTTCATCAAGCAACGTTTTTGTGTAGAATTTGGATGCGATCTTTTTAATGTAGTCTTGCATAAGTGGAATATTTGTTTGTTCAAATAAATCTGTGATGCGAGTATAGCGATCTTGGCATGCGATAAGTCGAAGTATTTTGTTCTGTAATACTTTCAAAGGCTTAAGTGTTGCTGAGTAATGAGTAAACTTATTTTATGGTATGGTGTGTATATGTGTGTGTGTGGGTTTTTTTTAATCTCTATAAATATATATCTCAGTAAATAATAGAGTTACAGTAAATTTTGTTATATGTAAAAAAATTGTAGCATTTGATATTTAAATTTTTGGGGAAGTTATGTGGTATGATTTTAAAATTTAATATTGTGAGTAGCTATGGCGGGCTCGGCAGCAAAACGCTGGCGCAGGTTGCTCGGGCGGTATGACCATAAACTTGGCATGTTGTGCTTTGCGGTATCTCTTTTATCAGTCAGGGTGGTTCAATCTTCATTTCAGTTCTCATCAAGAACTCTAATCTGTATATTTCTTTGTTACTTTCTTTAGGCTGAATTTCAACGAAAAACATTGGTAGGTAGTGGCTTTTTATGTCTTATGTTGGAGATATTCATAACGTTATGGCCATAGGAGTCAATTTCTTGTTTTAGGTCATTTAGGTCTACTGTGTAATGCAGATTTCGAATTACAATTTTGAATTTTCGACATAGTTTAGACTGATAAGAGTGAATGTGGAACTCCGTTTTAATCTTTTTCAGTATCTTGATGATTTTATTATAAGTTTCGACAGTTTTAAGCTGAATTTTTATCTGCGAATTACTTTACTTACTTACTTACTAATTTTATTGTATAGTTATATTTGACGTTTTATTCTAGAATGTCGGTCAGTAGTTTTATATTTTCAATAGGATGTACAAAATAGAAGGCAGCCGAATTTATTTTTCTTCTGTTTTTATTTAACTGCAACTAATACTTCTGACAGGTAGAGTTATATTGGTTGATTTATTGATACAAATCTTTAACAAAGAGGTAAAATTAAAAAAACAATCCACCTTTTACACATTACTATGTTACTTTAATCTGTAGTGTCAAAAAGTGACACTTTTAACTTACTAAGCAATCGTTAAAAGGGTAATTTTTAACAACGGTTCTAGATAAAAAATACTATTGACGAAAATCCAGCAGTAAATGCTATGAAAACCGACGAAAACTTATGAATCCGCTAGAAAAGAACGAAAGGAATCCGAAAAGGCTAGTTAAATCGTCAACTACATATAACAGTAAAACTGTGTTGGATAATATACTAGTTTTTCAAAAGTTGCATTTAATAACATTTAATTAATTAATGCTATTACATAAAGGTATCCTATTCAAGTCATAATAAGTGTTAAAAACCAACAGCACTGCGCCTGCAGTATTTTCCGTGATTATAAATATAAGCCCCGCTAATGGTATTGTCGTGTAACCCACATGTTATCCCATTACTTTCATTACTTCGCGAGCGCCGTCGCCGTCGGCTTACTACACTTTCATAGCCTACTCATCTGCTTCATCTGTGCAGTTCTATTACTGATCCATATTCCCAAATTTAAAAGAAATAATTTTAACCAATGATATTGAGAATAATAATAAGAAATAGCAAGCAGTAAATGTTTCAATTTAATTATAGAATATTGGTTAAATAAAGTTTCGTAAATGAAATACGAAACTGGCAGAACGCGACACTACATCGAGATAATTCGATAAGTTTTATTGTACCCGTCATACACATACAGATATACTCTATCTTAACAAAAATGTCTTAGAGAAAAATTTAAAATACTCTGTATGCTAGCGTTTGTATTGAAATAGTCTTAAATTGATCGAAAATCGTGTTAAACGTAAATGTTGGGATCGAAATATTTTCACAGAGCAGAGAAGGATTTTACATCATTACAAATGTCATAACTTATATTCACTCCTACAGTTTTTCTTGTAACAAGTATGTTCCATTATGTTTTCGTAATTATAATTAATTATCGAATCAAAATAACCACGTATGAATAAATTGCAAATGCAGTCTACATGGTCAAAACCAAATTAAATACTGCTTCTTGTTGCCGCAAACACAAAATTAATTTTATTTCTGTTTTCCGTAGTTTCTGCCGATTTTTGACAAATATTTTATTAGGAATACTAGGTAGGTCTTCTCTATTTTCATTACTTTTACTAATTACTTTCTCCTTATTTTGTTTTATTTTATCATTAATTGTTTCATATATTAATTTGGTTTTATTTTAACGAGTCTCAATATAATTATTAAGGATTTGTGTTTCCAAATCGATATTAAATGTAGATTTTGTGTCCAAATGCTCAGATGTAATTTCTGATGGCTTCAATTGTTGAATGAGTTGTATTATTATAAGCTAATAATGCATAGTTAATTTTTAATTCTACAGGTTCATTTTTATATTCTTTTTTATTATTATATAACCGTATGTGCTATATGAGGGCAGAGTGGAATCTTTAAATTATTCCCTTAGACTCTGGGTGTTGAGAGCTGATGAAATGTACATGGATTTTGTGAAGTTCTAACACTTCTTTCACAACTGAATTTTTAAATTCAAGTCCGTTGTCAGAAATAATTTGGTCGGGGATACCGTGATGGGTGAAAAACTTGATTAGATTATTAACGACTTTAATTCCTTGTCCTGAATTAAGTTTATGTGCCTGAGCATATTTCGAAAATGAGTTTATGATTGTTAAAAATTTTGCATGTTCTAAGGTTATTCTGTCGACGTGTAAAATTTGGAATGGTTTTGTTGCTGTTGGGGTAATATTTAATATCAATTTCAATGGTTTCCTGTCATATTTTGTTATTTGACAAATTTCACAATTATTAATGAACGTCTGAACTGATTTCCTTAATTTAGGCCAATAGAAATTTTGTTTAATTCGTATGTCTGTATCGTCAAAGCCGCGATGATTAGGTTTACTCTCATGATAATTTGTAATAATTCGAATGACTTCATCTTCTTCTGTTACGTCTATCAGGTATTGTGTACATTTCATTAAATTTATTTTTGAGTCTTTAAAATATTTTTGCAATACTAAGCTGAATTTTTCATAAAGTTAATTTTCAAAATAAATTTAATATTTAATTTTTGGAAACACATATTCATTAATAAAAGATATAATTTCTTGTTCGTATTTATTTTTTGAAAAATCAACCAAAAATTGTAACAGTACAATCGTCTAGTATAAAAATATCCGTCAATCGTCGCCTACGTTGTGTTTGAAATAAAATAAATGTAACCCCAAAAATGTCCGTAATACGAAGTAGCTATCAATGGTGGAGGAATCGGGATAGGTTCATTTGAAATGAAAGAGTTAAAATTCCTTCCAAAAGACATGACTGTGAAGTCACACCTTGTGCGTTTATTGAAACTAATAAATATCCAGAATAAAAGTAAATCATCATAATATTATTAAAATAGTTTAGAACGAACAGAGTGATTTGAACACAAAGTTCTGTCGTGGAAACATAAAACAACTCTCCGGCATTCGCCTTTAATCGCAAGAGGGAAACCACGACGAAAACCTCAAGCAGAGAGAACCAAATAAAAATATGAAAATATTACTGAAATTCAGCGAATTAATATGACGATTATCAAATTTAAATATATCAAAAATTGAACAACATTGTTACTTCCAGACGAACCACAATAATTCCACAGTGTACTCAACACTCAGATTATTTAGTGTTAAATTTACGAATCAGTGTTTTCTGTTATCGTAGTTTATACTGCACAAGTGTAATTGTCTCTTTACAGAGAAATTCGTAGTCTGCGCAAAGCACAGGGTGTCTCCACATGGAGAAGTTTGTTATCGTAGGTGCATTCATGCACATAAAAAACAGAAAAACACTCGATCAAAGAATTACTCAAAACTCAATAATTATATCATTGTGGCCGTTGTCAGTATCGCAAAATAACATTTAATTTGTTTAAATTACCTATAAAATCAATGCTAGTGAACTATGTATTCTGCAAGAATCTCTTTCTCAAAAACAAAGGATTAACTCACGATCGGACTCGCAGTAACCTGTACAATTAACAAAAATAATCTACAATCGGTCCTTGCCAAAATAAATCAGGACTATAAAGAAAGGAAAAAGGATGCCAAGTGCTTCGAGTGCCAAAGCAACAAGATGGGTAAAAGGATTTTATCAGTGCCTCGAGTACCAAAGCAACAAGATGGGTAAAAGGATTTCAACAATGCCTCGAGTACCAAAGCAACAAGATGGGTAAAAGGATTTCAGTGCCTCGAGTACCAAAGCAACAAGATGGGTAAAAGGATTTCAACAATGCCTCGAGTACCAAAGCAACAAGATAGGTAAAAGGATTTCATCAATGCCTCGAGTACCAAAGCAACAAGATGGGTAAAAGGATTTCAGTGCCTCGAGTACCAAAGCAACAAGATGGGTAAAAGGATTTCATCAGTGCCTCGAGTACCAAAGCAACAAGATGGGTAAAAGGATTTCAGTGCCTCGAGTGCCAAAGCAACAAGATGGGTAAAAGGATTTCAGTGCCTCGAGTGCCAAAGCAACAAGATGGGTAAAAGGATTTCAGTGCCTCGAATACCAAAGCAACAAGATGGGTAAAAGGATTTCATCAGTGCCTCGAGTACCAAAGCAATAAGATGGGTAAAAGGATTTCAGTGTTGAGGTAAATTGTGAACTTACACTGGCAAGAATCAAAGTAGAGCTCTACGAGAGACCAGAATCGGACTCTCCCGAGTACAACACATCAAGCAGTTTATATATAAAAATCTCCCTCTCGTTCCCTCAGAAAAACCAAGGGAGCCACGCGCAGTCAGTTGTCTTCTGCACCCCGCCTGTAGCAGACTGCCTGCCGCCTGTAGTGACCGGTAGTACGCCGCAGATCTCACACCGATCCCCTCACGTCGGTTAACTTGTTTACATCTAACGGGCTGATGTCATCTCATGACGTAGTAGCCACGTGCGCTCAGCCCTCGGGGCCTTCCGAAAATAGCGTAAACCACCAAAAAAAACATACACACAAAAGAAAACAGTATGGATACCAAAACAAAACTTTACTATGGCCATAGAAAACAATATTAATACAATTAAAATATATTTACCAATAGACCATTTCAAAAATGTGCGCGACCTCTACATTCAAGTTTCGAACTACAAATTTAGTGCCGTAAATGGCGGCATTTGGGAAGAGTCACAATGAATTCAAATATTTTAATTTTAAAATGCTCATGATACAAATGAAAATATAAATTAAAATTAAAATAAAAATGTAACATGAGTATTAGTCAACAATCATTTGCATAATAAAACTACTAATAAAAGTTTCATAAGTTTTAAGAATCTAAATCAAACCTCAAACTTTACAGCAGATAGAACTGTCATATAGACCAGGGGTGGCCAATCTTTTGTATAACAGGGCTGCGGGCCGGATTGGAACTTTACGTGTGCCGGAGTTGGCCAGCGGGCCGGACATTGCCCACCCCTGATATAGACAGAGACGGGCATACGGCACTAAATTTTGTTGCAGTCTCACAATTCGCACATGCGCTTTGAATTTTTGAAATGGTCTATTGTTGTACCGTTTCAAAATAGTTGTTTCGTATTATTAAATAGGGCATTATGCCCGATTTCTTCACTTCTCATTTAAACCTAGATTTTCTAAACTTCGATTAAAGTTAATCGGAGTTTAATGATTTGTCGGTTTTCTTCATGTGCATTCATAGTTACTAATTCTACGGTTAGAAATCCTACAAGATAAATATGGCATCGTCGCAAAATTGATTGTTGGCTAATGTCATTGCTGAGTTTGACATATGTTTATATATTATTATTTGTATTTTCAAAAGAATGTTAGTATTATAATATATTTTTACATTTCGAATGCAAGGGAAGCGTAAATACATAATAATGTGCATATGTTTAGTTTCTAGTGAAATGGAAAACTAATCAGATAAAGAAAGAGCTGCAAACTTCACCAAAACAGAAATTAATTTACTTGTACACATAGCGTTGAAATATAAGCAAGCATATAAAATAAATAAAATACATATATTATCACGCCTTTTACCCATTATGGGTGTGACACCCTGCTTACGCAAATCTCGGTAAGTGATATATTTTTGCGTATGAAGTGCGGTTACCAGCCGTCAAATCATAGTCCCCAAAGATATTAGTGGAGGGGAAACCACAGGGGTAAATTTAAATTGGCAACTGTCAACTGTGAGATTCGAACTGAGCAAGCATATTATAATATAATAGCTGAACAATTCAATGGGTCTAGTCTTTGCCCGATCTGCCAAAACAATTCGTACCAAATACGATGCTCTGAAAAAAGACATTAGAAAAAAATGTTCTCGATTAAGAAACGAACAAATTAAAACAGGCGGTGGTGTCGGAAATAATTGTTCTTCAATTTTGGCGAATGAAGTTAAATGTAGACTTTGTTAATCGAAACCGTATGAGAAATTCCAAATCATTCCAAGTGGCAAAGTGATTCATATTTTAATTTATCACGCCAAATTCAACAACACTTATACAAACATGTAACACACTACTGTAGATAATCGGTCAAGAATGACCGCATAACTATAATCGACGTTTAAATCCTAACCGGAGATTAGTGAGGGTGAAGAAAACCGATTCTAAGTGTAACCTTGGTTTAAAGTACGTATAACTGTAATCGTGGTATAACCGAACGTGAAGAAATCGGGCATCTCAATAGTTTATTTTTACGGGTTTGGGGTTATATTCCACTTCAGACACAATTCTCTGATTTTTTCCATAGTTAACGGGGCATTCAATGATTGGAATACCAATAACTGGGCTTTCTTTACTTGAGTGTATTGTGACATCGCTATCGCTTGATGCGTCATCGTCGAGATTGTCGGGGAGTTCATCACCTACCTCAACCGCTAAGGATTGAATGTCATCCTGAATATTTTTTAGTTGTGTTTCGTTTCCTAAGTCTTTATAAAAATCGTCCATATAATTTTGAAAACCTTTTAAATTATCACTTTCATTTACATTTAATTCAATTTCATCAGGTTTTATAAAAACTGTTATCAAAATGTCTGTTTCATTAATAATGTATTCTAACATAAATTCAATTTCGATGCAATTTTTGCTGTCTAATCCACATGCGATTTTAGGAATACTTAATTCTTCAATATTATGGTTTATACAAAACTTCCTCAAATTGAGTAACGGATAAAATATGCCCTGTTTTGTAGGCGTGTCGTAATGTCACTCTTTAGTTATAAGGTAAATCAAATTTCTATTCTTTTGTTTCAAGAAAACTAAGTTATGAAGTTGCGGGTCTTGCATTTTTAATTTATCAAGTTTGTTGAATTTTTCTCGGAACTGTCTCGCGATACCGCGCGACATTTCTAAGTCTGCTATCGCAATGAGCTAAGCTGGAGTCGAGTGGTGCATTAAATAAATCGTATGTTACTTCTATTATTTTACTACTGTTAAAATTTAGATTTTTATTATTTAACAATCTTGGTATATGGTTAAGGGTGTATCTTTATTTAAAATTTTGGGTGCATTTGGGATTTTGTTTTCGTTTTTTTGTGGAATACGGCTAAGTGCATCGGCATTAGTGTTTAGTTTGCTCTTTTTTACTTCTGTAATATTTAAATTTGGACAACTATGTATAAATATCAAAGTTATCTAATTTTTGAGCTTTTATAGGATTTTTTTAATTAAAAAATAATTCTTCATCGGATGAGTTAAGTGAACAGAGTACGTAATAATCAGTGACTGTTGTAATGCATTCTGGATTTGTTAAATCTTTAGTTTTTATTTTTGGAACTAAAACGTTTCCGTTCTCAACGTCTACTTTAATTTTAATAATTTTTTCTGTATTAGGTTCAATTATATTTTTATTCTCAAATAAAATGTTATTTGTATTTGCATTAATTGGTGATTCATTATATAACAACTTTATTTTAGAATTTGGAGTAATTAATAAATTATTATAAGTATCAATCATAATTTTTATTTTTTTAAGGTTATCCATCCCTAAGAGTAAGTCAAATTGGTCATGAAAGTTAAAAAGGTGAAATTTCAGATGAGTCAAGTTTTTATCTTTGTTATTAAATACTTTAGAAACAGGCACGCGTGTACTGTACATCTCGGTCCATGTTCCATGAGCAGTTGTAATCTGAAACGGATCTTTTCTAATGTCACGTTCGTAATAAGTAGATTCGACTTTTGGTTTTATAAAGGATTTTGTACTTCCAGTATCTATTAAATTTTTTTGGCTATTTTGGAATTATAATAAACGGTAATTTACTCGTATGATTTGTCAAATTCATTAATTCGAATGTTGGGGCAGGTCGAGTTCGTATTCCGAGGCTGTTTGTCCTAAAAAACAGCTGTCGGCTTCGTCTGTTATCTCAGAGATGTGTACTGGGTTTTGGTCTGTCGATGTTAAAAAGTTCTTCGGCAATGTCATTTGGAAGGTTTGAAAAATTGTTTTCACGATAATTTTGCATTGGTTGTGATGGTCCGGGCATTTGTCTAGCATTGTATTGTACAGTGTTTCGTGTAGAAATGCTCATTGGAATTGGTTTGTGAAATTTTTACTAACAGTTGGATTTCTGTTGGTCATATTTTGTGGATTAATTTTAGGTGGCATGCTAGGTGTGTTGAAAGTTCTAGTAGGCTTTTGATCCTGGGTTGTTGGTAATTGGTGAGAGCGGGATATCTTAATGGTTGGAATCTATTGTATGTTTGTGTGTTTTGTATGTTTGATTTTTGTGATGGCTTTTGTGTGTTTAGTGAAGAGTTTTTTGGTGACTTGACGTATTCAAATTAAAAGTTATTCGCTAACATATTTAGCGCTGAGTTAAGATTTAGTGGATTTTTAGCTCGCATTTATTGACCTATTGGTTCTTTTAAGCCTTTTAACAATATGCGAAGAGTATAATTTTGAAAGTAATCAATTATAATTTTTTATGCTTCTGGGGTTCCATGTTTGCTAATATATGGATATTTATAAGTTAAGTAAATGTTGCAACCTGCTATGGAAATCGAAAACAGATTCGTTTTGACTCTATTTGAGTTCAGTAGCGCTGTGTTGAGATCGTCCCATTTAGTAATTATGTTGCCAGCAATGTTATCGGCCGCTTCACCTTTAATTTTTGATAAAATTGAACTCATGAGATATTCATTTTGGAAGTCGGTGGGGTCGAGAACATTATAAAATTTAGTAACTAATTTTTGGGAGATTTCTAAGAATCTGGGAAGCAGTTCTCTTTCTCCGTAAAAGTCCGGAATCATATCCAGATATTCCATTTTTAATACTGGTATTGCCATGTTTAATAATGAAATTTTTTATATTATTTCTCTATTATTTAAATTTTGTAATAAAATACGATTCTCAGGGTCGGAATAGGAGTCAGATTCAGAGGAAAAACTATCAACGGGAGTGATAGGGATATCTCTATATGACATGTGTTGTGTACTCACAAAAACATCAATGACGGCTTCATGTGCCCTGAGGTCTTCACTGGTGATGAGACGTACGGCGGTCTTCTGTGCGACTGATGTCCGCTCAGTTGCGTGGAGATGCGTCGTGTAGTCTTCTGGTTGAAGTGGAATTCGTTGAATAAGTTCGATAGCCAATTAATCATGAATGAAACAAATTATATTCGCTAATTTGTTTGGCTATCCTACCGACTGGGCCACTTAACTTTTTAGTCCAACGAAACCAAGTATTAAAAAAGAATTATTTCTTTATTACAAGGAGTGATTACTGACTTGTATATTTAACCTGGAGTTTTTAATATTTGGGAAAATACGCAGCGAACGGGAAAATTGCCGAATAGAAACTTTTTATTTCTATAAGGGGGATATTCGTTAGTACTAAATCTTAATAATAACCTCCATTATTATCATAGACATTCGCTCACGAATGATTTCGCGATAGAAGGCGCTATAATTGCCATCTATCATGCATTGAATTTTTTTTTTCGGACAAATCTTATGTTCTTTTCGACGTAGAATCTGAAGCAGTGATAAAATATAGGGCTTCTCATTTAAGATTTAAAAGCGACTCCCCGCCCCGCCTACAGGGGTCGGAATTTAGTACTAGCAGATGTCTACTTCGGAGATATTAAAGTTTCGATTCAGCAATTTTTTCTGTACGATGCGTAGTTCTAGTATACAAAATTCTAGGTTAAATGAAACAGCCAGTATACTGATGAGTAAAAAAATTGTGGTCTGTTTAAAATACATCATAATTTCAAATTTATCTCAACTTTTCACTCGTCAGTGTATAACAGTGAAATGATAAATTTGTAACATTAAATAATTATATGTTCTATGAACTTACCATTTCATTATTTTATACTGACGAGCGAAAAGTTTTGATTATTTTGATATTATGATGTATCTTAAATTGGCCTCAACTTTTTTAACACATTGTTCTAAAATAAATTAAAAAATTGTGTAAAAATATATGTTAAATTTATTTGCAAATTTTAAAATAACTCCCCTAAACTCTTAGTCTAGATCCACCCATGATGACAAATAACTCTGAAAAACTGGTATAGATTATTGTAACGTTCTCTGAGTAACACTTACAATTAATAATTTAAATTTATTTTAATAAAGCGTTTATTTCATACAAAATTTCATAAATAATTCATACATAAAAAACACTAACATTATAAACTACTATTACAAGTTGTGATACTGGACTACAAGACATTCCTTAAAATGTCACAAGATTCATGCCGTGCTGCTTGTTAATACAAGCAATGAGTGGTATCCACGCTGTGTTGTGACATGTCTTAATTTATTACATTATTGTAAAGCACTAAAATTAGTATATGTGAAGTAGATATATTAACTGCAGCCTAAGTAAGGTATTGTTATAAATAAAAAGTACAATACTGTGTCCTTTTTGCATTATTATGTGAGATTTGAGTCCAATCTATTTTTCGTAAGTTTATTTACCAACTTCGGTATTCATCAAGAACGTTAGAAACGATAACATCATTCTTGAAATCTGTCAAAAAATGTTAAATGAAAAGTGGACAGGTATACCTCGACAAACCGATTTAGTCCCCGAATGGTGTGAGTTCGGAGGTCGCTAATGTCGCCTTTGACAAATGTTAAATGGCGGTTTAAATGATAACTTCCTCATAATCCGATGTTACTATTGCATCAAATAATTAAACACTTGTGTTTATTACAACACAAATAACTACATAAAACGTATAATTTCACAAAAACTTTTCTTTTTCATTTAACATTACAATCCCCGTCCTCCAAATATACTCTCAAATTACAATAATATTTCTTATCTAGACTGTACATTTCACTGACGGAGCACAATAAAGTCACGTCATACATTATGTATTTGCATGCCGCGGATTATATCGGTTTGTCGAGGTATACTATATGCTCTTACCAGAGTGAATGTTTCCAGACGTAAGATAAAAATACCTCCCATAGTAATGTTGACACATTTATGAGACCGTAAAATAATGAGCATTAAACAAAATCGTATGTTTTTATCTGGAATGTCCTCCCACTTACTGAAATACGCTGCATCAGCCATCGATGTAGTCTGCGAGATATAGCTAAGTAAAGTAGTAGTAAAGTAGCATTAAAATACAAAACATCCATTACCTCATCTTGAATAAGTTGTCCCATGAAGCAGTAAATAAATAACTGAAAGTTTACAACAAAAAATATAAAAATGAAAAAAAAAAATTTGAATTCTGCAAGAAAATCAGTATTTAATAATTCATTATACATATTTAAAATTTGCATACCTGTCATTTTCAATCATACAAAAGTATATTGATAGTACAGCTAAAATAATATTTGTGCCAATGCCAAGAAGAAGTTCAATAGAAAATATGTCTTCGATGGTATGCAAGTAACTGAAAATACAGAAATATTTTGAGGTTCTTTCATATTTAGAATTGAAAATAAATTAAGCATTTAATTTTTGTTTTGCATTTTGAGTAAATATTCGCATGCACATTAGCGATTTTTTCACATACTACTTTAAAGATTTCATCTTACCGTAAAACATATGCAATGAAGTTGTTAATTCTTTTTGTTACGCTATCTCTGCAACTTTTACTCCGCAATTTTTTACCGTAAATTTCGAGGTTGGGTTCTTCTGGTAGGTTCGAAAATTTGCAAGAAAGTTGTAGGTGGAAGGAGCGAAAAAACTGAGCATTAATCCCGACTAAGGCTGTTCGATTATGGTTTTCAAAAACCAATTAATATTATTTTAAAAAATAATCAAGTGTTCGTTTAATTTATTAATCGATAATTTTTTCCAGCCCTATTATTTACGCAGTTTGTGAATTGTTAAAATTATCTCATCAACTCATTGTATAGTTAGAAATTACTTTAAAATACATAAAAAAAAATAGAAGATTATCAATCAAATATATATTATTAAATTAGTTTGTACATAACCAACAGATGCCTGTTTATAACCTATATTTCATTCTTGAAATTATTTTATATTCGTAAAAAATTCAGAAGTGGTAAAATATTTAAGTACCATTCTTTAGAATATTTTTGTCCAGTTGACAAAGAATGTATTTATTCCTATATGTATAATATGTACTTATAAATTAATGTAACACAACTCAGATTCTCAGATTATAATTGTTAGATTCCATTTTGATTTTGAAAAAATCGGTAAGACATTTTCTTTTTAAATTACTAATTTGTAAAAAATATTTAAGTTATCAATAATTCTGCGATTAAATAACTGGCTTGCTTAGAAAAACATATCGGCTAGAGGATTATAATCCGGACTGATATTATCCTAAAATCACAATCCGCTTCTGTACGACGAAGAGATTAAGGTATTATGAAAAATTGTACTTACAAACTGCAAGGTTACTCAACTTAGCAATTATGGAATTTACCACGAAAGATCAAAATATAAAGATAAGTTTACTTTCCTAAAGAAAATCTATTTTACAACAACCACAAATTAATTATTTCAATAATTGATTATTAATCGCTTATTTTTTTCAGTCCTAATTTAATATAGGTAAGTGTAAATGATTTATTTAAAACAAACATATTTATTTATTTAATACACTAATTATTTGAATTTAATACATTTAATTGAATTAAATATAAAAATATTTAATTTTTAATAAAGAATATATTTAATTTCATTATTGATAATAGACGATTATCGATCTTTCTGATATTTATTTATTAGAAACTAATCAAAAATATTAAATTTAAATAAATTAAATTAAATATTTTTTCTCAATTAAAACTAGTATTTTTTTATTAGGTTCGTATTTGAATGATAAAATTTATTTGTTATATATATTTTTTAGTTGAAAGCAGAGCTGTGCATGTATTTAAGTGCAAGTACTTGTAACTGTGCTTAAATACATTTTTATTGTACATGTACTTGTGTAATTGTACTCATGTACATTGATTTTGCGATTGTACTTGCGTATTCTAAAGTACATGGACAAGTACTTTTCAACCTGGACTACGCAGAATATAGTCAGAATGTTTCCTTTAAAACAAACTTGAAAATTTTTTATTTAAATACAATATTATTTTGCCAAATCAGTTTGGTTTTCGTGCAAATAGTATTACAGTTGACGCCATCCAATTTTCACTCGAAAATATCTTGAAATATTTAGAAAAAGGTGAAAAACCAATAGGAATTTTCTGTGTCCTTACTAAGGCGTTCGACTGTGTAAACCATGACATTCTGCGACACAAACTGAGTAATTACGGAGTAAGAGGAACACCACTAAACTGGATTTCTTCATATCTTCTGGATAGGGACTGTATGTAACAATTAAACATAATAATAATAACGTAATTCAGGATTTTAACTCAGAGCGAATAATAACGAATGTGGGTGTTCCACAAGGTGGAGTCCTATCGCCTACCCTATTTTTATTATATATTAACGATCTAAGTTCAATTTTTAGCTGTGAATGTACCATAACGATGTATGTCGACGACACATCTATAATAATATCAGATCCACATACTGATGAACTTATAGATAAATGCCAAAATTGCTTAAATCGCTTATCGGATTGGTTTCGTAGAAATGATTTATTTTTCAATAAATCTAAAACTCATTATTTGCGTTTTCACAACCAGCAATATAAAAATGATCTGGATGCAGATATTTTTATAGATGATCATAAAGTGTCTCGAAATTACAAAACTAAATTTTTAGGGTCGCTAATTGACGAAAATCTTATTTGGAAAGCTCAAGTGGAGCACATAGCTGCAAAACTTAGCTCGATATGTCTCTAATTTAGGCATTTAAATAACATTCTCACCGAACATCAACTAATTATGTTTTATCATGCTAAAGCGGAGCCACTTCTTCGGTATGGGATCTGTTTTTGGGGTGCTTCGTCTGCAGTTAATGATGTTTTTATTTGCCAAAAAAGAATTATTAGAACTATTGCTAAATGTACACGTTCTTTTTCATGCAGAACACTTTATAGGAAATACAATATTTTTACAGTAACAAGTTTATACATATTTGAAGTGTGCAAATTTATTTATAAAAATAAATCCTCGTTTGTTCTAAACTCAACTTGTCACAGTTTCAATACGAGGCAAAAAGAAAATTTTTGCATACCTTTAACTAAATATAATATTATTAAAAATGCGCCACATATTCAAGGCCTCCGTATTTTTAACAATTTACAAAGCGAAATTAAGTCTTGCAGTAACATAAAACAATTTTTAGGTGGTTTAAAAATTTTCTTGTTAAACCACTGTTTTTATAATTTACAAGAGTTTTACGATCTAAAACTTTGACTATTACGTTTTTTCGTTTCTTAGTTTCTGACCTGAATTGTCAGTAATAATATAACAAGAGGGTGGGAATAAATTGAAAATAATTTGACAGATCTTTCGAAAACTTGTTGCCAGGCAATAGCCACGAAAGCCCGTAGGGCTTGAGTGGCTATTGCCAAATGGCGACAAGTTTGAGAAAGATACTGGAGAATTATTTTCTAATTTATCGAACTCTCGAGTTATATTTAATAAGATTATTTTTTGATTTCATCATCAGGCACGTCACTAAATCTATCTTTTTTGCTCATTTTTACTTGTGTTGATGATAACTATCTGACATCTGACATCTGTCATCTGTCAACAAAAACAAAAAAGGTACAGAGAAAATTGCCGGGAATATTCACAAGAGCATTATTCTCAGTATAATAATGACAGGATTGGTTAAAACACAGACACGTGACATACAATAAAGCATTTGATTGGTTTAAATAAACGTCAAAAAATAATCTCTCTAATTTTGATCTCCTTGTTTCGAGATATTATATTATATATTTTATATTTATCTGTTTGTGACGATTTCGATATATGTATTCTCATATCAACGAAATAAAATTAGTATTACTAATATTATAAGCAGAATTAACAAACAAAAAATTAAACCAGTGGTTATCAAAAGAAAGAATAAAATTATATATTTTTTAAATAGTAATCTTTTAGTCCATTAGATAGAGATTTTTGTTCTGTTTTCAATGATATAAATATGATATGAGGTTGTTTAACAATTGTCTTGAGAAAAATGGCATTAAAAATCAGAAATAATTTTACAATATTGAAATAGACTATGCAATATACAGCCTCCTTATATCTAAAATAACGTGGTTTAATAAGAAATTAATAATAATAACGAAGAAATACTAGAAAATAATAGTAATAACATAAAAAGAAAATTTATGCAACCATAGATATTTTTCGTATATTTTCAATAAAAAGTATTATTTTTTTTTACATTTTGTGTTCAAAAACATCTCCTTGATTTTTAAGACAAAGTTGAATTCTTCTTCTCAATCCAGAGGATGTATCACGTCCAATAGATTGAGCAATCAAGTCTCAAATTGCATGACGAATATTATTTTTATATTCATCCTCAGTTTTGGGTGTTTTAAGAGCAGTACTTTAAGCTCGGTTTTAGCGCTGTAAAATTTTCTAAAATTTTTTATAAAAAAATGCTTCAAATAAAAGTGGTAGATAATACATTTCTTTGTAACTTCTGTTTGGATCATTTTTCTATAAAATAATTTAAAAGTACTTTACAGCGCTAAAACCGAGCCTAAAAATTGCTCTTAAAACACCCAAAAACAGACGTCATGGTACCAGCATTTGTTTTTAAAATAGCCACAGAAAAAAAATCTAATGGAGTTAAATCAGGCGACCTAGCAGGCCAAAGTATGGACCATTATTGCCTATCCATCGATCATCAAAAAATTGATAAAGTGCTAGACTGACACGTAGTAGTAATTGGGACGCTATTTCCAGACGTCGCCAATTTTGACCGTGTGGGACACTTTCGTTTGGAAATTTTAGGTAATTAGTTTGTTGCGAATTTGTTAATGAGGATGGAATTTTGGTAATTATTAGTTTAAATTTAGAACTGTTTTGTTTAAATGTTGAAAGCTGAGGGGGTTTACGGGGTAACTTTCTAATTTTATGCATATATATTATCCCTGATTAAACACTCGAACAGTAAGGCCAGGTTCATCAGTAAGGAAAAGGTAAACTATTTTTCATATTCAATATAAGCTACTATATTAAATAAATATTTATTTTAGAAATGGATTTTAGTAAGCTGAATGAGAAAGGACAGCTAACTAACATTAAACCCCGTCGAAAATTAACAGAATTAGAAATAAATAAAACTTATAAACTAGTAGATATCAAAGCTGTCAAAACCGGATTTGGAAGAAAAATCATTGCCGAATGTGAAGAATTTGGTACATATCTTCCAGGACGATTCGATACCTTAACAGATGAAGAATTAAGAGATTTGAGAAAATCTGTTTCTAGTTTGGGTTTAAAATATACTGGGTTGAAAGATTACGGTGTTCTGGGTAAAAAAGCCCGGCTAGTAGAATTTGTTCAATTGTAACATATTTATTATTAATATGTATGTATTTAGTTGTAACTATTTAAATAAATTTTATAAAATTGTAATATATATTCTAATTTAAATACCTGTTAATGATTCCAATAATAAATTTCAAATATTAGTGTTATAATCTTTGGTTATTATTTCGTTCCGATATTTGTTAATAAATAATTACTAAAAAAAAATTTTTTTTATTTTGGTCTTGCATATCTTAAATACAATAATTACTTACATTTTCAAAAATATTCAATTATACGTACATCACGTGACGGTTTATAAGACAAAGATATTTATATATTCATTTTAAACAAAGGTTATCCGTATTTTACCGTTTGAATTACATAAAGTTAAAAAATATTATTTCGAACATATTGGGAAAATTAATTAGTTAATAAAAAAATATTTTAATAAATAAATAGTTGACGATCCAGTTAAAAAAATATTATTGAATTATTAGATTACACACGATATAAATAAATGTAGGAAAGTCTGAAAAAACTATTTGAAATTGAAACGAATGGAAACGGCCTTTGAATTAGTTATACATAGTGTACTCAATATTAAATTTTTACAGTTATTTTAACTAATAATTTAACAACAAAACTTATTTGTTAATATTTACTTGCGACAACAAATGAATTTCACACACGTAAAAATACGAAACAAACTATTTCGAATACAAACATGCATCATATATTGGATATGAATAACTTTATGTTTTCGTGAAAAATTCATTACCAGGGTTATTTATCCGTAATGAATAATAACAAATAAGTTTTGTTTTGAAATTAGTAATTAAAAATAACTACATTCAATTTACAAATTCTGTACAATTTATATAAGTAAATTGTGAATAATTACTATTTATGCAACGGAAATGTTTTCGAAGAAACTCCTTAAATTATATTTCAGCATTATTGACTTTTTTAAAATACAGATTTGCTCAAATTTGCTTCTCAATAAAACTGTGGATATTTACATTCTCGGTCTAGGTCATATTTTATCATAGTAATTTTGATAATAAATTTATTAAGTAGTAAAAAATAGGTTAGTTTGTATTTACATTTTTATCCTTAAACTTCAATTAGAACTGTTTGTTTCAATGTTTGAAATAAAATTATAATTTGTAAAGCTGATACGGTTATTCATATTTTCAAGCAAAATTTATGTCAGTATGTCATTATGAATTGATTATACCCTTGTGAAATACCAATTTTTTGTCATTTTCAAACAAATATTTATTAGGAAGTGACTGTACTGTTCTTGTTTGGTAATTTTGGTCATTTAGGTACATGAATGTTTAAATATTGCTTTGTACACGGTTTCAAAATTTCATAATTTATTCTAAAAATCTACGAGAAAAGCGCAAAATTATGCACTTATCGATTGAAGTGTTTCCGCGAATTATTAAAATGAATTATTTTTGATAAATTTAACAAAACTTACAATTATTGAATTTTTGACAAAATACACCGTACTGGTTACATTTTCCTACCTCAAGTGATGTAGTTCTTAGAAAACAATGTATTGGAGTATAGATTTCAGATTAAGACAGTCATTTCACTAGGGTTCTGGAGAAAGTGCTTGCTAATGAGTTTGGACTTGTGATGTATATTGAAAATTTGAAGTGAATTCATTTTTTGTATTACTATCGTTTAGGTAAATAACATGAATGAGTATTTTAAATATTTTTAAGGTAGTCATGAAGTTTTGGTAGGTAAATACGATAGGGAGTGTAAATTCAAAAGACCGCTAATACCTGTTACCTGTTCCATACAGATCGAGATAAGTAAATTGTGAATAATTATTATTTATGCAACGAAAATATTTTCGAAGAAACTTCTAAAATTATATTTCAGCATTATTGACTTGGAAAATATTTTAAAATACAGATTTGCTCAAATTTGCTTCTCAATACAACTATGGATATTTACATTTTCGGCCTAGGTTATATTTTATCATAATAATTTTATTAAGTAATAAAATTATGTTAGTTGGCATTTATGTTTTTATCCTTAAACTTCAATTAGTACTGTTTATTTCAATGTTTGAATTAAAATTTTGATTTGTATAGCTGATACGTTTATTCATATTTTCAAGCAAAATTTATGGCAGTATGTCATTACGAATTCATTATGCATAATCCCTTGTAAAATACCTATTTCTTTGTCATTTTCAAACAAATATTTATTAGGAAGTGACTGTAATGTTCTTGTTTGGTAATTTTTGTCATTTAGATACATGAATGTTTAAATATTGCTTTGTACACAGTTTCAAAATTTCATAATTTATTCTAAAAATCTACGAGAAAAGCGCAAAATTATGCACTTATCGATTGAAGGGTTTCCACGAATTAGTAAAATGAATTATTTTTACTTATTTAATATTATTCGTTTGGGACGATGAAATAAAAGACTTTTAGATATGTAGTTCTGTAGATTTAAACTTATTAAAATTCAACCTTTCCTGACAAAGAATTATGTTCAATAATTCGCAACATTGAATTTTAATAAACTTAAATCTGCAGAACTGTATCTATAATTCTTTTTATTTCAGAAATATCATGGTAGTACATAATGTTTATAATTTTCTTTACTTGTGTTCTGAGGAATTGTAATTGATTTATTCCAATAGATGACAAATATATATATATATATATATATATAAAAATATTCCAAATAAATATTAGAAAATTTATTCTAATTCGATCATTCAAAATATTCGCAGACTATGCATCATGTGTTTAATAATTAAATTAATGTAATAAATTTAATTATTGAAACTAAAGAAACGAAACTAAATAATAAATAATACATGTACATATTTTTACAGTAATGCAAACATTTCTTTTCAAGTTACTTACCATAATTTTTATAATATAATATAATGTCTTTAAATTTAATAAATAATACTTCTAATTTTATATTTATAAATATATATTTAATATATAAATATTATATATACTTTTGTACCGTAATTTGATAATTTTTATTAAAGTTACTAGTTATAGTTTTAAAGAATATTATGTTATAGATTGATTCTTACAAAACACTTCTTTGAAAATCTTGTAGTGCAAAATACTTATTTATGATTATTTGTGTATTGAGTTAGATGACCGAGATACCAGAAACAGTTTTGGTTACAAATTCACAGAATTCATCTAAAACTCATTAGTCAAACACTCTCTCAAACATCTATAGGGAACGAGATATCTTTATCTTAACCTATACTCCTAAACATTGGCTTATATGAATACTTTTAACAAAATTAAATATAAACATGGTGTTTTAATGTTATCGAATTGGAATATATTTTTAAATATTTGCTTAGAATACTTTTCCATATCGGCCTAAAATATGTCATTATATTGACTACAACAATTTGACTACAACAATGATCTTGACTATAGACATTATCGACCCTAGTGAATATTTCATATAATGAATTAGAATATTTACCCCTATTAACTTCTCAATACAAATTTATATTTCCGATCTAACAAATTTGTTATTATACAAATTTTTCAAAATAAATTATATAAAATATGTCTGGAATTTATATTTATAACCGTGTTATATTTACGGAAACATTTTTCATATAGAAATTTATTATAATTTCTAACTCATGGTACAGTATAGGTAAATTTTCCCGAAAATAATATTTTTAAGTAAATACAAATTATTCATGTACAGATTTATAATAGAGGTATTAGTTTATAATAATATATTCGTTAAACCTACGCGAAATGAAATTTTATTTATTTGAAAGTTACAAAGAAATACGTATTTTATTTAAATATGAATGTATTTTTTCAAATGCTACGATGTAAAAATTTGTTAACATTTCTGAAGTAAAGGTTTTCTGAAATCATTTTTGTATTTTTAATTTATTTGTATATAGAAACTGTATCATAAATTGTACAAATTTGAAAGTAACTAATGAATGCCGAATCATTATTTCTGTAAAACGTTGAGTATTCAAATAAGTTAGACAAACTTCATAGAATTTTTAATTGAATGTAATACTTTTAGTTATTGATTTCGCCAAAATTACTGAATCACTCATAGGTATTAAACACAAAAGAAACGAAACAAAATAATAAATAGTAATATTATTGCTTCATTTACAAAAATATTTCAGACATGTATATATTTTTGCAATAATTCTACAATTTCTTTTGAAATAACTTACCATAATTTATTTTGTTATACTAGATATATCTTTGAATTTGTGAAATAATACTTCTATTTCTATAACTTATAAATATAATTAGAACATACATTTTTACGGGAATTCAGAAATTTCTATTAGTTATTTGGCATAATTCTAAAGAATATTTCGAGCAAAAAAATTTTTTGACAACAATATAGTGTGAAATTGTTGTTCATGGTAATTAGTGAATTTACTCAGTTGACCGAAAATAATTTTACTCGCAAATTCTCAGAATTCTTTACCAATGTCACTTTCCCCCTGTATACTTAGGAAACAAAAGATCTTAATCTTCAGCTGTACTTCCAATATATTAACTTCTATGAATATATTTAACAAAATAAAAATTTTAAAAATATAATTTTTGTATACAAAAACATATAACAATGTTGATTTTCGTAAATTATTTAGCATTATCAATTTGGAATAGAATTTAATTGTGAAAACATACAAAACCAATACTATGAGAACATATTCTAAGTCAATATTACGGAATATTTTTTCTATAATAAAAAGAGTTTATAATTCCTCAATACAAATGAAACTTATAAAATTAATTAGCATAACTTTCAGCTTCCATTCCGGATCAATTACTGAGATTCATGTATCGCAAGTAAAAACTAAACAAATACATAATTCATGCAATAGAGGTTTAACTATTAACTTCACAACAAAATTTATTTGTTTAGTTTTTACTTGCGATACATGAATCTCAGTAATTGATCCGGAATGGAAGCTGAAAGTTATGCTAATTAATTTTATAAGTTTCATTTGTATTGAGGAATTATAAACTCTTTTTATTATAGAAAAAATATTCCGTAATATTGACTTAGAATATGTTCTCATAGTATTGGTTTTGTATGTTTTCACAATTAAATTCTATTCCAAATTGATAATGCTAAATAATTTACGAAAATCAACATTGTTATATGTTTTTGTATACAAAAATTATATTTTTAAAATTTTTATTTTGTTAAATATATTCATAGAAGTTAATATATTGGAAGTACAGCTGAAGATTAAGATCTTTTGTTTCCTAAGTATACAGGGGGAAAGTGACATTGGTAAAGAATTCTGAGAATTTGCGAGTAAAATTATTTTCGGTCAACTGAGTAAATTCACTAATTACCATGAACAACAATTTCACACTATATTGTTGTCAAAAAATTTTTTTGCTCGAAATATTCTTTAGAATTATGCCAAATAACTAATAGAAATTTCTGAATTCCCGTAAAAATGTATGTTCTAATTATATTTATAAGTTATAGAAATAGAAGTATTATTTCACAAATTCAAAGATATATCTAGTATAACAAAATAAATTATGGTAAGTTATTTCAAAAGAAATTGTAGAATTATTGCAAAAATATATACATGTCTGAAATATTTTTGTAAATGAAGCAATAATATTACTATTTATTATTTTGTTTCGTTTCTTTTGTGTTTAATACCTATGAGTGATTCAGTAATTTTGGCGAAATCAATAACTAAAAGTATTACATTCAATTAAAAATTCTATGAAGTTTGTCTAACTTATTTGAATACTCAACGTTTTACAGAAATAATGATTCGGCATTCATTAGTTACTTTCAAATTTGTACAATTTATGATACAGTTTCTATATACAAATAAATTAAAAATACAAAAATGATTTCAGAAAACCTTTACTTCAGAAATGTTAACAAATTTTTACATCGTAGCATTTGAAAAAATACATTCATATTTAAATAAAATACGTATTTCTTTGTAACTTTCAAATAAATAAAATTTCATTTCGCGTAGGTTTAACGAATATATTATTATAAACTAATACCTCTATTATAAATCTGTACATGAATAATTTGTATTTACTTAAAAATATTATTTTCGGGAAAATTTACCTATACTGTACCATGAGTTAGAAATTATAATAAATTTCTATATGAAAAATGTTTCCGTAAATATAACACGGTTATAAATATAAATTCCAGACATATTTTATATAATTTATTTTGAAAAATTTGTATAATAACAAATTTGTTAGATCGGAAATATAAATTTGTATTGAGAAGTTAATAGGGGTAAATATTCTAATTCATTATATGAAATATTCACTAGGGTCGATAATGTCTATAGTCAAGATCATTGTTGTAGTCAAATTGTTGTAGTCAATATAATGACATATTTTAGGCCGATATGGAAAAGTATTCTAAGCAAATATTTAAAAATATATTCCAATTCGATAACATTAAAACACCATGTTTATATTTAATTTTGTTAAAAGTATTCATATAAGCCAATGTTTAGGAGTATAGGTTAAGATAAAGATATCTCGTTCCCTATAGATGTTTGAGAGAGTGTTTGACTAATGAGTTTTAGATGAATTCTGTGAATTTGTAACCAAAACTGTTTCTGGTATCTCGGTCATCTAACTCAATACACAAATAATCATAAATAAGTATTTTGCACTACAAGATTTTCAAAGAAGTGTTTTGTAAGAATCAATCTATAACATAATATTCTTTAAAACTATAACTAGTAACTTTAATAAAAATTATCAAATTACGGTACAAAAGTATATATAATATTTATATATTAAATATATATTTATAAATATAAAATTAGAAGTATTATTTATTAAATTTAAAGACATTATATTATATTATAAAAATTATGGTAAGTAACTTGAAAAGAAATGTTTGCATTACTGTAAAAATATGTACATGTATTATTTATTATTTAGTTTCGTTTCTTTAGTTTCAATAATTAAATTTATTACATTAATTTAATTATTAAACACATGATGCATAGTCTGCGAATATTTTGAATGATCGAATTAGAATAAATTTTCTAATATTTATTTGGAATATTTTTATATAACTTAAAGTTTTATTTATAGTCGCTGTGTTTTTAAAAACTTTTATTTTGTTAATAACAAAAATACAATTTAAATTCAGATGTTTTCCGTTTAACAGTTCGACTAAGACTAAATACAATATAACATAAAATATTCTAAGACAACTACAATCTTATCTAATTATTCTAAAAGGGGTGTCATGTTGCACCGTGGGGCAGTGCTGACGGTGCGGTTCCCATCTTCTGGAGCGATGTAACTCCTCCCTCCTTAGAACAAAGCTCCCCCGGGAAGTTGAGATTCTTCTGGTTCGGCTTGGTGGTTCTGTTGATTTCGTTTAACCAATTTTGCAGTTAAACGTTTACATGAAACATAAATAATTGTTATAACTATTCCAAAGTATAATAATAATGTCCAAATGTTAAGTAAATAATATGTCGTTAAATTATGTTTAATTATTGTAGGAGTGTGGATTGGAATATCTTCAAGTTTAATTTTCTTTAATTTAATGGTTATGTTTGATATTTTATTTTCACTAAGTTTGAAATTTAGTTTTGGTAATATTAAAGGTGTTCCAGATGTCTTCTCCAAATAATTTAATGTTTTTTGTTTAAATATAATCACACACTTATTTCCTTTTATTAGGTATACACCCACTAATGTTTTAATGTTTGTGTTATCCGGGCACTGGACCGTGATTCTTTCTTCTTCTGGAAATATTCCCAAGTATTGGTTAATTTCGGGAATAATTTCGATGTGGTTTTTATTGATTTCTAATTTTGTGAAATGGCATTGGCTTGAGTTTCCCTTGAGCAGGATGTCTTCTTCACAGGACGGGTTGAAATGGGCGTGAAACTCATTTGGGCACTGGTATACTCTGCTTTTAGTACACATGCTACTTAGAGGCTTTATTTCATTATCTTTCGATTTTAAAAAGTAATTAACGTCAGGTATTACAGTAACGAATTCTGACTCATACCTAGTAGGTAATGGATGCAAATAATATAAATCAAAATCCTTTTCGAAATTTATTGGAATTGAAATAAAATAAATTATTTGTGCGTTTTCAATTTTACAATTTACTTTTAATAATGACTCATAATCCAACATATTTTCTAACTTTGGTTCAAAAGGTAATTGTCCTTGATAATAATGCGATATTCTATATAATTCTGATAACAGCTGTTCGGGATTTATGATAGAGGGGTGCAATGTCCTCATCTTACAAAATGTTATTGAGTTTTCAATATCTTGAACAATATTCAAGATTGTACTATAAAGTGTTATTAATTGATTATACAGGTCTTTTACGAAAAGAATTTCATTCAAATTAAGATTAAGGTTTAATAATTTATTCAAATGTTCAATTTTTTCTTTTAAAATAGATTCGTTATGCCGAATGTTTTGAATTGTTGTATTAAAATTTCTTATTAATTTATTATTAACAGAATATGCCAGTTTTAATTGATTTTCAAGGTGATATTGGTTTTCTTCTAAATGTTTCAAAATTTGATTATATCTTTTGCCATCTTCTGCGTCCAAATTTCCTGTTATTTGTTTAAATATGGTCCCCAGGCCATTTATAAGGCCAGGTTTACTTCTTGATTTTGAATAAAGTGTCATTCGATTTAGTTTTTCAACGATATTTCTACGAACATATTCCAAAATTTTATTATTATTTTCAAACTCAGTTAGTTGAGTGGTTTTATTAGCCACGTTTAGTTTTAGAAGATTATATTGTTTGTTTAAGTTGTTGAATTCATTTAAGAGTGGGTTTAGGTCGTAATAGTGTACAAATGTGTGTTGAAGTTTTTCTAATTTTGCGGGTCCCAAGTTTATTGGCAGAATGCCTCTGTTCTCCGTTATGTTTATTATTTCGGATCCATAGCAGAACCCGAACAACCTGGAAGATTTTTAAATTTATTAGTAAATTTTTTAGGTTTTTTAATATTTGAGAGGTGTATATTTTCAGCTGTATTACCGTGTCTTACATTTAATTTTGCGGTTTTTAATTTCGGGTTTACGCTTTTAACTATTTCTGCTTTATATTTATTACGCGTCTTTTGTTGTTTTTGACGATTTTTTACATATACTCGTTCTGGGATTTCCGGTAATTCATCGCGGTCTTCGTTACGTTTATTTATAATTTTTTCTTTATGATGTTGTAATTTTTCATTTATTTTTTTATACAATAATTTCATTTTATCTTTATGATGAGATATGTAATTATTTACTAATTGTTTATCAATTTCAATATTAAATGGGGAATTTATGTCTAGGTGACCAAGTGTTATTTCAAATGGTTTCAATTTAGTAACGGAATGTATTGTGTTATTATAGGCTAAAAGCGCATAATTTACTTTTGTCTCTATAGCTTCTTTTTTGTATTCGTCTTGATTGTTGAACAATCTTATATGTTCTATTAAAGTTGAATGGAATCTCTCAATAATGCCGTTAGATTCGGGATGTTGTGAACTAACGAAATGAATTTTTACTTTATGTAATTCTAATAATTCTCTAACTAGAGAGTTTTTAAATTCCAAGCCATTATCTGAAATGATTGTGTCTGGTATACCGTGGTGAGTAAAGAATTTTATTAAATTATTTACGATTTCTATCCCTTGTGCTGAATTTAATCTGTATGCTTGAGCATACTTAGAGAATGAATCTACTACTGTAAGAAATTTTACTTTTTCTAATGTAATGCTATCTACATGAATAATTTCAAAGGGTTTCGTAGGTGTGGGAGTAATGTTAAATTTCAATTTTAACGGTTTTCTATCATATTTAGTTAACTGACAGATTTCACAGTTATTTATATAAGATTGGATGAGTGTTCTCTGTTTTGGCCAGTAATATTGTTGTTTGATTCGAGCTAATGTCTCATCAAGTCCGCGGTGGTTGGTTTTTCCTTCGTGATAGTTCTGAATTAGTTGAATCACTTCGTCTTCGTCGTATACGTCTGTTAACATTCTTGTACATTTTACAAGTTTTATACTAGAATTTTTGAAATATGTTTGAAGCACTCTACTGAATTTTTCATACAACTCATTTTTAAAATATAAATGATATTTAACTTTAGGTACAATAAATTCTTTAATAAATTTAATCATTTCTGACTCAGGGTTTGTTTTAGAAAATTGTACTAAGAATCTTTGTTTATTCTCATGAATTTTTAAAATTTTAGGATCACTGGGGCTATGTTCAACTTCTGATATTATAATTTGATTTTTTCCATAATTTACTGCACTTTCAATTATTGGTATACCAATAATTGGGTCTTCTAAATTTGAATGTATAGTATTGTCGCTATCATCATCGTCGTCTTGAACTTGAGTTTTCTTGTCTACTTCTACTATTAGAGACTCGTTGTCGTTCGGTATATTATTTTTATCTTTTGCAAGTTGCTGATTAAAGTCATCCATATATTTAAAGAATGCGTCACAATCATTAGTTTCATTAGCATTAAGTTCATAATCTGGTATTTTATTATCAATTGGTTTTTTATAAACAGTGATCATTATATCAGTATTTTTAAAAATAAATTCTAACATTGATTTTACATTTGACCATTGTAATAAGTCTTTACCACATCCTAATTTTGGGATATTTAAATTTTTTATTTTATGTTTTTGACAAAATGTTTTTAAATTTAAAAGTGTATAAAACATATCCTGATTTGATGGCTTATTATAATGATTAATTTTTGATATTAAATAAATTATAAATCTGGTTTTACTTTTTAAGTAAACTAAATTATATAATTCAGGATTTTGAGCTTTTAATTTATGTAAGTTTTGAAATTTTTCTCTAAATTGTTTAGCGATACCACGAAACATTTCCAAATCTTTACTAACACAATGAGCAAGACTCTCATCGTGAGGTGCGTTAAAAAGATCGCCTTCTACTTCAAAGATTTTATAATCACTAGGTAAATTATTTTGTTTACTTTCTAAGTACATTTGGTACTGAGCAAGAGGTGATTCTGTTTCTAAATTTTCAGGGGAATTTTGAATAAGTGTTTCGTTATTTTGTGGTATACGACTCAAAGCGTCGGCATTTGTATTTAATTTACCTTTTTTATATACGATTTCATAATCGAATTCCTCCAATTTTAAACGCCATCTAATTAATTTTTGACTACACTGTTTCAATGAAAAAAGCCATTGTAGAGGTTTGTGGTCTGTAAAAATTTTAAATTTCCGTCCAAAAATATAGGGCCGGAAGTATTGTGTCGCCCAAACAATAGATAAAAGTTCTTTCTCTATTGTTGAGTAGTTCATTTCAGTTGTATTTAAAGTTCTACTTGCATATGCAATGGGAAGGTCATTACCTAGGCTGCCTTGCGATAACACGGCGCCAATCGCAACATTGCTTGCGTCGCAGGTTAAGTTGAATTCTTTCGTGAAATCGGGGTATTGTAAGATTGGTTCATTTATTAAAAGATTTTTACAAGTTTCAAAACATTTAATATAATCGGGATCGTCAATGTTTATAGTAGCGTCCTTTTTTAAGCATTTAGTGAGAGGTTTAGTGATTCGAGCAAAGTCTTTTATGAATTTTCTGTAATAACCGAGGAGTCCTAAAAAGCCTTTTATTTGTTTCGGGGTTTTCGGAATCGGATAATTTTGAATAGCTACAATTTTATCAGGGTTTGGCTTTACGCCATTAGGGGTAACAATATGACCTAAATAAGCCACTTCTTTTTGTAAAAATTCTGATTTGTCCAATTGTATTTTAAAATTAGATTTTCTCAATCGGTCAAAAACTAATTTTAAATTATTAATATGTTCCTGAAGGCTAGTGCTAAAAATAATAATATCATCTAGGTAAACCAAGCATTTGTTATTAGTTAAACCTCTTAGAATATTATCCATTACGCGCTGGAAAGTAGCGGGGGCATTTTTTAAGCCAAAGGGCATACGTAGAAATTCGTAGTGCCCATCTTCTGTATTGAATGCTGTTTTTTCTATATCTATTTCGTTCATTTCGATCTGGTGGAAGCCAGATGCTAAGTCCAGGGTGGTGAAATACTGACATCGTCCTAATTTATCTAATAAGTCAGTTATGTTCGGTATCGGGTATTTATCGTCAATTGTTTTATCATTCAACTTACGGTAATCTATGACTATACGCCACTTTCTTTTTCCAGAGGCGTCTAGTTTTTTAGGCACGATCCAAATCGGTGACGACCATGGTGAACATGATGGTCTTATGATATTTTGATCAAGCATGTTTTGTATTTGAGATCGTACTTCCTCTTTATGAATTTCCGGATATCTATATGATTTGGTGTAAATAGGAATTTCGTCTTTTGTTTTAATAGAATGTTTAATTTGATTCGTAAAACTCAACTGCTTATTTTCTAAATGAAAAATATCCGAATACTCGTGAATTAATTTAGTGATTATTAATTTTTCTTCTTCATTCATATGATCAGTACGAATTTTTGATAAATCAAATTTTAAATTTTCTGTTTGTATAAAATTTAAATTTGGACTAGAGTACGTCTCGTAATTATCAATACTTTCAACGTTAATTGGTTTCAATAAGTTTAATTTGATTTGATTATTTGATAAATTTATTACTGTGCAAAAAGCATGATAATTTTGGGCTTTGGATACACATTCAGGAATTAAAATATTATTAGTTTTTATTTCGGGGATTAATATTGTGCCGTCTTTCTTATCTACTTGAACTCTGATTACCTTCTCAGTTCTCGGAACTAAGATAACGTGTCTACTTTCATATGAGATGTTGTTAACGTCTCCTTTATTCTCGGAATTGTGATGATTAATTTTAATTTTCGAATTTAATGTAATTAATAAATTTTGATTCAAATCTATAACTGTTTTTAATAATTTCAAATTATCTAATCCTAATAAGATATCAAATTGATCGTGAAAATCGAAAAGGTGATATTTCAATTTTAGGTTCTTTTTATTTAAATTAAATATTTTTGAAGCTGGAATAAAAGTACTATAATTTTCTGTGGATGTTCCGTGAGCTGTCGAAATTTTGAAAGGATCATTAATTATCGAGTTTTTATAATATTTATATGCAATATTTGGTTTGATAAAGGATTTAGTACTTCCTGTATCTATGAGAACTTTTAATTTATTCTCGGGAAAAATAATGTACGGTAATTTACTTTGATTATTTGTTAAATTCATCAGTTCGATTCGTTGAACTGGTGCTGTTCTATTTCCGAGGCTACTAACCCTAAAAAATGGTTTTGTTCAAAATTTTGAAAATCGTAACTTGGATTTTCATCTGAGTGTTCTATTATGGTGTTTTCGTTTTCGGGAATGTAATTTAATTCGCATTCAGCGTTAATTTCATTTTCATCTATATTATACATTTCTTCGTGTACAGTGTTTTGCGCGGGTCTAGCATATTGCTGAGACGGTCCTGGTCGTGGTTGGAAAGTGTTTCTTGTTGAAATACTCATGGGTGTTGGTTTATAATTATTCGTAACTCTTGTTTGTTGTGTAAATTGTCTTGGTTTTTGAAATGTGTTTTGAGTGAATGGTTTTTGTGTTTGATATGTGTAATTATTTGTTTTTTGTGGTTGAGAGTAATGAGTTATTTTAGGTGGTAGTTTATTTTGTTGGAGTCGCGAATTATTTATAGGTTGTTTAAAATGATTTTGAATCGGTTTAATATTTTTAGGTGACTCGAATTGAAAGTCGTTTGTAAGCATATTTAATGCGGAACTTAAGTTTTGAGGATTTTTGGCACGCATAAGCTGACCAATGGGTTCTTTCAACCCTTTGAGTAAAATTCTCAAAGCATATTCTCTGAAATATTCAGTTAAAACTGGTTTCTCATTATTATTTTTATGAGTAGCAATGTAAGATGTTATCATGTTTAATACTTTTGTAATTTTATTATAAAAATCAAAAACGGTTTCGTTATGATTCTGTTTGAGTTCTGTTAACTCGATATTTAATGTGAATATATCACGTTTATCTGCATATGTGCTAATTAATGCATTTTTCAAATCATCCCATGTTCTAATGTCACAGGACGCAATGTTAACGGCGGCTTCGCCTTTAATTTTTGAATAAATAGTACACATTAAATATTCATTTTGAAAGTCGTTTGGGTTGGCTAAATTGTAAAATGTATTAACTAATTTTTGGCAGACTTCTATAAATCTAGGTAATAATTCTCTTTCACCATGAAAGTCAGGAACCATGTCCAAATATTCTTTACGTAGTGGTACTACTGCCATTGTGTTTGTTAGGAGAGTTGCTGGTTTCAGAATTATTCTTTGATCAATGTGTAAATTTTGTATACGATCTTCTAGATCGGAGTCAGAATCGGACTGAGTGGAATTTTCTGTGTCTGAATTTAAATTAAGAAGTGTTGAGCCTCTAAGTGACATGTACTTACAGCAAGTGAATCCAGTACATTGGTCCTTGGCTGTGTTGTACTCTTCCTGGGGTTGTCCTGGTGTCCTGGGCTCGGTCGCGCTGATGTCCTCTCAGCTCGTACGGGTCAGGTAGGCAGGCACCGGCTGATGTTCGCTCAGCTGGCGGGTCAGGATGCAGTTGATATACTTTCAACTTTGTCAGAGACTTCAACTTTTCACTCGCGACTTTTGTCGATTGCCAAATAAATCGTTGGACGAAACAAAATTATATCCGTTAATTTTGTTTTGGCAATCCTACCGACTGCGCCACTTAAAGTTTTATTTATAGTCGCTGTGTTTTTAAAAACTTTTATTTTGTTAATAACAAAAATACAATTTAAATTCAGATGTTTTCCGTTTAACAGTTCGACTAAGACTAAATACAATATAACATAAAATATTCTAAGACAACTACAATCTTATCTAATTATTCTAAAAGGGGTGTCATGTGGCACCGTGGGGCAGTGCTGACGGTGCGGTTCCCATCTTCTGGAGCGATGTAACTTATATATATTTGTCATCTATTGGAATAAATCAATTACAATTCCTCAGAACACAAGTAAAGAAAATTATAAACATTATGTACTACCATGATATTTCTGAAATAAAAAGAATTATAGATACAGTTCTGCAGATTTAAGTTTATTAAAATTCAATGTTGCGAATTATTGAACATAATTCTTTGTCAGGAAAGGTTGAATTTTAATAAGTTTAAATCTACAGAACTACATATCTAAAAGTCTTTTATTTCATCGTCCCAAACGAATAATATTAAATAAGTAAAAATAATTCATTTTACTAATTCGTGGAAACCCTTCAATCGATAAGTGCATGATTTTGCGCTTTTCTCGTAGATTTTTAGAATAAATTATGAAATTTTGAAACTGTGTACAAAGCAATATTTAAACATTCATGTATCTAAATGACAAAAATTACCAAACAAGAACATTACAGTCACTTCCTAATAAATATTTGTTTGAAAATGACAAAGAAATAGGTATTTTACAAGGGATTATGCATAATGAATTCGTAATGACATACTGCCATAAATTTTGCTTGAAAATATGAATAAACGTATCAGCTATACAAATCAAAATTTTAATTCAAACATTGAAATAAACAGTACTAATTGAAGTTTAAGGATAAAAACATAAATGCCAACTAACATAATTTTATTACTTAATAAAATTATTATGATAAAATATAACCTAGGCCGAAAATGTAAATATCCATAGTTGTATTGAGAAGCAAATTTGAGCAAATCTGTATTTTAAAATATTTTCCAAGTCAATAATGCTGAAATATAATTTTAGAAGTTTCTTCGAAAATATTTTCGTTGCATAAATAATAATTATTCACAATTTACTTATCTCGATCTGTATGGAACAGGTAACAGGTATTAGCGGTCTTTTGAATTTACACTCCCTATCGTATTTACCTACCAAAACTTCATGACTACCTTAAAAATATTTAAAATACTCATTCATGTTATTTACCTAAACGATAGTAATACAAAAAATGAATTCACTTCAAATTTTCAATATACATCACAAGTCCAAACTCATTAGCAAGCACTTTCTCCAGAACCCTAGTGAAATGACTGTCTTAATCTGAAATCTATACTCCAATACATTGTTTTCTAAGAACTACATCACTTGAGGTAGGAAAATGTAACCAGTACGGTGTATTTTGTCAAAAATTCAATAATTGTAAGTTTTGTTAAATTTATCAAAAATAATTCATTTTAATAATTCGCGGAAACACTTCAATCGATAAGTGCATAATTTTGCGCTTTTCTCGTAGATTTTTAGAATAAATTATGAAATTTTGAAACCGTGTACAAAGCAATATTTAAACATTCATGTACCTAAATGACCAAAATTACCAAACAAGAACAGTACAGTCACTTCCTAATAAATATTTGTTTGAAAATGACAAAAAATTGGTATTTCACAAGGGTATAATCAATTCATAATGACATACTGACATAAATTTTGCTTGAAAATATGAATAACCGTATCAGCTTTACAAATTATAATTTTATTTCAAACATTGAAACAAACAGTTCTAATTGAAGTTTAAGGATAAAAATGTAAATACAAACTAACCTATTTTTTACTACTTAATAAATTTATTATCAAAATTACTATGATAAAATATGACCTAGACCGAGAATGTAAATATCCACAGTTTTATTGAGAAGCAAATTTGAGCAAATCTGTATTTTAAAAAAGTCAATAATGCTGAAATATAATTTAAGGAGTTTCTTCGAAAACATTTCCGTTGCATAAATAGTAATTATTCACAATTTACTTATATAAATTGTACAGAATTTGTAAATTGAATGTAGTTATTTTTAATTACTAATTTCAAAACAAAACTTATTTGTTATTATTCATTACGGATAAATAACCCTGGTAATGAATTTTTCACGAAAACATAAAGTTATTCATATCCAATATATGATGCATGTTTGTATTCGAAATAGTTTGTTTCGTATTTTTACGTGTGTGAAATTCATTTGTTGTCGCAAGTAAATATTAACAAATAAGTTTTGTTGTTAAATTATTAGTTAAAATAACTGTAAAAATTTAATATTGAGTACACTATGTATAACTAATTCAAAGGCCGTTTCCATTCGTTTCAATTTCAAATAGTTTTTTCAGACTTTCCTACATTTATTTATATCGTGTGTAATCTAATAATTCAATAATATTTTTTTAACTGGATCGTCAACTATTTATTTATTAAAATATTTTTTTATTAACTAATTAATTTTCCCAATATGTTCGAAATAATATTTTTTAACTTTATGTAATTCAAACGGTAAAATACGGATAACCTTTGTTTAAAATGAATATATAAATATCTTTGTCTTATAAACCGTCACGTGATGTACGTATAATTGAATATTTTTGAAAATGTAAGTAATTATTGTATTTAAGATATGCAAGACCAAAATAAAAAAAATTTTTTTTTAGTAATTATTTATTAACAAATATCGGAACGAAATAATAACCAAAGATTATAACACTAATATTTGAAATTTATTATTGGAATCATTAACAGGTATTTAAATTAGAATATATATTACAATTTTATAAAATTTATTTAAATAGTTACAACTAAATACATACATATTAATAATAAATATGTTACAATTGAACAAATTCTACTAGCCGGGCTTTTTTACCCAGAACACCGTAATCTTTCAACCCAGTATATTTTAAACCCAAACTAGAAACAGATTTTCTCAAATCTCTTAATTCTTCATCTGTTAAGGTATCGAATCGTCCTGGAAGATATGTACCAAATTCTTCACATTCGGCAATGATTTTTCTTCCAAATCCGGTTTTGACAGCTTTGATATCTACTAGTTTATAAGTTTTATTTATTTCTAATTCTGTTAATTTTCGACGGGGTTTAATGTTAGTTAGCTGTCCTTTCTCATTCAGCTTACTAAAATCCATTTCTAAAATAAATATTTATTTAATATAGTAGCTTATATTGAATATGAAAAATAGTTTACCTTTTCCTTACTGATGAACCTGGCCTTACTGTTCGAGTGTTTAATCAGGGATAATATATATGCATAAAATTAGAAAGTTACCCCGTAAACCCCCTCAGCTTTCAACATTTAAACAAAACAGTTCTAAATTTAAACTAATAATTACCAAAATTCCATCCTCATTAACAAATTCGCAACAAACTAATTACCTAAAATTTCCAAACGAAAGTGTCCCACACGGTCAAAATTGGCGACGTCTGGAAATAGCGTCCCAATTACTACTCACGTTGTGTATTGTGTGCTGGAGGTCCATTCTGTTGGAAATAAGTTTCTGTATACTGATTTAACGGCAGATTGTCAACGAATAGGGTTAAGTCCGTCTCAATAATATGTAAATAGAAATCACGATTAAGATTTTGTTCATAAAATATAGGCCCAATAATTATGTTGTTTTTAAATCCGCACCACATGTTAAAAGACCAATAAACTTGTTGATTTCTGCTTCTATTTATGTTTAATTTTCATCCACCCAATAATGAATATTATGCCGGTTAAATAGTCCATTTTTAGTAAATTTACTCTCATCTGACCAAGTAATTTTTCTACAAATTTCCGGACCATCTTGTGACTTTATTATGAACCACTCACAAAAATGTATTCTTCTTATGTTATCATTTTGGTGCAAATTTTAAGTCAAAGTATATTTATAAAGACGATATTTATGCTTTTTTTAAATGTCCGTATTGACTTGTTGTTGCCAATATGAAATTCTTGTGCTGCACCTCTAGTAGGTGCATTGGGATAAGAAGCAAAAAATGCTAGCACAGCAGTTTCCATATCTTCTTCAATTATTCTGGGCTGGCGTTCTCTTTTCAACTTATGAAATAACCCAATAGTTTGGGCATTTTGACAAATTGTTCAAAATAATTCACGACTGGGTTGCACCTTTTGGTAATAAAGCCGTGAAAATCTTTGTATTGTTGAATTTAAATTTCTTCCACACTCTTCATACATAAGAGTAAGATTAAAATAGTCTACCTTTATTAATGCTTGCAACTAAAGCCATTATTTATTAATAAGTTATTAAACAATTACGAAAATAAATACTTATTAACGTATGTAACAAACCTATCTGTAACCTGAATCATTTGTTTGCATTTGTTTATTGCACGCCCTACTTCAATAGTGTAAAATTATTTTAGATTTTCCTCAAAATAATTGTTATACAACCTTATAGCATATTTATATCGTTGAAATCAGAAAAAAATCTAATGTACTAAAAATGTATGTAGATTACTATTTAAAAAATATATATAATTTTATTCTATCGTTTGAAAACCACTGCATTAATTTAATTGTATTAAATATTTTTTGTACATAACATTTTTCTCTAAAGTCATTAGTTCGCACAAAAAAGAGTTGGTTGTTTTAAAGGAAACATCCTGACTATGATGCGTTGTTTTGGAGGTTGAAAAGTACTTGTCCATGTTTGTACATAGAAAGTAGAACCGATTATTCGTAGATGTTTTATGCTAGGTTTCTTTCCATACCACAACTCATTTGAAGATATTCCTTTGACATTTGTGGGTCCTGTTAGATTTAAGATGTAACTTGAAGTATTTGTCATCTCAGCCTAAAGTATCTGTGAAAGATTTCCGTGAGCATGCATGATGGCCCTTGCAGTTTCGACCACACTGCTGTGGAGTATACGGCATGGTGAGACGCTGATTAATCTCTTCTTGAAGAAAAAGATTCTTGACTTCTTTATTGTTAAATTCTCCACCATTATCACTTAAAAGTACTTTAACTACGTGACCCGCAGACTTTGCTCCAGCAAGCATCTGTTGCAACTTGTCAATAACTTCTGATTTTTCTTTCCTGAAGAAAATATAGCGGAATTTGGAAAAATCATCTTTGAATAAAACAAAATATTTATAACCAGACGAAGATCTCTGACATGGGCCGCAAACATCTGTGTGAACAAGCTCTTTCAGCTTAAGTGGCTCTTATTCTCGTAGCATAATGAAGTCTTTGTGCTTTTCCATACATAAAGCCTTCATAGAGCTCACTATTTAAATTCACGTTAACACCCAATTCTTTAAAGATTGTTGATTTAACATATCGTTTATTTTAGTGTCCAAGTCGCTCATGATATAACTGTAGAAGATTTTCTTCTTTAATTATATTAACTTCAGCAGGGTGATGAAGTTTAATAGTTTTCATAGCTAATTTAAACAATCCTCCAAAACGATTACGTACATATATTATTTTTATCTGTTTCTCTATTTTTAAGTTACAGATTTCAGCTTTTGTAATTTTGTAATTTACTTATGGGATGGATAATAGAAAAAAGATTTTTCCTAATATTTGATACATAGGTACCACACATCTACAAGTGTGATACTGTTACATCGTCCATTTACTACTGCTTCTACTTCAATTATTGTTCCCTTTTCTATTGCACCGATTGAATCTCCACTAGCAGTGGTAACAGTATGTGACTGCAAAAATGATTCAAAGATTTTGAAGTAATCCTTATTATCAACATACCAACTATTGTCACATTCAGCAGACAGTATTTCTGAAGTCACTACAAGAAGTGTCATATTGGCTGAAAGAACATCGACTTCTGTTTTAGAAACTGGTTTAGGTGGTCTACCATCAGCTTTTCACTTATGACATTGCTTGACTTTATGACTTGGCTTCTTAGAATAGTTGCAAATTATTTTCTTCAAGATCTTTGTTTCCGTTGTTTTTCTTACGTTTTGAACTATGAATAGTTGACAGTGCTTCAGGAATAGACTCAGTTCCTCTGTTCATTAGAGCCCTCTCATGCGCACATAGTTGATTGGTTAAATTGTCCATAGTTCTAGTATCTTTAGACATTAACATCCAGCTTCATTTTAATGCAAAGTATTCCTCAGGTAGTGTACCCAAACTCTTACAAATCAAAAATATATCTGGTAAATGAGAGCTATTCTGAGAGTCTTTTCTCATTTCTTGTTTCAGTTGATTCCATAATTTTTTTAAATTTTGACATACAAATGGATACGTCATCTCTAAATTGTTTCTTAAAATTGAAGAACTGCAAACATAGGTCATAAACCTTATCCTCAGAAATGCCATCAAACAACCTGTGAAGCTCATTCCAGACCTCTTTAGCTGTTGTAGAGCGCATCACTTTTTGTAGTTTTCCTTCTGTCATATTCGTCGTTAATATGATCAAAGCATTAGTGTCGGCTATAAGATAGAATTCTAAATCAGTCTTGTACTTCTCTTTTTCTTGGGCAGTAGCAGTTTCTGGGACTGGTTTAGGTTTAACTTACTACCTCCATTGCCCCTAGAATACCTCTGAAACAAACACTAGCTTTGTACTTCCAACTACTCCAGTTAGTTTTTCCTTCTAATAAGCCGATATGTATTATTCTCAAAGAATCAATTTTTTTTTTACAAAATCTATACAGTGAGCCAACAAACACACTCCCAATAAGCATACATAATAACTATACAAATAATGACGAAATCCCAGAAATAATTGAAAAAGAAATCAAACAAAGTATTCGAGAAACAAAAACAATGACTGCCCAGGAAACGACAAAATTACATACGAGCTGACTTAATTCAGAGGAATTAATACCACTACTATGCAGATTATTTAATAAAATTTTAGAAACTGCAGAAATTTCCCAACAATGGAAAGAATGCTCCATCATTCTCTTACATAAAAAGGGAAATAAAAATAACATCCAAAACTACAGACCTATAAGTCTATTACTAATATGTACGAAATATTTATTAAAATAATCACAAAACGAATAATACCAACAATTCAAGAAAACCTATCCGTCGAACAAGCTGGATTTAGGAACTCATTCTCTACTACGGACCATCTCCATACCTTAAATATTTTAATTGAAAAGATAAAGGAATATAATATGAAGATCATGCTATTTATCGACTATTCCAAAGCCTTCGATTCAGTTAAACACGAATATATCTGGAATTCGCTACAACTACTGCAAATAAATGAACAGTATATTAACATTTTTAAGAACGTTTACTCACAATGCACCGCATACATTCAACTAGACAAAAGAGGTGAAAATTTTAATTTAAAAAAGGTGTTAAACAAGGGGATCCAACATCACCATATCTTTTCAGCGCAGTCCTTGAACAAATATTTAGAAACTTAGATTGGCAAAACAAAGGTATTAACATAAACAGACAACTACTAAATAACCTAAAATTTGCAGATGATGTGATACTTTTTGCAGAATCAGCTGAAGAAATAGTTAAAATGCTAGAACAACTAGCAGAAGAAAGTAAAAAAAGCGAGTCTGAAATTAACATAGACAAAACTAGCATCATGACTAACGGGAAGGACATAATACATTTCGAAAATCAAGAACTCAAATACGTCGATGAACATGTCTACCCAGGACAAATAATTTCCTTTAAGCAAAAAAGTGATAAAGAACTTCAGAGACGAATTACAAAAACATGGAACAAATTCTGATCATTAAAATTTGTCATGAAAAGCACACAAAACATAAACATTAAGAGAAGAATATTTATTAAGTGTATTCTCCCAACACTAACTTATGGATCACAGACATGGACCTTAACAGAAGAACAAAACAAGAAAATACAAACCACTCAAAGAAAATTAGAAAGAAGTATGCTGGAAATAGAACTGTCTGACAAAGTAAGTAACACCGAACTGCGCCAACGCTCCAAAATAACAGACATCCTTCACTTTAATAAAGGGCTGAAATGGAAATGGGCTGGCCACATCTCGAGACAACCGAAAGACAGATGGGCCAAAATTAGTACAAAGTGGTCACAACGTTACCATACAAGAAGAAAAGGCCGACCCTTAAGAAGATGGAATGACGAAATTAAAAAATTTTCAAGAAAAACCTGGAGAAGAACCTCTAAAGACATGAACAAATGGAAAACGATGAAGGAGGCCTTCGTCCAACAGTGGACCTAACCCACAAAAAAATTAATTAATTTGTATGAATAAAATAAATTCAAATTTGTAAAACATTACGTAATTCAATCTTTAATTATAGATGTATAAATTAGGGTTCAATAAAAGCTATTATTATTATTATTATCGTTATCCATCTTCACTTTTCAATTTATTTACGAAAAAGAGATAATACAACTTATATGAAGTGTTTTTTTTTTATTAATATTAAACTTCAATACGTACGAACGTATCTGGGCCCATAACGTGATAAGTTTTCAATAATAGCTGGTTGAGTAAAAGTACAAATTAAATCCAAAAATACAATCAAAATTGATATAAGCGTAAAACATTAAAACACTTAACATTTTTCATAGCAGCCTTTATCATTAAATTATTAAAATGATATAATTATCAATACGTATGGTACTAATATAAATAGGTAAAGAATATGAAAATGAATTTCCTACAGCTGCAAAAATTATACAGACAGATGTATACGTGCTTACCGGATCAAATTCAATCGAAAAAGCTGTAGAGATCTGCAAACAAATGTCATATATCCTTAAATGTGGAGGTTTTGATTTAAGAAAGTTTTACTCAAATGATTCTCAAGTTTTGAAGCACATGAAAGAAAATGATAATCCATCTTCAAGGGTCATTCAATTTAGTGAGATTAAAAATGCAAAACCGCTTGGACTTGTATGGTGTCCAAAAACAGATAAATTATTATAAAAAATAAAGCAAGATAATGACAGTGAGAAGGTTACAAACCATACAGTTCTATCTAGTATTTCACAAGTGTTTGATCCTTTAGGATTACTAGATCCGCGCTTCATAATAGCAAAAATAATGCTGCAGAAAAAATGATGGGAAAAGTTTTCATGTGATGAATCGTTTCCACAAATTAACGGTTGAAATTTAGAAAAGAACTACCTATTTTATCTCTCGGCATTTCTCCTTCAAAAATTTTAAATACTAAACTCCGGTGGCAAGGGCCAAACTGGCTTATAGAATCTTCATCCAAATACCCCAATACTATAAAACAAGTTCTACAAATACCTGAGCTGAAGAAGAATATTAAAAAATTATCAATTTTACAGACAAATATAGATATTCCAAAGTATCTAGATTTGTACAGCCATTGATGGTCAAGAGGCTAAGAGCGCTCAGGTTTACAGTCTGTAATTTGACGGTCGGGGTTCGCGTCCCGCACGATACATCTCGAATTATAAAAAATAATTGTAATTCGTAGCTCTGACAAATGACCACAGATGAGTCTGAGTGATTCGGAGGTGACTATAAGCCGGCGGTCCCTTGCAGTTGTCTGTTGACTGACCATCAGCAACATCGTTAATGCAAGTAAACCATTCGGCCATTGAAACCGGTGGAATTCCGGCCCTATGCTCCCATGAGGAGATACAGGAACACATTATTATCATTATTAAAGTATCTAGATTAAAGCGAACTGTATCTTATTTCCTTAGATTCAAGAATAACTGTCGAATAAAGAAAAAAGTTAGACTCACAGGTACTCATACTATGTATGAAATAAATCAAACATTTCAATTACTAAAAAAACTTGCACAAATGGAATCATTTTCTAAAGAAATTACGTGTCTTACTAAAGGAACACTTGTAAAGCCAAAAAGTAAATTTTTAAATTTGAACCCATTTTTCGATAATATAGGGCTTTTACGTGCTGGAGGTCGTTTGAATGACACCGAATTTCATTATTTAAAAAATCCTATTGGTTTAGCTCATTATAATCAGCTGACAAGGCTAATATTAGAAGATGAATATTTACGATTACTGTATGCTGGACCACATCTATTACTTGCTTCTATTAGAAAAAAATTGCTCAATTCAGTAATGAAATTTAACTAGAAAAATAGTACATCAATGTATAAAGTGCTTTCGATGCAACCAAAACCAATTCAAACAAAATGGGAAATTTACCTTTTGAACGTTTGCAATCCGAATTTAATATTTCAGGAGTTGACTATGCTGGTCCATTCATCATAAAAAACTGGAAAGGTCGCGGTTCAAAAACTTCTAAATGTTATGTCTGTGTGCTTTTCTGTTAAAGCAGTGCACTTGGAATTATTAACCGATTTAACTAAAGATTCATTTATATTAGCGTTACGAGGATTTATTTCGCGCCGTGGAAAACCAGTTAAAATATTTTCAGATAATGGAACTAATTTCATATCAGCTAACAATGAATTAAAACAGTCAGGCAAGTTTTTAATATCAAACACACAAGATTTAGTAGAATCTTTCAATAATGAAAACATAAATAGGGAATTTATTCCACCTTATTCACCACACTTTGGTGGTTTATGGGAAGCGGGCGTTAAAAGTTTTAAACATCATTTGAAACGCGTGGTAGGTGTCACACATTTCACATTTGAAGAATTCTTTGACCACTTTCTTCTGATTCAAATGATCTATGTCCTTTAACACCTCCTCACTTTCTGGTGGGACGACCGCTTATTGCTTTGCCAGAAGAAAATTTATTCAATGTTCCTGAAAATTGTCTTTCCCTTTATCAACATATTCAAGTTGTATGGCAAAATTTTTGGGAAAGATGGAATAAAGAATATGTTTTGGAATTACATATTCGTCACAAGTGGAAGCAATAAACTGAGTCAAGGTGACTTAAATGTGTTGTTGAAGAGATCATTTTTAACTTCCCAAGACAGTTCAAGTTGAAGGCCCTTGAACTTACAAGGCGGGAGGCATGTTCACGCCCACTCACTATTTTATTTTAAAAATATATGTTTGAATATCGCGCTCCTAGCGACGCAAGATTACCCAGAATGCAAGTTGAACAACAAGAACATGAAAAAGCAAACAACAGTATCAGTCATTGATTATTATCTCTATATAATTCATTACATCAATGTATTATTATCCGTATAAGTTAATGTATATAAGAAGTGAGGAAATAAATAAAAAGTTACAGTCCACTGGCTACAAGAATTGATAATCATTTGAATTTTCCCCAACAATATTTATTGTTATCATAGCTACCTAAAAATATAATAACTGTGAAAATAGAATGTCATATATCTATTGAATGCATTGAGTATCGTTTAAAAAAACCAGAAAATAAGAATACAATACAATCCATTCATATTGTAATACCAAACACGGATCTCATTTTTCATGAAAAATGTTTAGAAAAGAAGAGAACCAAATTGCTGATAGTATATCCGTGTCACTGGCCATAATATTCAATTTTAAATGTATAGTTATGTAAGCATAAAACATGTAAATACTGTAAAAAAAAATTTTTAAACTATATACGAAGAAAATTAGTAATAAAATCTTCAATGAAATAATGGAGTGATGTTAGGTTAGGTTACAATAAAATTCAACACAAACCTTATTCTTCGATGTCAACCCCCCCCCCCCCCCCCACCCCTCGACAAACATATAATCTAAGCATGTCCATACACTTCTGATGTGTAGGTCTATACAATGTTTTGGTGAAAATGTGCGCGACCATTTTTTCCATTGAATATAACTTAGTAAAACAAAGTCAATGTTTAAGGGCTTCACGAACGAAGTGCTAGCGGATTCTTTGCGAGTTTCAGTGTCCCTTGCTTGTCGTTGTACACTGGAATACATTCATAATTATTAATATTCACACCTAACTCACGGAATAGGCCGCGCAAGTACACATATTGCTTTGATGCCTCGGAGAGACCCATGTACTCGGCCTCATTGAATGATGAAGCCACAGATCTCTGTTTTCTTAAATCCCAGGTCACATGACCGCCATTTCATATAAAACACATTCCTGTGTGTGATTTTCAATCTGTCAGATTCCCGCCTCAATCAGCATCTACGTATTCTACTAATTAGTCTTCTGCAGGATGGTAACTTATAAACACGGTGTATGAAGCTTTTAAATATCGTAGTACACGTTTAGCTGCAGTCCAATGAGTTTTGTTGTAACAACTGTTGAACTGTCCAAGATAACTACATAAATGCATAGCTTATATCCGGACGTGTGACGATAGCTATATAATTCAATACACCAACTATCTCCCGGTAGGGCAATTTTTTTATCTTCGTTGCTAGGTTGAACTTAGAGCTTTGTCAACTTTACACTAGAATCCATCAGAGTTGCAACAAATTTGTAATCAACCATATTGAATCTTCTTCACAATTCTTCAATATAAGCGCGTTCATTTAAAGTGATGTTTTGTCCCTCCCTACAAAATTCATTTCCAAGAAAGTGTTTTGTTTGTCCTAGGTTTTTACTTCGAAATTCTCAGATAATTTTCTTTCGATAATGGAAATAATTTCGCCGTTATTAGAGACAATCAAAATATCATTAACATAAAGGCTAGAACTCGCCCTCGCTCAAACTTATATAGGCAAGGATCACCATTCATGGGACGAGCTTCAACTGCCTTCAGGATTCCGACCAGCTTTTTATGCCAGCTTATACCTGTCTATATTAAATCGTATGTAGCCTTTTTCAAAAGCAATACCTTATTATTATTTTCAAGATTGTTTTCGTAAAGCTTTTTATTGTTACACTTCCATATTTCTTTGATTTGGTAATTTGTTTCAGCTCTTCCTTTAGAAACTTAGGTGGTTCCATGGATAGTTCTTCTTCGTGTTCTCCACTCAAATAGTCTGTCGAAATGTCGAACTGCTTAATTTTCATATTCATTTTTACCGCTGCTGCTGCGATTATTCGAAAGGAGCTTAGTCTCGTTACTGGCAAAAAGGTATCTTTAAAATGAATTCCTGATCTTTGCAAAAACCCTTGCGCAACCAGTCGAGGGTATATTTTGTGAAGTGATCCTATGACAGTTTTCTCCTTTGGACGATCAACCACCTTCCAAGTTCTATTTTTAAGAATAGATGAGACCTCGTCAGCTATGGCACCCAGTCATTCCTCCACACAGGGATTGGACATAGCCTTCTCCATCGGTATTTCGGATAGAAAAACTCCGTGTTCTTCCAATTGTTGTTTTCTGGGTCTTCCTCTTCGACAACTTCTTATTATTTTTGGTCTCATTTTACATCTTGCGCTTTAAATGGTTTCTCTTTTTTCCTCACTTCTCGCTCCTTCATCAGTATCTCTTACTTTGCTACTTTTTACTACTTCAACGATTTCTCTTCTTTCGTTTTCTTCGATGTCTACATATTGTGGTTAAATCAAATCTTCGAGAATAATTTCTTCAGGAGCAAATTCTAAGTAGCCTTTGAACTCTGATTTACAATCTTCTAGTAACTTCATGTCATGATTGATTTCGACTTTATTTGCTTGGGGAATTCATACCATGTATCTTTTCGAAGTATCCAATTATCCACGCAGTACACCTTCTTTCGAACGAGCTTCAAACTTGCCTTTGTCCGGTTTTGTGTTAAGACAATATACTTTACAACCAAATTCTCTGAAATAACTTACGTTTGGTTTACGGCAATAGCATAGTTCGTAAGGTGTTGCATCATTTAAACTTATAGTTGGACATCTATTTGTCAAGTGGTTAGTAGTATTTATAGCTTCAGCCCAAAATCTAGATGGTAGATTGACTTAACTAATTAAACATCGGGCCATTTCCAACAAGGTCTGATTCTTTCGTTCCGCAAGGCAGTTCTGCTCTGGGTGATAAGAGATTAATAGTCTTCTTGATATGCCTGATGATGTCAGGAACTCGTTGAATTTTTTATTTACGTATTTGGCTCCGTTGTCGCTTTGCAAGTTATTCAACTAAGGAACTAATCCTTTTAAATTCTCAAGTTTTAGTTTGTCTTCCTTGAATGCATATAATAATGTATCTTTTCTCTTCATGAAACGTACCTCACATCATCTTGTAGCTTCGTCGTTGAAAGTTACGAAGTACTTGGATTTACTCACAGATTCATTGCGCAATGGGCCGCAGATACCTTTATGAATGATTTGGAAAACATTCTTCCTATTATTCTTGGGAGAGGCTGATCTAGTCAATTTTCCTTTTAGACAGACTTCGCACTAGAGTTCAGCCTCTTTCCCCTCAAGATTCATAACATCAAACAAATTTTTCGATTGCGCGGTTATTATACTTCGGACATTCAAGTGGCCAATTCTAATGTGCCGCAACTCAAGAGATTCCTTCGTAGTATTCGATATATTCGAGTCGTTTCTAACAGAATTCACATCTTCAATTTTGTGGATTCAGATTCATTTATTCCACGAATATAATACAGATTTCCGATTCTATCACCATGCGTTTTAACGTCTCCATTAGCATCCAGGATTTCAGCTTCATATATCTTGAATAATACTCTTAAATTTCTGTCTGTGATTCTTGCAACGACATCAATTTAGTTCTCATCTCGGAAACATGCAAAGTGTTATATAAAGAATTTTTTTCACATTTTCAAAAGCGCCGCAGTAAATTTCGACAGTACCTTTGGCAACAATAGTTGTTGTCTGCTTTGCCATATTAAGAGTACCGAAATTTCCTTTGTTCGCATTTGTAAGGACGTTGTTGCTTTTACAAATGAGGAACGTCGCCCCGCTGTCCAAACACCAACCGGAGTTTGAATCTACTTGATTTGGTTGTTCGACATAAAAGGATATAGCTTCCGCATTTTTAGCTGAACCTTTTCATTTTGATGTGCAATTGGTTGCCTTGTACCGTATTTTACGATATTTATGGCATTGGAACTTAAATGGTTTGTTGTTGGCCTCTTCCGATTTCGTTATTCTTTATTTTGCGAACGACTTCTTAAACTAGAGCTGGCAGTATGTCACGTGATTCGATAGGACACCTGAAGTTTTCAAATTTTTCTAAAAGAACAGACAGCAGCATAACTGAGAGCAAATCTTTTTCGATTCTTACCTCAATTTCTTCAAGTTTGTCCTCCATGTCAAACAACTTTTTTAGATGTTCCTTCACATATTGATCGTCTTCCATTCGTTAAAAAATAAGCTTTTCGTGCAGGCCCTCTTAACTGGTATATACTCTCGTTTTAGCCAGACCTCTTTGGAAGTTGTATATAACTTGAACTGCTTGAGTTCTGATGGACACATGGATAGTATTATATCAGATTTCTCCTTGCTGCTAGCTGTAACCCAGGCTTTCAGGGTCGCTTGATTAGTTTCAGTTCTTTCGGTTTTGGTATTTCACCGTTCACATAACCAAACGCATCGTTTTCTTAATTAAATAAGCTTGCATCTGTAGTTTCCACGTATCGTAATTCGAATTGTTCAAAGGTACGACGCTCACAACGTTAGAACTCATTGTTAGTTTTTATATTTTCACAATATTCAGTTCAAAACGTATATGGTCCGTACGTTACGAATGATAACTGCGCATTATTAGTTAGTGTTCATCTTGTTAATTCACAAAAGCGTGTTAAGTTTCAGTTAAAAACTGGAGAACTGGGCCCATAACGTGTGTCGTGATACGAAACAAAAAATATACACAGTAATCTAATTTCTTGAATGGGGTAAATAGCTCCGTGGTAACGTGTCGGGCTGTGGATCGTGAGTTCCTCAGTTCGAGTCCCACTGCTGACAGATGCCAATTTAAATTTACCCCTGTGGTTCCCCCTCCACTAACATCTTTGAGGGCTGATTTGACGGCTGGTAACCGTACTTCATACGCAAAAATATATCATTTACCGAGATCTGCGGAAGCAGAGTGCCACGTGTAAAAGGCGTGATGATATATTTTTTTATGCAATTTCTTTATGTCTGGATTATAACAAAAACATTTAGAAAATAGTTTTATAAATCGTAAGTCGCGTCTTTCGGCGTTCTTCGATGACACACCACTTGGTTTTGTTTGTTGTGCCGCCTGGCACAGAAAAGTGCGTTCGTTCTAACAAGTGGAAATTACAAGGAAGGAAGAAAGTGGCTCTCTACCTATTTTTTTATATATTTCAGTTATGTATTAAAACTATTTTATTTTTATCTGGTTGAGAATAGTAACAGTGCATTATTTTTGTGTACAAATACAGTCCCAAAAAATAGAAATACGAACCAATGACATAACTAGAGGAAGCGCACTACGTTTGTAGTGATGCCGACACATCCTGAATGAGGATAGGGGAATTTTTACATAGTTTGTATTGCTGATTGTATACATTGTATTCAAAGAATTGTATACATAGCGAAAAGGAAACTAATTTCAATTTAACAGGTTGACTGCCTACGGAGCCAAGCAGAGCTGGGAAAGGTACTTTTAATAAATATCTAGATGCTTTTCTAAGATACTTAAATAAATTTGTTAATGATACTTAAGTATCTAGATACTTTTTATTCTAAGTATCTTAAGATACAAATATTACTTAAATGTATCTAATATAAATATTTATGATACTTTTAAATATTTTAGATACTTTTTAATACCTTAGATACTTTTAGATATTTTAGATACTTTTAAATATCTTAAATAATTTTAAATATCTTAGTTAGGTACTTTTAAGACATATTTGAGTAAATTTTAACTATTTTTAATAACTGAATGCTGAACATTGAAAAAATGTATCAGATATTTCAAAATATTTCACAGGCACATATCTTAAATACTTGTAAATAAGATACTTTTTTTAAATAAAAGATACTTTTTTTTAGATAAAAGATACTTTTTTTTAGATAAAAGATACTTTTTTAGACAAAGGATACTTTTTAAGATGAAATCTACTTTATAAGATAAAAGATACAGGTACATTTAAAAAGTATTTAAATAACTAATACATTTTACATCAAATATAATGTATCTAAGATAAAGTATTTTAGATACTTTTAGTATCCTAGATACTATCGAATATCTTATTATGTAAGATACTTCCAGCTCTGGCGCCAAGTAGGAAAAACTGTTTCTGGCTACTAGCTAAAATAGTCCATCTACATAATATTTAACTAATTTTACATATTAGTTTAAAAATTTGAAAAAATGCGGTATAGGTCGTATACGACTGCCGGGACATAGGCGGATTAGTTATGCCATTGTTGCTAAACGGTCGTCCTGGCGGTCGTTTTTTTTTTTTTTCGAGTTAGAACATGTTATATATTGCATTGCTGCATTGATATGATTAAAGGTTGTAACTTACTGTGCGTCATGCGAGAATCAACCGTATTTTTATTTGGATTGTTTCAACTTATATTCGAAATGACTCTTTTCCTTGCTAGTTTTTGATGTGTTTGTTTAGCTTCAGACTTCGTGTAAGCTATTATCTATCTTGTTTAGATTTAATTTCACTTTTATACATATTTGGTAATAAAAAAAGACAAAACGCATATTGCGGTATTATTTCAATTCCAAATTTCACCAATGTGAAAAATAGCACTGATATGATGGGCCTGTATGTCACACCAGTCGAATATTATTATAAAAGCGGCTCTCCCGATATTCGCTGGCAAAACAGAAACATATATAACCGGCGCTGCTTAAAATAGCAGTTTTCTAAATTTCAAATTACAGACGCACCGATCAAGCAATCAAAATAAATTTTTCTTTAGCACGTAACAGAAGAGTAAGTTGATCGGGCTCCGTACTTATTTTTTGTTAATATTAACATTTTAAATATTAAAACACAACTCAAATAAATACTAAAAAAGTGTGTTTTTCAAATACATTTTCAATGGGTATATTACCATTAATATGAAATATTATGTACGCAGCCCCATTCTGGTAACTTTAATTTATACTTTTGTGAAAAAATATTTTGTTCATATTTCTTATTCAAGCCGTAAAATTAAATTTCGTGAACCCCGTTTGGTGTGAAGCAGGTTGCCCACAGCCGGGGTAATATCGCAAAATACTGTGCTCCCCCTCTACTACACTAATAAGGCCAACCCACTAGCCCCGGCGCGGCGTCTTCAAAAACTCAAATACATTGACAAAGACAAATCTATAATTATTGCGTAATTAAAAATATACAATTCACGTTTTTTATTTATTTAAAAAATTTAAGAAAAAAATATTTAAACAAAAATAATGAAAAAATGCAAAAAAATGCACACATTTAATGTTGAAATTATATTTCGTTTAAATGCATACTTGAAATGTTATTTTTGTTTTGTAAATAATATACGATCGTAAAGCAATATTACATTTTGAATTTTAATCTGTAGAATTCTGGGATTTTGACGATTTCAGGAACTTATTTTCAAAATAAAACATAAAGAGGCCCGTACTGGCGGTTTATAATTAAATAATGCTTTGGGAAAAGCCTTCGGATTTAGTTATTAGCAAACAAACAGTCATAAAGCGATTTCTTAGTTTAGAAAACTAATTTAAGCGGAACATCAATTTATTTATAAAAGGAAAATTCAAATTTAATAGCAAATACTAATCTTTAGGGCATTTTGAAAGATTATCCGCAAATGATATTTAGAATCGGAATCTTATTATCTCGCACATTATACAGTATTTAAAGATAGCTCAACAAGAAAGCTATTGTTGTTTGTGTATTTACCTCTTAGTTATGATCGCGCTAATTAAATATGTACGTATGTTACAACCAATAAAGTTGCAGCTACACCCACCCTTATTTTAAGGGATCTTAAAATCGCCGGTACATAAGCCAAGTACTCAAACAGAGCTGAGATTATTATCAAACAGTGTTTTCATGTGCATTTGTTGTTATTAAAATCCATCATCTTGTGAAGTTTTATTACGCTATCTTGTGGAAGTCGCAAGACTTGTCTGTGTTTGTACACATACAAACAACATACGTATTCAAACGAGTATTGCAGTATTTGAATATTTCGAACGTCCATAAAGGTAAGTAATGAATAACTATTTAAATTGTTGATTATTATTATTATTTCCGTTTTTTGTTAGGTGTATCACACCTGTGATATAATTGTTGCGATACAACAATACGTTGTGATCATGGGAAAAGTTGATAAGAAACATCTTGCTTTGTCCAAGCGAAGAAAGTAAAAAAAGTATTTCAAGAAAACTTTGTTTGCTGCGTAAACTATCAACTTTAGCTGAAAAAGAGACGGAAGTAACGTCTCAAAATATATCTCATACCATGTTACCTGAATCTAATTCCGATATATCTGAAGAGTATATATTAATGACTGAAACCCAAAAATTGACTGATGATTCTGAATTTGTTGTCGAAGGAAGAAGAATTGTAGAACTGCAACATTTATTTGATGAAATTATCCATTTTGAACATAATGATCTTTTTAGTTGTTCTAGTAAAAATTTAAAAATTTGTAAAGAAAGAAAAGTCGGTTTGAAATCATCTTTTTTGGTTAAATGTATTATATGTCGGACTGAAAAATACATTTCTAGTGAAAATGGTAGCAGTAACAGTGAAATAGATGTAAATACTGCAGCAGTGAATGCCATGATTTCAACTGGTGGAACATTTGCACAACTTGCCGAAATAAGCAGTATTTTAAATATTCCCTGTATGAGCGCAGACTTATATCAGAACAATCAAACTTTTTTGGCAGAAATATTTCGTGATGCAGCTTGGGACACTATGAAAGAAGCTGGTGAAGAGGAGGTAAAAATTGCAAGAGATTCAGGATCCGTCGATGAAAATGGAGTCCCTCTTATTACAGTAATTGCCGATGGGGCCTGGTGCAAGAGAAGTTATCGTACAAATTATGATTCTCTATCAGGAGTTGGTTGCATAATTGGACAAAAAACAGGCAAATTATTATTCCTTGCTGTACGAAACAAGTACTGCTGTATATGTGCCCGTTCACAAAATTTGGAAAAGACGCCCAGTGTTCATACTTGCTATAAGAACTGGTCAGGTACATCAACTTCAATGGAAAGTGATATCATAGTTGAGGGATTTATGAGAAGTATAGAAATGCATGGTATCAAATATTCTAAAATTATTGGCGATGGAGATAGCAGTGTATACAAAAAATTAATGGATGCAAGACCATATGGCAGTGAGTTAGCAATGGAAAAAATTGAATGCTCTAATCATCTACTAAGAAATTTTTGTAATAAATTGCGTGATCTTTCTAAAAAAAGATACAGTTCAAGCGGGAAATTTGTAAGCGTTTCTTTGCGTCATATGTTAGCTAATAACATAAAACGTTTGAGAGTTGCGGTAGAAAAAGCGACTATGCACAGAAGAAATGAACAATTAGAATATCTTGAAACTGTACGAAATTTAAAAAAAGATATTTTGAATGTTCCACATCATGTATTTGGCCAACATTCAGCATGTGCTCAATATTTCTGTCAACGAAAATCTGCAAATGAAACAAATTTTATACCAGAGATGAAAGAATGCGGAATGTTGCAAGATATTGTAGCTATTTTGAATAGACTAGTATATAATTCATCTAGTTTGTTGTACAACATGACCAATAATAGAGCTGAACAATACAATTCAATTCTTGCCAAATTTGTAGGTGGAAAACGTGTATGTTTTTCCAAAAGAGGCAGTTACACTATGCGTTGCAATGCAGCAGCATTATCTTACAATGCAGAAGGGGACATGCAAAGTATACTGCATAAAAAAATAACAGGTACAAGTCCAGGAGCCCATACGAAAAAATTTATCAGGAAACATAAGCATACGAGGCAGTATCATTCAAGAAGACGATTGTTTGTGAAGCCGAAGAGGAAAATTTATCAGGGTGCAGACCAAGATTATGGACCATACGCAGCACAATTTGAAACCATGGATGAAGAAATGTATGCAGAGAAAAAAGAATTATTTTTAAAAAATTTATGTAAGACTCCCGAAGAAATAGAGCAATTGCAGGTTTTAACAGTCGAACAAAAGTCGAGTAATTTATGGCACACTGAAAGGCTAAAAAGAATTACCGCTTCTTATTTCGGGAGAATATGCCGAATGAAAGCGAGTACCAACAGAAACAATACCGTAAAAATATTTTATATTCCAAATTTTCCGGAAATAAAAGCACTCAATATGGAATTGATTATGAACCAATAGCCAAACAAGAATTTGAAAACAAATTTAACAAAAAGGTAAATAATTGTGGTTTATTTGTAGATCCTAATGACTGTTACCTCGCTGCAAGCCCAGATGGTTTTGTCGGTGACGAAGCCATAATAGAAATTAAGTGTCCTTCAACAGCAGCAAAATTGACTCCAGAAGAAGCAATTCATTTAAAAATAGTAAAATTTGTAAATTTTAGTTGTAATAAATTTCAGTTAAAACGTACGCATGTATATTATTATCAGGTACAGGGCCAATTACATGTCACTAGAAAAAAATTCTGTTACTTTGTATTGTGGACACCCAAAGGTCTTCTCATGGAAAAGATAAGTCGTGACGATGAATTCTGGAGTAACAGTATGAAGAATAAATTAGAACATTTTTATTTCAATTATTTGCTACCAGAACTTATAAATCCCAAATTAAATAAATAAAGTATCAAAATTAATTCGTTTAAAAATCTTTTTTACATAATTATTTATTGAATATTAGATCCGATGATATGTTTTTATTATATATTAAATATGTATGTAATTTAATTCCTTACAAACAAAAATTGCAATTTTATATGTGTAAAGAACAATGTAATAAATACTTTGTAAAAAAATGTTGGAGGTTGGGAAACGTTTGTAGTAAATGATTAAATAATAATACTGGTTACAGAAAACTGAGAAAGATATTTTTATTGACACACGTACTGAAAAATATATACAGCGATTGTTGGAGAGTCAATAACAACTAGAACAATTGAATTTATAAATCGTAAATCCAAGACGGCGCTAATGTGTAGCCCCAGTGACATCTGTGTGACATTTACCGAGGTTGGGTCGGTCGGTAATATCAACACTTCCCCTCGAATCGACCTCGGTTTTCATGATCCTCTTGTCCGTCAAGCCAATGAGTTCAATGCAGCGCAGATGCTTCGGTTTCGTGAGCGCCTTCGTCAGCACATCTATTGCACGAAGTGGTGCCCGATGTCTATGTGTTTCGTCCTGGCATGATAGACTAACTTCAATGCCTGAAAGTGACGCCTCTGGAATCTCGTCCATGAGATTGGCCGATGCGTATACCTTGCGCGGTCTACCGCGCCCTCCGGAGCGGACGATCTTCGGTCTGCCTCTACCCCTTCGAGGACCCCTGCCGGTATGGGCGGGATCAGGAAATCCCGTGAAGTCTTCTTCATTCGCGCTTTCGTCCTGCTGCTCAACCTGGACACTTCGTGGAACGTTTGTTTCGTCCCGTAGTAGGTTGATTTCGTTGTCTTGGAGTGAATTGATCGTGTTCGGGGCAATAACACGATGACGTAACCCTCCAGCCGGCAAGTTTTCTTCTGCTTGTTTCACTGGCTCCGTTGGGTGGTCCTCCGCTGTCCTGAAGTGCCTGGATATCTCGACCTTCCTCTCTTCCGGCAGCCATATTCTGTAGGCCTTGGCTTCCGAGCTGTAACCAAGAAATATACCTTTTTTTGCTCGAGGTTTGAGCTTCCCCTTGCTTTGTGCCGTGTCCCCAATGAACACCTCGCGTCCAAATCTCTCGAACGAGGATACGTCTGGTGCTGTTCCGTGCCAAGCTTCGTACGGCGTTCTTCCGTTCAATCGGCTTGTGGGACACCGGTTGCGGATGTAGTTAGCCGTGTGGACGGCCTCCGCCCAGAAGGTTGATGGCAGCTTCGATTGGACCAGCAGGCAGCGTGCAGTGTCCATGAGCGTACGGTTTCGTCGCTCTGCCACTCCGTTTTGTTCCGGGTTATGTGGGGCTGTCAGTCGCCGGCTCACTCCATGTCTTGCGAGTAATTCGTCAAATTGTCTGTTGACATACTCACCGCCGTTATCGGACTGTAGTATTTTTATTTTTCTTCCTTGTTGCGTCTCGACTAGCGCCCTGAACTTTTCGAACTCGTCGATCACCTGGCTCTTCTTGCTGATGAACCTCACTTCACACCATCCGGAGGAGTCGTCGATAAACGTGACGTAGTATTTCTTTCCGCCGATTGAAGCTACAGGCATTGGTCCACATACGTCCGAGTGCACGATGTCGGCCAAGGCTGTCTCTCTTTTTGATTTCTTCGGAAAAGGTGCCCTGTACATCTTCCCCTGGGTACATACGTCACATTGGAAATCATCATCGATGTCCTCGACCTGGACCCCCTGGAGAGATCCAGTCTTGATCGCGTTGCGAAGAGCCGGGATGTTCAGATGACCCATGCGAACATGCCACTCCCTGAGTGATACTTTCTTCCGTGATGTTGACGCTGCGTTTGCTTCAGGGTGTCCGTCTCGTGTTTCTTCTCTCGTGCTGTCTAGGAAATACAATCCATTGAAACGTTTTGCTACTGCCAATACTTTACCGTCGCCGTTGATGACTTCAGCTCTTGTGTTGTCGAAGATAACTCGATGTCCTTTGTCGGTGATCTTGCCGATCGATACAAGATTTGCGCGGAGGTTTGGCACGTACAACGCATCACTGAACGTGATGACTCGCCCGCCGGCGCCGGCGCCCCGGCCGGTGGTCGCTCGGGCGATCCCTTTTCCCTTGATAGCTGTAGAGGCATTGCTTGCTAGGTTCAGTTTTCCGAAGTTTTGTGATTGATTCAGAGCCGAGAATGACTCAATGTCCTTGCACATATGTGAAGTGCACCCACTGTCGAAGCACCAAGCGTCGCGGCCTGCGTTATTGTCTGTTCGGTACGCACCGCCACTCACGGAATTGTCCGGCACCGTGAGGAAACCCACTTCGTTTAAACCGTTCGCGGATGTTTCATTCGATTTGTTTCGACAGTATCGCGCGCGATGACCGATCAGTCCGCACTTGAAGCACTTCATCGTCTTGTCTTTCTTGGCGAGCTCGTGCTTTTCCTTGCTTACCGATTTCCATTTGCTCGGCCGCTTAGCAGTACCTTTGTTTTCCTGCCTGCCTGCCGCCAACGCGTTGTGTGTCGCCTTCTGAGCCTCCTTGCGGGCATCGGACTCCTCCGCGATTTTGATTCGTAGCGTATCGAGTGACGGTAGCTCGTCCCTCGCGGTCATGGCACACTTGAAGTTCTCGTAACTGTCAGTTAGGCTACGCAAGAGCATAACTGCCAGTAAGTCACGGTTGATGTCGACTTCCAGTTCGGCCAGCCTGTCCACGGTGTCAAAAAATTTTCGGAGATGTTCGCGCGCATCCTCACCTTCTTGCATCTTGATGGATATCAGGTTGTTCAACAGAGCGGCCTTCCGCGCGGGACCTTTGGACTGATACATGTTTTCTAGCCTGATCCACATCTCGCGCGCGGTGTTGCAGCCCTTGATCTGGTTGATCTCAGATGAACTCATTGCGAGGACAATATCAGACTGAGCCTTCATGTCTGCTTCCCGCCAAGCTCTTTCCGTCGCAACAGACGCCGCGTCTCCTTGCACGATTTCCGGTTTGACTCGATCTCCGCTCACGTAAAACCACGCATCGTTCTTAATGAGAATTGCTCTCATTTGAATCTTCCATGTTTCGTAGTTTTCCTTATTTAATACTTCAAATCGCACGCCGGTCGAATTCATTTTTCCTACGTAGTCCGATTTTACACTATTCTCAAAAACGTTTTTATTTCGTGCCGCGAATTGCAACCCGATTACAATACATTCACTTTTAGTTCTGGGCCCATAACCTGTTGGAGGTTGGGAAACGTTTGTAGTAAATGATTAAATAATAATACTGGTTACAGAAAACTGAGAAAGATATTTTTAATGACACACGTACTGAAAAATATATACAGCGATTGTTGGAGAGTCAATAACAACTAGAACAATTGAATTTATAAATCGTAAATCCAAGACGGCGCTAATGTGTAGCCCCAGTGACATCTGTGTGACATTTACCGAGGTTGGGTCGGTCGGTAATATCAACAAAAAATACAAACTGTACATTATTATGTCATATTTGTTTAAAACTATTCATTTAGAATAAAAATACTTTTTGTTCCGAAATATTTGTTACTAACGATTTAATCACTTTTGTTCAGTATTAAATGAAATGTTTATGTATATGTATTATTTTTAATCTTTGAATAATAGTTCTGAATTATTATACTTTTGTTGTAAAATTAATAGCAATAAAACTATTGCCAAATGAAAATGTTCTCTTGTATCGTCTATATGACGAAAAGAAAGTGTACTCCCGGTATACACAAGTATATGGTTATAAAAATAATATTATAAATAATATAATGTTTTACTTAATTGTTGAAAACATTTACTTTATAATTACATACTTGCAATGAGCATAATATAGTTCATTTTCATACAAAATTGCAATGAAATATCTTCAGTACCTAGTACCTGCAAAATAATACAATATAAGTTTTAAAATATTTTAATTATTCTGAGCCACTGATAGAACTATCCCGGGAGAGATCTAAGTATTTCTGCATAACTATAGCGGGGTAAGGAGCAGGTACCCGTGGCACGTAGTCCAGCCATGGTCCAGCCCACTGGCTACCCGCCACCACACGTCTGCGCCCCCCAGAAACTTAAAGATTGGCAGTCTATCCTCTTAAATCATATCGTAGCGGTCGTATACGACCGCCATGGCATAATGGACCTATAGAAATGGCGGTCGTATGCGACGGCCTGGCAGTCAACCTGTTAAAAATAATGGACAGGAAATATGATTATTGTATTTTGCAATGAAAATACGTTACGAACTCGTAATAGCTATAATTTTTTAAATATAGCTATAAACAAAATTAATAACGCCAAACTATTTTCGGTAACAATCTATCATGCGCTTACGTTTTTTCAAATAAAAAAAAAAATGTCTTGTGATAGCTAATTTATTTCGTAACTGCGAAATAACGTAAATTTGGGACGACTGTAATTATAGTAAATTTTTTGTTCAATCTTAAATCAGATATAAATACTTACAGACCCTTCTTGTTCTTTCATGTTTTAAATTTTACGTATTCTTTGTCAATAAAGAATTTAATTTAAATCCAAAGCAAATTCTTGCCTCATGTACCAGTTCTCATTAATAAAACTGCACATATAGTGTAAGTAGTTTGAACTTGATCGTTGCCTTTGTTATGAAAATTGTTTTCCATAGAAGAATAAGAGGAGTTTTGAACAATGCTCACTAACATTTAATGCATATTTTCAAGTACTTGTAGTTTATATCTTCTCGAATTGATTTTAATATTTAAAGGCAAATAGTTTATATACACTCGTTTACCTGACATTTAATATTTATATACCTATGTACAGGGTAAGAATTTGCAAGTGTTCATTTTCTGAAATAAATGTTTTATTAACTTCAGATTTTATTAAAAGTTTCCTTGATAAAAGAAAGGATGGGGCAGGGTTTGTTTTTACAATGAATTTATTGTTATAATAAAATAATTTATAATTTGTGTTAATTCATTTTTGAAAAATAAAAATGTTGCAAAAAGAAAATATTTTATAGCATTACGTATCTTTATCTTTACCAAATCTATTTTATAATTAAGTATTATTTTTTATAAATTTATGTTGCTCATAATAAATTTTGTTATAACAACATAGCTGTTATATTTAATCATGTAAGTTTGTATAATAAATTGAATGTTAATGTTGGTGTAATAAAAATAATAGTTCAAAATGGCGGATAGCGATAACACTATCAGTGATCTAGTGAACAAAATTTACGATTATAAATGTGAGAAATGCAAGAAACGAGTGAAAAATGGTGTACTGTGTGCATCGTGTGATAGTAATTATCATATTAAGTGTGGTAATTTAAACGATCCCGCAGAAGAGGGAAAATGGTCCTATGGAAAATGTGGCGACAAGTCTGCACCAATTTCGTTATTGGAGATACGTTGCCAAGAAGTAGAAAGAGCTTACTACCTGTTACAAGGTGAGTACGCTGCCTATTGGGCTTCCAATATTAAAATACGCTAACTAGCAGCCGAATTCTGAACTACGTCTCGCGGTACATTGTGTTTTTGACGTTTATTTGAGTTTTTATTTATTTAAAGAATTTGAACTTATTTGTTATTTTTTCTAAATTTACATCAACAGTAGTGACTATAGAAGAATTTCAATGGAAGTATTACATTTATTTATGACGTATTATTTAAATAAATACTACATTTAATTTGTAGATTAGAGGTTAAGATGGAGTTTTCTCTAAAAAAACCTGTTAAAAACAGAAAAATTTGTATTGTTTATGGCTGCAGTTCTTCTGCTAATAAAAGTCGAACAGTTCGATTTCATTCATTCTCAAAAAAAGGTAAAAGACTAGTTTGTGTGAAGAATAAATGGGGTGTCACAATGATGTGTGACAGTGTGACAAATTAAAGGCATGGAAAAGAGCATTGAAAATTGCGATGATATTGTTGATGTACTTCCACATGGCCACTATTTATTATTTGTTGGCCTTCTACCATGCTTCTAGAAGATAAAGAGCAACGTGCGACCTTACATATACTATCTAAATCTAAGCAAATAAATGAATCCATGCTACTATTTAAACTAAAAGTAAAATAAAACTACTGAAAACAACAACAAATAACTACAAAAATATTAATATTAAATACTACTAGAAAATATATTCAACTACAAACTAATATCAACAAAGAAAAATGATAACCTAACTAAAACAAAATAATGCTACAGTTAATAACTACTTACCTACAATAAAAAACTACAAAACAACTAATGGCTAAAATAATATAACTATAGTCAATAATTAATAATAATAACATCTAAACAAATCTACCAAATACACTAATAAAACACAAATTACCACAACTAGAGCACGCATTCGCCATAGAAGACCATACAAAATGAATCTGACATGTACCGCTAGAGATTTGTGATCAGCGCCATCTCTTGATCGTTTGGAAGCCCAATAAAGCTATTTATAAAGAAATGGAAGACAAATACTTAGCATTATTAAGTAAAACTGTTAATTGCACCAAGCGCAGTACTTCAACAACCAATTCAGAAACCTGTAAATGCGGATAAAAATAAATCACCTAACAAACAACAGATTGCACCTGCAGTCCAAATTGAAACCAAAATAATGGAAGCGCAAAATAAATCTATGCCCGCCGAAACTTCGCACCAATCAAGTACCGATCAGTTTAATGACATACAAAATAAAAACCACGGTGACAATTAATCTCGTAATCTTGAATCATCTGATTTCCAAATACCAGAATATCACAGGAAGAAATCAAAACCTCAAGATTCGGTTATTGGTAAAAATAATAATGGTTCCTTAAAATCAAACTCGCAATTTGGGTGGCTTCATGTGTACAAGCTCGATACGGATACCACAGAAGAGCAAGTTAAAAACTATTTATTGAAGGCTAAACCTAACGCATCATTTCAATGTGAAAAATTAAAAGCGAGAGGTGATTACGCATCCTTTTAAGTTGGCTTCCCAATGTCAATGAAAGACGAAATATATAGTCCAGAATTTTGGCCAGCGGAAATACGTGTGCGGCGTATTTTTTCTATTACGACCGAGTCCAGAGAAATTGAAATGACTGATGTTAAACACTCAAACGAACAGTTCTCTGTATTTTGTATAAACATTCAAAGTGTGAGAAATAAAATTAATGAACTAGATATGTTTATAAATCATGTGTTGAAAATGAAAATAAATGTAATTTGTCTAACGGAACACTGGCTTTGTAGTGAAGAAATTAAACTATTCAATGTCAATGGTTACAAAATCGCAGACTATTTTTGCCGAAGTCACCATATCCATGGTGGTGTACTCATGTTAATCAAAAGTGACTTAAATTTTACAAGAATCAATTGGGTGAAAGACCTTAGCGTTGAAATAGATCGTGAATTTATAGCAATCAATGACAAAACTATTAATTGTTTTATTGAAACAGTGTACAGATCACCTGTGGGAGACTTTAATACATTCTTAAAAAATGTACACTCTATTTTAAGCAAACTATGTAAGAATAAAAATAATGTTATAATTACGAGGGAATTCCACGTCAACTTTCTCGGAAGTTGTACCCGAAAAACCGCTCTTCTTTACGTAGCCACTTCTTATGGTTTGCATCACACCATCGTAAACTACACAAATCGTGCATTAATAACATATTAACAAATTTTAATTCGTCCATGTATTCAACTGATCTGATTAATCCACTTTTACCGGATCATTTTGGTATTATATTTAGCATAAAATTACTTCCGAATAATCAAAGCTGCAACAATCAAGTCTATTTTAGCCAACCAATAATACCCACTGGCTTAAAAACTTTTGTTAATATACTCGAACAAGTAAATTGGGACAACATTTATTCATATGAAAATACTAATGATTGTTAAAATTTCTTTCACAATATATTATATAAAAATTTCCAGGAATGCTTCCCATACAAAAATAAAATTAACAAGAAAAATAAGAACTGGTTCACACTTGAACTGATAGAAATTAGAGAAACACTGGGTTTTATTTATGACTGTATGCAAACTAACTCGCATTCAGCTATAAGTCAAATATACAACAATTACAAAAATATTTATAGACGAAAAATAAAGGAAGCTAAACTAATCTACAACAATAACTTGATAAACAATGCAGAAAACAAAAGCAAAGCTGTTTGGGATGTTATAAATAAAGACCTTAATCCAACTAAAAATTTAGTTGATACATCCATCAACATAACATGTGATGAATTTAACAATTATTTTTCTACGGTTGCCCAACAAATTATTGATAATATACCTATATCTCAATTTCCTTCAATTTTCTATTTTGCCATTGGCTTATATATATATATATATATATATATATATATATATATATATATATATATATATATAAAACACTGCTATATGTTAAAAATAATATAGAAAATTTCCCGACCCACGCTGAAACACATTCGTATTATACAAGAACAAGAAATAATATTGTATCCATATCTCATAATTAATTATTTTAATGTATATTAATTATTTCGAGAGTCTCAAACAAATCCTTAAATCTCGAGTGTATTTTACACTACTACTCTTGTCTCGTCTCGAAAATAAAAAATTTGAAAAATTTCGCTCTCGTCTTGAAATTTCGAGACGAGACGAGACGAGACGAGATCAATTCGAGACAAGATTTCGCGGCATCACTACAATCATCGAATAATTTTATGAAAATTTATGGAAAATTGTAACTCATTAATACATTATACATATTTTTGGAAATAAAAATTAATTTTGATTATTTACCAACACAAAATATTGAATAAAAAAATGCTTTATTATTCTGAATTTAATGTAGAATGTTATACAATAAGTTTACAGTTTTTTTAAATAAAAAATTCTGTGTTTATGCATGTTTGTTAATAGTATGATACAAGTGTATAATTAAGCTTTTAAAGCACGACGATTTTAAGATTACGACGCGAAGCGGAATGCTTTTAACATCGCTAGTGCTTTAAAAGCACTTATACACGTGTGTCAAACGCAATTTTTTTTATTATACCTGCATCATGCTCTGGAAAAGCTGGAAAGCAATATTTTGATTTTCGCGTGTGACGTTTGACATATATCGTTTACATGGAGACTGGTTTGCATTTATTGTTTGTCATGACAGTTTTGACAGATATTAATAGTAATTATTTTTGTTGTTACTTTGCAACCTTTAAAGCACGGCGTGTTTTAATCTTGGGTTTATGTACGCTGTAGCGTGTTTTAAACACGGATTATGATGCAGGTATAATAAAAAATATATTATTTAATATTTGCGATAATATTTTTCCAATATTTTAAATTAAGTTAAAAATGCATATTTGTTTCATCTCTTATTGCCGCTTTTTGATGGTTCAATTATTGCAATTGGGATCTGACATGGGGGCGTGGCCTATGTAAGATGGCGTCAATTAGGGTTAAGATTTCAATTTGACATTAGTACGATCGCGTATAAAATTTAATAAATTAGTCACGACTAATAATATTTGGGAATGTGTTACAACAGATACTGCAAACTAAAGTTTAAAGAAGCTAAACGAATTTTATGTACTTGACAATTGAATAAATGCGGAAAAAATTAAATGAAAGTGACAGTGGCTGTGGGCGCAGTGGCTTTCTGTATGTCAACGTCGAATTTACGAGGTGATCCCCATCAAATGAATTGGAAATTTGCAGGTGGTTTATGGTGAAAAATGCATAAAATGCATTGCTACGTTGTTGTACTGTTATAGGTTACCTAGTTGTACGTTTCTTGGCCTAAATCAACTAAATAAACAAACAACTAAAAATTAACAAGTTATAAGGATTTTAAATACAAATTTAATTTATGTTATGAACTTAGTTTAATACAAAGTAAAAAGATTTCGGAGCAAATTAGTAATATAACCTAAAATATACTTACTTAGATGTACATAACCGTCTGGTAGTGTTTCACAAGACTCTTGATTTTGTCTTGAAATCAAGACAAGACAAAGACAAGATCAAGACAAGACCAAGACAAGAAGTATTTTATTTCCCAAGACAAGACAAGAAAGTATCATCAAGAATCAAGATTTCTTGTCAAGAAATCTTGTTATCTTGACAAGAAATTTTTCAGTTCCGCATTTATGATTAAAATATAAAAATTTGTCAATAAAGTGATTTTAAGGTTCGATTTACATTTGTACACAGGTTGTAACACCATCTGGCGGCCTTAATGTGAACCTTTTGTGAAAATTTTGTAAATATACAACACAAGATTTTACCAACAGTTACCAATTTAAATTTACCCCTGTGATTCCCCTTCCACTAACATCTTTGAGGGCTATGATATATATATATATATATATATATATATATATATATATATATATATATATATATATATATATAATTTCAAAATTTAATTTATTCCAAAACATTTATAACTATGAATAAAAGGGAGGTGCAAGGGCAGACGCCAACGCTACACTCTTGAGCGTTCGGATTGGACAAAATGATATAGAAAGGTGATTCCCCTAAAATGTCAAGAATCAAGACAAGAAATACATTGTCAAGAAATGAGCAGGACAAGAAATGTTTAATTTCTTGTCTTGAAAATCAAGACTAAGACAAGAAGTGATCATTAAGACAAGATTTTTTGTCTTGATGAAACGCTATCGTCTGGTAAAAAATATTCAGAGCATATTATTGATTGTAAACGCGTTCATGTTGTTTACTTTTCGCACTCCAAATTGGTTTACTTTATGAATAAAATGTTTGTCCAGCTTCGTAGAATAGTGGAATGTAACATCCAGATTTTTACGGGACTTATTATTACACGCTTTTACTGCACGGTGCACTTTATTTTACGTTTTTCGCGGTGTTTAACTAAAATTTCGGTCATTTTTTATCTCAAAAATCGTTATTAATGCATTTAAAACGGAATCTTCACCCTATTTTGTGTTCGAAAATAGAACGCTACATGTCAGATCCCAATAGTAACAATCATAATGTTATTTCAATAATAGCAAACAGGGTAAATTAATGGAGTGCAATTATTTCCTCAAATCAAACAGAACCCTATATATTTCACGTAAGTAAATAATTTTACAGGCCACTATGTTTCATCTAGGGCCACTGCCTAATTTTACATTTAATTTATCGTTCTTGTTGATCAGTGTATTATAATGGTACAACTTTTTGCTATTTATAAGTAAACCATTAATCTTGAGCAAATATTGAAATGATTTGTGATATTAATTTGTTATACCGGAAGAAAATAGTACAAAACCCTAACAAAAGGCTAATAATTGGAAGGAAATCTCCTGAATGTATGGGCCTGGAACTATTCAATACTCTGCCATCTCAGCTAAGATCCGCACAAACAGTGCAAACTTTTAAAACAAAATTGAAGTCTCTGTTAATAAGTCAATGTTTTTATTCTCCTTCAGAATATTATGACTATTGTAAAAAATCTGATGTGGGCAGCACATAACCTCCCGCCCAATACTACTCTTAAAAGGTACAAAATAGTATTTGATGATACAGAAACATACCTTGTTATTTGTTTATTTTCTTTATATTTGAGAATTTTAATGTTCTTTCGTATATTTATTTAATTTTATGACATATATTTCACTAAGAAAACAGCTTCACAATCACAATGACATGTGTCACATTTCATAAAAAATTGAAAAATTTTAAATGTTTCCATGGTGTACTAGGAATGCAAGATTTGTGAAATCTAATTTCTTTATATTTTATTATCTCTAAATCTAATGAAAATTAATAAAATTAGTGTAATCAAAACACATGTAAAATTAAATATTCTTCAACTTTCAAAATAACATAAATTGTTGAAAAAGGAAATTTAACCGTGTTTTTCACGAAAAACTGTTAAGGGCTTCAAGTAAACAGCTACTTCCGGTTGACCAATTTTATCCAAAATCTAATCAGCTCTTCATTTAAATATAGGAAGCAATAATTCACAAAATTGTATTTTTTGGTATTATAGTATTTGAGTTATGCGAGACGAAAAAATTGCCACAGACTACACACACACACATACATACATACATACATACATACATACATACATACAGACATCATCGCGAAATTAGTAAAATCGTATTGTAGGGACCCTAAAACGTGCTTATTCATTGAAAACTCACTACCCAATATTTTGACCAAAAACAATACCTCCCTTACCTAGAGGTAGGCGGGAGGTAAAAAACTGAGGATCTTGCAAAATAACTTTTTGACATTTGAGTTCATCTTCCTCCGTGAGTGAGACTTCTAATATTTGGTACCAAATTTTATAGGATTTTAGTTACATTTGTTAAAAAAATGATACACTATGTATAAAAAAGTAAAAATAATATTCTAGGAATTAAGATTAAAAATAAAACACTGAATGCAATCTTTAAAATTATTTTCAACATTTTTGTATTATATAGGTAATGTACTTAATTGAATTTTACCACCTACAAAACCTTGAGGTTGACAAATATCGACATCTGTTATGTTTTTTCGCGAAGGAAAATGACATCATCTATGAAGTGAATGATAATACATCGGACTGTGGATCGAATCCCACTACCGAGAGTTGCCAATTGCAATTTATACCACTGTGGTTCTCCCTCCATTAGCAACTTTGGGGACTATGACTGGACGGCTAATAACCGCATTTCATAAGCAAAAATATATCACTCACGTAATAATCTGCGCAAGCAGAGTGCTACACCTATAATGCGTAAAAGGCATGATGATATATTTATTTTTTTTTTTTTAAACAAAATATGATACTGTATACATTCCTTGTTGTTATTCCATCGTAAATTTGCTGAATAATGTAGAAAATAGTTCATAAACAAATAATTAGAGACGTTTTCGCCGCTTAAAAAGCGGGATTTATAATGAAGTAACGCAAGAAGCAACGCGGTTGAAGTAAAGTAACGCAAAAGATAAATATACGGGACTGCACTTACTGCTTTATAACAAAACGCAACGCAGAGACGCAGAAGCAACGCAACGCAATAGTTGACCAACTCCCAACTTCTTGCGTTACTTTTCTACCTCTGGCCAATCCGCATGCACTATTTCAAACTACAATGCAGAAAGCTATATTACCGACATGTTTATTTGTTTTCTCGCAACTGATTTCAAACCACAACTTGTATTCATTTTATTTTTTCTGATTTGCAGTTTGCGCTATTAACAATTTAGTTAATTTTCAAGTATTTGTAAAGCGCTTAAAAGATTTCATTTCTGTATGATCAGTTTATTGCCTTTGTATGCATTTAGTGCTAGACAGACTGCCGCCTAAGCTGTTAATTACCGTCTGTGCGAACATCTGCAAATTCATAAATTCCCAGAAAGTTGGAATTGGGAATTTTTCAAGCCTCTTCGTGGCCTGTTCAGCCCTACCATTTAAAGGGTACATTATTGTTACCATCCTCAATTTATCATTCCACTTAAAACCGATTATGTTCTACATTCGACTAGCAAGTGCTCTCTCTGTACAGTACAAACGTCAAATTCAAACAGCTGAAGAAGCAACACGCACTAGCACTGTGATTGGCTGCAAGCAGCCACGGATACTTCATTATAAAGCCTACCGAAGTTTCTTGCTTTACTTCTGCGTCACCGCCTGCGTTGCATCTTGCGTTATTTCTTACTTTACTTCATTATAAATCCCGCTTACCCTAATTCTGTAATGTAGCAGTAAGTATATCGCCGCTTTCTATCTCTCTCTGTGCATTAGTATTAGGTAGTTTTCTGTTTCTCTTTCTGGATCCCAGGACTGCGTAATCTTGGCGGCGACCTACTAACGTACGTCTTGATGTTAAAAAAACGAAAGAAAATTAATTTTCTAAAATATGAACAGAAAATAAACAAATAAGAAGGTATTTTTCTGTATTATCTAATATATATATTATACCGTTTCAAAGTTGTATTGGGCGAACGGTTACGTGTTAGGCATATCAGTTTTTCTTACTATTACCATGCATGGGTAGTTTCTGTCGTCGGTTTTTTGACATTCATTTTCACCATATTATCTAGTCTTTTTTACTTCTTACTGTATTGCACATGGTATTCTTCTAGGGTAGTGAATTTTAAAATTTGGATTTTCCTTTAAATCAGTATCATATTTGAAATTCTTGAAACATCCATTCCCATCGAATACGTCAGTTTAATTCCTTAACTTCTGAAATTCGTTTGACTAGTTCTAATTGTTCACACGCATTCCTGCTTAGTATTGGTATGACATTTTCGTCTACTACTTTAAATTTATTTTTCTTGGTTTATTTTTCATGACGGATGTTGTTCCCATGAACGATTACACTAATGCAAATAATTCGCTTATTTATAAATATGGTCATCTGAAACATACTAAACTTATTTTTCATTTAAATTTACAGTGTATGATAAAAGAAATTAAAATGTGTTTTTGGTATATTTTTATTTGTTTCTCAAAAACTGTAAATGCAAATGGAATGTAAATTTAGTATGTTATAGACGATGGATTTGCTATATATGATACATCTAGAGCTAGACAGAGTTTACAATTTTGATAGTTTATGTCAAATTGAATTTATGAGCGGAGTTAGAATTAATTTTTTAACTTTGTTCTTAGCTTTGGAATTTTACAATTAATTTTTGTGTACATTAGGTACTAAAAAGAATAGAACACTACTTAAAATAATTCCGGGTGTGCAACGAAACATGGAATATTCGAGTTTAACACAGAATTTTTTAATGTGCGGATATTGGCTCTTCTGTACATTTAAGAGCAAAAATTCAAAAACGAAAAGTTGTTTAACAGTTATTTGTATATCAAGGCACCAAAGTATAATTTTTTATTATGCACATGTAATTTATTTCCCGAGACGATTTACATTAAAAAATGCTCAAAACTTCAACATATATTCTGTCTCATCCAGCATTTCGAGTTACCTTAGAACATGTTGTTTTGTTATTTTTGTTTATTTGTTTCATTCTTAACTGTCGAATTCACAAATTAGAAACATAATCAGATCACCAACCCCATGGTTACGAGTTTTGACCGTATGTGCTGCATTCGCATGGGAGTGGTGTGTCACTAAAATTAGACACGGACAACCGTGGATGGATAGAAGATTGTTTTTTAGCCTCCTTGTTACTTTTTATTTTATATTTATTGTATTTCGAAATTACAAAAATAAATATTAATAATATATTATTTCAATTAAATAATGTTTATGTTTATATATATATATATATATATATATATATATATATATATATATATATATATATTACTTAACGTCTACCTGCCGACATCAGCGTTTCCCATCGGCCGCTATGTTACCGCGAGCTGAGGAAGATTCATATTTCATTTATCTCTGTACACATGTTTGTTTTATCTTGTATGTAGTTTTAGTAGTCAGTCTTGTTGAAGTCTTAAAGCAATAAACATCTAAAAACTTTGCCTCTCTGTTCCTAATTTTAATTGAATAAATTAATTTAGTTAAAAATGGTAAAAAACTCCGAAATTATTGGTTTTGGGCATATGATACCCTTAATAATAAATGAAGGTAATACAAAAAGACACACAACAGAATAATAAAATATAGGATGTTCTATTTGAAAATTACGAGTTATAGTCATTTGAAATGTCTGTATAATAACATGTAAAAAATATTTCAAAACAGTATAGTTACAGTTGTGCAGAAAAAAATTCTTCATTTTTACTATTAAAATAACTCCAGTGCGCCTTTATAAAACAATGCGTGTATTCGACCTTTTTTTAGAGAAAAATCGGAAAAACTTGACAACACCGTGGAAAACCAAAACAAAATTCATATGTCCGTATAGTTGCATAAAATACAATTCAAAATATATAAACATATATAAAGTGTTCCATTAAAAAAAGACAAACAATTCTCGTCAAGCCGTTACGTTACATCTTGTATATGTGAAAATAATTTTACGTTATGCTCCTTGAGTAGTCGAATAAATTTTGTTAATAAATTTAAGCTGTATTTCTAACGACAAGGGTGATATCAAAGACGGGCATTTCTCACTCATGCTGTATAATTCACTATATTACATATTTCAATTCACGGCCGGTTTATTAATGTAAATTAAGAACACTATGTTGACAACATAGACCAGTATCTTGGCAATATTGATGAGTAAAGAGCTGTGTTAAACAAAAATTGTGTTTGTGATTTTTATAGCCATAGCCTAGCAATTTATTAAATTTGTAATTATTATTATTATATAGTTCAATAATTTATATTTTGTTTTGATTATAACGTATTAATCAATAAAATCCAATTCACTAAACTATCTTAATTAAAGTTACATAGCAGTCTGTGCCAAATGTAAATTAATATATTTTTGTGTTGAATGCACTATAGACAATGTTAGATAACTCTCAATATGAAACTAACTGATTTGTAATGCAGTGGTATGTAAGTGTAATTACCAGCCAGAGGATATAACACAAACCACACTCAGGAAACACGAGCCATGAGTCATTCAGTGAATTCTAAACAAATTAAAATATAACTTGTTACGTATACTTTTTTAATAATAGTAAATATTTATTTGTTACCTTTCGGTGTTTCAATATCTACATTATTATTATTAATTTATTCTTTCTATTGAATTTACAAAAATTATGAAAGTCGTTAGAATACAATAAAGAAATTAAATTACAGTGAACTACATTTTTACCTCCCGCCTACCTCTAGGTAAGGGAGGTATTGTTTTTGGTCAAAAAATTGGGTAGTGAGTTTTTAATGAATAAGCACGTTTTAGGGTCCCTACAATACGATTTTACTATTTTCGCGATGATGTCTGTATGTATGTATGTATGTATGTATGTATGTATGTATGTATGTGTGTGTGTGTGTAGTCTGTGGCAATTTTTTCGTCTCGCATAACTCAATTACTATAATACCAAAAAATACAATTTTGTGAATTATTGCTTCTTATATTTAAATGAAGAGCTGATTAGATTTTGGATAAAATTGGTCAACCGGAAGTAGCAGTTTACTTGAAGCACTTAACAGCTTTTCGTGAAAAACACGGTTAAATTTCCTTTTTCAACAATTTATGTTATTTTGAAAGTTGAAGAATATTTAATTTTACATATGTTTTGATTACACTAATTTTATTAATTTCCTTTAGATTTGGAGATAATAAAATATAAAGAAATTAGATTTTACAAATCTTGCATTCCTAGTACACCATGAAAACATTTAAAATTTTTCAATTTTTTATGAAATGTGACACATGTCATTGTGATTGTGAAGCTGTTTTCTTAGTGAAATATATGTCATAAAATTAAATAAATATACGAAAGAACATTAAAATTCTCAAATATAAAGAAAATAAACAAATAACAAGGTATGTTTCTGTATCATCAAATACTATTTTGTACCTTTTAAGAGTAGTATTGGGCGGGAGGTTATGTGCTGCCCACATCAGATTTTTTACAATAGTCATAATATTCTGAAGGAGAATAAAAACATTGACTTATTAACAGAGACTTCAATTTTGTTTTAAAAGTTTGCACTGTTTGTGCGGATCTTAGCTGAGATGGCAGAGTATTGAATAGTTCCAGGCCCATACATTCAGGAGATTTCCTTCCAATTATTAGCCTTTTGTTAGGGATTCTGAAATGATTTCTGTTTCTAGTATTTATGCCATGAATATCATTGTTAGTAGTAAATTTATTTCTATTACAATAAATGTATGTACAAAGTTGATAAACATACAACGAATATAATGTCATAATATTGTATTTTTTTAAAAGTTCACGCCATGTGCTGTTGTAAGGAGCATTGGCGAGGCATCTAATCACTCTCTTTTGGGCTATGAAGACAGAAACAGACACCGTACGATAATAACGAACCGACTTTGGCATGATAAAACATCACCAACTGACTCTCAGTTAATATGTACCTTCTTCTTCTTATTTGGAAGCACATTGTATTTACTTTTGAAGTAACGTAAATACAATGTGCAATCCTATTTAGATTTTCGTCTATAAATAAACTCAGAAATTTAACACTAGTTTGTTTAGAGATTTCACAATCATTTATAAGCAAATTTAGATCTAAATGATTTTAATTTTGGTATGTGTGAAATCTTAAATAATTGTTTTGTTAGGATTGAGATATAAGTAGTTACTATTATACCACTTCATCAAATTATTTATACTTTCATTGCATTTTTCGGTGAGCACAATGTCATTTTTATTTGAGACAGCTAGTGAGGCGTCATCTGCATAGAGTCAGCATGGCAGTTATCAATCAGTGACTCACTAATGTCATTTATGTATAATATAAAGAGAATGGGAGCTAGAATTGTACCTTGTCCTACACCATAATTGATATTTAAATATTCGGAATTTATGTAACGTCCATCTGGTTGTTTGATGGACACATATTGTTTTCTGCTTGTCAGGAAGCTGCGAAGCCAATTCAGAGATACTCCTCGAATACCCAGTTTATCAAGTTTATCATATAATTTGTTATGATTTACACAGTCGAAAGCTTTACAAAATATTCCAGCTGGGCGTTCACCATCTTCAAGATGTGCTACGGTTTTACTAAGAAAATCATCGACAGCATTACAAGTTGATAAATTATGTCCAAATTCAAATTGATTATTAATTATCGTATTGGACTTTTTTAGAAAGGATTCCAAACGTGCCAAGTAACAATACTCATATATTTTAGAGAACGTAGAGGTAATTGTTATAGGGCGATAGTTGTCAATTTTTTCTTTGTCATCTTTTTTATGAAGCGGAATTACTTTGTCAAGTTTCAATTTATCCGGGAACTTGCCTGATTCGAACGAAAATTTACAAGATAAACTAAAGGTATAATGATAGTTGAAATAACTGATTTCATTAGAAATGCAGGTATTTCGTCAGGACCTGTTGATCTTTTGTTTTTAATTTTATTATTAAGTAGGGAAAGCAGTTCCGTTTCAGTGTATGGCATAAGAAAAAGTGACTGAGATTGAAAATCGTTGCGGACTACTTCTCCACTAACTTCATTTTGTGGAATTCTTTCTAAAATATTTAGAGGAGCATCTCCGAATAAACTGTTAAACTTATTTGCAATTAACTGTGGGTCATTAACTAATTCTTCTTTGATTTTAATAGCGAGAGGGGCATGTTCACAAGTTTTTACCTCCCGCCTACCTCTAGGTAAGGGAGGTATTGTTTTTGGTCAAAAAATTGGGTAGTGAGTTTTCAATGAATAAGCACGTTTTAGGGTCCCTACAATACGATTTTACTATTTTCGCGATGATGTCTGTATGTATGTATGTATGTATGTGTGTAGTCTGTGGTAATTTTTTCGTCTCGCATAACTCAAATACTATAATACCAAAAAATACAATTTTGTGAATTATTGCTTCTTATATTTAAATGAAGAGCTGATTAGATTTTGGATAAAATTGGTCAACCGGAAGTAGCACTTTACTTGAAGCTCTTAACAGTTTTTCGTGAAAAACACGGTTAAATTTCATTTTTCAACAATTTATGTTATTTTGAAAGTTGAAGTATATTTAATTTTACATGTGTTTTGATTACACTAATTGTATTAATTTTCATTAGATTTAGAGATAATAAAATAAAAAGAAATTAGATTTCACAAATCTTGCATTCCTAGTACACCATGGAAACATTTAAAAATTTTCTTTTTTTTTACTACATGTGACACATGTCATTGTGATTGTGAAGCTGTTTTCTTAGTGAAATATATGTCAAAAATTAAATAAATATACAAAAGAAATTTAAAATTCTCAAATGTAGATAAATAGAAAATGAACAAATAAGAAGGTATGTTTTTATATCATCAAATACTATTTTGTACCGTTTAGGAGTAGTATTGGGCGGGAGGTTATGTGCTGCCACATCAGATTTTTTTATTTGTAGTTAAATTTATGACCTGCCATGCGTTTTTGCTAATATTATCAGATGAAAATATTCTGTTTTGGTAATATTCTTTCTTTGTATTCGCAATCAAAAGAGAGTGTTTAGATTTTGCCTCACTGTAGTGCAGGGAAAGCTCAGGTTATACACGTTTTAGCTGAAACAGATTTTTTTAAGTTCGTACTTGATTTTCTAATGATATCATTAATCGAAGGTTTAATTATAGTTTTCTGAACCTTTTTAAAGGGAAAATTAATATTAAAATAATGAAAGAAAACATCGAGAAAATTATTAAAAGCATCATCAGAGTCAATTTGTTTGAACACATGAACCCAATTTTCTTTTTCGAGATCACTATAAAAATTTTGAATTGCGAAATTGGAAAAAATTCTCCTGAAACTAAATTCATTTCTATTCATTGTTATTTGCTTTAAGTTGAACAATAAGGTTTTATGATCAGAGATAAGATTTTCTGAAACAGTGCAGGTATTATTATTAATATTAGTGAAAACGTAATCTAAAGTATGATTACCACGAGTGTGTTTGAGAAAGTATTTCTTAAATTAAAAGTATAAAGCATGCCACACAGTAAATTAAAGTCTGAGAAATCTCTCACAGGATCAAGATTGAAGTCTCCAGTCAGAATAATATTGATATTTGGTTTGTAGAGCATATCTAACACACGATGTAGGTTCTTAAGAAAAATGTTAACATTTGAGTAGGGAGCTGGAGATCTGTAACAAACTAACAATATACTAATAGAGTTTTTGGAGTTCCATTGAAGACCACAAATTTTAAATTGTTTATCGATGCAAAAATTATTAAGGTTAATTGGTTTCGTACAGATATCAGATCTAGTCCAGAGGCCTACTCCTCCACCTTTAAAATTAGTTCTACAGTAATTACTAACATTGAAAAAGTTAGGTAGGTTTATAGAGTCAACTAAATTTACATTGCACCAAGTTTCTGTAAAGCACAAAAATTTTAGATTTTTATTCACGTCAATATACTCAGTAGTAATATAATTTAATTTATTTTCTGACAAAGCTTGGCAGTTTAGAACTAAAATGTCACAGTCACTATCACCGTTCTTTTCTGCTAGCCTGTTGGTTGTTTCAGGGAAAAAACGAGACACGTATGCTCCAAACGGCCACCTTTCTTCGCATATAGCTTTTTCAAAGTTGTTTAAAGAAATCTTAAAAGAGGAGTAATGTTCCGGGAATCTAGAATTCAGTTTTACACAGCATACCTCTGGAAAATCAGTTTTTAAATGATTAATGAGGTCACCAGGCTCTGTACCAGGTTTAAGCCTTGATAAAAATCAGAAAGATTTCTTCGATACAGCCTCTAGAGATGAATTATCTATTTGTTTTACAACAATGAATGTATTAGTACTGCTCTTCCTTTTCTTGACTTTTTGCGAGAAGAGTTCTTATCGGCTACCTTGTTGGCCTGTTTGTTTACATTTGTCACATCTGACATTTTGTTGTCGTGTCTAGTATTAACAGGTATCTGTGGTGCCGGTATTGGTTTTGTATTGTTTGTATTTTTGTTGTTATCGTCAGTAGATGTCGTGTCTTGTATTGTTTTCACGTTTTTATCCATATGAGATTTCTTCTTATGCTTTTCTCTAATTGATTCACTTGATTTTTCAGATGATAGGTTATTTACATTATTTGTTTTGAGGAGTTTTATTATTACCTTCTCTTCTATAATACGACTTTCCAAATGGAATATTAATTTGTCAAGAGTATTACACTTATCCTGGAGGAAGTCAATTTTATTGGATTTTATGACACATGCAGTGCAGTCCACAGCATCGGTAAAAGTATCGGCATCTTTGTTGAACTCACCCGTGCACGTATATTTTTTATCATTACATTTTCACTATGAGATTCAGGTACCGTACCTTTCACAATAAGATCAAAAAGTTCGCTTCTCTAAGTTTATTTAACTCGGTTATCTCTGTTACAATACACAAGTCTACTTTAATCGCCATCTTGGATAGACTAGTACAAGTCCAAGTGCAACGGTGGCGGCACTGACGCAGCTGTTTAAACGTTGAAACTGTTCTGTCAGGCCTCAGCCTCACGCGGTTCAAAACAATTTTGTAGAGTAGGCGTAATTATTTCTGCTACAGAAAACAATACTTCTCCATTTTCAAACCACCAAAGAGGGAACCTTAAATTTTTGTTCTTCGCCTTTGGTATAATTTTTATGAAATTCATTACAGTCTATTTATCTAGCAATTTGTAACAACTAGTTCTGGTCATTCAGAATAGAGAAAAAGAAATGGTATTCTATATAATTATTAATAGATTCTTGTTAATATCCCTCAATTTTTGTACTCGTATGTGTTATGTTTTCATTTACTGTTAACATCATCATTATTCGCAACTGAAATCGCCGATGGCGGCAGCACTGTACCTATAAAATGGTTACTAAATGGAGTATTCGGAGTTGTAGATAACATGTGCAACATAAGAAAGTGAATCAAAAAATTAAATTAATTTTGAATAGACGTAGTTTTGACGTCTAATATTCTGTAATGGGGAGTATTGTTGCATATTCTATTACGCCGAGTACAGTTATACCACCCTTTTTGTTTTTATTTTTAAGTATTGACAAGACTAGCGCTGGGGACTCGTTCATCACTTTTGGAAAACTTGTTTACATAAAATGTTTCTATATATTGTATATTATATTATAATTACCTTCAAACGAGTCACTTTATTATTAAAATTAATATTAAAATGGTTTATTTATTACTTCATCCTTTAGGTACGGGTATGAGTTAAAAATATAAAACATATAAATAATGGTTTCGATAATGGTTTGTATTGATATAACTAACTAGAACAATACATTAAAAAAATACATTTTTGTATTAAAAATATTAAATTTCACTGCTTAAATAACTTATTCCAAAAACTTATCCTCACTGAAAATTGGTGAAGAAAGGTTAGGTTAGGTATCGCACAAGCTATTATAAAAAACCTAGGAATATAAAATTCTCATCTATTCGGTCAATTAAAGTTCTCCATATTTGATTCTATTTACACTTTCCTTGCACCCTTTCTTGGAAATAAATGGAAACTATATAACACATTCTTGCTGGCATACGAAAATAGCAGCCATGTACACAGCAGTTTTGTTGTGATTTTTTCTTGATTGTGGAACTCATTATAAAACGAATCAAATTTAATACGGTAGGTGAAGAACAAATAAATGAGAAAATAAATTAAATGGAATAATATTGCACTAAACATCTAGACAAATATCACTTCTATTAACATTGTATCAAATGCGTCATACACACCAGTACTCCACATAGCAGTTTATATTTTTACCACCAGATGGATACGGGTCCATTTCAGTTGCGAATATTGTGGTTATCTATATTTTGATGAATAATAATTTTTAACATTGTAATTTTAGTAGATCCCGTTTTGGTCATAAAATTCATACCCAATGTTGAATACATTCATTTTAATATAAAATATTTAAATTTGCCATGGTATTACATCTGCTCTATGCTGCAAATATTGTAAGCAAATGACAAGCTTAGTTCAAAGTGTAGCTTGTATTTATGACGTCACGTATGAACAAAATCTATCACATTTTGGTTCAAACGGATTGTTCGCCAAGAAATCTCTTAAAATACTGTACTTTTCTTGACACATTACAATGACTTGTAGTTTCATGCACACTTTTCAAAACAAAACAAGTTAACATAAAATTATCTACTTGAATATGAACGGAATTGTTAAAAAATGAAAAAGTTTTTTCCTATTTCACGTCACAAAGTCAATTTTGTGCCACTGGTTTTCTCAAAAACAATAAGTCTAGTCAAGTTTAATAGGTCCATCTCTTTTCCAATACTTGAAAAGAAAAATGATAGATGATCTCTTTACGGACGGAAATGTCAAACTTCAATTTGTCATTTCAGTGATAATTTTAGGTTATATTTTGTACGAAACTACAGTTTCATATTTAAGAGTAATAATAATAAGTATTAATAATAATAAAATGTTCAAAAAGAAATCATAAGAAGTTACCTACAGTATCGTAAACCACAGAAGAGTATTATTATTATTGTTACCTCAAACCACCTCGATCTCGAACTGTCAAACTCAAACATCAAAATAATATTAGATCGTTGATTTAAAAACAATGATTTTCATTTAAAATTATTAAATTAATTCATTATCATAAAGTATTCAATGTTGAAGTCATTTATAATACTAGCATGAAAAAATTACTATTAAACTTTTTTCTTTAATAAATAACTATTAATTTGTAAGTATAAAATTATGCTATTAACTTGTTCATCATAACCGTTTGAGAACCTATACGACGTCATAAATTTTCACCCACCATTCAAATCTTAACCCATAGGATTATTTTTGATGACGTAGCAGTTACCACATCACGGACAAAGTGTATATGAAACACGCTGTACAATTTTATTTTTATTGAATTTATGAAAGTGAAATAGGAAAAGTAGTATAAATAATTCGCATTTGGCTCGTTTACGCAATCTATACTCGTATTACAAAAAAGGTCATTGTAACACTAGTTACTAGTTGACCAATATACTATTGGATAAAGTTCTGTAAAATATTTATACAACGCTTCGATTTATTACACGTAAATCTTCGTCAGGTTTTAAACAAATGAAATACACAAACAAGTAAATAGAAACGGTAACTAAGAACTTTATCTAAAAGACTTTTTATTAACTATGAGTTCTGAAAGCTTATTTCAACTTACTGGAATTATTAAATTATATTTAAAATAAAAATTTAGCGAACTAACATCAAATATAGTTCACACCTACGACGTGCAATTAGTTCATTTAACTATTTTTTATGTATTTGAGTGAAACTGTTAAACGTAGCTCAAGTATGGTCAAGGAAAATCCCCATTTTGCACACGTTATAAATCTTCGACCAAGTCATCTTCCTCACTCTATTTACAAGTGAATTTCGAAATGTTGTATTTTTACCTCCCGCCTACCTCTAGGTAAGGGAGGTATTGTTTTTGGTCAAAAAATTGGGCAGTGAGTTTTCAATGAATAAGCACGTTTTAGGGTCCCTACAATACGATTTTACTATTTTCGCGATGATGTCTGTATGTATGTATGTATGTATGTATGTATGTATGTGTGTGTGTGTGTGTGTGTGTAGTCTGTAGCAATTTTTTCGTCTCGCATAACTCAAATACTATAATACCAAAAAATACAATTTTGTGAATTTTTGCTTCTTATATTTAAATGAAGAGCTGATTAGATTTTGGATAAAATTGGTCAACCGGAAGTAGTAGTTTGCTTGAAGCCCTTAACAGTTTTTCGTGAAAAACATGGTTAAATTTCCTTTTTCAACAATTTATGTTATTTTAAAATTGAAGAATATTAAATTTTACATGTGTTTTGATTACACTAATTTTATTCATTTTCATTAGATTTAGAGACAATAAAATATAAAGAAATTAGATTTCATAAATCTTGCATTCTTAGTACACCATGGAAACATTTAAAAATTTTCAATTTTTATCGAAGTTTGACACATGTCATTGTGATTGTGAAGCTGTTTTCTTAGTGAAATATATGTCAAAAAATTAAATAAATATACGAAAGAAAATTAAAATTCTCAAATATAAATAGAAAATAAACAAATATAAGATATGTTTCTGTATCATCAAATACTATTTTGTACCGTTTAAGAGTAGTATTGCGCGGGAGGTTATGTGCTGGCCACATCAGATTTTTTTTAACCGTGTTCAACTGATCGAATTTGTCTTGTAAAGTAACATAATGCAGGTTTAAATATGTCAATGGTCAACTTCACCCATTAGGTTAACTTGACCCCAAATTACTTAAAAAGTGCGTTAATGTACAAATTCCTCCTACTGTGAAAGGTAAAGCAATTTATTACATGTATGATATCGAAGTTTTTATCTTAAATTATTGGTTTATTCAAAAATATTTATTACATCAACATAATATTTTAAATTTTTCATATGAAACTTGTAACTTTATCATTTTATACTCTTGTTTAGTAATGATATACTTTACATTTATTTGTATGTTGTGAAAGAATATAGTGTTCTCTAAAGAATATCGTAACGAAAATTATTTTTTCTCCGATCGGATTAAAAGTGACCCATTCCCGTTTTGTTTTAGAACTACAAAAAAATTATTCCTGTATTTTTAGTTGTTCCAGGCAAACTGCGATAACAATCCGAGAATATCATTCCCGGCCTGAGACGGAAATAATATTCCTTGTACGGTTGCATATTTATTGCAAAAACATCATTTGTTATAAATTCTGAACACAATTGCTTATAACAAAAAAACTATAGTCCGAGGATTGATAATTTGGTACAAAATTCATGCTGTACATAATCTTGAACAAAATTAAGTTCAATACAAATAATATAGTTAATAACTAAACTAAATTTAATTATTAAAATTTTCCGAATAACAATTTGCTATTTTTCCTTGGCGATAATCCATGAAACATCTATACACAAATTTATATTTTTCCTTGGATTTCTGTGGTAGCAAATTTAATATTATCGTATTTGATATGTAAACTATTTCTGGTGGTGTTTCAGAAATGAATAAAATCGTCGTCACTGCACATTTCTAATTTTTTGTTAAACTACTAGACAAAATTCAAATATTTGAAAAATTCATTTCCCAAAGTTGACAGTTTTGGTGTTGAACAAAAATAAACAATCACGCGTAGTTACTGCAGCTAACAATGAACTTGCTATAGTTACCGTAGTTAAGCAACGAGTTTGCGTACAAAGAGCTGTGGTTAAAATTAGAAAACGTTTAATTTAGTATTAAAATTAACTGTTCGTAATTCCGATCAGAGAAAAAATAGCACGTATATCTCGTAGAAAACGGATATTTCCATACTCTGCAGATTACTAGACTCGACTATCAATTACCACAGTCGTCCGGGAATGTCCTGAAACATTTTTCAACTTTCCGTCAAATTCATCCCAGTGGTAAATTTACCTCCGTTTTATGCAAATGAAAGAATCTTAAAATCAAGTTAGGTTTGGTTTCAATGTATGGTGTGGTATACTGGGAACTCAATTGGTTCAATTATATTTATCGAAAATTTATATGGCCGAAGATATGTTACAATATGATATTGAAGATATTTGAGATACATGGGCACTTCGTCAAATGTAAAATAGGTAGTTTCAGCAGAACGGAGCTCGTGACAATTCATAGTACAATATTAAATATACGATGTGGAGGACAATGGATATAGTTCAACAGCAAAACTCAGTAATAAATTGAAATTCACTCTGACACTTGTTCGCGCTGTACTTTGCACATGACGTTTTCGAAAACCTAAACATTTTCAAACTCTAAAGTCAAGTTTGTCACGCAGCTAACATATTCTTGCTGCTTCATAATAGTCGGAGATCCAGAGCTCCCTAGCCCATTTATTTTATGACTTACGCCGGACTTTTGGTTATATAGTTGAAACATACATAATCTTATAGGAAATTTTCCGACAAATTTAATAGTGGTAGTCCCGATTATCAATCTTGGTGCAAACAGATAAAAATACCTATTTTACATAAAAATTATAATTTACTTGCGCTAATATTTTTTCAAATTTTCTTCCTGATATCTTCTTCATTTATAAAGATATAACAATAATTCTTTCACAATTAAATTTTTGCATGACCTGTGCGTGTGAAGTTCATAAACTCATTATATATCTTGATTAAAAATAGTATATATATATATATATATATATATATATATATATATATACTGCTATACCTGCTAAAAAATTTCCTCTATATATATATATATATATATATATATATATATATATATATATATAAAAATTAAAAACAACAAAATGGGAACGCGATTTCTTGTTTCTACAGGGAAATTTTCTATCGGCGAAAAACTTTTCGTTATGGAGCCTAATACATAGCGACAAAGTTGTTGAATGCATATCAAAGATGTTTTTTTTATGAAAACATTGTTTTTCTAAAATAAACTGGTTCCGAGTAAAATGAATGTAAAGTTCAAGAATGTTTATGTTGCTGCGCGATACGTGCGGTCGTGCTAGCTTAAATTGCAAGCCGAAGTTCTCTTTGGTACTCGATGCGCTTTATATAGTATATAGTACAGTATTGGGCTTCCAAACTATCAAGAGATGACGCTGATCACAAATCTCTCGCGGTACATGTCAGATTCATTTTGTATGGTCTTTTATGGCGAATGCGTGCTCTAGTTGTGGTAATTTGTGTTTTATTAATGTATTTGGTAGATTTGTTTAGATTTTATTATTATTAATTATTGACTATAGTTATATTTACATTAGCCAATAGTTGTTTTGTAGTTTTTTATTGTAGGTAAGTAGTTATTAACTGTAGCATTATTTTGTTTAAGATAGGTTATCATTTTTCTTTGTTGATATTAGTTTGTAGTTGTATATATTTTCTAGTATAGCCCGTGAGCCAGCTTCAAAAAATGCAACCCATTTGACCAAAAGTTTAAGTATGTTCTATGGAATCTACCTATTTAGGTACATCGAAAAACGCACGTCTGCCATTTAGATCTGGGTGGAATTAAAAATGGCGTCCATTAAAGAAGGAAAGTAAAAGATGGAATGTTGAATAATGTGACCAAAATTTTCTTTTTTATCACATGATACTAGACGAAAATACAAATCAAAAGACACCAGTCTGCCACTCGTATGTGACCGGGTTGCCTCAGCAGACGAATTTCAAAATTTAAAATTTATTGCTCGAAATTTTACTCAAATGACCAAAATGTTCTTTTTATCCCATGATACTACACGAAAATACAAATTAAAAGACACTAGTCTGCCACTCGTACGTGGTCGGGTTGCCTCGGCAGACTGGTGTCTTTGACTTGAATTTTCGTCTAGTATCGGATAAAAAGAAAATTTTAGTCATTTGAGTGAAATTTCGGGCCATAAATTTTAAATTTTGAATTTCGTCTGCCAGGACTACTCGACCATGTACGAGTGGCAGACTGGTGTCGTTTCTTCTAGTATCATGAACTAAAAAAGAAAATTTTGGTCATTTAAGTCAAATTTCAAACAACAAATTTTAAATTTTGAAATTCGTCTGCTGAGGCAACCCGGCCACATACGAGTGGCAGACTGGTATCTTTTGATTTGTAGTTTCGTCTAGTATCATGTGATAAAAAAGAAAATTTTGGTCACATTATTCAAAATTCCATCTTTTACTTTCCTTCTTTAATGGACGCCATTTTTAATTCCACCCAGATCTAAATGGCAGACGTGCGTTTTTCGATGTACCTAAACGGATAGATTCCATAGAACATACGGAAACTTTTGGTCAAATGGGTTGCAGTTTTTGAAGCTGGCTCACGGACTAGTAGTATTTAATATTAATATTTTTGTAGTTATTTGTTGTTGTTTTCAGTAGTTTTATTTTACTTTTAGTTTAAATAGTAGCATGGATTCATTTATTTGCTTAGATTTAGATAGTATATGTAAGTTCGCACGTTGCTCTTTATCTTCTAGAAGCATGGTAGAAGGCCAGCAAATAATAAATAGTGGCCACATAATATTATGTGGAAGTACATCAACAATATCATCGCAATTTTCAATGCTCTTTTCCATGCCTTTAATTTGTCACACTGTCACACATCATTGTGACACCCCATTTATTCTTCACACAAACTAGTCTTTCACCTTTTTTTGAGAATAAATGAAATTGAACTGTTCGACTTTTATTAGCAGAAGAACTGCAGCCATAAACAATGCAAATTTTTCTGTTTTTAACAGGTTTTTTTAGAGAAAACTCCATCTTAACCTCTAATCTACAAATTAAATGTAGTACTTATTTAAATAATACGTCATAGATAAATGTAATACTTCCATTGAAATTCTTCTATAGTCACTACTGTTGATATAAATTTAGAAAAAATAACAAATAAGTTCAAATTCTTTAAATAAATAAAAACTCAGCATAAACGTCAAAAACACAATGTACCGCGAGACGTAGTTCAGAATTCTGCCGCTAGTTAGCGTATTTTAATATTGGAAGCCCAATAGTAGAACATTTTTAAAATATACATTTATGCTGCACTCAATGCTAAACTGTACGATAGCAGCACCACCAACTACCTAATTTCGAGAATGTCAGAAGGTTTTTGTAAAAAAAAAGGCCTGAGTGTTTTATCAAATTTAGTTGCTCTTTTTATATTTTCCGCTTGAAAAACATGTTGGATTCTATTCGATAGCCCTTTCTAATAAGTAATGGAACTATATTTTGCCTGTGTCGATGTTTGTTCTTCGGCTACAGTTTGTTGATTCGGTGGCCTGTTTTCAGTGCTGAAGAGTAATTTATTTATGATAAAACACTCAGGCCTTTCTTCAATAGAACTAAAGAAAAATATAACCACTACAGAGGAGCAATGTAATTTACAAAATACAGTGTGCGAATTGTAATAAGCAATATATTGGAGAAACTTGTCAAACTTTAAAATCCAGGCTAACGCAACATAAAAGTGACATTAAAATCCCTAGTAAATGCTCTGCAATGGCTGAACATTGTAGGCAGCTAAAACACAATTTCAATTTTGAATGAAATGATGCATATATCAAACTCGGATAACCTGTTGAACACTAAAACAGATATTAAAAATCTCAGCAGCACCTACAATTTTTTAATTAAAAGATTTAAATTATAATCATAGTAACACTACTGTTTTTTCGATTTTTTTGTCTTTACATGTTTTGACAGGTTCGTTGAAAGCAAATTTGATTTATGTTTATTATTCCACTATACATTTGTGTTATATTTTATATGAAATATAAGACTATTCTTAGACATTATTTTTCTGTAAGTAGTAACGTTGTGTTTCATTTTTGTATTTACCATGTTATATATTTTTAGAACCCTGATCAAGGACCGAAATGAACTCCGAAATATATTGGTTTTTGAAATAAAAATGTCTTTTTAATTTTATTTAACCTTTTGCTAGACCGAATTTTCTCAATATTTTTTTGAAAGTCTGTGAACCAACGTTTGCTTATTTCTAGTATAATACACCTATTATGTCATCAGTGTAATTTGATATTCAAACCTTAATATCTCGCTTATTTGGAGGAATTTTTAACTCGGATTTTCACATGTGGTCTTATATTTTTATGTACTTCAAGAAAAAAGAAAAAATAAATACAAAAATACCGTGGAATAGCCTATTGTGGAAAAAAGTATATAATATTAGTTTGACGCTATTATAAAATTGTAATATCTATTGACTGATCGAGTTATATAAAACAGTCTGACTGGTTTAATATTTTCATTTACCAAGTCAACTACAACAATTTAATAACAATGGGGTAAAAATAAATATAACATTGGTTTACTTGATATATTTAACACAAAAATTAATAAATAAGTAGGTACCTAATAACTGTTACAAATGTATTTTTTATTTGTTTGCATGTAACTTAGTTTTATTTGAAATCGGTACTAACGTAATCTAGATCACTAAAGAACGCCAAAATCGTCATTAAAAGCTCTTAAATCAGTACTAAAGTAATCCAATATACGACGATTTTGAGCAACGCAGTGTTGGCAACAGTAAAATAATTATTGTATAAGTAGGATAATTTTGACAGATATATGACGTATTGTAGGAAATTTATAGGTGAAATGAAACAATATGTGTAAGAAGAATTAACTAATTAATTCCGATGAAGAAATTGAGGACAAAACTAATAATTTTTAGTGTTATTTACGATAACTTCAATGTTCCAGGTTGGTTACACTGAGTGGCAGTTTCAATTGACAATGGGCGCATAAACCATAAACGAAATATGATCAATTTATATTAAAATCGTGTAACACCAATGGAATAATTAGTAGTAAAATATTTTTTTTCTTTTAAATATTTTTCAGTAAAGCGATATAACGAATTGAACATATTTTGACGTCACAGGTACTGCATTGGCCAGAAATATGAAAATTGCAAATCGCGCGTCTGCCGCTGCGCCCAACGCCTATTGTGGGCTAAAATAGAACTACGAAATGTCATTTCATATTTTTGTTTGTTGGTATTTAAGATTATATTTGTTGGGCTTCTATTACTTACTTTATAATTTAACTTTTTTATTGTGCTGTGTTGAAAATCTATTGATTAAAATTTTGTGTTGAGGTTAGGTTACATCACTATTAGCGCCACTGTCCTCAAACTTTTGTTGTTATTTACTCGAATATCAAGTAAATTACTCTTAAAGTTGTCAAAGGAATTTTGTCTTAGTTTATATTAAGTTTAATTGTTGTAAATTGAGACTTATAATATAAAAATATTATTTTTATATTAAAAAATATATAATATCTACTATCATGGAAAATTTTTGTTTTAGTGCTACTGGAGTAATACCTGTGACGTCACACAAACTTTGAAAAATCATATCTCGTGTAATATATGAAATTTTCACATCGGGTTTTCACTGATCGTCATATATTCTAATAAAGTTTCATAAAAAAATTAATAAAATTGGTTTATGAACCCATTGGCAGATGTATAAACTTAACCATGTAATATTATTTTTACAGATTTTCAAATTATAAATTTCAAATAAAATGTAATATGTACCGCGCAGTGACGTCCATCCGAAATGGACATGAAAGCCGTATACTTTTGTGCTTTTAACATGTAATGTAAGGTGCTGGTCTTGAGCAAGGTCTCTAAAATAGTTAAAAGACCTTGGGTCTTGAGTACTGTCACGGCGGACTCTATACAGGCGGGAGTGTGGTAGTGGGGGAACGTGACGTCACGAGGCCGACTTTTGGCTGCAGTGCAATAGAATTCCCTGTGTTTTTATGCAGTGTCACTGTTAATTTATTATTTGTTGATATTATAAGTGATTATATTAATAAAAAATGCCTCAGAAATGTTGTGTACCAGCTTGTATAAGCAATTATCTTAGTATTTTAGAAAATATACCAACATTACAATTTCCAAGAATCAAGGATTATTTTGATAAATGAATAAAATGCATTCCACACAAAAACTGGACACTTTCCGCAACCTGAATTGTGTGTATTATTACTGAATACTGCATTTTAACTAGTTACAATTATATCTATAAAGGAGAAACAAAAATATATCATTATGATGAACCACACTTAAAACCGGATTCATTAATTTAAATATAAAACCTAGTTGAACTGGATGTTATTTTGACTGTGTAAATTGTAAAGTGTAAAAGATACTCGAAATCTCAGTCATACAGCATTTATTCTTCTTACATAAGCGACATTTTGGTTCACATTTACTACATTAAATCCTGGAAAAAGAATCCAACTGGTCCAAAGGTCTGTTCTTGGAAATATTACATATTAGCGACAACAGAAACAACGTCAATTCCGGGATGGATATCTAAGGTTTTAGTAATGTATATTTTGGAGTTCTGGAAAAATTCAAAAAACGAAAGAGCGAATTTAAGACCAAACTAAGTTTATTTATCTCTCTGTATACTTTTCGGTTTCATCCCGTTGTCAGTTTTGAGATCATTAATGTGTATGTACTTTGCTTTTGTATGTACGAAGTTTTCAAAAAACTGAATGATTGCTTACGAAAGTATTTCTTACATGATTGTTTGTTGCAAGATCTTACTAGTAAGTGTGTCTCTATTGTATATTAAGTATATTGTTGTAATAATTGTTGTAAACTTTAGATCGTGAAGAAGGTTTATGTGTAAACCGAAACGTCGGTTATGTAAGACGAATAAATGCTGTATAACTGAGTTTCTAGAATTTTTTACACTTTACAATTTACGGAGTCGAAATAGCATCCATTTCAACTATGTTTTATATTTAAATAACTAGGTAAGCCTGGAGAATGAGCCGGCAATTAATCTGTACATAGTTAAAATGCAATCTTCAATAAAATGCTTAATATACACAACTGATGTTGCGGAAGGTGTCCAGTTTTTCCGTGGAATGCATTTTATCCATTTATCAAAATAATCCTTGTTTCTTGGAAATTGAAATGTTGGTATATTTTCTAAAATACTAAGATAATTGCTTATACAAGCTGGTACACAACATTTCTGAGGCATTTTGTATTAATATAATCACTTATAATATCAACAAATAATAAATTAACAGTGAAACTGCATAAAAACACAGGGAATTCTATTGCACTGCAGCCAAAAGTCGGCCTCGTGACGTCCGTTCCCCCACTACCACACTCCCGCCTGTATAGAGTCCGCCGTGGTACTGTCCAGCCCCCGGCAACAAGATAGGCCAGCATGAAAACAAGTTTTTAGTTTTTATCTATTTTGTTAGGTGTCTCTGACAGCACAAAATATGTCGATTGTTCTCGATAGATGGCTCCGACGGCATTTTACTGTCCATTTTGGTGAACATAATTTCTACTTTATCGTCCTTGTTCATTATTTCATGGTAAACGGTTTTGGCTGCTACTGTTATCTAATATACAAAGTGCTCTATAGTGTTTTTGAGTTGTTGGTGTGTTTATTGGTGTTTAACAAGTTTCTGTTTCATTTTGTCACAGTGTGATTTTTATTCATCAGTTTATTTGGTGCTGTTGAGTGTTTTTTGTGGTTTCTACCACTTGGTAAATTCTTGTTTTCATCAGCTTGTTTTGGCTGTCAAATATTTTTGTGGATCTATTCCACCTGTTATATTCTTGTTTTCTTTAACATCAACTTATTTGTTGCTGTTAAGTATTTTTGTGGTTGTGTACCACACAGTATTATTTTTCTTTGAATTATCAGCTTATTACTGTAGAGTATTTTTGTTTTTATATTCATCAGCTTATTGTTGTTGAATATTTTAGTGGTTTTGTTATCCACTTTGTATTTTCTTGTTTTTGAATCATCAGCTTATTGCTGTTGAGTATTTTTGTGCTTTTTTTCTATCAGCTTACTGCCGTTAAGCATTTTAGTGGTTTTATTATTCCACATTGTATTTTCTGGTTTTGTTTAATCATCTGCTTATTGCTGTTGAGTATTTTGGTGTTTTTATTCATCAGCTTTTTGCTGTTAAAAGAAGTTTTGTTCTACTTGGTTCATTCTTGTTTGAATCATCATGTCTTCATATTCTGTAAGTATGAAAATATTCCAATTATAATTATTAGTGTTACTGACAATCTATTAAATTTTAGAAAACGAGACGCTCTTGTGCGGTGGCAAATTGTCCGACAAACAATTTGCTGGAGTGTGAACGAGGGCGACTATTTTATTTCCCAGCTGACAAAGATGTACGAATGAAATGGTTAACAAATCTTCAACGTGAAGACCTGCGGGACAAAACAAAAAACCAAATGACAAACTACAGGGTGTGCACGTTACATTTTTCTGAGCATCATTTCAGAACGCCCGAAAAAATTAAACTCAATTCCGCTGTTATACCGAATGCAGTATTTCATGAAAATTTTGAAGACGTTCCAAGCACTTCATCTGCTTTCCATCCGAGAAGTCAAATTGATGATGCTGTTTCTACTGTGCTAGAGACCCCTTCGAGGAAACACCAGCACGAGAATCCGGCTTTTTTTTCAAACGATTCATCCCCTGAAAGGAAACGAACGCGAGTCACTCCAACATTAATTCCTGAATCCGGTGTACATCAGCATGAGACCCCAATCCGTTCCAGAACTCCAGTAAGAAGACAACTGCGAATGGAGACACCCAGTACCCCTACACGACAAAATGGTATTATATTCAATATCCAAATATTTAAAAAAATACTGAAATTTATATATGTGCTCCAGTTTTGTGTTAATAATATATTGTCTTTTTCAGTTCGGTTACATGAATTGGGAGCAACCCGGAAAGTCCAACTCTCCCCCCGAAAGAAGTCTCTGTACATTAGGCTACGACAAGTTCAACAGACAGTGGCTGTTCTGAAAAGGCGTCGTAACCTCCTTCATCAGAAAATTCCGTCAGCATCCCGATCTCCTGCCGATTACATCAGCTACCTTCAAGACTTGCCCAGACCCCTGAAAATGTTCGTTGTATCTCAGCTCCGTAATTTCCAGAAAACCAAAAAATCCCGTAGATACACCTTCCAAGAAAAGTCCATGTTTTTATCCATCTACAAACACTCTCCTAAATGTTACCGGCATCTGCAGAAACTTTTGGCTTTGCCCTGTCAACGGACTTTACAAAAGGTATCGAACAATTTTAATTTAAGACCAGGCATTAACGATCGTGTGTTTAGGTATTTGGGTAGAGTGTCTGAGCGTGAGAAAGAGATGGATAGGTACTGTATACTTATGTTTGACGAAATGGAACTATCTAAAAATCTTAGTATGGTTGTTGGTAAAAATACTTGCCGAATAGAAGGTTTCGTTGACTTGGGGGACGAAGAATCGGGTCGACAAATTGCTGATCACGCTTTACTGTTTATGATTCGTGGCATTCGACGGAGGTGGAAGCAACCCGTTGCCTTCTACTTCACGAAGAATTGTGCGAAGAGTATTACGCTAAAGAGGTTGATCAGTGATGTGATAAGAGCTGTTCATACTCAGACGAATTACAAGATCGTTGCATCTGTTAGTGATGGCGGTTCTTGGAATGTGGGTGCAATCCGTTTATTGGCCCAAGATAGTAACAAAGTGCCTACAACTTTCGAATACAATGTTGATGGCAATAAAATTTTCCATCTTTTTGATGCTCCGCATTTAATTAAATGCATAAGGAATGGTTTTATTGGTAAAAACATTGTATTTGATGGTCACAAAACTGCGAAGTGGGGCGACATAAAGCAGGTTTATTTTCAAGATGGGGCGCTTTCAACTGTCAAAATGTCAAAGTTGACACGGAGACATGTGGAACCGTCACATCGTGAAAAAATGCGCGTCAAGACTGCTGTGCAGATCTTTAGCCACACTACCAGGATGTGTCTGGAACTTTTGTCACATCATGGTGTTATAAACGGAAAACATACTGCAGAATTCGTAGGGTTTATGAATAATCTGTTCGATTCCCTGAATTCGGTCTACAACTCAGCGACTCCTTACGGTAGTAGAGTTACCAGCACTTCACCACACCATGATTTTTGGAATAGAGCGAAAGATAAACTAAAGGGTTTATCTTTCATCGATGAACATAAGGGTCGTGTATCTAATCCAGCGAGTATTGCGTTGGCTATCCGTACTATTCGCAATGTGGAAGAACTATGGAGGTTTTTAAATAAGGTTGGGTTTAAATTTCTGCTTACCAGATCTTTAAACCAAGACCCTGTTGAAAACTTCTTTAGTGCTGTTAGGGGATTGTGTGGAAGCAACACCCGACCTACTTGTTCTCAATTTGCCAGTGCTTACAAGACTTGTGTTTTAAACAACTCGGTCAAAAGTAGCACTGGTACAAATTGTGAAGATGATGGCGAAAGATTCCTTTTTACCTATGATGACCTACTTTCCGCGGAAGAATCAGAAATTCCATCCGAATCTGAGGTTCCGCATCCTAGTACATCCTATGAATATAATACACCATCCACTTCTGCTTGCCCACAACCTGTCATTCCATCAATTGCTTCTATGCATGCCTCTCTCAGTACAGCTCCAAGCATTGTGAATATTATGGGTGACCTGATAGGAGCGTATATTGCCGGGTTTTTATTAAAAAAGCTCTTACATCATGAATGTCAATCGTGTACGCAGTTTCTTGAAACTGATACACGCACTGAAATTCATGATGTGATTAGGCTGAAGGAGTATGATGAGGAGAACAGTCGCCTCACATACCCTTCGGAGCCATTTATTCAGGCCGTGAACAAAGGCAAAGATGAAATTTTTCGGCAGATACCACTCCTTATTCACCTTCCTGACTTTTTTTCTCGTCTTAAACAATCCATACATGACCCTTCCCATTTCTGTTTACAGCACGGCGTTGTCTTTCAGAGCCACTGCGTTAATTTGTTATGTCTGGTTATGGTAAAACATTTTATAAAAATGGTAAATTTAAAATTGAATAATAAGGATTCGAGACCTAACGAAATTATTGATCGATTCTTGGGAACTCATTAATATTTTCTTAGAACAATGATGGATTTTATTATTATTTTAGTTTACCATTTTTACGAAATGACTTACTACATGCTTCTTATCCTCTCCTTTTCCCTTCATTTTCTTATTCTTCTAGTATATGTGTATAATATATAAGTAAGCAATGTTATATTATCATCTTTACCCTTTCTACTGCGAAGATAAAAGTATCCAGGTACAATATTATATATTTAACCTTTCTACTGCAAAGATAAAAGTATTCATACAATATTATGTTATCTTTACTAAATCCATATAGGGTAAAAAATATGTTTCGAAAAGTACCTCTTCTCTCATGTTATACAATTTATTACACTATAAATACGCATTTTCATAATTTGCTTACACATTAAAATTTAAACTGTGTTTTGTGAGAATTAATGTAAAACTGCGTGTTTTTGATAATTCTTGTTTATTACAATTTTTTTTATACACATATAATTTAAACTGCGTCCTGCGAGCATAACCATGCAAAATAACATTTGTTTATAAATAATTGTTTTACACATGTTCATTCAAATTGCGTTTTGTGAGCATAAACATGTAAAATAGTATATTTTTTTATAACACGTGTTCATAACAAATTTTCTTGTACGTATTATAACTTGAACTGTTGTAAAAGCATTAATGTATGCTAAATATTGTTGTTTATTAATAATTATTCATTAAAACAGTAACTTTTGTAAATTTGTATTATTTTCTTTTTAAATGAATTTCAAAAAAATCCCATACGATTCCTGCCCCCGTGCCGCGCGCCTCGTCTCTCAAGTAAAGCTTTGTATCTATACGGTAAGATGGCGCTGAAACTTACTATCACAGCGAAGCATTGTAGATAGTCATCTTGTTCTTACTTTATCGATGGTACTGTCCACACTATCTTGGGAGAGAGTTCTTTCTTGTTCTTCTTTTAGATACTATCTCTCTCCTCTCGAATGTTTCAACTGCGCATGCTCCGCACCTCGGTGAATCCTTAGCTTAGCGAAAGCAGAGGCGTCGACTGAGGTATTTTCCGTGGTTTAAATTATTCCTTGGAATAATAATCCTACCTCACAACAATTTACTGGGGCCTTGAGACAAATGTTGTTTAGCGATCAAATTACCCCGAGCGTAAATTCAAATACAGTACATTATTACCCCACAGTTTTTGAATATAGATCCACAGACCGACAAATTACCAAAAATATAAATGATGAGGGAGATAATATCGATGAAAGAATTTAAGTACGAATTTACATTAGATGAATATGTCAGTAATATTCTTTGTTATATAGCAGAATATATAATTTTTAAATTAATTGGAAAAGTAACTTGCGACGATTGTAAATTAATAATTTAAACAACGAATACTTATTTACAAATTTTGTTAATCGGCGAGGATTGTCTCTACCAAGTTAAGTTGTATTTCAAATTGTTGAAAAGTGCGAAAAAACCTTTACGTTATTGAAATCTGATTTTCAAACAATTAATTTTAATAAATTTGTAATTAGAAATTCCGTAGAACACTTTGGGGGAAATATTAATATATTTACACCAAATAGTAGGAACAGTTTAGAAATAGGAGATCTTCATGAAATCCAAATAGTAAAAAAAATTGTGAAATGTATTTAAATATTCAATGTAAAAATATGCTAAAAAAGTAAACTTAAGTTTACAAGGGAATAAAGCCACTGTAAGATCAAAATTAAAAATATTAATTTTATTTTCTGTTTTGTGTATTATTAAAAAAATGTTAGGTACGTGTGTAAATATATAAACATATATATATATATATATATATATATATATATATATATATATATATAAACATATATAAACATATTTCTCAGCTTAACTTATTTCTAGGATATCTGATGAATCAAAATTGACAAAATAAATTTTATTTTCTAATGTATAATGTATCTTTAAAATAAATCTTTAAAAAAAATATACAGGCTGTCATCGAAATGCCCGTCTTTGATATCACCCTTGTGGTTAGAAATACAGTATAAATTTATTAACACAATTTATTCCACTACTCAAGGAGCATGACGTAAAATTATTTTCACATATACAGAAGGCTAATTATTGGTTTTTGACATAGAATTTCCTTAATAATAAATGAAGGTAATACAAAAAGGCACACAACAGAATAATAAAAATATAGAGTGCTCCATTTGAAAATGAGGAGTTATATCATTTGAAATGGAGTAAATTTGATTCGGTTTATTGAACAACCTGTATAATAACATTTAAAAAAATTGTGTCAAAACATAGAGTAAAGTACGCCACGCCTCATAAAGCAATGCGTGTGTTTTCGGCCTTTTTAGAGAAAAAACGGTAAAACTTGATAACGCCGCGGAAAACTAAAATAAAATTCACATGTCCGTATAGGTGAATAAAATACAATTCAAAATATATAGGGCGTTCCATTTTAAAAAAGACAAACAATTATTCTCACCAAACCGTTACGTAACACTCTGTATATGTGAAAATAATTTTACGTTATGCTCCTTGAGTAGTCTAATAAATTTTGTTAATAAATTTATGATGTTTTTTTAACAACAACGGTGATATCGAAGACGGGCATTTCGATGACATTCCTGTACATATTTCTCTGTTGTGTAGCTTATTTTCATGATTTTTGATGAATCGATTTTAATACATTTCCTTATTCATTATTAAAAACTAATTTCCATTCGACAGACTATGAAAGAAACATTTTGAGAACCGCATTAGGAAGAGACAACCCCTCTCTCATGTTACGGGTTGCATAATGTTTTTTTTTGGTGCAACGCGTGAATATTTACTCTATTATTCGAATAATTTTGTAGATATCGAATTATTCGAATAGTTGTCAACTATCGAATAATTCAATAGTTTTTATTCAATAGTGCCCATCGAAAATAATACCTAACTTTTAAGAAAACAAAACTAAAAACAACCAATTAAATGGCAAATTCGATTTTGTGTTTATTCCCGCCAAATCTGTCAATAACTTTGTCAACATTAATTGATATGTCTCGGTTTATATTCAGTATTGCTAAACAAGTAGGTCTCTCCTGCAGCATGTTAGACCTAAGCCATGTTTTTAATCTACGAAGACATGAAAAACTTGCCCCAGCGCTAGTAACGCTTACGGAAAGACAACATAATAATTATAGTATGCAATAAATAGGTGGAAACAATTCTTGATTGATGAATTTCATTACATTTTTAGTATTCTATCAAAATTCTTGGGGGGTGTAAGGGCGACCGCCCTTGTCGCCCTTCCACCCAAGGATTTTGTAATTTAGACTTGAATAGCGACAATAACAGCGTGATAAAAATAATAATTATATTTGATTAAAGCTAATTTTTCAGGAGGTAAGAAAACATTTGGGGTTGGGCTCATATTAGCTATAATTAATATATGAATCATTTTTCTATATTTTATATCGTTTAGAAGTTGTTTAAGCAGAAGATTATATTCTGGGGACATCGGATAAGTTTTAAATGTCAAATAAATCATAACATTAGTCGAGGCCATCGTCAAGGTTGCAGTCACATGTACAAAACATAATAAACCGCAAATGCAATTGCTGTAAAACCCCAGTGCCACAGTTCCGCTCAAAGAAGCATCGTTTATCAATACCCGCTCACATATCCACACAGTTATCAAGACAGACTGTGTGTGTGTCAGTGTGTCCTGTGGAGACACGATATGGGAAACAATGAAACAAATATAACAGTTCCGCGCGACACCCGGCTCAGCATTGCACCGACCCACACCAACGTCAAGTCAAATGCGCGCGGCTACGTGGTGAAGTTGGAAGTGCATTCTGTTAGAATTCAAGGGTGATTCCCTCTGCAGAGGGCAGAAATTCAACGCTTTACTTGGAACGACACCGAAACAGGTGAGTTCACATCAAATAATATTTATAAAATACTTTTTAACAAAAAATTTAAACGACGAAAAAAGAAACTGTAAAGCAAAAAATAAAATAAACCTCTTTGAGATGGCGTTCGTTGTTTTTTTGTGTGGCGCCGACTCAAAATTACTTATTAAGTAAGATTTATTTTATTTTTCGCTTTACAGTTCCTTTTTTCGTCGGTATATTTTTTGTTAAAAAGATTTCTATTCTTAAATTTTGTGTAGCTACCTATTTTTCTGCCCTTAGTGGTGTAAACAAGAATTATCGAAATCGAGAAATTGCGAGAAAATCAGGGCTCGGAAGCGATTATCAAATGACGTCATCACAGGGGGCGGGGGAGGTGTCTCCCGGTTTATTTTCTTAGTACTTCACCTATACAGGATGTTCAGAAAACTACTGATAAGCTACAGGTAGAACGATTTTTTAGATAATTCGGTTTTTGGAAAGGCCGTGTAAATTTTTTGCTTTAGGATTATCGAGTCAGAATGTTAGAATTAACCAAAGAATCGTTCTACCTGCGTCTTATCAGTACAATAGTATAAGCAAGGTACAAATTTGGTGCTGATATCCGGAAGTGAAATATTGACACAATTTTCGACACTAACAGCGTACACAGTTGGTAATGCGATAAAAGCAGCAAAGCGCAAACGCACCGCCCAATATTTTAGGAACTTTTAAGAAAAAGTACCGCACATTGAAGTTTTTCGTTATAAATCGATTTATCTATTTCTCCTACTCTTGCGTCATTGTACGAGAGGAAAAAATTTTCAAGTCACTCGAAAAGAAAAACTTCATATTGTAATGCACGCTTAAGACTGTCTCGCTATGTCTTGGCCACGTCAGATTTTTAACAATTGAACTTAGTATTTAATTTTTTTATCCATATTTATCGTAATTTTATGTGCGGAATTATGGAAGTAACAGCTGACAAATAAAACAAAATTAACTGCACGATGCAGCATAACAAGAAATTGAGTAATCGAAGCGAACTATCTCTCTCTCCCTCTCTCTCTCTCTCTCTCTCTCTCTCATTCGTCCACACGAACAATAACAATAAACACAACCGCAAACCGTACTGACCTGTGACAATCTCTCAAGGTTATGTAAAAATACATAACAGTAATTATGTTAAAAGATGGAAATACCACAGTATAGGTGCACCTATACTGTGTTATTATTGTAATCAACAGTGGCGTGCAGTGAGTTTTGGGGAAGGGTAGCTGTAAATATATTTCTAAAATAATTGGAAGAATATAGCATTATGGCATTATGTAATTTAAAAAAAAAAAATTAATTTAACCCCTAAGCCGTAAAGTAATAAAAAAAATAAACAACATACGTATTTCGTTATCATTGTCAGTAGAAGCAAAAGGGATAGAACCAAATTATACAACAACCAAGCCAGTGGTCAAGATTGAATCCAAATTGAAAAATTAAATACCTAATCGATACTAAAACGAAGCAGTAAACCGTGTCGAAATAACCAATAATAATCAGGAAGATGACTTAAAACTCTTGCATCCACCTAAAATCTAATTCTCTAGTAAATCAAACAATTTACTACTCACAAATAATTCCGCCGTTTATTATTATTAAAATTGGTGCATGTTTATATATATATATATATATATATATATATATATATATATATATAAACATGCACATATATATATATATATATATATATATATATATATATATATAAAAGGTAAAAATCGTGGGAAATTCGGTCTATTAAAAGGTTAAATAAAATTAAAAAGACATTTTTATTTCAAAAACCAATATATTTCGAACCTCATTTCGGTCCTTCATCAGGGTTCTAAAAATATAAAAACATATGGTAAATACAAAAATGAAACACAACTTATATAAACGTTACTACTTACAGAAAAATAATGTCTAAGAATATAAAATATAATACAAATGTATGGCGGAATAATAGATATAAATCAAACTTGATTTCAACGAACCTGTCAAAACATGTAAAGACAAAATATTTTGAAAAAACAGTAGTGTTACTATGATTATAATTTTAATAGACCGAATTTCCCACGATTTTTACCTTTTATTAATTTTTTCGGTCGATATCACTGCGTACCTCTATTAAAATGGGATACTACGAAGAAATTAGAACAATCCATGGAACAGAAACTGTGGTACATATGAAAAAATGGGCCAATTTAAATATTAAACTATCTTCATACAGAAACAGAAGAATATTTCTATTAAGTTGCAGAACTAAAAGAATATATCCTACACACATACAGCAACAAATTAAATGTCTATACAACTTATTTGAAGGAACTGACACTGACAGATGTACATCACTAGAACTTGAAAACATCTTATCAGACACAAAAAGGAGAATTCTTAATTTAGAAATAAAAGTTACATGCAAGATAATAAGAGATTTGGAAAATAGATTGAATGAAAGTGTTCTATTTGTACGTAACAAAATAACAAACGAGGACTTTAACACGTTCAATAGCAAACAGAACATGCACTATAAAAAACAATTTAATAAAACTAAAACTGTTAATATAACAAAACTAGAAAAACTAAATTCAATACAAAAAAAGCATGTAATTAACATAAATGAAAAGTGGACGGAAAATTACACGAATGTCGACATACCACAAGAAGTAAGAGACTTATTGTCACTCGGCCCAAAATTCTGCCTGAAATCTAACAACATAAATGATGTGAATATTCTGAAATTACTTACGGACGTGGAATACACTATTAATTTATGTAATAATACTAAACAAGACAACTACAGAGCAATGTGTACAAATATCATAACCAACTACGTGAATAAACTAAAAAATCAGTGTACTAAAACTACACAAAATACACAAGTTAAACAATGTAAGGAATTTATTAAACAGAATCCAGATATCTACATAATACAAGCTGACAAAAGTAATTGCACAGTATTCATAAAAAAAGAGGACTACATACAGAAATGCTTAAATATCCTAGAAGATCCACAGGCATTCCAACAAATGAAACAAGATCCAACACAATCGTTTCAATTGAAGAATAATGCGTTAATTAAAAAATTAAAAACACAGAAACAAATTGATGAACAAACAGCAAAAAGTTTGATGATATACAATGCAACACCACCTGCATTTTACGGAGTATTGAAAACACACAAGCCAGACAAACCAATACGCCCGATCGTCTGTGGAATTGGATCACCAGTGGAAAAATTGTCAAAATTTTTAACTACAATCCTCACAACTTCAATGGATCCTGAAAATGAATTTATTGTTAAAGATTCTTTTCAATTCGCAGAATTTATGAACAATTTTCAATTACCGGAAGGCTATGTACTAATCAGCCTGGATGTGGTATCACTGTTTACCAATGTACCTCTAGAACTGGTTATTGAAGACATAAACGATGACTGGGAAAACATAGAACAACATTGCACAATTAACAAAACAAGTTTTGTAGAATCTGTGCAACTTATTTTCAAATGTAATTACTGTGTCTTCAACGGTAAATTTTACAAACAAGTATTTGGACTCAGTATGGGTTCATCTCTGAGCCCAATACTAGCCAACAGGGTGATGGACAAAGTGGTGAAAGCTTGTATACAGAAATTGGATTTTGAACTACCTTTCCTAAAGCGATTTGTGGATGACATAATTCTGGCAGTACCTGAAAATAAGATAGAATACACGCTTGAAATATTTAACAGCTTTAATAATCATATTCAATTCACAGTAGAGAAAGAAACCAACAACAGTGTACCATTTCTAGACACTTTGTTAATCAGATCAACAAATAACAAAATTACATTAGATTATTACAAAAAACCAACTAATTCAGGTAGATTAATGAACTTTCACAGTGAACAACCACTTCGTATAAAGACAAATTTCATCACCAGCCTAAAACGAAGAATACAAAAAATTTCACATCCTACTTACCATGAAAAGAACTTCAGGGATCTAAAAAACACGCTACTCCAAAATTCATATCCATCTGCTTTAATAAATAAGTTACTCTTCAGCACTGAAAACAGGCCACCGAATCAACAAACTGTAGCCGAAGAACAAACATCAACACAGGCAAAATATAGTTCTATTACGTATAAGAAAGGGCTATCGAATAGAATTCAACATGTTTTTCAAGCCGAAAATATTAAAATAGCAACTAAATTTGATAATACACTCAGGCCTTTCTTCACCAGAACTAAAGAAAAAATACAACCACTACAGAGAAGCAATGTGATTTACAAAATTCAGTGTGCGAATTGTAATAAACAATATATTGGAGAAACTTGTCAAACATTAAAATCTAGGCTAACACAACATAAAAGTGACATTAAAATCCCGAGTAAATGTTGTGCAATGGCTGAACATTGTAGGCAACTAAAACATAATTTCAATTTTAAAGATGTGACAATTATAGACAATGAATTAAATAAACATAAAAGAAAACTTCTGGAAATGATGCATATATCAAATTCTGATAACCTGTTGAACAGTAAAACAGATATTAAAAATCTCAGCAGCACCTACAATTCTTTAATTAAAAGATTTAAATTATAATCATAGTAACACTACTGTTTTTTCAAAATATTTTGTCTTTACATGTTTTGACAGGTTCGTTGAAATCAAGTTTGATTTATATCTATTATTCCGCCATACATTTGTATTATATTTTATATTCTTAGACATTATTTTTCTGTAAGTAGTAACGTTTATATAAGTTGTGTTTCATTTTTGTATTTACCATATGTTTTTATATTTTTAGAACCCTGATGAAGGACCGAAATGAGGTTCGAAATATATTGGTTTTTGAAATAAAAATGTCTTTTTAATTTTATTTAACCTTTTAATAGACCGAATTTCCCACGATTTTTACCTTTTATTAATTTTTTCGGTCGATATCACTGCGTACCTATATATATATATATATATATATATATATATATATATATATATATATATATATATATGTGTGTGTGTGTGTGTGTGTGTATATTGTTGTTAGAAATTCATCATAAATTAATAACAGAATTATCTGCTTATGATTTCTTTTGATTTGTATTAGCAAAATATGTAGAATTCAATAAACCATAATTTAAATTTATCTATAATATTTATAATTATTACTTCTTAATTGCTAAAGATAGAAAAATAAAATTTATGTCGAAACTAGCACTGAAATAATTTGATTCGTGAAGCGCTTTGGGTACAGCATGGCCTTCGATGGTAACGTCACCACTGGCAAACTGGAGGCCTGTATATTCCGTGCACTTCGCGTGAACTCGACCTTTTTTTGAGAAAATACGGAAAAACTTGGCAACGCCGCGGAAATCTAAAATAAATTTCATATGTCCGTACAGGTGAATAAAATACAATTCAAAATATATAAAAATATAAATTAATAAAATTTGTGTAATCAAAACAGACGTAAAATTTAATATTCTACAACTTTCAAAAACACACACATACATATTATATGGACCCTAAAACGTGCTTATTCCCAATTTTTTGACCAAAAACAATACCTCCCTTATCTAGAGGTAGGCGGAAGGTACAAAATTTCTAATAAAAATTCTAGCCAATATTGTACTATATATATATATACAGGGTGGTGACTTGGACAACGCAGCATAGGGATTACAATGGTAAATTCTTAGTGTGCACTTATTTGCTTCCCTAATTATTTTAGAGCAATAGCTTATTTAGATTTTATCTAGAGAAAAAAATTCTGCATCTATTGATACCATTGTTTATAAATTTCTATTGTTCGGAAGAGAAAAAATCGAAGAAATTAAAATTAACTTTTTTACAAAAATCATTGATGCCATGGAATAAATAAAACAATAAATAAAAACAAGCGGCCTAACATTTGACGTTTAAATTATTAAATATCGTTGTTATAATGTATTCAATACAAGAAAAAGTAGAAGTGATTAAATGGTTTTATTCCGGAAGTAGTGAACGCGAAGTAAGTGCCATGTTTGGTGTTAAATATCCGAAACGGCCAATTCGAGCAAGTACTACAGCCCACAGGATAATTTTGAAGTTTGAGACTGCAGGCACTGTAATAAATAGTTACAAGTGTAATAATGACGTTCAGAATTTAATTCAGAACGAGGAAAATAAGAACACCTTTAATGTTTTGATATACATCATTCCCGAGTACTGCGAATTAAAAAAAAAACAAATACCAATCATATAAGTACCATTTTCACCAAGAGTTCCGAGAACATGATTTGGCGAGAAGAATTACATTTTGCTTCCAAATGATGGAAAAATGAAATGAGGCGAGAATTTCAAAATTTAGAAGAATTAAACAATTCTATTCAAGTTGAGTGTGCTAAAATATCACAAAGACAATTAGCAAATGTCAGAAGAGAATTTTACGACAGGTTGGGCCATTTTTATGGTAAATGGTGGTTTGTTTGAACATTTGCTATGATTTGTTATAATTTTGTGTTTATATGTTGTTAAAATAAAATCCTGTGTCCCAATACTCTTTTTATGGTTTTTCAATTAATTTATAATAAGTTTAGGTTCGTTACTTAATATGAACCTAAATTATACTGTTCCAAATGACATTGTTGTAATCAGCTTTTAGTTTGTTTTAATTTCCGGAATAAATCCATTTAATCATTTCTTTTTGTTGAATTGAGTGGATACATTATAAAAGCTGTATTTAATAATTAGTTTAAACGTCAAAAACCAAGGGCAAAAGTTAACGCGCTTGTTTTTTATTTATTGTTTAAATCTTTCCATGGCATCATTGATTTTAGCTTAAAAGTGAATTTTCTTTTTTTCGATTTTGCCTCTTCCGGACAATGGAAATTTGTAAACAATGGTATCAATAGAACCAGAATTTTTTTCTCTAAATAAAATCTTAATAAAGTTTTGCTCTAAAATAATTAGGGGAGCAAATAATTGCATACTAAGAATTTACCATTGTAATCCCTATGCTGCATCGTCCAAGTCACCACCCTGTATATATATATATATATATATATATATATATATATATATATATATATATATATATAACTTAAAGTTTTATTTATAGTCGCTGTGTTTTTAAAAACTTTTATTTTGTTACTAACAAAAGTACAATTTAAATCCAGATGTTTTCCGTTTAACAGTTCAACTAAGACTGAATACAATATAACATAAAATATTCTAAGACAACTACAATCTTATCTAATTATTCTAAAAGGGGTGTCGTGTTGCACCGTGGGGCAGTGCTGACGGTGCGGTACCCATCTTCTGGAGCGATGTAACTCCTCCCTCCTTAGAACAAAGCTCCCCCGGGAAGTTGAGATTCTTCTGGTTCGGCTTGGTGGTTCTGTTGATTTCGTTTAACCAATTTTGCAGTTAAACGTTTACATGAAACATAAATAATTATTATAACTATTCCAAAGTATAATAATAATGTCCAAATATTAAGTGAATAGTATCTCGTTAAGTTATGTTTAATTATTGTAAGAGTGTGGATTGGAATATCTTCAAGTTTAATTTTCTTTAATTTAATAGTTATGTTTGATATTTTATTTTCACTAAGTTTGAAATTTAGTTTTGGTAATATTAAAGGTGTTCCGGATGTCTTCTCCAAATAATTTAATGTTTTTTGTTTAAATATAATCGCACACTTATTTCCCTTTATTAGGTATACACCCACTAATATTTTAATGTTTGTGTTATCCGGGCACTGGACCGTGATTCTTTCTTCTTCTGGAAATATTCCCAAGTATTGGTTAATTTCAGGAATAATTTCGATGTGGTTTTTACTAATTTCTAATTTTGTGAAATGGCATTGGCTTGAGTTTCCCTTGAGCAGGATGTCTTCTTGACAGGACGGGTTGAAATGAGCGTGAAACTCATTTGGGCACTGGTATACTCTGCTTTTAGTACACATGCTACTTAGAGGCTTTATTTCATTATCTTTCGATTTTAAAAAGTAATTAACGTCAGGTATTACAGTAACGAATTCTGACTCATACCTAGTAGGTAATGGATGCAAATAATATAAATCAAAATCCTTTTCGAAATTTATTGGAATTGAAATAAAATAAATTATCTGTGCGTTTTCAATTTTACAATTTACTTTTAACAATGACTCATAATCCAACATATTTTCTAACTTTGGTTCAAAAGGTAATTGCCCTTGGTAGTAATGCGATATTCTATATAATTCTGATAACAGCTGTTCGGGATTTATGATAGAGGGGTGCAATGTCCTCATCTTACAAAATGTTATTGAGTTTTCAATATCTTGAACAATATTCAAGATTGTACTATAAAGTGTTATTAATTGATTATACAGGTCTTTTACGAAAAGAATTTCATTCAGATTAAGATTAAGGTTTAATAATTTATTCAAATGTTCAATTTTTTCTTTTAAAATAGATTCGTTATGCCGAATGTTTTGAATTGTTGTGTTAAAATTTCTTATTAATTTATTATTAACAGAATATGCCAGTTTTAATTGATTTTCAAGGTGATATTGGTTTTCTTCTAAATGTTTCAAAATTTGATTATATCTTTTGCCATCTTCTGCGTCCAAATTTCCTGTTATTTGTTTAAATATGGTCCCCAGGCCATCTATAAGGCCACGTTTACTTCTTGATTTTGAATAAAGTGTCATTCGATTTAGTTTTTCAACGATATTTCCACGAACATATTCCAAAATTTTATTATTATTTTCAAACTCAGTTAGTTGAGTGGTTTTATTAGCCACGTTTAGTTTTAGAAGATTATATTGTTTATTTAAGTTGTTGAATTCATTTAAGAGTGGGTTTAGGTCGTAATAGTGTACGAATGTGTGTTGAAGTTTTTCTAATTTTGCGGGTCCCAAGTTTATTGGCTGAATGCCTCTGTTCTCCGTTATGTTTATTATTTCGGATCCATAGCAGAACCCGAACAACCTGGAAGATTTTTAAATTTATTAATAAATTTTTTAGGTTTTTTAATATTTGAGAGGTGTATATTTTCAGCTGTATTACCGTGTCTTACATTTAATTTTGCGGTTTTTAATTTCGGGTTTACGCTTTTAACTATTTCTGCTTTATATTTATTACGCGTCTTTTGTTGTTTTTGACGATTTTTTACATATACTCGTTCTGGGATTTCCGGTAATTCATCGCGGTCTTCGTTACGTTTATTTATAATTTTTTCTTTATGATGTTGTAATTTTTCATTTATTTTTTTATACAATAATTTCATTTTATCTTTATGATGAGATATGTAATTATTTACTAATTGTTTATCAATTTCAATATTAAATGGGGAATTTATGTCTAGGTGACCAAGTGTTATTTCAAATGGTTTCAATTTAGTAACGGAATGTATTGTGTTATTATAGGCTAAAAGCGCATAATTTACTTTTGTCTCTATAGCTTCTTTTTTGTATTCGTCTTGATTGTTAAACAATCTTATATGTTCTATTAAAGTTGAATGGAATCTCTCAATGATGCCGTTAGATTCAGGATGTTGTGAACTAACGAAATGAATTTTTACTTTATGTAATTCTAATAATTCTCTAACTAGAGAGTTTTTAAATTCCAAGCCGTTATCTGAAATGATTGTGTCTGGTATACCGTGGTGAGTAAAGAATTTTATTAAATTATTTACAATTTCTATCCCTTGTGCTGAATTTAATCTGTATGCTTGAGCATACTTAGAGAATGAATCTACTACTGTAAGAAATTTTACTTTTTCTAGTGCAATGCTATCTACATGAATAATTTCAAAGGGTTTCGTAGGTGTGGGAGTAATGTTAAATTTCAATTTTAACGGTTTTCTATCATATTTAGTTAACTGACAGATTTCACAGTTATTTATATAAGATTGGATGAGTGTTCTCTGTTTTGGCCAGTAATATTGTTGTTTGATTCGAGCTAATGTCTCATCAAGTCCGCGGTGGTTGGTTTTTCCTTCGTGATAGTTCTGAATTAATTGAATCACTTCATCTTCGTCGTATACGTCTGTTAACATTCTTGTACATTTTACAAATTTTATACTAGAATTTTTTAAATATGTTTGAAGCACTCTACTGAATTTTTCATACAACTCATTTTTGAAATATAAATGATATTTAACTTTAGGTACAATAAATTCTTTAATAAATTTAATCATTTCTGACTCAGGGTTTGTTTTAGAAAATTGTACTAAGAATCTTTGTTTATTCTCATGAATTTTTAAAATTTTAGGATCACTGGGGCTATGTTCAACTTCTGATATTATAATTTGATTTTTTCCATAATTTACTGCACTTTCAATTATTGGTATACCAATAATTGGGTCTTCTAAATTTGAATGTATAGTATTGTCGCTATCATCATCGTCGTCTTGAACTTGAGTTTTCTTGTCTACTTCTACTATTAGAGACTCGTTGTCGTTCGGTATATTATTTTTATCTTTTGCAAGTTGCTGATTAAAGTCATCCATATATTTAAAGAATGCGTCACAATCATTAGTTTCATTAGCATTAAGTTCATAATCTGGTATTTTATTATCAATTGGTTTTTTATAAACAGTGATCATTATATCAGTATTTTTAAAAATAAATTCTAACATTGATTTTACATTTGACCATTGTAATAAGTCTTTACCACATCCTAATTTTGGGATATTTAAATTTTTTATTTTATGTTTTTGACAAAATGTTTTTAAATTTAAAAGTGTATAAAACATATCCTGATTTGATGGCTTATTATAATGATTAATTTTTGATATTAAATAAATTATAAATCTTGTTTTACTTTTTAAGTAAACTAAATTATATAATTCAGGTTTTTGAGCTTTTAATTTATATAAATTTTGAAATTTTTCTCTAAATTGTTTAGCGATACCACGAAACATTTCCAAATCTTTACTAACACAATGAGCAAGACTCTCATCGTGAGGTGCGTTAAAAAGATCACCTTCTACTTCAAAGATTTTATAATCACTAGGTAAATTATTTTGTTTACTTTCTAAGTACATTTGGTACTGAGCAAGAGGTGATTCTATTTCTAAATTTTCAGGGGAATTTTGAATAAGTGTTTCGTTATTTAGTGGTATACGGCTCAAAGCGTCGGCATTTGTATTTAATTTAGTGATTATTAATTTTTCTTCTTCATTCATATGATCGGTACGAATTTTTGATAAATCAAATTTTAAATTTTCTGTTTGTATAAAATTTAAATTCGGACTAGAGTACGTCTCGTAATTATCAATACTTTCAACGTTAATTGGTTTCAATAAGTTTAATTTAATTTGATCATTTGATAAGTTTATTACTGTGCAAAAAGCATGATAATTTTGGGCTTTGGATACACATTCGGGAATTAAAATATTATTAGTTTTTATTTCGGGGATTAATATTATGCCGTCTTTCTTATCTACTTGAACTCTGATTACCTTCTCAGTTCTCGGAACTAAGATAACGTGTCTACTTTCATATGAGATGTTGTTAACGTCTCCTTTATTCTCGGAATTGTGATGATTAATTTTAATTTTCGAATTTAATGTAATTAATAAATTTTGATTCAAATCTATAACTGTTTTTAATAATTTCAAATTATCTAATCCTAATAAGATATCAAATTGATCGTGAAAATCGAAAAGGTGATATTTTAATTTTAGGTTCTTTTTATTTAAATTAAATATTTTTGAAGCTGGAATAAAAGTACTATAATTTTCTGTAGATGTACCGTGAGCTGTCGAAATTTTGAAAGGATCATTAATTATCGAGTTTTTATAATATTTATATGCAATATTTGGTTTGATAAAGGATTTAGTACTTCCTGTATCTATGAGAACTTTTAAATTATTCTCGGGAAAAATAATGTACGGTAATTTACTTTGATTATTAGTTAAATTCATCAGTTCGATTCGTTGAACTGGTGCTGTTCTATTTCCGAGGCTACTACTCCTAAAAAATGGTTTTGTTCAAAATTTTGAAAATCGTAACTTGGATTTTCATCTGAGTGTTCTATTATGGTGTTTTCGTTTTCGGGAATGCAATTTAATTCGCATTCAGCGTTAATTTCATTTTCATCTATATTATACATTTCTTCGTGTACAGTGTTTTGCGCGGGTCTAGCATATTGCTGAGACGGTCCTGGTCGTGGTTGGAGAGTGTTTCTTGTTGAAATACTCATGGGTGTTGGTTTATAATTATTCGTAACTCTTGTTTGTTGTGTAAATTGTCTTGGTTTTTGAAATGTATTTTGAGTGAATGGTTTTGGTGTTTGATATGTGTAATTATTTGTTTTTTGGGGTTGAGAGTAATAAGTTATTTTAGGTGGTAGTTTATTTTGTTGGAATCGCGAATTATTTATAGGTTGTTTAAAATTATTTTGAATCGGTTTAATATTTTTAGGTGACTCGAATTGAAAGTCGTTTGTAAGCATATTTAATGCGGAACTTAAGTTTTGAGGATTTTTGGCACGCATAAGCTGACCAATGGGTTCTTTCAACCCTTTGAGTAAAATTCTCAAAGCATATTCTCTGAAATATTCAGTTAAAACTGGTTTCTCATTATTATTTTTATGAGTAGCAATGTAAGATGTTATCATGTTTAATACTTTTGTAATTTTATTATAAAAATCAAAAACGGTTTCGTTATGATTCTGTTTGAGTTCTGTTAACTCGATATTTAATGTGAATATATCACGTTTATCTGCATATGTGCTAATTAATGCATTTTTTAAATCATCCCATGTTCTAATGTCACAGGACGCAATGTTAACGGCGGCTTCGCCTTTAATTTTTGAATAAATAGTACACATTAAATATTCATTTTGGAAATCATTTGGGTTGGCTAAGTTGTAAAATGTATTTACTAATTTTTGGCAGACTTCTATGAATCTGGGCAATAATTCTCTTTCACCATGAAAGTCAGGAACCATGTCCAAATATTCTTTACGTAGTGGTACTACTGCCATTGTGTTTGTTAAGAGAGTTGCTGGTTTCAGAATTATTCTTTGATCAATGTGTAAATTTTGTATACGATCTTCTAGATCGGAGTCAGAATCGGACTGAGTGGAATTTTCTGTGTCTGAATTTAAGTTAAAAAGTGTTGAGCCTCTAAGCGACATGTACTTACAGCAAGAGAATCCAGTACATTGGTCCTTGGCTGTGTTGTACTCTTCCTGGAGTTGTCCTGTTGTCCTGGGCTCGGTCGCGCTGATGTCCTCTCAGCTCGTACGGGTCAGGTAGGCAGGCACCGGCTGATGTTCGCTCAGCTGGCGGGTCAGGATGCAGTTGATATTCGTTCAACTTTGTCAGAGACTTCAACTTTTCACTCGCGACTTTTGTCGATTGCCAAATAAATCGTTAGACGAAACAAAATTATATCCGTTAATTTTGTTTTGGCAATCCTACCGACTGCGCCACTTAAAGTTTTATTTATAGTCGCTGTGTTTTTAAAAACTTTTATTTTGTTACTAACAAAAGTACAATTTAAATTCAGATGTTTTCCGTTTAACAGTTCAACTAAGACTGAATACAATATAACATAAAATATTCTAAGACAACTACAATCTTATCTAATTATTCTAAAAGGGGTGTCGTGTTGCACCGTGGGGCAGTGCTGACGGTGCGGTACCCATCTTCTGGAGCGATGTAACTTATATATATATATATATATATATATATATATATATATATATATATATATATATAAACACTTAAATCTTGAATTTTTCTAAAGCCCTCTCCTGAATAAAACCATTTTATTATTTGCAGCTTTTCTTCATGATTAAAATTATTCATTCTTATGAATTTAGTTTCTTTTGCAAGACAATTATTAACTTGAAATTATTAGAAAACAGTAGTTATAAAGTTTGACAATCTTTTCTGACAGTTCAAACATCATGTAATTGTTTGTAATTTTGTTTCAATTCCATGGCTATCACTACAAATGAGCAATATTTATGAAACTTTAAAGTCGATTTTACGGGTTACAAGACGTGTAAAATAAAATCTGATTAGTGATTTAGATGCAGAATTAAATTCTCTTCAATTTTTATTTGAACCATTTTCGTCTAAAACCATTTGGGAACTTTTGCGCACGGAAAAACTGATTTCCCATGTTAAACGCCTATGGCCCGCTTTTTGATTTACACCCTGTATATATATATATATATATATATATATATATATATATATATATATATATATATATATATATATATATATTTTAAATATAACAAACTTCACTCTAGTCTATATCATTTATTTACTGAAGAAACTATCACTTCCTAAAAATCTAATCAGTACATAAATTGACCTCCGAATTCTAAATAAGAATTTTGATGTAGATATCGTCATTAGATTTTCAGTTATCATGGACGAAAATCGCACATAGTACATTTTCTATATATTTTATGTTTCCCGCCCTGGTATCCTGGTGCCTTCCTAATTTCCCAGCATCACAGCCTATATTGGTCCTTGTACATATTTGATTGCATCTGTTGCAGACATGCGGCCATCTATATCTACAGTCTTATTGGCAATCTGTGTCATAGTGACGTGTGCTGTTAACACGTGGAGCTACTGCATCCAAACAGGAATACCAAGAAACAATCCTTTTGAAATTGCCGCGTACCGGTGCGAATGTAGCCACATGTCCCCCGAACAATACAAAACTGAGATCAGCGTTGCCATGGACACACTGCAGGTGCGGCATCTGTATCTGCACGACATCCGCTTCCATGTTTTGGACAACACAGTGTTTGACAACAGCAGATACGCTGCAGTGCACAACTTAACCTTGAAGCAGTGCACCATTACCAACATAACGACTGACAGTTTTAACAAGTTCTACGAGTTACGTTATTTGTATATTTTAGAAAATAATTTGAAATACTTTAGCAGTGAATTTATTGAACCACTTCATAATTTGAAATTGTTGGACGCAACGAATAATAATATCCAACAATTAAATATAAATTGCTTTCAAAGAGCAAGTTTTAATGACCTAATTATAATCAATAATTCGCTCTCAGTTATACCAAAGGATACTTTTACTAGCTGTGATTATTTACATATGATAGATATGTCTTTTAATCAAATAGATACTGTTGAAAAAGGAGCCTTCATTGATTTGTATGTTTTAAATACATTATTTTTACATAATAATAAATTAACTACTGTACACACAGACACTTTTACAAATTTAACCTCTTTGCTACAAATTGAAATCACTGGCAACGATTTGCAACATTTAGAGCAGAATTGTTTCAATGGACTTGGTAGTATAACATTTTTAAATCTATCCAACATGAGTATAAATAATATAAGTACAGGTTCATTTCACGGTCTGAGCAATCTGTCCATTTTAAATTTAAGTTCAAATAGAATTGAGACATTGCCTTGTGAAATATTCGATCCAAACAACAAAATATCGGAGCTCGACTTAAGTAACAACCTCCTGGTAAACCTCCAAATTTGTACGTTCCAGTCATTATTTAATTTAGACTCATTGCATCTGAACCGCAACAAAATATCAACTTTGAAAGTTGAAACACTTTCAGCTTTGACCAACTTACGATATTTGGATATTTCCCACAACAGGTTCAGTTTTCTAAATCAAGTTGTGTTCCATACGCTGGAACGTCTGGAAGTTGTCAACATAAGTGCAAATCGGTTTAAATTCCTTGATCCCCAGAGCCTCTTTTCACATTTAAGACACTTGAGACAGGTAGACTTATCTGGAAATGTTTGGTTGTGTCACAATTTAACTTTGATTTGGAAATATCTAAAATCACGGAACATTTCATGCAATAGTAATATTCAAAATTACGAGAGTGAGAATATCGGGGGAATCGAGTGTTTCGACGACTTAGAAAACAGAGACACTGTAAACACTACACAAATAAATACAGAAATGAACGAGTTATTGAAAGTTGATAAATATTCAAATAATTTACTCACCAAGTTGACGAACATTTTAAACAATACAATGTATATTCTAAACAACACTGTTCAAAATAATCATAAAAATGTAACTAACATATATTTGTACAACAATGTTAATAGTATGAATAATAATTCCCATATTGCCAGTACCTCACACAACAGAGATGTTCTACAAAATGTTAATTCAGATGCAATTTACAAACTAATTTTAGCTCTTGTCATAGTTTATATTTCTTACAAATTTACAGCATTCGTTTATAAATTTTACAAAGAGAGATGTTTCAAAAATCAAAAAATACAACAAAGTCACTACACAAGAACAGAAATAGAAGTCTTGGACACTAAATGATTAATTGTTGGATGAATTTTATTATAAAACTAAAATATTTACAATATTGTAAAAGTTTTCCGTTTAGCAATTATTTAATTTTAATATAGAAAAAATATAGACACATTGGTCGCCATTTTGATGACGTAAGAATTCCACAATACATTTTCGTTTATAAAAACTTAATACTATCAACACACACTTTGCAATCTAATAAATTTTTTTTAAATCTAATGCTGTTTAATGCTGTGCGCGCAGATATATCAACTGTTTTATATTAACCTTGAATTATTTACCAATATTTTTACTAATATTTAGAAAATGTAGTTTATAGTTTATATAAATATTGCCGTTATAATAAGTTGATGACACTTACCTTACCTATTATACAATATTGTATATTGGTGAACAATGATATATTTATAATGGTGGTAGAAAACAATTTTATAATATTTTATACATGTTCAAGTGTTTTAATATATATATTTTTCTAGTAATTTCTGCTTCTCTTTCTTTTATATGAGGGTCGTTCAATAAGTCCTTAGAAAAAGTAGAAAAACACATTTTTTGGGTAGATTAAATTAAATTAAACCGACTGTGCCTTGTGATATGCCTGTAGCCTCAACTATTTCGCGCACTTTGATTCGTCGGTCACTTAAAACCAGGGTTGGAAAAAATCATGATTTATTTAAAAAAATCACAAATTATTGATTTTTTTGAATTAATCATGATTATTTTGATTTTTTTTTATTTTTTTGATTTTTTTAATTTTTTAAAATTATATCACACAATGGAATAAAAGTAATTAGTATTTAACCAGTTATATGAAAAATACCATTATAAAATAAGTAGTTTATTTTATTATTGCACATTTCAACTCAAGTTGTAACACGAATATAATATATACGTGTTTAAAACTCAGGCGGCCGCGGTAGCTTAACATGTTCATACACGAAATTTATGTCTTCATATTAAAAGATTCTTGCATTCGAACTAGTTCATTTGTTATGTAAAGCTTGTGACAAGTGCTTATAAGCTAAATTAAGAAATAAATTAGGGGTTGAACAGGCAGGAAAATTGGTATTCTTGTTTAAATATTATAACTGTAAAACTACCGATTAGGACAAAGATAAGATATTTTTCCACAAGAATGTACATATGTTTTCTTTATTATTATTATAAATTTTGGTGTTTCGTTATATATATATATATATATATATATATATATATATATATTTTTTTTATGATTTCATAGATAATTGTTTTTGTATTATAATAATAATTTATTTAATAAATATAGAAAATTATTATTTCTGTTTTTTTTTTAAATCCTTAAAATGTGTTTTAAAGAATTGAATTTTTATTCAAATGTATTTAAAAATTACTTGATTTAAATTGTAATTTTGTTCTATAGTAGAATAAAAATATAATTAAATTAATACAAAATACAAAAAAATCAAAAAATGATTTAAATCAAAGATTTTTTTAAAAAAATCACTTTGATTTAAATAATGATTTAAATCAAGCCAACCCTGCTTAAAACCATATCGTGGATTTGGTCAATCATTTCGGGGGTAGACACTTCTACAGGGCGTCTGGAACGATGTTCATCTTTTGTGGGTATACGGCCACGTTTAAACTCATTCACCCAATTGTAAACAGTTGCAAACACAGGAGCAGATGTGCATGAACTTCATCCAACTCAGCTTTAGTTTCTTTCGGCGTTCAGCCTTTTAAATACAAATGTTTAATCACCGCTCGAAACTCACTCTTATCCATTATTATAAACAATCAAAAGTTTTTTACTACAATTGACAACAACAATGAAACTACGTGACGGCTAAAGCTAAAACACTACAGTTGACTAGTAAGGAGTGCTACTTACTGGAAAAAATTCATTTTCGATACTAAGAGCACCATCTCTTGGATTTTCTAAGGACTTATTGAACGACCCTCGTATCTTCTTTCAACCTTCATAAATAACAAAACGTGACTTGATTTAATATCTCTAGATAAATAAAAAATTGCTATGTTTCGGCATGAGTAGACGTATTTTTTAGTCACTGCACGTTTTTCATATTTATTTATTTACTGACTTTTTTTTTGTTTAAAAAAGAGTAATTTTAATTTTGCAACAATGATCAAAATTAGAGATACCCCGGTGTTAAAGGAAGCTGTCTCTGCTGTACTTGGTGACACCACCTTTACTGACGAACATGTAAATAAAGTTGTTCAGCGCTTAAATAAAGAGTTAGAGGATCAAAAGCGATACTACGAGGATCAGTGGCGTGCAGTGAGTTTTGGGGAAGAGAAGCTGTAGATATATTTTAAAAAAATAATTGATAGAATATAGTTAGTGTTTTATTTATTTTACAGTTACCTACGGCATTATGTAATTCATAATGAAAAAGATAAATTTATCCCCTAAACCATGATAAAAAAAAACTATATACGTATTTCGATAACTAAGTTATCATTATCAGTACAAGCAAAATGGATAGAATCAATATTACTCTACTTGTAAACCATGCCAGTGGTCAAAATTGAATCCAATTAAAAAAAAGGCAAACTTTGTATACGCATTAAATAGATGTTGAGTGTTTTCAGATTTAAATTTGTATATGCATATTTAAATAAAAATGATACATTTTTAATTTTGCATTTTTCTCAAATATTTTGTATTATTTGGTCATTACATGTATACATCATTGAATTCAGAAAAAAATACTGAATCGAATAAGCAAATAAAAAAGTAGGTTGCCATTTAAAATAAAAAAGTTGCATCCCGCATTTTGAGAACCACCGGTCTAAAAATATTCTTTTTTCGCTCATTTTAATTGTCTTATAATATAGAAATTGTTTGCTAATTTAACCGACCTCGTAGCTCTTATAGTTCTCGAAATAGCAATAGTGTACCACTTAAAATGAACACCCTGTATATATATAAAATTTAAATTTCTCAATAACAAGCATAAAATAGAATAGATCACAATATCGGGTAAGTACCCTAAAATAAGATTACCAATATAATATTGACGGAATAAAGAATCTATCGCAGTTGAAACACCAGGTTGCCACCCTTAAAATAGGAGTTTCGACGAGTTGAAGTAGTTTACGCGGAGTACAGGTCCGTCGCCACCGATTTGTAGGATTCATAAATAAATTGGAGTGATCTCACCGGGCTCTCGCAGTATTTTCCCGTCACCCCGCTTGTGATTGTTGGCACAAGTTGGGTATCCGTCCCGATGATAACACGCCTATCGCTTCCTCGTTGGTATTGTCGATGAGGGAACTCCTTACTCCGGGCCTGACCCCGCCGAATTGCGATTTATATTTTTTTACGGCTATCTTAGCCCAATACAAACTGGCTATAAAGAAATCCTTGCATTAAAGCACCAATCGATTGATAAAAGAGCCCAACACTTACGCAGCGATGCCCCTGTTTCCTTCAAATCGAAGTGTACCTCGTGTAATTAATGGAATTTGTAGCTGCTAATCCGTTAATATAACGATGAAATACTCTCGGTATTTGTGCCAATAGTAGGTGGAAACTAATCCGTTGAATTAACGTGCCACGTAAACCAAATCACTTTTTAAAACTTCAAATTTCCCCAAAAACTATCTCCTGTGACCAATTCCACGCTACTCGCTAACAAATTCTTACACAAATTGCCTGTTACTCGTTTGAAATCTTCAATTTACATTTCCTCGACTTTAAAATCTACCCATCATTAAAACAATTATTGACATCTGTTGGCTCTTTTCATCAATCGATCGCGCTGACAATGCAGTAATCTTTATTTTTGATTTACATAGAAATCAAATCGTAACAAAACCTCGATGATTTTCAGCATTTTAGGCGGTAAAATTTAAATATTTATGTAATACAAAAAGGTTGAAAATTATTAAAAAGATCGTTTTAAATATTCTTAATCAATTTCAGAATTTTCTTTTTAATCTAAATTCATTGAATTGACAAAAAGTTATTTTGAACTATTGTCAATTGTTTTTTTATAAATGTCATTTAAATCCTACCGTGTTTCGTATCATATTAAAAGTTTCACGCATAAGATTTAAATTCAAGTGTCATAAAGTTATTTTGGATGATCGTCAATTTTTTTTATATATGTTACTTAAATCCTGCCGTATTTGGAACCAAATTACAGGTCTCACGAAGGAGATTTGAACTCTAGTGTCATAAAGTTGTTTTAGACGATGGTCAATTGTTTTCTATAAACGTTATTTTAATCCTACCGTGTTTGATATCAACGTAAAGGTCTCACGCATATTATTTAAACTAAAGTATCATAAAATAATTTTGGACGAGTGTCAATTGTTTTTTATAAATGTTATTTCAATTTTACCGTGATTGTTACCAAATTAAAGGTTTAACGGAGGAGATTTAAACTCAAGTGTCATAAAATTATTTTGGACGATTGTCAATTGTTTTTATAAATGTTATCAAATTTCTACCATGTTTGGTATCAAATTAAAAGTCTCACGCATTTAAACTCGTGTCATAGAGTTATTTTGAACGATAGCCAATTGTTTTTTATAAATGATATTTAAATCCTACCGTGTTCGGTATCATATTAAAGGTCTCACGGAAGAGATTTAAAATCAAGTGTCAAAATGTACTAACATGAAAGCGAGGAACGAAGTGATGAGCTTGCTTCACTGATATACTAACATGGAAGCGAGGAACAAAGTGACGAGCTTGCTTCGCCGATATACTGGACATGGAAGCAAGGAAAGAAGTGACGCGTTTGCTTTGCCGGTTGTTTGGTATTAAATGAAAAGTTATTTAATTCTACTCTTTCTATATTTTCAGTCGTGCTTCGAAATTAATTACAAGAATACAAACACATCGGTAATATAGCTCCCTATAATGTAGTTTGAAATAGTGCGTTCTGATTGGCCCGAGGTAGAAAAGTGACGCAAAAAGTTAGAAGTTGCTTTTCTCCTGTGTCTCTGCGTTGCGCTTTGTTATAAAGCGGTATTATATACAATCCCGTATATTAATCTTTTGCTTTACTTTACTTTGACCGACTTCTTACGTTATTTCATTATATATCCCGCTTTTAGGAACCATTTTAACGATGTCTTTCTTTTACTCAAAAATACATGGATTATTAGATATAAACGAAAATATATATTTTACAATTTTTAATTTTTGCTTACATTTTCCAATATTAAAATTTAAGTGATTTTGGTGTGCACTTTCTTCACACACTTTGTAACAATAAATTTGTGGGGTTCTCAATTTTTTATCGTGTTCCGTTTTCAAGTTATGAGTGTCAATTTTAATTTTGATTAAAAGTTTTTTTCTACTGTTTCTTACTTTGAAGCGGTACGACAATTTCTATATGTTTGTTTATTTTAATTGTGTTAATATTGTTTTCTATGGCCATAGTAATGTTTTGATTTGGTATCAATACTGTTTTCTTTTGTGTGTATGTTTTTTTGTGGTTTATGCTATTTTTCGGACGACTCCGAGGGCCGAGCGCACGTGTCCACTACGTCATGAGATGACATCAGCGCGTTCGTAGTAAACAACTTGACCAGCGGGCTCGGTGTGAGTTCTGCGACGTACCACCGCAGCTGCTGCTCTAGGCGTCAGGCAGTCTACCACGGGTCGGGGTGCAGAGGAGTACTGACTGCGCGTGGCACCCTGGGGTTTTCTGAGGGAACGAGAGGGAAATTTTTGTATATATACTGTAAAATCTGCTTCAGTCGGGGAGACCATGCGTGGTCTCCACTCTGACTTCATGTTAGCGTGAGTCTTTGAGTTCTCACCTTCCTCATTCCGCTCTAGTTGCTTTGGCTGGCCATGGCACGGAGTTTTCCTTTCCTCATTTTGTTGCTTTGGCAGGCCATGGCACTGATGAGGTCCTTTTATTTATCTTCCGCTCTAGTTGCTTTGGCTGGCCATGGCACGGAGTTTCCTTTCCTCATTTTGTTGCTTTGGCTGGCCATGGCACTGATGAGGTCCTTAATCCTTTTACCCATCTTGTTGCTTTGGACGCGAGGCACAGGTGATCCTTAATCTTCCGCTTTTGTTGCTTTGGCTGGCCATGGCACTGAGCATCCTACTCATCCTGTTACCTTTGGCCAAGGTACGGATGAGATCCTTAATTAACCGATCTTTGCTATCCAATATCTTTCGTTTGTGGAACTCTCGACTCAATGACATGATTCAGTTTTAAGAATGGTTATTTCTCACAAAAGTAACAATTCATTTGGGGCAAGATTAGTTTGCGATACTGACAACGGCCACAATGATATAATTATTGAATTTTGAATATTTCTTTGATCGAGTGTTTTCTGTTTTTTTTTATGTGCAATAAATGCACCAACGTTAACAAACTTCTCCATGTGGAGACACCCTGTGCTTTGCGCAGACTACGAATTTCTCTGTAAAGAGACAACTGTACCTGTATTACACTTGTGCAGTATAAACTACGATAACAGAAAACACTGATTCGTAAATTTAACAGTAAATAATCTGAGTGTTGAATACACTGTGAAATTGTTGTGGTTCGTCTGGAAGTATCAATGTTGTTTAATTTATGAGATATTTAAATTTGATAAACATCATTTTGATTCTTTGATTTATTTGGTTCTCTCTGCTTGAGGTTTTTGTCGTGGTTTCCCTCTTGCGATTAAAGGCGAATGCCGGAGAGTAGTTTTAGTTTTTCCACGACAGAACTTTGTGTTCGTTCTAAATTATTATATTATGATGATTTTCTTTTATTTTGGTTTTTTTATTGGTTTCAATAAATGCACAAGGTGTGACTTCACAGTCATGTCTTTTGGAAGGAATTTTAACTCTTTCATTTCAACTGAACCTATCCCGATTCCTCCACCTTTGATAGCTACTTCGTATTACGGACATTTTTGGGGTTACATTTATTTTATTTCAAACACAACGTAGGCGACGATTGACGGTTATTTTTATACTAGACGATTGTACTGTTACAACTTTATTTTAAGAATTAACATAAAAAATTAGGAATTTTTTTTTGCCAATTAAAATAATCACTGTATCAAAGTTATTAAAGCAAAAATTATAGGTAAATCTGTCAATTAACTACTTCACCACCGATTGCGACGATACATGTTATGTTTTTCGAAATAAAAAATAAATAAATATATCATCACGCCTTTTACCCATTGTGGATGTAGCACTCTACTTACGTAGATCTCGGTAAGTGATATATTTTTACGTATGAAGTGCGGTTACCAGCCGGCAAATCATAGCCCCCAAGGATGTTAGTGGAGGGAGAATCACAGGGATAAATTTAAATTTGTAACTGTCGGCAGCGGGATTCAAACTGAGGATCTCACAATCCACAGTACCACAGTTCGATACGTTACCACGGAGCTTTTTACCTCATATATGTATAATGTACATAATTTTTCTAAGTTCTTCTGATATTTCTCAATATCTATTTATATTGAAATCATAATAGTTATTATAAAAATAAGCATATACATGTTATATTCCATTTTTATTATATTTCTAAATACTAAATTTTTGAATACTGTTTACAAATTGACAAATAAATGCTGGTTACAATACAAAATGTCATTGATACGTTCAAGTAATTAATCAAATTTAATTCCTTTGTCTTCGGCGTATCTGCTGTACTTCTCCCGGTGTTCCCCGTTGGGATCGAACTTCGCCGCCAGTTTGTCAAACACGTCCTTCTTGTTGTTATACACAAAAGTGAACACCTTGTCTACCTTCTGCTTCTGCACGTCGCTGCATTTCGAGCATTCGGTGTTCAGCGCGTCCGGCATCACTTCTACAGGACAAAATAAATCATAAGTAAAGGTAAATATCATTTTGTAACTATGATTTATGTAAAACTAATAAATATTTAAGTTTGGTCAGTTTTTCGGGCGCTTTATGAATACATTGAACCTACTTTTCAACTCGTTGGCGTCCGGCGTGCAACCCACGTCATCCAGTAGGCACTGGACGTACTTAGCGAACAGGCGCTCGTTCTGGAGGATCTGGTCCACGTCGATGGTGTCGTACTTCGTCGTGTACTTGTCCTCCTGCGGCGCCGGGACGCCGCTCACCGCCACCAGCACTACTGCCAACATTACCACGCTACTACTGTACATTGTTGATTGTATTTGTTGTTGTTTCTGATGCTTCCAGTGGTATGATTTCTGAAATTTGTGGACGGTATTTATATATTTAAAGAAATACATAATAAGAATAAGATTAACATAATCGCATGTTGTAATGTTTGAACAATGCCCATAAATTTGTTGTCACCTTGATTTAATAATTTATTAATGATTTCATGAGTGAATGTATTAAATATGAAATGTGCAAATGATACAATCTAGAGGAACCCACATATGAAAAAAGTTTACAAATTCAATTAAATCCCAATATTATATTATCAAATATAGGATCGACTGTAATCGTAAAATTATTAGAACGAAGGTTTAATCAGAAATATTTGTTAATGTACATGGTACAGGATATTTCAATAATCTTGTTATCTGTTAATAATTTTTGTATTTGAAAAGGTACGTGGTTGGTTAAATGAGCAAAATTGTGCCATTGTACAAGCGAAACATAGGCGTTTAACATGGGAAATTAGTTTTCATTAGCAATGCTTCCCTAATTATTTTAGAGAAAAAGTTCCAAATGGATAAGGCAACTTCTAATTTTATGCTAATAATTTTTTTCATTGATCCGGATGCATAAATTTTTGCTTTATAACATCCATTTGAAATTTTTGTTTAAAATAATATTAAATTTGGAAACATTGTATCGTATATAAACAACATACAGGGTGTAAATCGAAAAGAGGACCAAAGGCGTTTAACATGGGAAATCAGTTTTTCCATGCGCTAAAGTTACCAAATGGTTTTAGATAAAAAAAAATTGTAGAAAATTTGATTCTAATGAGTTTTTATTTAACCTTTTTTGTAATCCGTAAAATCAGCTTTAAAATTACATAAATATTGATCATTTGTAGTGATAGCCATGGAATTGAAACAAAATTACAAACAATTACATGATGTCGCAAATGTTATGTGAGCTGCCACATTCTACAACCTACATTAATTTTAAAAACATGGAAAGTAACTCCTGTTGTCCTTTGTCGGAGCGTAAGTAATAAATAATATGTATAATTTTTTTCGGTATAGTTGTCAAGTTCAATGTTTAGGTTAAATAAATTGTGGTTCAATATTCAAATGTACGAATTTCTTGTAATTTATAATGTAAAATATTCTAATAATTATCTCATATACTGTAGAAAATAAATGTACAAAGGCCTTAATAATTGATTGGAAACAAGAAAATCGGGAGACTATTGCCAATATTTTTAATTACTCTTTAGAACTAAGACCTCGATCTGCAAAGCAATTTAAAAGAAAATTTCGAAAGAAATGTAAGAAAAAGTGTAGAACAAGAACATGTAGGTTTTTAAATTTGAAATTTATTATCCAAAAACTATTTACGAATATGAATACGTATAAATTTTTATCAGCAAGATTACATAAACTGCTAAAACTAAATCAATATAACGAATTAACGTTTTAGTTATTTATTAATTTTTGAAGCACATTTTTAAAACCGTTGCTAGTTCATCTTCATGTTCGATTACTAATGAACAAGACAACAAGAGTTGCTGTTGGTTGAATTACAAAAACAAGAATAGCCTCTAGTTTCACAAATATTGGCGATGGATAAAAACGTACTACTTGTTATTAAACCTGGATCTATTCCCATCAAATCAAATAGATCATTTCACAAGGGAACTACCAGATTAGTGCAGAATATGAGCAATTCTATCCCATGAAATTCCAATTCAAATTGTTGCCAATTCCCAAGTTACGCAAAAAAACATCCACTTTAACATTAAATACGAAAAATTATAACTCTAAAGCCACAAACTCTAGAAAATTACAGAAAACTTGTAGAAATAACCTATTTATTGGTGTTTCTGTAACACAAGTTTTCGAAACGAGATGTTTCATTTTCCATATTAAAATATATTAATAATTCTTATAACTATTTTTACATTTATTACAATAATTGTAAGAATGATAATTTATTGCAATATTGTACTAATTTTAACAGTTTATTGATGATAACAATTTATTCGTATTGATTACAACAATATATTCTTATTGATTATAACAATGTACTTGTATTTATTACAAGAGTGAATGCACTGATTACAATAATAAAAAAATTGTAATTTCAAATAACCTAAAAATGCATTTATCAAACTCGAATTTTACGAGTTCTGGGGACAAAGATATTTTATATCTTCGTTTTTTTTACTCAATTCTATCTTCGTTTGAATTCACTTTTATAAACCATGTTATAGTTGCTTTATTTTCTATAACAACTTTTCAAATTATTTACTGAATATGCTCAAAAAATCAGATTTGCACAAAACGCAGCACTATATTCAAAATCACTAGGCAACAATTCTTGATGACAATGAAAATTATATGAAAAATATATATTTTTTTTATTGTTATATACCGCCATATTCTGATTTCAATGTCTGCTGCGATTAGTGCGATTTGTCGTAAACTAAAAGTGTAATTTTCTTCAATTAATGCATGCACATTTTCTTCAGAATTACGTTGTATTTTTTTTATTTTGCAGCCCTTTATTAAACGTACCAGTTTTTTTTTTTTCAAACCTCTTCATAAATCTTTCAATAGTAGTTTTACTTGGAATTCGATGTGTGTCTACAAAACGATTATTAAATCTAGAATTTTCCTAAAACTCTCTCCTGAATAATTAACTTGGAATTATTAGAAAACAGTAGTTACAAAGTTTAATAAACTATATTTTCTGACAGTTCAAACATCATGTAATTGTTTGTAAATTTGTTTCAATTTCATTGCTATTACTACAAATAAACAATATTTATAAAACATTAAAGTCGATTTTACGAATTACAAGACGTGTAAAATAAAATCTGATTAGTGATTTAGATTCAGAATTAAATTCTCTACAATTTTTATTTGAACTATTTTCATTTAAAACCATTTGGTTACTTTTGCGCACGGAAAAACTGATTTCCTATGTTAAACGCCTATGGCCAGCTTTTTTATTTACACCCTGTATATATATTTATTTAGTAGCATATTTTAGGAACCGCTGATACAATTTTTTGTGTATTCTGATTTGGATGTTTGTGTTACAAGTTGACTTGATTTTAACAACAATCCATCAGTCGGAAGTGATAGTTTACTTAAAAGCTCATACGATTTGTAAGCTTATCTCAGCAAATAAATGAATAACAGTTAATGTTATAATAAAAAAATAGTAATTTGAAACTGTTTTCTCTACTTTATACCATTTAAATGTTGATCAGTTGATGGGACGCATCAGATTTTATATTTTTTCAACAGGTTCTAATGTATTAGTATTTCCTTATATTTATAAATTATCGGACCCCATGATAAATATACCAGTCGTCGAATGATCTAAACAGAGATTTAAACTAATACAAAGCAGTAAATGTTAATATACAAAATATGCGTAGAATGGATCAGATATCATATTTTCGTTAATATATGTGAATAGAGATTTGGTAAGAAACTAGAACAGATAGTTAGGAAAATTTTCTAGTACCTAAAGTAACATGGGGTGACATTGACCACTGGGGTGAACATGGTCGAACAGTTAAAAAATGTTTCATGACCTCATAGATCATACGATGATTTTTATAAAATAATTTTCATTACAATATTTTTTAAAGAACACTATACTTGTTCACCACATAAAGTAAAAGTGAAGTATATCATTACTTAACATGAGTATAAAAACGAATTCTTTTAAACTTTAATATAAAAAACTTAAAATGTTATATCGAAATAAAAAATATTTTTGAATCAACTTATAGCATAAGATAAAAATTCGACATAATACATGTAAGAAATTGCTTTCATTGTTTGAAGAATCTGTACATTTGCGCACTTTTTGAAGTAATTTGGGGTCAAGTTGACCTAATGTGTTAACAAGATAATTTCATTGATTTGAATACGGAATTGTGCAGCAGGTGTACGTTATTTTACTATTCCACGGGTGTATAAACATAAATAGGGCACTAAACGCCTTAAACAAACGTTAGAAATATATTTAACAAAAGTACTAGACAAAAAATACGAATACCTTAATCGCACTCCAAAAAAGTAGCGCATTTCGAAAGGTGCACTTGTAAATAAAGTGAGGAAGATGACTTGGTCGAAGGTTTAAAACGTGTGAAAAATGTAGATTTTCCTTGACCATTTTAACCTACATTTAACAATTTCAGTAAAATACAAAAAAATATAAGTTTGTCAATTGCGCCTTAGGGATGAACTATATTTGATGCTTTGCGTCTTAGGGATGAACTATATTTGATGCTTGTTAAGCTAAATTTTATTTTTAGGTAAAATTTAATAATTCGTTCGCATTTAAATTAATAATTTTATGTTAACTTGTTTGGTTTGGAAAATTTTAATTTTTTTGTAGGATTTTAAAAGAAGAATTAATGTTTGCTCTATTTCAGTAATCTTCGCCCTAGATAGTACTACTATCTATGTTTCAATGTAGAGTTTTCAAGTTGACTAATGTTACCTTTTATATTTTTCAAATTGAATGGTGTAGAATAGTAACAATTAGAGACATATAGGGTGTTTCAGACCACCCGTACCCCCCGATTATTTTGCGAACAACAAAACGGATTGACAAACAAAAAAATACGTCCAAAATATTTTTAAATGTTCTATTGAATGATACCAAATGAGAGTTTCACTTCGAAATTTTATATAGGGACCCCCAGTTTTTATTGCAGATTCGAATTCAGTTATATAAAAAATCAAGCTTTTATCCAAAAAAATTTTTCGGTACGCGAAAGATGGCAGTTTTTTCTATTTCTGAGAAGATCAGATTTGAAAAATAAATTAAAGGCGTGTTAACCTTTTGAAAATTGTAAATTTAGGGTTAATCGTATTGATGATTTTGTTCCTCTAAATATCACATTGTCTAATGAATGTATGAGGAAGTATTCAACCATTTTTCGGTATTTGTAATATTAAATTTTTTAAGTTACTGTAAAATAAAAGTATGCACCAATTCAAAATTATTTTTAACGTAATTAAAATACAAACCTTGAAATAATTTTGCATTTAAATAATTCGAATTTAATTACATTAATTAAAACTTTTCGTAGGGAATAAGTATATTTCAATTTTCAGGTATATATATATATCTACAAATAATTTATTGCAACATGCGATATTTTCATATTTCTTATGAAATTCTCATTACGTATTTCTTTTTTTAAATATATAAATACCGTCCACAAATTTAAGAAATCATACCTCTGGAAGCATCAGAAACAACAACAAATACAATCAACAATGTACAGTAGTAGCGTGGTAATGTTGGCAGCAGTGTTGGTGGCGGTAAGCGGCGTCCCGGCGCCGCAGGAGGACAAGTACACGACGAAGTACGACACCATCGACGTGGACCAGATCCTCCAGAACGAGCGCCTGTTCGCTAAGTACGTCCAGTGCCTACTGGATGACGTGGGTTGCACGCCGGACGCCAACGAGTTGAAAAGTAAGTTCAATATATTCATAAAGCGTCCGAAAAACTGACCAAACTTAATTATTAGTTTTACATAAAGCATAGTTACAAAATGATATTTAACTTTACTTATGATTTATTTTGTCCTGTAGAAGTGATGCCGGACGCGCTGAACACCGAATGCTCCAAATGCAGCGACGTGCAGAAGCAGAAGGTAGACAAGGTGTTCACTTTTGTGTATAACAACAAGAAGGACGTGTTTGACAAACTGGCGGCGAAGTTCGATCCCAACGGGGAACACCGGGAAAAGTACAGCAGATACGCCGAAGACAAAGGAATTAAATTTGATTAATATATATTTACTTGTCTATGGTTCAAGTGAATCTCCGTGCATTCAACTAAATGGTACAAGACTACAACGTAGTACTGTGGTAAAGAGTTTGGGCATGTTAGTTGATAAAAATTTACTTTTCCGGGAACACTTGACAAAAAAGTTAATTTCAGCTAAATTAAAACTAAAAGTGTTGTATCAGTACCGTCAATTACTTCTCCAGATGTTAAATTTCGCCTTGTCAATTCATTAATATTTCCTCTACTAGAATACTGTTCATACGTCTACGTACCAAATTTAACAAAAGGTGACAAATACAAAATTAATCATTTGCAAAATAGCTGCTTGAGATTTGTATTTGGTGTACGTAAATTTGACCATATTTCCCTGTACCGTTCCAAAGTTAATTTGAATTTTTATTGAAGATAGAGTAAGAATACTTTTTCTCTGTCTCATACACAAAACAATAACTACCGGATGTCCACAATATTTATATGAAAAGCTTGAATTAAAAAGACATAAATATGCTTTACGTGAAAATGATATATATGTTGTGCCATCCTTCAGCAAAACTAAATATAAAAATTCTTTTTCATACTTAGCTCCTACTCTGTATAATAATATTCCAATCAATTTAAGGTCTCTATCATGTAATTCTTTCAAATGTCATATAAAAAATATTTTTCGTTAAGTTAATTTGTGTACTTACTATTATTATCATTGTCAAAAATTGCCTGAATTCTTATTATTACTATTAATTGTTTTTGGTATTATTACTTTGTTTACTATTGTTTACTTGGTGATTAATAGAAATTGTAATTTGCGTTTTTTGTTATATTTTTTTCTATTTCATATGTATTTTTTATTGTATTTCATATGAATTTTTTTTGTATTGGTTATGTGGAAGATCAGCTTTGGCTGAACCTCGCCATTGAGATATCTCTCAATAAAGCAATATTATTATTATTATTATTATTATTATTATTATTATATTTAATAAATTGTACTTATGTATGTATGTATGTCAATATAAATTATATAAAATTAAATAGAAAAAAATGCATGACTAGTCCAACTTCTCTTATTTTATTACTAACAAAATAATGAACATTCTTGTAACGTGCACATTATAAATTTTTATTAGTAATAACATAGAAAATTTCGTAGAATAAAAACGAAATTCCAACATCGTAAAGCATCCTTAAATCAAGGAAAATCAATATAAACGTAAAGATTGGGTGACGGCTGCGTTTACTCCAGGGCTCGGGTATTACCCAGAGATATAGTAAATTGGTGCTAGGGTGAACCGTAGTTGGTTAGTATTTATTTTTCTATTAATTATAAAAATTTATTATTACTGTTTTATATCGTTGTAAAGCAAAACAAAACTGTATTCAATAATGTCAAGGCTTACTATGACCTTCATATGATAATTGAAAGTTGATACCAGTAACTTATAAATTTTTAGATATAAATTTTTTTTGTGAAACCGAACGCGAAATGAGTATTTCGCAGTCGTAATGCAAAATGATTGTTTTGTACTCTATTTCGCGGCCGCTAACATAACAACGACCGAAATAGAGTACAAAACAATAATTTTGATTCTTTAAATGCCAACTTTCTATTTACAATAAAATTGTTTAAAATTAATAAAGTTTGTAATTATATATATTTTTACGGTTGTATAAAAAATAGTGTGCACACGCTAAATCCTTTATCGCCCTCGAGATTGTCTTGCCACGGCCGCTAAAGAATGATTTCCCGGTCTGCGTATACAAATAGAAATAACTATTTGAGTACTTCAGCAATTTCATCATTAAAAAGTGTCATAAGAAAGTGCAAACCAAAATCTTATATCATTATCAAAGTTATTAGCAAAAAATGAAAATCACTAAATTTACATTTTAGCCAATATCTATACCCAAAATCACAAGTTTTTACAGTACGGTAGACATAGGAATACAGTGTTGCTAAATATAAAAGAGTAACGTGTTAGACAAAGACGGAAAGTCCAGAGATGGATTATTTTGTTTTTCGCTTGTCTATAATTAAAAAAAAAATTACTGACAATTTTTCCGCCTTTAATAGGAATAATAAAAATTACATACAGGGTGTAAATCAAAAAGCGGGCCATAGGCGTTTAACATGGGAAATCAGTTTTTCCGTGCGCAAAAGTTACCAAATGGTTTTAGACAAAAATGGTATAAATAGAAATTGTAGAGAATTTAATTCTGCATCTAAATCGCTAATCAGATTTTATTTTACACGTCTTGTAATCCGTAAAATCGACTTTAAAGTTTTATAAATATTGCTAGTGATATGTGATTCTTTGTAATTTTGTTTCAATTCCATGGCTATCACTGCAAATAAGTTATTATTTGTACCATTTTCGTCTAAAACCATTTGGGAACTTTTGCGCACGGAAAAACTGATTTCCCATATTAAACGCCTATGACCCGCTTTTTGATTTACACCTTGTATATGAAACATTAAATAAACTACAAATACATTTTTTATTGAATTAAAAATTTTGGGCTAATATGGAAAAGTATGCTGACAATATTATTCTAATTAATTTCTACCAATTAAACTCATATGATTTTTGTATTAGTAGCTAGTAGTACGTCTTTTTTCTGCTTTCAGTTTATAACACATTTACTTGGGAAAAATTAATGCTTTAATGTGCAATTTTTTATCAAAATATCCCTTTTTTGCGTGGTTCTTCATTGACTCTAATTTGAAGTGTTGGGCGCACTCCAGTGCGAAAATTCTACGTTTTTTTGTTTAATAGTGCACGCATATTGCAAAATTTTTAATTAAACAACTTAATTCGGCATCTGTCTGTAAACGATGGTAGTGTGTGCAAAGTGTAATCGCGCCGTCAACGCTCGAAACTCAGGTGTGAAGTGCGGGCCATGCGACAAAACTTTCCATCCGCAATGTGTCCAAATAAGTGACGAACAGCTCTCCTGCATCAAATCCAACATCTTTTCCTGGCAGTGTCAACAATACCACAGTTACTCCCCACTAAATAAATCGCTCGTTAATGTTGAGTCCGCTACTGCAAATAACCGGAATGTAAAACTGAGCGACCTAAACACCTTATTTGATCAAATGAAAAGTGAAATTTTTAGTGTTATGAATACTAAATTGGAAGAACTCACTCGGTCGGTTAATTTTTGTTGCGATAAAATAGTTTTCTTTGAAGCCAAACTAAATATAATGGATAAAAAAATTAAAGAACACGATCATATTAAAGATGAAAATATAAAATTTAAATCATCGTTGCTCATTCTGGAATAAAAAATAAACGGTCTCGAACAATATTCGAGAAATAATAATTTAATAATACATAACTTCCCTAGCAAAATGAATGAAAAAGTTAATGATATTATTATAAAAACTGGTGCAGAAATTGGATTAACCATATCAGACGCTGATATCGACGTCGTACGCAGAATGCCCACCATAAAAAATTCGAAGACATCTTTAATTATTGTGAACTTTAAATCCCATATTATTAGATAAATTTCTTGCTTCTTCTAAAATGAATAAAAATATTACATCAAAATTTTTCTACCCGGCAGATAACGAATGTAAACTATATTTTAGTGAGCATTTAACACTATAAATACATCTGGTTCAAGAATGGTAAAATATTTGCAAGGAAGAACGATAATTCTAAAATCATTACCATTGACCGGGAGGCGGATTTATTAAAATACTAATGTATAATTGTGTTTCGGACTATTGCTTTATTCTTAATTGTTTGCTTAAATTCGCTAAACTTTGTCCCATATGTCTATATCACTTGTTTCTAACATCGTTGCCGATTCCATGCACAACAGATTTACTTTCGGACATTTAAATGTTTTTTGTACTTCAAAGATTTTATTCAATGAATATTTTGATATTTTATCTGTTACAGAAACATGAATATGCGACACCGCTCTTTCTCGTTTGGTTTTTATTGATGGGTACAATTTAGTCATTGTACAGAGGTTCATGAACGTGGAGGAGGGGTTGCATTTTATGTTCGAAGTAGTAATAAATATACAATATTAGATATTAGTGGGTTTAATTTGTTATGTGATAACATCGAACATTTATGGATTCAATTTAGTATTAACCAAAAGAGAATAATTTGTGGAGTAGATTATATTCCACGTTCTGATTATTATAAAGAGATTCCATTTTTTAGATTCCATAATTTCAGATTTTATCACTCAGTGTGATTTTTTTATGTATGCGGGAGACCTTAACGTGAATTTGTTCTCGAATGATATGAAATCTGATTTCATTAATAATGTATTAAATGCTTATGGTATGCATCAATTAATTAATGAAATTACTCGCCCCGTATCTAAATCCTTGTTAGATGTTTTAGTAATATCAGATAAATCATTATGTTAATTTTCAGGTATTATAGAATGTAATATTTCTGATCACAGTTGTTCCGGTAATTGTTGTTTTCAAAACCATCATCGGAAACCAATATTATTATATACAGAGATTTCAGTAAATTCGACTCACAAATGTTTAATGCTGATTTCAACAATTGTTAAAAAGGAAGAAAAAGGTGTGTCAGGTGCGCTGAAATAAAATATTAATGTTGCTAGAAATAAACAAATATATTTACCCAAAAATTAATATAACAAATCACAGTCCAATAATCTTAAATAGCTATCCTACGGCTGTTGCGTAACCGGGTAGCCCTGAAAAGAAAGAAACAGCTATGAGTTCAAGCATACCGTGCAGGCACATATTCTCTCAACATCCACATTCACCAAATGGAATAGCACACAGCTAATTTGGATCTCAACAGGATAAATAAAAGGAACCTCTCAATCCGCGTACACAGCTTGGAATATGAGAGCTGCACACCATGGTTAATAACCGGGTGAATCAGGCACCGGATAACACACAGTACATCACGGGCCCCAAAAACATCGCCTCACGCACACAGCATGATAAGCGAAGCTCGATAACACACAGTACATCGAGAACTTGTCATCTCTTACGAGTGGCTTAACCAAAGCTTCAGGAGAAAGAGTTGAAAGCCGAGTAGAAACTCTAAACTCCACCTAACCACTCAAGATGCAAGCGAAAGCTGGGCTCCTGAACTCAAGCAGGGCACCGTTGGCACCAGGCCGGTAGAATAACTGGCGCATTGTTGGGCGCAACTCAGCTGCCTCCCCTCGCACACAGCAAGTTAACAGGACGCGGCGCCATACAGGGATAGGGATATCAGGCTAGGATATCACAACATCACTCCCACGCTCACACGCTCAGTGACACTCACCTAGTTTCCACAATCACTAACTAAATCCTCCAATAAACACAATAACGAACTAGTCAATTGCACTGCTAAGAACAAACTGAAAGGAATTACGTATAAAGTAAATTAATAACTGCTATCCCCTACGTAATCTTCTAGACGGTGGTGGAGACTGAGTCTAATTAAATTAAACAAAATGAATCATCTAATAGTTACCTAATACTAAGTAAGTTTTTTAAACGATAATATTCTAAAGTTATATGACAAACATGCACCAATTAAATCAATGAAATCCAATAGATCACTTGCTCCATGGTTCACTAACGTCATTAAAATAATGCAGACCAAAAGAAATAGGGCGCTTTCTCAATATAAAAAAACATAAAACTCCTGCAAAGTATGAGTATTATAAGCAACTGCGTAATTTGACTATAATTGCTATAAGAAGATAAAAGCAAGCTTATTTTGAAACAAATATTAATAAAAATATAAAAAATTTAAGGGATCTGTTGACAAACTTAAAACGAATTGGTGTAAATAATCAGTCAATCAAAAACATTCCTGTGTCTCGCTGCAATCCCCAAAACTATGGCCAATATATTTTTGATAAAGTGAGCACTGTAAATATAAATCCTTGTATCTTAGAATTCTTCTCAGAGAATAAATTTAATGGTTCTAATACCGAACAATTTAATTTCAAATGTGTGACAACAGACAAAGTCAGAGATATTATTTTGGACTTAAAATCTAATGCGATTGGCACAGATGGCATTTTATTAAAAATTATTGTATTTCTTTTACCTCACATTCTTGATTATATTACGCATATTATAAATTTATGCATATGTGAAAGTATTGTACCTGAGGTTTGGAAGGTGGCTGCAATTAGGCCGATAGTTAAGCAAAACAAATGCAAAACTTTTGATGATTTAAGACCAATAAGCATATTACCTACACTTTCGAAAGTTCTTGAGAGAATACGCTGCGATCAAATCAAAGATTATGTTAAGGAACAACAAATTCTACCAGTCGACCAGTCAGGTTTTCGATCGGGCTACAGTACTAGCACATATACACTAAATCTTATTTTATTGAATAATTTGGAAAAATCAAAAACATCATTACTAGTACACATAGACTTTTCAAAAGCATTTGACGTGATTGGTCACAGCTTATTACTTTCGAAGCTGAAATATTATAATTTCTCTGAAAGTGCAGTGTCATGGTGTAACAGTTACCTGAAAACCACATCATATTATATAAATATGACTACTGAGCAAGGATGTCTGAATTCGGATCTGTTTCCTCTTACACGTGGTGTTCCACAAGGGTCAATTTTAGGACCGTTATTGTTTTTAATATTTATTGCTGATATGACATCCATTTTGAAATTTTGTTCAGTACACTCATATATACGCAGATGATACGCAAGTTATGGCGACACTCGATGAACGGTCCATTTACGAGCAATGCGCTTTAATTAATGAAGAATTAAAGTAACTCGCTTTTTCATCCGGATTAAATTTCGAGGAAAATAATTTTCTACACTTTAAAACCGCCTAAGATCTCAGGTAATTTAAAAATACTTTTTGATAAAGTTTCCCTTGTTAAGTCATTTTATTATTTTATTAATTATTAGAGTCAGTAATTTATTTAAAACCCCCAGTCATGCTGCGACGTCCCGCATTCTTACATGGACCTAATCACAAGTTTATTTCCAGTTTTTTTTTTTACTTTGAGTTTCTTTCGAAACTCATATGGTTCATATTTTCTTCATCGTTCATTCGTATTCAAAATTAACTTTTACGAGTACGACTAATTATATTGTCCACCTTGCGAATAACGTAATCTGCGCGACGTCATTGAGCCTACGTCACCTCGATTCGAACATCTTTCCATCGCTACGAGCCTTGAGCCATTTTGGAAATCATTCGTCAGGAGATTGCCACTTCGGGAAGCTTCGAGTTAGCTGTTTATCGCCGACGTCTGGACCTAAGCTCAGCTTAGCGAACCGTTTTATTATTTCATTTCTTTTGGATTATGTATTATTATTATTTATGTTCGACGCTTATCGTCCATCGACGGACTATTGCGCTAATTGTTTTATGTTAATTGACTCACCGATTGTTAGGTCTAGTCAAGTGTTTCATATTGATTTACTAGATCAATTTTGTTTGTGCGTTGATGCACGGTTAGTGTGTTGTTCGTGCGTCGGGTTAGTGGTTAGGTCTGCGTTTGCTCTAATTTCGCGCTCGCGTCGCGTTCGCTGGTACCACCGAGCCGCCGTGATTTTGTTATTAGCGCTTTTTCATCATCTAGGAACTTACGCCAACTCAGCCGTCCTAGACACTACGGAAATACAACGACCCACTATTTTAGTTTACCTTCTTTTGTTTCGTCCTGCTTTCATTTTCCCCATGACTAGATTGTTACTGTAAAGTTTAATAGTTTGTTTGAAGTTCTGTATACATGCTTAGCTTTTCTTTAAATTAATATAGCCGTCAAGTTACTCGTAAATGCGAATTTTTATTTTTATTGCCATTTTCTCGCCCTTTCCTAGTTCAAGCTCGATTGACTCGTCGGTCAACGAAATTAGGTTGGACCGCTTGAGGCTCTGGCTGACTGGCGCCCACAACAATAACATCCCTCGACTCACTCCATCTTCACTGAGTCTAGCCGAGGTTCAACCCTTATGATTTGGGTTCGATATAGTAACGGTAGCACGCCGAGTGCACACGTTGCAATACATCATAATTTCAAATTGATATCAACTTTTCACTCGTCAGTGTATAACAGGGAAATGACAAATTTATAATATTAAATAATTATATGTTCTATGAATCATTATTTTATACTGACGAGCGAAAAGTTGTGATCATTTTGATATTATGATGTATTTTAAATTGGCCTCAACTTTTTAACACATTGTTTTACTCCTTATGGTGGTAATATTCATTAAAAATTTTAAAATAACCCCCCTAAACTCTTAGTCTAGATCCGCCCATGAAGACAAATAACTTTGTAAAACTGGTACACATTATTGTAACGTTCTCTGAGTAACACTTACAATTAATAATTTAAATTTATTTCAATAAAGCGTTTATTTCATACACAACTACATAAATAATTCATACATAAAAAAGAAACACTAACATTATATACTAGTATTAAAAGTTGTGATACTGGACTACAAGACATTCCCTAAAATGTCACAAGGTTCATGCCGCGCTGCGTGTCAATACAAGCAATGAGTGGTATCCACGCTGTGTTGTGACATGTCTGAATTTATTACATTATTGCAGAGCACTAAAATTATTATATGTGAAGTAGATATATTAATTGCAGCCCAAGCAAGTTATTGTTATAAATGAAAGGTACAATATTGTGTACCTTTTTGCATTATTATGTGAGATTTGAGTCTAATCTATTTTTCGTAAATTTATTGAACAATAGTGATTATTTACCAACTTCGGTATTCACCAAGAACGTAAGAAACGATAACATCATTCTTGAAATCTGTCAATAAATATTTAATGAAAAGTGGATAGGTATACCTCGACAAACCGAATAAGTCCCCGAATGGAGTGGGTTCGTAGGTCGCTAATGTCGCCGGTATATTCTATGACAAAAGTTAAATGGCGGTTTAAATGATAACTTCCTCATAATACGATGTTACTATTGCATCAAATAATTAAACACTTTTTTATTTATTTATTACAACACAAATAACTACACAAAATGTGTAATTTCACAAAAACTATTCTTTTTCATTGACGGAGCACAATAAAGTTACGTCATACATTATGTATTTGCATGTCGCGGATCATATCGCTTTGTCGAGGTATACTATATGCTCTTACCAGAGTGAATGTTTCCAGACATAGGATAAAGAAACCTCCCATAGTAAGGTTGACACATTTACGAGACCGTAAAATAATGAGCATTAAACAAAATCGTATGTTTTTATCTGGAATATCCTCCCACTTACTGAAATACGCTGCATCCGCCACCGATGTAGTCTGCGAGATATAGCTAAGTAAAGTAGTTCGTTGCCTTAAAATACAAAACATCCATTACCTCATCTTGAATGAGTTGTCCCATGAAGCAGTAAATAAATAACTGACTGTTTACAACAAAAAATATAAAAATGAAAGTAATTATTTGAATTCTGCAAAAAAAAAACAGTATTTAATGATTCATTATATATAATTAAAATTTGCAAACCTGTTATTTTCAGTCATACAAAAGTATATTGATAGCACAGCTAAGATAATATTTGTGCCAGTTCCAAGAAGAAGTTCGATAGAAAATATGTCTTCGATGGTATGCAAATAACTGAAAATACAGATATATTTTGAGGGCTTTTCATATTTAGAATTAAAAATAAATTGGGCATTTGATTATTGTTTTGCATATTGAGTAAATATTCGCATGTACATTAGCGATTTTTTCACATACTACTTTAAAGATTTCACCTCACTGTAACGCGGCAACGATGAAGAATCTAAAAATCACTACGATGTGTAAAATAATATAACCCAAGGCGTTAGATACAGAGTAACTGCTAATAGGGAAGTCCAGGTTTCAGTGGCGGCTCGTTACTTTATTTAGGTAAGGGCTGCAAAAAAAAAAACTGATATTCCTTTAATATTATTTTATTTTGAAAGTAAAAACATAGTCATTAAAGCTAAGAGGATTTTTTTTGCATAACGAAATGCCCTATGACACGAGTATTTAAAAAGTTTTTTTCCAATAAAGACTATACTGAATTCATTTTATCTTTTTCTATATAATAATTATAATCTATTTATATATTAATAATTAGTTATTTATTTAATCTAAAATATTAAAACTTAATTATTCTATAACAATTTAATAACAATATACCAAATGCGTATTTTAGTCTACAACTTTGCTTTTACTACGCTCATACCATCTATTATGGATATGGGGCTGCGATATTCGCAGCTCCACGCGCAAGCTAAACTACATAGTACATAGTGTCTCCTTCACTGCACGCTCCGCTGTGACACACTTTTGGAATATCAAGGAGCTGTTTCGAGAATAGCTCTTAGTGTGGTGGGGATAAAGGTGCTGCGTATAGCAACTCTATGCATCGGTGTATAACAAATAGCATATATCACAAGGGCAACATTTTAAAATTTATCAATATAGGTACATAATATAAATTAAACAATATTATTATTGTTGATTATTTATTCATGTATATAAATAGATCATTTTTTAACTTAGGGCTGCAGCCCCGCAGTCCTTACTCACGAGCCGCCACTGCCAGGTTTGTTACAATGAGACAACAATAAATTCTCTCCAAAAGATATAAAAATACCTTGTGCATTTATTTGAACACATTGGTAAACGTACATGACATTTATATCATGTTTAATTCATATCATTAAAGACAATAATAAAAATTATATGTCAGACTTGTGGCCGTTCGCCAAGAGGATCTTCAGCAGCGCCACTCTCCTGGGGAGTAGGGCGGTGCAACCTCTAGCAGTAAATGGTAGTACTCAGACCTTGGAATAAATACATATATAGAGCCACACTGATAAGGATCTAATAGGTGGTTGTGCTCTAAATACCAACAAAGCCTGTAGTTTACCATACGTTCGTAAATTTTACCCAGATGACATGTTAGTGATATGGGCCTGTAACTGGTAGAGTGTGTGGCATCCTTGCCCGGTTTCAAAATAGGAACGATGGTGGCTTCTCGCCAGGCATCCGGGTACGTACCGCTACGCCAGAGAAGGTTGAAAAAATTAAAATATGAGTTTTCATCTCAGGAGGTAGATGCTTTAACATGCAATATGAAATGTTGTCAGGACCGACAGATGTATTTTTTGTTTTGCTAAGTGCAAAATCAAATTCAAAAATTGAAAAAGGAAGGTTATACACTTCATCGCCATTAGAAGAGAAATCAAGAGGGGCTTCACTCGTTTCTTTAATATTAAGAAATCTCAATGAGTAGTTTTAGGTACTACTGACAGACTCGAAATGTGTAGCTAAACATTCAGAGATGTCATTAAGATTGGTGCTTAAAATGTTATGGATGTGAAGAAAGTTGACAGAGTGAGATTTTTTATAACCGTGCATGTATTTAATTTTATTCCACAGCTCATTCTACGGACGCTCAGGTGTGACAGAAGAGACATAATTCCGCCAGGAGGCAGACTTAGCTTGTAGAATAACACGTCGAGCATGAGCTCGGGCCTTCTTAAAAATGATTTGGTTATCAAGAGTTGGTGAACGTCGATAACATTTTAATGCACGTTTCTTTTCACGGATAGCACTAGCTACATTCGTGTTCCACCAGGGGACCTTTCTTCTAATGAAACGAGAAGATGTTAACGGGATATTATTGTTTGCAGATCGTAAGATGCTGCAATTAATATCGCCAAGAGATACATGAATATTTTCTGACATAACTGGGACAATTATTTCCGCGGAAAAACTGTCCCAATTAGCAGACTCAAATCGCCATCTTTGAAGAAAAGAAGGCTCTGAAGAAGGAAGAGAACAAGAGATCAAAATGGGTAAATGATCACTGAAATGTGCATCAAGCATTTTCCAGGAGAAGTGCGGAGCTAAAGAAGGAGAACAAATTGATAAATCAATGGCTGAAAAGGAATTTGAACGTAAATTCAAATAGGTGGCGTCCCCTGTATTCAGGAGCACTGCATCAATGTTATCAAGAAGGTTCTCAATAATACGTCCTCTACCGTCAGACTGATTGGATCCCCATAAAAAACTGTGTGCATTAAAGTCACCAACAAGAAGGAACGGTGGCTCAAGCTGATTCATAATATTCTCAAGATCATTCATATTCCAATTAAAATTTGGCAAGTAAATATTACAGACTGTAAACTTTCTAGGCGAATATAATTGAACTGCAACTGCTTGAAGTTGCATTTGAAGGTTACATACTGTATATGGTGCAGAAGAAGTTAAAAGAATTGCTACACCGCCATGTGCTCGTCCGTCAGGATTAACGTCATAACGAATAATGTTAAAGCCGCTTAGAGAAAATGGATCTTGAGGTTTGAGATGAGTTTCTTGAATGCAAACACAGCTGGGGCTCTGATCAGCTAATAGCAGTTTAAGCTCTGGAAGATGAGTGACAATACCATTGCAGTTCCATTGAAGGAGTTTAAACATTGGAAGTGAGGAAAAAAGAAAGAAAAATGGTGCTATATAAATAGCTGAAGAACTCAAAGATACAAGATACAAGCTCTAAGAACGAGGCTTGCCCTTAGGCCAACCTCTTCTCTTTTCTTCTTATTGCGGGCAGAAGAATTCCCGTCGACAGTGGCAGTACTGTCATTGCCAGAATTGTCAGTATCTTCCGAACGAAGAACGATGGGATTGTTCGTCGTAGGAAGGCTGACTTGGGGAGTGTTACTTGTTGGTACACTTGGCAAATTAACAAATTTAACACCAGATGAACTGGGTGTAGAGGCAAGAGACGAAGCGGTTGGAGTTTTGAATTGACTTTGAGAAGCAAATAATTGAACAAATTCAGAAAATACATTTTTGACGATTTTTGCGATGGCATCAGAGACGCGATGTCGGAAACGTTTAACGGTGGAGGAGAAGCAGGTTTTGCTGCAACCTTAGCATAAGAAGTGGTGAAAGTCGTATTACGTTGTACATGCTGCCTTGCTTCCGGGAAGCTACATTTATGAGTAGTTTTGTACTCTAAAATAGCGTATTCCATTTTAAATTTCGGGCAGTTTCTGGAGCTGGCAGGATGGTTACCTTGGCAATTGATACAACTGACATCACCGCATTCGGTTCCGTCATGTGGAGGTTTTCCGCAGATGCAAATTTTTTTATTTTTACAACTGTCCAAATTGTTGGCAATTGAAGCAGCGAAGAGGGTTAGGGATATACGGATGAACGGGGAGACGATACATGGCAGCATATATATATATATATATATATATATATATATATATATATATATATATATATATATATATATATATATATATATATATATATATATATATATATATATATATATATATATATATATTTTGGGACATCACAACAATTAAAAGTTAGCACAAGGGATGGGGTATTCTCCTCACGTCCGTTTTTCTTACTGATAATCCTTCGCACTTCAACCACACCTTCCTTTTTTAATTCACTCAGAATTTCATCGGTCGTACACTTTAGCAGATCCCTACAGCAGATAACACCCTTAGAAAAATTAAGAGTGTTATGTGGCGTGACAGTAACAACATAATCACCTAGGGTCTTGGCTTCAAGTAATTTACGAGACTGTTCGGCATTTTTTGCTTCAATAAGAAGACCGTCTTTAATTTTCCGGATGACTTTAACGTTTCCGGCAATAATTTCACTAAACGCGAAATAAGGAAGGGGCTTACTTTACTAAAGTCTCCACTGGCTCTTTTTACCAACAGAAACATTGGTGCTGGGTCCTCATCGTCAGAATTGACGCGAGCTCGCTTCTCCCTAGGCCCCGGGACCGAGTCCGAAGCCATTTTTAATGTCTGGTGGGCAGGAGCCCCCAGACGAAACCATACGAAAAGTAAAAAAAGGTATTTTTATTAAATTTAAAAATAAAAAAATATTTAAATAAATTAAATTTTGGCACTAAATGCTAGAAAAGCGATGAAATAAAGCTCAGAAGCCTTTATTTAATTTATTAAAATAAATTACAAAAATAAAAAAGTAAATGAAAACAAAAAAAAAAAAACGCACCACAGGTGGGCATGGCCAGTCAGTGAAAATTTTTTCAAAGTTCAAAATATATGAAAAAACAGGTTTGATTTTAAAAAATTTACACTGCACTTATTCACAGCACTGCTATGAAACACTTTACACTAAATTCGTAAATTAATTTACGAAAAATACCACTTTTTCACAATAATAACTGCGAACGGCTGCTACTTCAGGTTGACCAATTTTATCCAAAATCTAATCAATATTAAAATATAAGAAGCATAAATACATAAAATTATATTTTTTGGTATTATAGTATTTGAGTTATGCGAGACGAAAAAATCGGCACACACAAAATCGTAGCGTTAAGGCCCTAAAACGTGCTTATTCATTGAAAATTCACAACCCAACTTTTTGACCAAAAACAATACCTTCCTTATCTAGAGGTAGGTGGTAGGTGAAAATGAAAACAAACAATGAACTATGGACTGAATTGCTAAGGAAAAAATCTGATGTGGCCACCACATAACCTCCCGCCCAATACAACTCTTAAGCGGTACAAAATTGTATTTGATGATAGAGAAACGTACCTACTTATTTGTTTATTTTCTATTTATATTTGAGAAATTTAATTTTCTTTCGAATATTTATTTAATATTTTGACATATATTTCACTAAGAAAATAGCTTCTCAATCACAATGGCATGTTACATTTCGTAAAAATTGAAATTTTTAAATTGTTTCCATGGTGTACATGGAATGCAAGATTTATAAAAATTTAATTTCTTTATATTTAATTATCTCCAAAACCAATGAAAATTAATAAAATTAGTGTAATCAAAACAGATGTAAAATAAAATATTCTACAACTTTCAAAATAACATAAATTGTTGAAAAATAAAATTTAACCGTGTTTTTTCACGGAAAACTATTAAGGGCTTTTAGTGAACTACTACTTCCGGTTGACTCACTTTATCCAAAATCTAATCAGCTCTTCATATAATTGTAAGAAGCAAAAATACACAAATTTGTATTTTTCGTATTATAGTATTTGACCGAAATTCTGTTTTTCGGTTCATCTATCTCTCTTACACTTGCGTAATTGTGCGAGAAAAAATTTTAACAACAATTGCAAATAAAAACTTCATCGTGTAATCCACGCTTAACGCTTGTCTGGTACATAAGAAAACACCGCCATAAGTTCCCTTAAATATTTATTATTATTATATTAAAAATTACAAATAAATATGATACTTACTAATATAAAACAGGTATTGTTTAATGAATATTTTGTATCCCTTTATTAAAATATGTTATTACTTTTTTTGTATTGAAAACCTATGTTTGGATAAATGATATTATTGTTTTTATAAGTATCTCTAATTTATTCCGACTAACTTAACATTCAAAACCTCTAATACCTGCATGAATTATCATATGTATTTTTAAATTGGATTTTTGTGTAAACTTTTTATTACAAGCTGAACATTCAATCTCTAATCCTTGCATGTACTTTCATATGTGTGTTTAAAGCACCTTTTTGCGTGAACTTCTTCTTACAATTTGTACATTGAAAATCTTTAATACCTGCATGTATTTTCATATGTTTGCTTAAATTACCTTTCAGTGTGAACTTCTTCTTACAAATTAAACATTGAAAATCTTTAATACCTGCATGTATTTTTATATGTCTGCTTAAATCACATTTTTGTGTGAACTTCTTCTTACAAATTGTACATTGAAAATCTTTAATACCTGCATGTATTTTTATATGTCTGCTTAAATCACTTTTTTGTGTGAACTTCTTCTTACAAATTGTACATTGAAAATCTTTAATACCTGCATGTATTTTTATATGTCTGCTTAAATCACTTTTTTGTGTGAACTTCTTCTTACAAATTGTACATTGAAAATCTTTAATACCTGCATGTATTTTTATATGTCTGCTTAAATCACATTTTTGTGTGAACTTCTTCTTACAAATTGTACATTGAAAATCTTTAATACCTGCATGTATTTTTATATGTCTGCTTAAATCACTTTTTTGTGTGAACTTCTTCTTACAAATTGTACATTGAAAATCTTTAATACCTGTATGTTTTTTCATATGTTTGCTTAAATTTCCTTTCAGTGTGAACTTCTTCTTACAAATTAAACATTGAAAATCTTTAATACCTGCATGTATTTTCATATGTACTTTTAAATTGTGTTTATATCTGAACTTCTTATTACAAATTAGACATTCATAGTCTCTAATAATTTTTTTATTATTAATACATTTGGTTAAATTAGTTTTTTGAACGTAAATTTTATTACAAGTTGAAAATTTTTTTTTGCTACCACTATGAATTCTTTCCATGTGCGTTGTTAATTTATGAAGAGACACAAAATAGTTATTACATATTAGACATTTAAACTCTTTTCTAGCTGTTTGATTGTATTTTAACAAATCAGGTGAATCTAATAAACTATTACTACAAGTTGCATTTCCATTGTCTGCGTTCGTATTAGGATTAACTTCATCCCTATGCAGCTGGTTATCATTTTCATTGCAACTTGAAACTCCATCTTGTACATTATCAGATTCCGAATCGTACATCAGAACTTCTAGATAAAGCTCGCGGTCCACTCTGTCTTCAGATGCAGCAAATTCTTCTTTGACATGTAAAACACTTGTCTGGTCTTCATGTCTCACCAACGAATGCAATGAATCTTCGGTTTCTTTAATATTCAATTCCTTATCCAAGTCCTGCTCTCGATTTATCAAGAATTCTAGATTAGAGATCTTTATTTGTAAATCCGCGTATTTCTGACCACCGGTGTCACTGTTTTCTTGTAATAACTTTGTGTACTGAATTATATGACTAAAATTTTTCAAACACATTTTCTTGAACTTGTAGAATGAATGGACAGATGTGCGGCAAGTCCTACAAATGTATTGAGGGATTTCCGAGCCCAAATCCTTCTGAAATAGAGACAAATTGAATATTACTTAAACTGCAAAGCTGAGCAATCACCACTCTTATCATTTCATATTTATGATACGATTTTTACAAAAGTAAAATTTACATAATTATTAATTAACATACATGATAACATTAAAATATTGTCTGTAGAAGAACTGATCAACACTTAAAAAATAAAATCAACCAACAAGGAATGAAAGAACGAATTGTGTGTCGCAGCCCATCAATCGTATTATAACACCCTGGTGAGAATGTTACTACAGATGAAATGTCTTAGTAGAAAATGAAAAAAATTATTAAGAAATATGATTGTTCTCGGCGTACTGTACTTATTCATGTACAGCCTGTATTCTGTACAACAAACATATCCCGTTTTCTTTTTAATGCGGCTCTAAATAGTTGGCGCCCACACCTGCTAGAAATCGCAAATAAATTGCACTAAAATTTCGTGCTAATTTCGTAGGAAGTTTATAAATTTCGTGCTATAAAGGAAACCAATGAAAATGAACGTCGAAACAAATTTCGTTAATTTTTCTATTAATTATAAAAAATATTTTATTAGTGTTTTATATCGTTGTAAAGCAAAAAAATATCTCTATTCAAAAATGTCATGGCTTACTATGATCTCTATATGAAAAATAAAAGTTGATACCAGTTATCGTAAATGTTTAGATTTAAAAAAATTTTGAGTACTTCTGCAAATTCACTATTAAAAAGTGTCATAAGAAAGTGCAAACCAAAATCTCGTATTATGTTATACAACGAAGTTATCAGCAAAAAAAGAAAACCGTAAAATTAACATTTTAGCCTATATCTAGTGACCTATGCATTCAATTGGAAAAACAAATACATGTTCAGACTACCCTACTAACTTTCGTCTAATTTAACCAACTTCGTATCTCTTACGGTTCTCGAGATCCCAATGCATTCGTACCTTAAGGTCAAACATACGCGTCGAAAGAACGAACCCTTTATTTTTTTAATAAACAACAAATTCTGTATTCTTTATTTATTTTCATGTTCTTTATGGTCCAACAACCTCCATTCGTCAAAATATCATGGATTTTTTACAGTGACTTGTACATTGCAATGTCAGATGAAGAACATATTTTCGTTGGGTTCGTTCACTCCCATGAATTTTGTTTTGCAAATTCAAATTTCAATAAATTATTTCTTACAATTATTCTTATCGAAAAACAAAACAATTATTACTGTGAAGTCTTTGAACATTCTAGTATTTATATATGTGGATGAAAAGGATAACTGAAACATTCAACTATAAAAAAATATTCGTTGAAGTCTAGTTGGTCAAAAATTCAGAATTTTGATACTGAATTTCTAATTCCCATGAACGACGACAGTAATGAAAATAATTCGTACGAGGGGCACTGCCAAAGTTCGCGGAAAATGTAAAACAAAACACAAATTACGTTATGTAAATCGCTTTATTGCTTCTCAAAATATTCTCCTTTAAAATCTATACACTTTTGCATCCGACGAAACCAATCTTCAAAACAATTTTGCCACTCTGAGCGAGGTACCTTCAAAATAAGTGATTTAAATGCTTCAACGGCCTCTTCAGGCGATGAAAAACGCTCGCCACGCATTTTATTTTTGATATGTCGAAATAGGAAGAAGTCATTGGGCGATAAATCAGGCGAATATGGGCAATGAGTCATTAATTGGATGTTGTTACTGGTCAAAAACTCTACAGTTCGCCGTGCTGTGTGAGCGCTTGCATTGTCATGATGAACAATGATTCGCCGGTTTATGTTGTTCCTTCTGATTTCAGCGATAACTTCCGGCAAACAAATTGAAGTATACCAGTCAGCATTAACTGTCCTTCGATCCCCTAATGCAACAGTTGCAACATGACCGGTTTTTCCGAAGAAACAAGCAATCATTCTTTTCGAAACGCTTCGTGAACGCACCACTTTTGTGGGTTTAGGTTCATTTTGGAACACCCATACAGTCGATTGCTGTTTAGTTTCAGGCTCATATGAATAAATCCAAGATTCGTCGCCTGTTACGATGTAATATACCGAATTTGAACGACCCCCTTCGAATTTCTTTAGCATTTCCTTGCACCACTTGACACGTGCCTGTTTTTGTTCTTCTTTCAAATTGTGTGGGATCCAACGACTGCAAAGCTTCCTGACATGCAAATGATCGTGCAAAATCGTATGTATTTGTTTCGCTGCAATGCCTCTATCTCACTATAGGTCACATGCCGATCTGACAAAATCATTTCACGCACAGCATCAATATTTTTCGCGACAACAGAGGTGCATGGACGACCTTCGCGAAGATCGTCATCAAACGTTGGTCTTCCACGCTTGAATTCTGCGAACCATTTGTAAACCATAGTTTTGGATGGTGCTTCATCCCCAAATAACGAATTAAGTTTTCCACACATTGCTGCGGTGTTAAACCGTATCGAAAATCATAAAAAATCATCACTCGGAAGTCACGATTCGAAATTTCCATATTTCACACAATTATTACTCCCGTTAAATTTTTTTGAAACGAAACCGAGCAGTTTGAAATCGAACTGTCAACTGAATTATAGGTAAAAAACGTCAAATTTTACGAATATGACAATCGCAGAACGCTGGAAATGCAGAGAGTACTTGATTCCGCGAACTTTAGCAGTGCCCCTCGTATATTTATAAATATAATCGTCTATAACATACTAAAATTATTTTACATTTGAATTTACAGTTTTTGAGAAACAAATAAGAATATACCAAAAAACACACTTTTTGGTATATTTTTATTTGTTTCTCAAAAACTGTAAATTCAAATGTAAAATAATTTTAGTATGTTATAGACGATTATATTTATAAATATACACATTATTTGTATTACTGTAGTCGTTCATGGGAATGTGTGACATATATTTGACTACTTTGAAAATTATGTTCATGTATAATATGTAAACAAAATTGGCATTTTAAAATTTATTACAAAACTTTGGACTTTTATCTACAAACGTAGGTATAAAACATTATCTATATGTTTCATTTATTATAATAATGATATATTGTTTCAAAAAAGTCATGTTCATCTTGCGCTATCTTCAGCCCGTATGGTTCACCTTAACCCTTTGTCTACTACAGGTAGAGCTCTAGAAGAATGTAGGTATTCTCGTCCGCCATTTTGGGTCCAGATGTCATAAATAAAACAAGTTATTGGAATCCAGTTACTTAAAAAAAAAAAACATTTAAAATTTGTATCTGTCAAATTTGAAAACATATTTCTTGAAATTCTGTAAAATCCAACTATACAAATCATACGGTAATATATTAGAAAGTATTCTGTACACTTACCTGTTAGATATGAAATATAATAATTAAGAGAATGATATATCACAATTATTAATCAATATCAACTTCAAATTTGACAGAAAAGAATTAAAGTAACTGGATTCCAATAATTTGTTTTATTTATGACACTTGGACCCAAAATGGCGGATGAGAATACTCATATATTCTAGTGCCTTACTACAGGTACTCCAAAGTACCGCAAATTTTTACATCCCTTAAATACCAAGCTATAAAATAAATGAATAAATAATAACATTTTTTTTAATATTTACTAATAAATATATATTATATGTAAAATTAACTTTAATTATGTATTTTTTTTCAACTGGTACCACAGCGAAGGTTATCACTTTTGTTGAACATATTCATTAGTGTTATTTTTTACGAAGCATAACAGACAGTACTGACAGTAGATATACAGGCAAGGAAGAAGCAAAATTTTAAAAGATACAAAATTATATTTACAAGATGTAATACAAGGTACACCAGCCATATTTCTTATTGCTTTTTAATTGTACACTAGATGGAACTACGACATTTGGTTATTGTTCGCTTTCGACAAATGTATTTTCGAGTTTTGTAACATTCGTCATTTGTATTTTCGGTAAATGTACAATTCCTCACCGTAATTTTCGACATTTATATGATCGAGAAATGTATATTCGTGATTTATATTTCGTGAAATGTTTGCTCGAGAAGCGTAGTCCACGTGTTAATAAAGAGGTTATGTTTACTTACAATTTCAGGTAAACAGCATATTAGCATATCTCGCACTGCTATTCCACTTTCATCGTGTTTCAAAAGTCTTTGAAGATTGTTAGAATCCAGGCACAATAAACAAAACGATGATAAGTTGTACATTTTGTACCACACAAACGCAAAAACTCAATGGCAGTCTGAAAACACTCAATAAACCACAATGATGCAATGTTGCCAACCATAGCATAAAAGGCTTAAATATTATTTTAGCTAATTTAATAATATTTTTATTTCACTGCTAACTTATATTACAAAAACATAAATATCTAGTAACAGAATTAATAATAAACAAATGAAAAATTGACTTTAATAAAACAGCAAAAAAATAATCAATACTCATGCACTATATTCCTACCATTTTATTAAACATTTTCTTCTAATAGAAGATTTGTTTCTCAACTGGAAATTGAATAAAAGACGAGATGTTGCAGAAGCAGTCAATTTAATAAAATCCAATAAAAACACCATCGTTTCGACTGCAATTCTGTCTTCAGGTGCAGATACAAACCATAGAAAACCAACTCTAACAAGAAGCGTAACTCAATGTTTTGATATGGGAAACGCTAGTGCTGCGACCCGTGGCTGTATGGCAAAACAATCACCAAACTAGGTATACCGCCAAATTTGAATGTACAATATCTTATACTACTTATGCCAGGTTTCATCAACGCAAGTTATATTTTAAACTTCGTTTAAATAAATAAAAGCAACTCTAATGGAGTAATTGACATTGATGTTAAGGATTCGATATGCTTTTATTTGTTTAAACCAAGTTTAAAATTTAACTAACGTTGGTGAAACCGAGCATTATTAACTTCAATTTACTTATTTCTTTTAAAAATAAATAAAAATTTATTAATGAAAGCAAATCCTAACACTAAATTAAAAATTAAAAAAGGTCGATTTTTTATTACATGTTTTATTCAAACTTTTATTTCAAAATTAAATAGTATTTTACACATAAGGTTCAATAATATCACATAAATTATATTAATTTTAACGTATTGAACACATTAAAAATACAAGTCAATTAAATAAAAAAATCACATAAATTGAACTAATTTAAACAGTATTTAACAGGCATTGAATTATTATAATACACTTACAATTTTAATAAATAATTTTATAAATAAAATGTAAATTAATTACAAAAAATAACAAACCTAACCTAAAAACTTCTTTAGTTACATTCTGAAGTTCTCTAAAAATTAATAAATATTTTTAATATGGCCAGAATACGACTGCTTATTATTAATGTTTATTTACGTACCTCGCATATTTTTTCACATCTATATAAGATTACCAATTCATCACCACAAGTTTAGTTAGTTTTCTATGGCACGAACTTGAAGAATGTTGACATTTATTTATAGAAGAAATTATAAATCTTAGGTTAGAGTGGATTCATAGGGGATTTCCATTACTAGTAGCGTTATCTATTGACCGTATGGCAAACTACATAAATAGCTCCATCTCTGTCTATCACTATGTTTCCAATTTTACAATATGACTTGCATCCCGGTGATACAAACAAACAAACAATAAATAAAACGTACAAAACACAAGGTAAGCAGATTTACATAATTGGTTTTAAAAAATAAATAATATCAGGTAAAAAATTATTTTACAGAAATATACAAGGAACCACTTTTTAGCCTATCAAGGGCTTGAGGGACAAAACTACAGTATTAGTTAATAAATTAATTGCTAATATAATATCACGGTTGAAATATCACAAGAATTGTTGAAATATATAAAAAAAAACAACTAATTATTGTAACAAAAATTGTCCATAGTGTTTAGCTAAAATCCCAGAATAAATGGAGCTGCTCTATGCTGTTAATCAAACGTTATAATCAGATATTAATGCTTTTGTAAAAATAATGACTTGTACCAAACCAACCTAGATAATAATCAGTACACAGAAAGTAATTGGAATTTTTTTATCACAAAATTTAATCGTAAAACTCCAAGTCTAAATTTTTTTTTGCAAAAACCTAAAAAAATCGAGTTAAGGGTGGATGCCTATAGATTCAGCCCTAATAACTCCAATTGCGGTCTCAAAATGATATAGTACCATTAGTTTTGGGGGAGGAAACTTTGCTGAAAGCTTGGTTGACATCAACAGTTCCAGTAATTCAAATCGAATGAAAATTAGATGCTGGATGATTTAAGCTAGCCTCAACTATCTTTCAACATGATTTTAGAGTGTTAATTTAACTCCAATATAAAGTGGACTCCATGAATAGGAAATTCACCTTTTGCAAGTGATAAAACGTTATTTACCCTTCTCCTAGCAACCAGATCAAAATACTAACGTCATTAATGTCATTTGCATTATATGTCATACATAACATCACGCTATATCCCACTCAGTGGGGTAGCACGAACCCAGGAACACAGTCAACCTACAATCAATCTCCTCCAAACATGCCGATCCTGATACACCACTTTCGCTTCGTCCACATTCATACATGCTCGTATATTGTTTACACTCGGAATCATTCGTTCACATAACAAACCATCAATCATACCCAACCACTTATTCCTCGGACGCCCACGCAATCGTTCTCCTTCAATCTCACCCACATTTCATTCGATATTCGTTCAAGATGTCCAAACCACCTCAACTGACTCACTTTCTTAACAACGTTCTTCTCAATCTCACACTCACCATTCACAAATGTATTCCGCATTCGATCACGTCTCGTATACCCACACACTCCTCTCAAATATCTCATTTCCACAGCAGTTATACGTCGTTCATGCTGCTTCATCCACACCCAACCTTCAGAACTGTTGAACAGAGTTATTTTTGTATTTATAAAATGACAGACAGTAACTAATCAATAAATTTTCTTTGCATATTATATTATAAACAACATAGCATAGCTATCTTCAACGATGAGACAAGGTCAAACAAAGTCTTGTGAATCGGAGTCTAGTAGATCAATTCCTTTGTAGAAATATTGGTGTTTGTCCTTGGGAAGAGCCTTCGTCAACATATCTGCAAGCATGTTTCTGTGAGCAAATAAGCAGTCGATACTATACCTTTTTCGAGAGATTGACGGATAAAATGATGTCTAATATCAATATGTTTGGAACGCGAGAGATACATCGGATTCTTTGCTAAACGTTGAGCTCCTTGACTGTCGCTTTTAATGACAATTGGTGACATTGACATCCCAATTTGATCCAGAAACCGTTGTACATAGGTTGCTTCTTTTGCAGCAGAATATGATCTTCTATGTCAAAAATACAATTCCCCCAATCTGCACTGCGAACCCTTCAATGGGTTTACCCTTCTTCTTGAATTTAAGTGCGTAATTTAATGAAGCACTTATATAACGTAATACTCCTTTTGCTGCTTTCCAATGCTCTTCATTGTAGCAATTATTAAATTGACTGAGCGAGCTGACAACATACGCAATATCAGGTCGCGTAGCCACTGATAAATACATCAGTGATCTTACAAGATGACGAAACGGAAATTTTTTCATAATTTCTTCTGTGTTCGTATTAGGCTTATCTAATTTACTTCCATTTTTCATTGGTGTTGCCTCTGGTTTACAGTTTGTCATTCCATACTTATTCAGCAGATCTTGAATGTATTTCTACTGTGACAGATATATTTCCTGCTTTCTTTCATCGCAAGTAAATTCTATTCTTAAACAGTAGTTAATGATTCCAAGATCTTTCATTCTGAATTTTTCTTTGAGATTCACCTTCGTTTTCTCAATTCATTTTTCATTCGTTGATGTAAGAATGATGTCATCAACGTACACACCAATAAGAATAATGTCGTTGTCATTTTTCTTGATGTAAAGGCAGGGATCAGAGTCCATAGATTTAAATTCAAATGATACTAAAATGTTGTGTATCTTTTTGTACCACTGGCGGCCAAACTGTTTGAGTCCATACAAAGATTTTTTAAGACAGCATACTTTGTCTTCTTTTTTAATTTGCCGCAGCATTTCTTTTGCCTCTTCATGGATAAATTTGTCGTTAAATTTGATCAATTTTTCTACAGTCTCTTTCAGCGTATCTGGCATTTCCATAAATGCAGATTACAGATTCATCCAAATCACCATTTAAATACGCTGTTTCTACATCAAGTTGATGTACCTTCATTCCCAATTCGACAGCTAGAGCAATAAGCATTCTGATCGAACTAAGACGTATTACACGGGCATACGTCTCGTTGAAGTCTATTCCTGGACGTTGCGAATATCCTTTTGCTACTAATCGTGCTTTTCTACGATCTAGATCACCATTATGCTTATACCGTGTGTCCTACGTAAATGTTGGCATAGGCAATGAACATGTAAAATCAGTTTTTTGTAAATAAAAAGTGAACGGCAAAAAATTATGCATCCAAATTTTATATCACAATACTTCTAATATCCCTAATATTGGTGTATTGCACATATTTTTGTGGCTAAAACATGCTTTATAATTAAATATTCATCATTGTAATAATTTGATAGATTAGGGGAAAACATTTGTTTAAAAATTCAAGCTGGTAGGACTGGAACCAAAATTATCACCCTATATTGAAATCTGCACGAGCTGTAATAAAACGAACAAAAAATAAAGGTGTTCGTCGTTTATTTTATTAAATATTGCGGTAAACGAACGGATTTACAATTTTTTAAGTAATCATATTAGACTAGAAAAAAAAAAAAAACGTCCATATTTATTGAACCTATTTACATAGTACCAGCACTGCCCGTGATTTTATAAAAAAAATAATTCAAAAGAACCAAAAACTTTGTAACATTGAATAAATATATGAGATATTGTTAATTAAAGTTTAAAGTAATGGAATTAATAATTACACAGACTTAAAGACAACAATTTTATTTTTATTTTCAAGGAAAGAATATCGTTTTATAATAAGTCAGACAAAATAAGAGGCACTACCGCAAATTTTAAACTTATATTCTAATATAATATAATAATAAAAATCAGAAGCGAATGTTCAGGAAAATAAAAGCAGCGACACACGCGACAACATCCGGTCAACATCTGCTGCGTGTGAGCGTTCCACTAACATGAAGTGGACAAAACACTTTCATTGAATATAGATATTAAAAAAAAAACTACGTACTTTAGCGGGATAACGATAAAATAAATAAACACTAAACAAACATTATTAATTACATAATGTTATTCTACCTTGGTAATGTCCACACAGACATCGAACTCAATGTTCCACGAGAGAAAGTCGTCTTTGTTCAATTCAGTGTGCCAGTCACACCGTTCATTGTACACCAGGTCAGGTGTGAAAGTGCGCGTGTGTCCAGTGGCGGGGTCAGTGACCTGCACCGAGCAACGGAACTTATACAGCTGTTCACTCGGCACCGGGGTGTGCACCCAGAGGACGAACTCTGAGTCGGATAACCAGTACCTGCACATAGCGGTACCGGCGGCACTAGTTAAGAGACAGTGCCGCCCAAAGTCCGTTTCGCCCGCCACATGGAGCCGACCCTGTACGTGATGTCCTGGTGTGCAAAGCCGTAGTGCGCGGCCAATATGCCTCGCACATTCGCTCGCGACACACGCGCACTGCATAAGTTACACTTGGTGCGCCGATGGCAGAAGTACCACTCGTGTTTAGTGCACTTGAAAGTGTACCTGCAGCCCCGGATTCGGTTCTCACAGGTTTCCCTGACGGGGGCGCAGCGCTCGCACCACCCACCTGGGCGCTTCAACACTACTTCGCAGTTGCAGCACTTCATCACCGGCGGCGCCAGCTGCTCGGCCGCGTCACACGCCCTCCGATTCAAAGTCACGGTGAACGTGGTGCCGTCAAACCCGCCCAGCATGTCTAGAAGACTGTTGGTGTTCACGGCCACTGATGAGTCCTCTTGGATCGCCAGGCAGCCCTCCGGCGACACTTGTCCTTTTTTTATTACCTGCTCGTCTTCACGTTTGATGTCGAGGGTGTAGCTATAGTCAGAGGCTTGTTCCGAACCGTCCACCATGCAAATCGCGTGGAAAATCTTCCCCGTGGCCACGCACACCTTGGTATGCAGTAAGAACAGGACCTGGAACGCCGAGATGATGTAATTGTGTAGACTGGCCGTGGCGATATCGTGGGTGAGGCTGCAGGGGTTGCCGAGCACTCGGTCCGGGTGCTGCTCGCAACAATGAGCCAACATGGCCGCGCGGGGGCCCACCCAGTCGCAGTGGGCGGAGCCGAGCACCGGGCACACATACCGGCGGTACTCGCACGCCGCCTCGTGTGCGCTCTCCTCTGCCACCGCTACGACCGGCACCGTCTCGCGGCACCCGAGGTCCCCGTTCTTGCACGGGAACTTCAGGAGCTTCACTACTGCTTCGTATTGGGTGTTCCGCGTGGCCGGGTGCTTGGGGGCGTAGCACTGGCCGCACACCCCCGCCCCGTCGTGCTGCAAGTACACGGGGCTCCGAGACAGGTAACCCTCGCAACTGTGGCACTTTATTTCCTCCAGGATGTCGACGGGGATGTCCATTGTGTCCAGGCATATGCTCCGGTGGTTCTCACACGCCGTCTTCTGCACGCTCTCTTCCGCCTCCGCTGCGAACGGCACTGTCTCACGGCACCCGAGCTCCCAGTCTGGGAACTTTCGGAGCTTTGCTACGACTTCGGATTGTTGGTTCAGTGTGGCTGGGCGCTTGGGGGCGTAGCACTTCTGATCTTTCAGGACGTCTGCTGGGATGTATTCTCGTGCTGACTCATTCGAAACCTACCACAGAAAATCAACATTTAGTTAATTTATAATAAATAAGCAACGCAAGTCCAAAAAACAAAGACGATAAAAAACTTGTTTAAAACCAGAGATATTTGTATAAACTACATCCAGTCTTACTTTACTATGTTCTAAATAATTTTTGTAACCATGGGATTCCTCTAGACTGATAATGCAAATACTGCAAAACACAAGCCCTTACATTTTCTGTCATCACATGTTTAAAACGTTAAACATTACGATTAAATTAGTTTCTGCTGATAATCTTCGACAGCCATAACTGAACAAATGCATCACGTCTTGGAGAAAAGAATAGTAAGGAGGGAGCATATGATTACAGGCGAGGGGAGTGTAACCAGGAGGGAACGGATTTGTGCTTATAGCAGTGGGGATAACAGCCCCAGATTTAAAACATTTTTGAATTAAATAATTTCAATTAAAATTTGAGCAAGTAAAATATGTTTCCATGAAAAAAGAAAGTTTATCCCATAATATGACCACAAAAAATATTCATTTACACTTACCGAAATTGTTAAATAACATATTTGATCAAATTTTACCAATTTGTAAATTTTAAAATACCCATGGTAATAAATAAATGTCAAAAAAATTATATCGCTTATATTTATAAAGAAAAAAATCAAAGTACTCGTAAATAGAATATTTACATAAAATTACAGTGTATACTTAATTTTGCACATATAAACAAAATTTCAACAATAATATATAAAATATTAATGTGCTTTTTAAAATAACATCATTTTATTATTCCAGTTTGGAATCATCTTTATTTTATTTATATTGTTTCGTAATAAAATATATATACCTATTTTTTGTTAATTCAAAATTTATAACTTTAATCAAGTGTACTCTGTGGTTTTCTAATTGTCTTAATAAAATTAACAAAGGAAAACGGGGGAAATATTGTTTCTACAATATGCACTTGTGTTGCAGGAAAAGGAAGAAGTTTATGTAAACATGTATTTTCCTCTTCTGTTTTTAATTTTCATCAATGACGTAGTCTCAGTCATACAGACCAACAAGCTCTTATTTGCTGACGATTTGAAAATTTTTCATTCTATTCCTTCTGCAGCAGACTGTGTCACACTCCAAAATGACCTTAATGCATTAAATTTGTGGTGAATATCAAACAAGTTATTCTTAAATGTCAATAAATGTAAAACGTTATCGTTCACGAGGAAAACTCCTATACTATTCAGTTACACGGTTAATTACATTACTCTTGAGCGTGTCGATTTTATCAACGACCTTGGTATCACATTCGATCCAAAATTCGAAATACTGTTTCCTCCTGTAATAAAGTACTAGGTTTCATAAAAAGACATACTCAATCATTCACTAACTTACGCGCTATTAAAGTTTTGTATTTTTACTTCTCAGATCTAAACTAGAATACTGTTGCGTTATATGGAATCCGTACTACGAAAAATATGAATCTTTGATTGAATCAGTTCAGCGTAAATTTGTTAAATATTTACATTACAAAAAATACCGGGTGTTGACCGCGACCCCGGAACATAGGACTTTACATGTAAAATCATAATTTCGTAATTTCCTGCTTAACAAATTATATTAGACAAAAAAGGTTCAAATAAAGTTGAGAGATCATGAAATTCTACATCAGAATCAATAAACAGAATTAAATTTACATGCCCCATAACGCCAGAAATTAAATATGAAAATATTAAAAATTAGCTCAAAAATCGGGTTAGCCTTGGAAATGAAACAAAATTCCTAAAAAAAATAGTCTATTATGCAATTTATAATAATAATTAATAAAAAATACAATTTTCATTACCAATTGAATACAATTTTGTTGTTTATAAGACAATTAAAATGAGAGAAACAAGAATTTTTTTAGATCAGTGGTTCTCAAAATGCGAGGTGCAACTTTCTTATTTTAAATGGCAACCTATGTTTTTTATTTGCTTATTCGATTCAGTATTTTTTTCTGAATTCAATGATATTCATATGTAATGACCAAATAATACAAAATATTTGAGAAAAATGCAAAATTAGAAATGTATCAGTTTTATTTAAATATGCCTATACAAAGTTTGCCGTGGAAGAAAACAAATAAATCAAACAATTGTTAATATTAGTTTTTTAAAGTGTACCTCTATTTCTGTATTGGAACAACAAAATTAATAATTATTCTCATAAATACAGTTTTTGCAATTATTTCTGGATTTGATTTATTGGTTTTCTTCCATGGCAAACTTTGTATGGGCATATTTAAATAAAATTATACATTTCTAATTTTGCATTTTTCTCAAATATTTTGTATTATTTGGTCATTACATGTGGATATCGTTGAATTCAGAAAAAAATACTGAATCGAATAAGCAAATAAAAAAATAGGTTGCCATTTAAAATAAGAAAGTTGCACCCCATATTTTGAGAACCACTGGATAAAAAAAATATTTTTTAAGCTCATTAAAATAATCTTGTAAAATAAAAATTGTTTGCTAATTTAACCAACCTTGTAGCTCTTATAGTTCTAGAGATAGCAATGGTGGCACACTTAAATTGAACATCCTGTATATCGATATATATATATATATATATATATATATATATATATATATATATATATATATATATATATATATATATATATATATGTATATATATATATATATCGATAAATAATGATAAATATCGATAAGTATTGATAAATATTGATAAATATCGATATGAAAATATATTTATCGAAAATAATTATAATTTTGTATCGATTCTACGAAAAATGTATAAGTATCCATAAGTTGATAAATAACTTAAAAAAATCACAATATTTTGAGTAGTTGATAACAAATTATCAAATAAGTCCAAACATGGTCAAAGATGAACAAGCAAATATCGCGCTTATTTATAGATTTAGCCATTTCTGTCGTATAACATAATTTATATAATTTAATTAATGATTATTCCAATGATGTTTTATCTTTGTGTAATATTGCCAGTATCTTTCTGCTCCATGGTTATTATTGCTTGAATTTTTTTCAAATACAGTGTTCATCATTTGCTCAAATATAGCTGACAAAATATCACTATTTACCGCGTATCCACCGGTGGCTCACGACGGCTATAAGTTAAAATGATTACTCATGACGCACCGGTGGGTCACGGTAAAAAATGCTCAAAAATAGGCAAAAATAAATCAAATCCCTAAAAACAGTAGTTAAAAAATGCATATGAATACTATTTCCAGTGAAAATAATATGTTATTTGGCGGAATTTTGTAAATTAGCTCACGTCATGAACCTGTTAATATCATTATTTTCAAATAATAATAATTTAACTTATACAGGATGGTCCATCGGTCTGAATTTTTATTTTGTGCGATTATTATAAATATTACCGAAAATTTATTCGGACAAAGTTTATTTTACATTAAAATATCCATGTATCTGCAGTATTAGTTTTTCTACCGGGTGTTCCATTTTCGCGCAATAGTATGCAACTTAGTATTTTTAAATGGAACATCCTATATATTTTTACAAAATTTTAAAGATCTAATGTTTCTCTTTAAATAAGTTCTTATTCACTATAGTACTAAAATTATTAGTTCCTGTGAACTATTCACGTTTATATGATTCAATAATCACACAGAAAATATGCCATATAATTGTGTGTGAATGTTTAAATAATCAGATTAGTTGCTGTCAGATCTTCAATCATTATTATTTAATATTTTCACTTAGTTTAATAACTTTTTTTGTTATATTTTATTTAGTTTGTTGAATTCATGTTCAATTCGAACATTTTTGATTTTATTTATTGTTTTTAATTTCATGGCATACTTTCTGTGTGTGATTCTTCATAAATAAGAACGTGAATAGTTTCTGTACTGATCATTTTAGTATAATGAATAAGAACTATTTTAAAGAGAAAGAAAAGATCTTTCAAATTTTGCAAAAATATATCGGATGTGCCATTTAAAATTATAAAGTTGGATATCATTGTGAGGAAAAGGAGCACCCGGTAGAAAAACTTATACTGCAGGCACATGGGCATTTCAATGTAAAGTAAATTTTGTCTGAAAAAAAATCGGTAATATTTATAATAATCGAATAAAATAAAAAATAGAGACCGATGGACCAGCCTGTATGTATATGTACGAAAATATCAACATTTAACGAATTATAATACATTTTTGCAAAAATCGATATTTATGACAAATTTCTACATTATTCGATAAATATCGATATTTATCGATAGTTATCGATATTTCTCGATACTTATCTATATTTATCGATATTATTCGATAAGTATCGATATTTATCGATAAATATCGATATTTATAGATAAATATCGATTTTCGATACATCGATAAAATAAAATTTATAAAATTTATTCGATAATTTAAAAAAATATCGATATTTATCGATATTTGGCACACCTCTACACACGAGTATAAATAACAGGCATAGAAAATCATATGAAATAAGTAATATACCATTACAGAAGCAAACGTTAATTACAAATGCCAACAATTCCAAAAATATTTTGCCAATGTTATCTGAAGTTCCTGCTGAAAATAGTAATTACGAGTATATGCCGCAATTTAATAATATCAATATTATCATAAAAAATAAATCAGTGCAGTGAAATTTTACAATATAATGTAACACAAAATAATATAAAAATACAAATTGAAAATAGTTTAGAATCAATGGGTGATACAAATAATATCACTGGCAACTTAAGTTAAAATTCTTTTAGAGAACGAGGAATATTTGAACATTTTAAAATTTGAACCTGTGGAATATACAGACATACAGATGAGTTATGCCCGTTTCAAAGAAGTAGAATCATCAACAAGGTAACAATACCGGAGTATATTGTGGAAAAATGAAAGGATATTTAGATTTACCAGCAGTAACTTTGGAGTTGTTTGTAAAAGACGAAAAGAAATAGATACAAAATTTTAAAAGTACAATTTTATAGGGAAGGATCATTGAACACTTGCCAGCAGTTCGTGCAGGAATTGAAATTAAAGGGCTCGTAAACGTCTTTATTCAAACTATAAAATAAATTAGAGAAAGATTATTAATATATGCCCATCTGGTTTAGTTATTCATCCACTTGCACCACATCTACGTATTTCACTAGATGGCTTTATTTTCGATCATTATGAACGTAATGAGAAGTTTGGTTTATTGGAAATAAATATGTTTCAAGTGTTAAATTTCAAAATTTGGAATTGGCGTACAAATAATATTCTTTTTGTTATTCAAAAATTGACAATAATTGTCGACTGAAGAAAAATCATAATTACTACTATCAAATACATGGACAAATGTTGGTGACAGGTGCAACATGGCGTGATTTTGTAGTATATTTTACTCATTCCAAAGAACTATACATTGAAAGAGTAGATATAGATATTAGTTTTGTAAATGCATGTACAAAAAACTTACAAAAACATATAATGAATTTGTTATATCGTATTTACAGAAAAAAATGTACTGAAAAGAGTTCCATTATAAGATTGTAATTAAAAAATATAAACTTTTTCTGACAGTTAAAATGTCATACAATTGTTTGTAAGTTTGTGAGTACCAAGGCTGACACTATAAAGAAATTTTCAAATAACTAAAATAGTTTTTCTCTATTATAAAATGTCAAAAACAAAATCTGTTAAATAATTTAGATGCACAATTTAATTCTTTAAAGATTGTATTTGAAGCTTTTTTGCATAAAATTATATGGAGACTTTTGCGCCATGGAAACTGATTTTACATGTTAAACGCCTATGGCCCATTTTTTAATTAACAAAATGAAAAAAGTTATCGCAATAATGAAAACTAAAAAACTTGTATTTAAAGGTGATAAAAAGAAATTAATGATGTTTAATGTAGAAATAAATATATCATCAGGGGATCTAAAAACTTTATGTATATATCTTAAAAACTAGACTCTAAACATTACATTGCTGCATTAAGAGTGATTTTTACTACTACAGTACAACTGTCTAAATAATTTCATTACGGCCTTGCATTTATTATGGAGGTGGCTAGCTAAGATAGTCTCGAGAGAAACCTATTACAATATTCAATAAAATGTTTAAAAGGTGTGTATAATAAAACTACACAATACAACTGCCTACAATTACTTTAAATTTTATTGGGTAAGTATACATGTGCCCCGTGAACCAAATATTCACATCAAAATATAGCATTGCAAAGTAAAATCAATTCACTTACTGTTGCTTTACGAATGATGTACAACTTGGATGCTGATACCGGCTCCGAAAGCTGCTGCAGGTGATCCAAGCTCCAGCGATGGTGTTCAATGATCCCTATAATCATAAAAACAAGATTTATTTAGTAAAAAAGGGTAGCTTCAAACTTGAAAAACATACTTATGGTTTGGTGCTTAACGTATTATCTCCTAAATCACAAAATTAAAATGATACGGGCCCACTATTATCGGTACAATTACACTAAAATAACACAAGAAATAATTGTGAGAATACCTTTAACTAACAAGATAGTTTGATGTACATGTTAACGTTTTCCAGATCCTTCCACTTTTGATTCAATGAACAGCTGATCATAAATAAACGTTCGTTGATAACTCGCGTCATCTTAAATGTGCTAAAATCACGTAACCAGGTGACAGTAAAATTGTTATAAAACTAAAAACCTTTTAAAATAATACTGTTGTATAATACATATTTTTTTAAAAAGTGTACAAACTAACCAAACAGTCAGCATTTGAAGTGATAGCTCTCAAATTCTTGTAACACTGACACAAATTTAACTTTTGTTTATCTGTGTATCGACATTATTATGTAATATTTGATTATGAATTAATATTATTTACACTAACAAGCACTATTTCACAAAATTACATGCGTCAACAGCTGTATTACATACAACACAGTTGTGAAGATAGGAACCCAATTCCTACCGTTTTATAAAATACTTTGCACAAAGCGCATGACATGTATAGTACAACCAATGTAATAATGTTTTGAAATTACGCTATTTTTACCTCCCGCCGCTTCCTGTAAGGGAGGTATAGGAATCATGCTAAAAATTCGATAGTGAGTTTCCAGTGTATGAACACGTTTTAGAGTTCCTAGAATACGATTTTGATAGTATCGTGATAATGTATGGGTGTGTGTCTGTGTGTATGTCTGTCTGTGTCTGTCTATCTCTGTATGTGGATCTCTGAAGTTACAGTTTCTCAAAAACTACTAAACTGAAAATTTTTATATATAATATACCGGGTATTTCATTTTAAATATCTCGGAATAAAATCTTTAATAACTCGGAGATGGCATCAGTTAGTACTAAATTCCGACCACCTTCCCGCCGTCTGCGGGCGGGGCGATGGGTAACTTTTAAATTATAAGTAGAAACCCCTATTTTTATCACAGATTCACATTCTACGTCGAAAAGTACATATGATTTTTCCTATAAAAAAATTTCAGTTCGCAATAGAAAATATTTAAAATCGTCGATCAAAGCGTCAATACCCACAATTAAACAAGTGCAGAAAAATTGGACGTATTTTTTAGCGTAAAAAATACTTCTTTTTTAAAAGATTTTAAAGTTGACGCTCGTCCCACCCACAGGGGGTCGGGGATCTATCATTGAATAGCCCTTGGAAAAATACTAAATATGTTTTTTCTGTTCTTTTATTCTTTTAATTTTTGTTCTATTTTTTGCGATTACAGCGGCATCTATCGTGAATTGAAATTTTTTCGGACAAATTATACGTACTTCTCGACGTAGAATCCGAATCTGTGTAAAAAATGCAGTAGGCGGGAAAGTGGTCGGAAGTTAGTACTACCGGATGCCCCCCTTAGAGATATTAAAGTTTCAATTCGATTTTTTTTCTGTACGATATGTAGTTTTCGAGTAATACTAAATTCCGAGTTAAGTGAAACACCCGGTATATATCAATTGTATCTATCCTCTTGGGAAGAGCTGATTAAGATTAGTTTTTTTAATATAATCCAATAACCGGAAGTGATAGTTTTGAATGAGAATCAATGTTTCAGCCTTCATTACAGCCATCTTTAGGTTCTAAAGTTACATTGCAAAATTTGAGTCATATAATAAAATTTGTTGTTGAAATTAAAAAAAAGAAAATAATTGTTACATTTTGTAATTAACAAAACTAGATACTAATATTATAAATGGTATGGATGTTAGTATTAACAAGGGAAAATGGCTTGAGGTGTTACACAATAACAATAATATTTGAATATCAGAGCTTGCACAAACCCCAACGAAATATCATCTAAAAATGAGATATACTCGTATTTCCATAAAAATTATTCCTTTAAATGTATACATTGTTGAAAGTATTCATAATTTTTTCAAGAGCAGAGAAAGGAGGTTATTTTCCGCCAGTGAAGTGTTTAGTACATATACTAGCGTCGACCCCCGCCTACGGCGGGTGTCTCAGCTAGGGCTCCGCCATCTCTGAAAATCTCATAAAACTTATGTAGTTGCAATAATATAATAGGAAAAGGGTGATTAGTACATACGGCACACTACACAATATGGCATAATTCTTCCAGTTATAATTACTAATCTCGTCTCTTCGAGGCCTTATTTTGGCGAATAAATAAGAGAATTTTAAAAGAAATTTAAATCAAATACAACTTTCACAAATATTTGTTCATGTAATACCGATCTTTGTCAAACATGTCCAAGTGGTCTGCAATTAAAATAATATAAAAAATTTCATTAAATTTGTAATTTTTTTCTTTAGAATAACAAACTATTGCATTCAAAATTATACCGAACAATTCCGAATGCTAGCGTTGGAACCGGCACTAAATTTAACTTTTTTTATTGCTATTTTCTTAAATTTTTTATTAGTTTTGAGAATGTTATTTAATTATAACATACTACATACTCCACAAAAATAGTTTCACAAAATATATATAAAGACAAAATAGTCCGTGGTAAGGTAGATACATATATCATTGTTGTAATCAAGCGTTTGAAGAAGTTCAACCTGCCGCTTGCTGGAAATACACACATGGGCCACTGGTATAAATTTGTTACTATTGATCGCATTAGAAAAATCTAAATAATCCACATATTTTATTTAATTTTCATGCCCCGTAATTATTATAATACCTACAACAAATATTTCAAAATTAATACAACAAATGAAATCATACACCAAGTACCTGAACGTTGTAGATCAAATTTGATAATTTGAGTAGAAGTAAAATGTGTTGTGTACTGTAAATTTTCATTTATAAAATAATTGTACAAAAATAACCTTAATAACATAATTTCTCCAATTGGTTACGTCAAAATATCAAAACCTTTTCAACTACCTTTACTTCTTGAAATTTCTTCTACAAATGTTTTCGCTATCGTATTAAAAAATATCAGTATAATACACATTTTAATATATCAATTATGTTTCTGTGGAATATGGTGATTGAATAACCTTTTTGTAACAAGTTAATTTCGAAATATTTTAATTCATAACATTTGTCGTATACAAAAACATAGCATGGAGCATATATCACACATTTCAACACAATTTGTCAGATTGGGATCGCCCTGTCTTCAAAATATGATTGGTTTCACTTTATTTTATGCATTTCTTACTTATTTCTAACTATTCTTGTCATTGGACTATGGAATAAGATAATTTATGTTTAACCTACAAAATAAAATGTATTAAAACTCGAAATACTTGCAATGCATTGGCAGTGCCCTGTGCACATAACTTACCATTTAAAACTTGTATCAAAGAATACAACAATGCATTGATTACTCTAAACACTGATTACAACAAAGAATTATTACAATCTCATTGACTTTTACCTGAAGAATAACCACATATAATGAAATTGTTGGACTTGATTAAATCCTTGAACTGGCGGTGAATTCTAGGCATTTCGCAATTTTTCAACTTTTGTAGAAATGTTTTTTTAAATGATTTTTTTATAAATTTAGAAATTAGTTAACATATTTGCGCATTTATTGTAAACATAAATAAATTTACGAAAATTTTCCAGCATGTCTGCAATTAATGCAATTTTTATTTAAAATTTCAAACTAAACTGTCAAAAATGACAAGTAGTTATTCATTTACCTTATTCAAACGGCATGTACAATCAAAGCGAAAATTTTTATTTGAAATTATTTTCATTTTCTTTAAATTGACTTTTTAAAAATTTACAAGTTTATAAGCATATTTGTTCATTTTTTCTAAACACAAATAAATTTACAAAAATTGTCCAGCTTGTCTACAATTAATGTAATTAATATATTAAATTTCAAACTGAACTGTCAAAAATGACAAGTATTCATTCATTTATTGAAAATACGTGATCGTAAAACAGTAAAATTTCACAAGTTACTTGGATACTTGAAAAATTTCGCCTTTTTTGGCCATTTTAAAGGACAAAATGAGGTAAAATAAAAATTCTGCTCCGAAAAGGCACTAAACGAAAAAAATATAGTATTTAACAGTGAAAGTTTCATGTAAATCGGTTACTCCGTCTAGGCTGTAAAAATGAGCAACTGCCAGTGGTAAAAATATTGAAAACACGTTATGCCGTTTAGTATATAAGACTAGCGGTCCGACCTGCTTCGCAGGTCTGACCCCTAGGCTCCGCGACACTGTGTCTCTATGTTCCTCGCTTCCAAGTCAGTAAATTGGCGAAGAAAGCTCGTCACTTCGTTCCTCGCTTTCATGTCAATACATTAGCTTCCCGTCCCTAAAACAGTTCATTTAATACCCCTATTTGTGATAAAGAAGGTTCATCACTACTTTTTCCAACTTTTTGAGCCTGAAACGTTACATTCAATACTTCAAAAGCTAGCTTTAAGGAAATATTGATTTATATTAAAGATGGGTCATGACTAAGTTCCTCAATATTTCACTTCTAAAACATTTTACTTGGTACCCCGCCGGTCGCATATTAATGAATTTCAAAGAAAAATAATTGCCGATCGTAATTAGTTTGCGAAAAAAATTACAACAAACACAATTAATATATTTTCCGCGGATATTACCATTAATTTTTACCCCTGCAATAGATTTCAAGTGACATAATTTGGGTTAAAAATATTTCACTTCGACCTTTTATTTCGTTAACCAATAATTGATTTTTAAAAGAAATTTAAATTAAATACAACTTGCATTGTATATTTGATCATATAATAAAGATTTTTGTCAATCTGATAATGCTATTGTCTTCTTCGTAATTTAAAAATACCGGCAATAACGATGTGTAATAATTAGCACTCCACATGGTCGACAAATTTGCAGATATACATTATTTTTACTAAATATAATGGTGTAATACCGACTTTACTTAACCTAACGTCAAAGTAGAATCCAAAAAAATTTTAACGGAAATTTTTTCCTTTTTAATTTCGTGGTTTTTTTAAATTATAAATTTTGATCGTGTAATACCAACCTTATCCAGTCTTACCTTTGCTTGTTAGTTTGTCTCATTCTCAAATACTATATTTTTCTGATGTCTTTTATGAAAACATTTCTTATATTATCATTTGTCCCGTCTATTTGACACCTTTCTTTGGATACCCAAAAAGTGATTTTTAAAAGAGTTTTAAATCAAACACAACTTAATTAATATTTAATCATGTAATAAAGACTTTTGTCATTCTGACATTTCTATTGTCTTCTTGATAATTAAAAATATTTTCAATAATAATGTACAAAAATTTGCATTCACCTTTGCCGACAAATTTGGCGGATTTATTTTATTATTACTAAATCTGATCGTGTAATACCAACTTTATTTAGTCTAACATCCATTAAAATGAAATAAAAAAAAAATCTGATGTGCCCAACACATAACCTCCCGCCCAATACTACTCTTAAACGGTACAAAATAGTATTTGATAGCGGTACGATCTGCTTCGCAGGTCTGCCCCCTAGGCTCCGCGTCACTGAAGAAGATTTCAACTGAAAATGTAGGAAAATAAATTGAGTAGTCTTAAATAACTTCCAATTTATACCAAACAATTGGCGAAGCAAGCTCGTCACTACGTTCCTCGCTTCCATGTCAGTACATTGACGAAGAAAGCTCGTCACTTCGTTCCTCGCTTCCATGTCAGTATTAGACAAAGAGAGCTCGTCACTTGGTTCCTCGCTTTCAAGTCAGTGCATCGGCGAAGCAAGCTCGTCACTATGTTCCCGCTTTTATGTTACTACTTTGGCACTTTAGTTTAAATCTATTCCGTGAGATATTTAATTCAATACCATATACGTTGGAATTTAATTAACATTTATAAAAAAACAATTGACGATTTACCAAAATAACGTTTTGACACTTGAGTTGAAATATCCTTCATAAGATTTTTAATTTGATACCAAACACGGTTGGATTTAACTAATATTTATAAAAAACAATTGACAATCGTCCAAAAAACTTTTTGACACTTGAGTCCGAATCTCCTCCGCAAAACCTTTAATTTGATACCAAACACAGTAGGATTTAAATAATATTTATAAAATACAATTGACAATCGTCCAAAACAACTTTTTGACACTTGAGTCCAAATCTCCTCCGCGAGACCTTTAATTTGATACCAAACACGGTAGGATTTAAATAATATTTATAAAAAACAATTGACAATCGTCCAAAACAAATTTTTGACACTTGAGTTCAAATCTTCTCTGCGAGACCTTTTATTCAATACCGAACACGGTAGGATTTAAATAATATTTATAAAAAACAATTGACAATCGTCCAAAACAACTTTTTGACACTTGAGTTCAAATCTTCTCTGCGAGACGTTTATTTAAATACCAAACACGGTAGGATTTAAATAATTTTTATAGAAAACAATTGACAATCGTCCAAAACAACTTTTTGACACTTGAGTTCAAATCTTCTCTGCGAGATCTTTTATTCAATACCAAACACGGTAGGATTTAAATAATATTTATAAAAAACAATTGACAATCGTCCAAAACAACTTTTTGACACTTGAGTCCAAATCTCCTCCGCGAGACCTTTAATTTGATACCAAACACGGTAGGATTTAAATAATATTTATAAAAAACAATTGACAATCGTCCAAAACAACTTTTTGACACTTGAGTTCAAATCTTCTCTGCGAGACCTTTTATTAAATACCAAACACGGTAGGATTTAAATAATTTTTATAGAAAACAATTAACAATCGTCCAAAACAACTTTTTGACACTTGAGTTCCAATCTTCTCTGTGAGACCTTTTATTAAATACCAAACACGGTAGGATTTATATAATATTTATAGAAAACAATTGACAATCGTCCAAAACAACTTTTTGACACTTGAGTTCCAATCTTCTCTGCGAGACCTTTTATTAAATACCAAACACGGTAGGATTTATATAATATTTATAGAAAACAATTGACAATCGTCCAAAACAACTTTTTGATAATTGCGTTCAAATCTCCTCTGCGAGACCTTTTATTCAATACCAAACACGGTAGGATTTAAATAACATTTAAAAAAAACAATAGACAATCGTCCTCTTTATGACACTTTATTTTAAATCTCTAACGTGAATCTTTTAATTTAGTACCAAACACGGCAGGATTAGAAATAAAAACTGATGAAAAAAAATATAATTCTGAAATTGATTATAAATATTTAAAACGAACTTTTTATATTAGATAAGTAGTGAACTTATTTAAATTTTACCGCCTAAAATACTTAGAAGCATCGAGGTTGTCGAGCAGAGACATCTGTTGTATTTTTTGAAAAGGAAAAGAAACCATATATGAAATTTAAAATAATTTTCAACTCTTTTTGTGTTGGATAAGAAATTATCTCATTTGAATTTTACCACCTAAAATCTTTAAATGAATCGAGGTTGTCGAACAGAGACATCTGTCATATTTATTTTGAATTTGAATAAAATATTTAAAAAATCACATTTAAAAAATCTGCAATATAGTAAACATGTTCCCTCCTTTATTCTAAACACAGGTAAATTTGCAAAACTTTTTTATCTGCTCTAGAATTAATTCAATTTATACTCACAGTTTCAAACAGATATGTCAAAAATGACAGGATGAACACAAATTCGTGAAAAGTGACAGCTACAATTTTAATTTTTTTCATTGACTTTTAAAATACTTACATTATAGTACACATGTTCACTCATTTATTTAAATCACAGATAAATTTACAAAACATCTTCAACTTGTATAGAATTAATGTAATTTATACTCAAAATTTTAAACAGATATGTCATATATGTCAAATTGAACAAAAATTTGTGAAAAGTTACAACTACAATCAACAAAGTACACTTTCGTAGCAACCCGAGGCCCCCCTTGACGTAAAAATTTAATGTCTTTCGCATTTAATATTTCGCACATCATGTGTAAGAAAAATATGAGACATACAAAATGCACTGTTCCACAGGGACCTTTAACACGCAAAAAAAGTTTCACCCGAATACATCAAACCGTTTAGGCTGTAGGCGATTCCGATGGCCGTTGTTAGATTGGTCAAAGTATAGAGTGACAGCTCAGGTTAAGCCGATTAGTATATAGGACTAGCGGTCCGACCTGCTTCGCAGGTCTGACCCCTAGGCTCCGCGACCCTGAAGAAGATTATATCTAAAAATGTAGAGAAATAAATTGAGTAGTCTCTTCGTTCCTCGCTTCCAAGTCAGTACTTTGGCGAAGAATGCTCGTCACTTCATTCCTCGCTCCATGTCAGTACATCGGCGAAGCAAGCTCGTCACTTCGTTCCTCGCTTCCATGTTAGCACTTTTTGACATTAGAGTGTAAATCTCCTAATTGAGACCTTTCATTTGATACCAAACATGTTAGAACTTAAATAACATTTATAAAAAAAAACCCCTGACGATCTTCCGAAACAACACTTGAGTTTAAATCTCACGTCTGAGACCTTTAATTTAAATCCAAACACGGTATGTTTTAAATAACATTTATAAAAAACAATTGACAGTCGTGCAAAATAACATTTTGACACTTGAGTTTAAATCTCACGCCTGAGACCTTTAATTTAAATCCAAACACGGTATGTTTTAAATAACATTTATAAAAAACAATTGACAGTCGTGCAAAATAACATTTTGACACTTGAGTTTAAATCTCACGCCTGAGACCTTTAATTTAAATCCAAACACGGTATGTTTTAAATAACATTTATAAAAAAACAATTGACAATCGTGCAAAATAACTTTTTGACACTAGAGTTTAAATCTCACGCCTGAGATCTTTAATTTAAATCCAAACACGGTATGTTTTAAATAACATTTATAAAAAACAATTGACAGTCGTGCAAAATAACTTTTTGACACTAGAGTTTAAATCTCACGCCTGAGACCTTTAATTTAAATCCAAACACGGTATGTTTTAAATAACATTTATAAAAAACAATTGACAATCGTGCACAATAACTTTTTGACACTTGAGTTCAAATCTCCTTCGGAAGACCTTTAATTTGATACCAAACACGATAGGATTTAAAACATTTATAATAAAAAATAATTGACAATCATCCCAAAAAAATTTTTGACACTTGGGTTCAAATCTCCTGCGTAAGACCTTTAATTTGATATCAAACATAGTAGGATTTATGACATTTATATATAAAAAATTGACGATCATCCTAAATAACTTTCTAACAGTTGAGTTTAAATCTCCAAACAATTGATGATCGTTCAAAATAACTCTTTGACACTTGAGTTCAAATTTATTCCATGAAACCTATAATTTGATACCAATCACGGTAGGATTTAAAATTATATATAAAAAAACAATTGACAATCGTTCAAAATAGTTTTATGTGTACGAATTTTGATTAAAAAGAAAATTCTGCAATTCATTATGAATATTTAAAATGATCTTGAAAATAATTTTCATCCTTTTTGTATTAGATAAATAATTAACTTATTTAAATTTTACCGCTAAAAATGCTTTAAAGCATCGATGTGTACGGCCAGAGACATCTGTTATACTTTTACTTAAAATTTCAAACTGAACTGTCAAAAATGACAAGTTGCACACAAATTTGTGAAAAGTGACAGCTACAATTTTAATATTTTTGACTGACTTTTAAAATATTTACAAAATAGTACACCACGTATACTCATTCATTTACTCTTAACACAGATAAATTTACAAAACTTCTAAAACTTGTATAGATTTAATGGAATTTATACTTAATTTTTCAAAAAGATTTGTCAAAAATGACAAGAACACAAATTTGTGAAAAGTTACGACTACAATACAAATCAACAAATTTCACATTCATAGCAACGCTCGCATACTCTGATTTCCGCCTTATTTATTGAATATCTCGCACATCATGTGTAAGAAAAATGTGAATTCATAAAAAGGCCCTATTCCCAATCAAACTCTAAATGCCAGTGAAGGTTTCACCCGAATCCGTCAAACGGTCTAGGCTGTAGGTCTGCGGACAAATTGCACAAATTTGGTTGCTAGATTGGCTAATCTATAGTGAAATACTCATGCCTTTTAGTATATAAGACTAGCGGTCCGACCTGCTTCGCAGGTCTGACCCCTAGGCTCCGCGACACTAAAGAAGATAGCAGTCTCTTTGTTCCTCGCTTCCAAGTCAGTAAATTGGCGAAGAAAACACATCACTTCGTTCCTCGCTTTCATGTCAGTACAATGGCGAGGAAAGCTCGTCACTTCGTTCCTCGCTTTCATGTCAGTGTTTCTTAACTTTCCATCCCTAAAACAGTTCATTTAATATCCCTAAGTTAAGTTTCTAGTAATTTCCACAAAAGTAATTACTGATCATAATTATTTGTGATAAAGAAGGTTCATCACTACTTTTTCCAACTTTTTGAGCCTGAAACGTTACATTCAATACTTCACAAGCTAGCTTTAGGGGAATTTTCAGAAAAGCATTTGCCAATCGTACTGATTTATAATAAAGATGGCTCAATATTTCACTTCTAAAACATTTTACTTGGTACCCCACAGGTCGCAAATATTCATGAATTGTAAGGAAAAATAATTGCCAATCAGAATCGGTTTGCGAAAAAAATTACAACAAACACAATTATTAAATTTTCCGTGGATACTCTTATTACCAAGACCAAGTGTTTGAATTTTTACCCTTGCAATAGATTTCAAGTGACTTAAAAAAAATGATTATCTGGGAACTCTTAAAACATTTCTTTCATACACCACAAAAAAAAATTTAAATTAAACACAAATTACATTAATATTTGATCATATAACAAATATTTTCCAATCTGACATTCCTATTGTCTTCTTGGCAATTTAAAAATACCGCCAATAATAATGTATAATAATTTGCATTCCACATTGTCGACTTTACCTAATCCAACGTCAAAGTAGAATAAAATCGTGAAATTGTAATGGAATTTTTTTCCTTTAAATTTCGCGGTATTTAAAATTTTTATAAAATTTGATCGTGTAATACCAACCAACCAGTCTTACGTTATCTTGTCAGTTACATTTCAAAGTACAATCAAAGCTAAAAAATTTAAACTTGTCTATTCAAGATTCTCATTTGATACAAAACACTATATTTTTGTGATGTCTTTTATGAAAATAATCGACAGCCGCCAATTTTTATATTATCATTTGTCCCGTCTATTCGACATCTTTCTTTGGATTCCCAAAAAGTGATTTTAAAAAAATAATTAAATCAAACACAACTTAATTAATATTTGATCATGTGATAAATGTTTTTGTCAATCTGATATTTCTATTAGTAATTTTAAAATATTATCAATAATAATGTACAATAATTTGCATTCTCCTCTGTCGACAAAGAAGGATTTACTTTATTATTACTAAATTTGATCGTATAATACCAAAGTTACTTAATCTAAAGTCAAGTAAAATAAAAAAAAAGGTTGGAAACTTTTTTTTCTCTAAATTTCATGGTTTTATTTTAGTTTTATTAAATATGATTATGTTACAAAGACTTCTCCAAATCTGACATTTCTATTATTATCTTGTCAATTTAAAAGAACCGTAAATAATAATATATAATAAATATCACCCTACATTGTCGACAAATTTAACGCATTTACTTTATTTTTAATAAATTTGTCGTGTAATAGCGACTTTTCCTAGTTTAAAGTAAAAGTAGCATCAAAATGAAAATTTTTTATTTTACAACTGAAAATGTAGAAATATAAATTGATAGTCTTAAATAACTTCCAATTAATACCAAACAATTGGCGAAGCAAGCTCGTCACTACGTTCCTCGCTTCCATGTCAGTACATTGACGAAGAAAGCTCGTCACTTCGTTCCTCGCTTCCATGTCAGTGCATCGACGAAGCAAGCTCGTCACTACGTTCTTCGCTTCCATGTCAGTACATTGACGAAGAAAGCTCGTCACTTCGTTCCTCGCTTTCAAGTCAGTGCATGGGCGAAGCAAGCTCGTCACTTTGTTTCTCGCTTTTATGTTACTACTATTTGGCACTTTAGTTTAAATCTCTTCCGTGAGATATTTAATTCAATACCAAACACGTTAGGATTTAAATAACATTTATAAAAAACAATTGATGATTTACAAAAATAACTTTTTGACACTTGAGTTGAAATATCCTTCATGAGACTTTTAATTTGATACCAATCACGGTAGGATTTAAATAACATATATCTTCTCTGCGAGATCTTTTATTTAATACCAAATACGGTAGGATTTAAATAATTTTTATAGAAAACAATTGACAATCGTCCAAAACAATTTTTTGACACTTGAATTCAAATATCCTCTGCGAGATCTTTAATTGAATACCAAACACGGTAGGAAATAAATAACATATATACAAAACAATTAACGATCGTCCAAAATAACTATTTGACCCTTGAGTTCAAATCTCTTCCGCGAGACCTTTAATTTGATACCAAACACGGTAGGATTTAAATAATATTTATAAAAAACAATTGACAATCGTCCAAAATAACTTTTTGACACTTGAGTTCAAATCTCCTCCACGAGACCTTTAATTTTATACCAAACACGGTAGGAATTAAATAACATATATACAAAACAATTAACGATCGTCCAAAACAAATTTTTGACACTTGAGTTCAAATCTCTTCCGCGAGACCTTTAATTTGATACCAAACACGGTAGGAGTTAAATAATATTTATATAAAAACAATTGACAATCGTTCAAAACTATTTTTTGACACTTGAGTTCAAATCTCCTCCGCGAGGCCTTTAATGTGATACCAAACACGGTATGAATTAAATAAAATTTCTACAAAACAATTAACGATCGTCCAAAACAACTTTTTGACACTTGAGTTCAAATCTCCTCCGCGAGACTTTTAATTTGATACCAAACACGGTATGATTTAAATAATATTTATAAAAAACACTTGAGAATCATCCAAAACATGTTTTTGACATTTGAGTTCAATTCTCCTCCGCGAGGCCTTTAATTTGATACCAAACACGGTAGAATTTAAATAATATTTATAAAAAACAATTGACAATCGCCCAAAACAACTTTTTGACACTTGAGTTCAAATCTCCTCTGCGAGACCTTGAATTCAATACCAAACACGGTAATATTTAAATAATATTTATAAAAAACAATTGACAATCGTCACTTTATTTTAAATCTCGATCGTGAAACTTTTAATTTAGTACCAAACACGGCAGTATTAGAAATGAAAAACAACTCCTGATAAAAAAAATCATTCTGAAATTAAATAAATATTTAAAACGATCTTTTTATATTAAATAAGTCATAAAATTATTTAAATTTTACCGCCTAAAATACTTATAATTATAAGCATCAAGGTTGTCGAGCAGAGACATCTGTGTATTTTTTGACGCGGAAAAGAAACCATCTATGAAGAGAAAAATAATTTTCAACTTTTTTGTGTTAGATAAGAAAATAGCTCATTTGAATTTTACCGCCTAAAATCCTTAAAAGAATCATGGTTGACGAACAAAGACATCTGTCATATTTATTTTGAATTTGAAAAAAATATAAAAAAAATTCATATTTAAAAAAGTTACAAAATAGTAAACAATGTACGCACTATTATTCTAAACACAAATAAATTTGCCAAATTTATCTAACTTGTCTACAATTAAAGTAATGTATAACTAAAACTTCGAAGTGAACTGTCAAAAATGACAAGTTGTCATTCTTTTTTCAAACAATTAAAGATAAAGTGTATTGACAGTTCACTTTGAAATTGTAAAAATAAATTACTTTATTTGTAGATAAGTTAGATAAGTATGGTAAATTTATTTCTGTTTAGAATAAAATAAAGTACATGTTTAATATTTTGTTAAATTTTAAAACATCAATTTAAAAATAACAAAATTAATTTCAGAGTGAAATGTCAATTCCCTTTATCTTTGAATTTTTAACAGTAGTAGCAACGAGTGTTTATTTAACATAAACTACACTGTTTACGAGGCCCCCCTTGATGTAAAAATTTAATGTCTTTCCTATTTAATATTTCGCACATCATGTGTATGAAAAATATGAATTCATAAAAAGCACGTAGTCCCTAGTGCCCTTTACATCTCAAAAAAAGTTTCACCCGAATCCAGTGCACCGTTTAGGCTGTAGCGATGAATAATTATGGTTGTTAGATTGGCTAAAATATAGAGTGGATATTGCCGAATAGTATATTGGACTAGCGGTCCGACCTGCTTCGCAGGTCTGTCCCCTAGGCTCCGCGTCACTGAAGAAGATAACAACTGAAAATGTAGAAAAATAAATTGAGTAGTCTTAAATAACTCCCAATTTATACCACATAATTGGCGAGGCAAGCTCGTCACTACGTTCCTCGCTTCCATGTCAGTACATTGACGAAGAAAGCTCGTCACTTCGTTCCTCGCTTCCATGTCAGTGCATCGGCGAAGCAAGCTCGTCACTACGTTCCTCGCTTCCATGTCAGTATTAGACAAAGAAAGCTCGTCACTTCGTTCCTCGCTTTCAAGTCAGTGCATCAGCGAAGCAATCTCGTCACTTCGTTCCTCGCTTCCATGTCAGTACATTGACGAAGAAAGCTCGTTACTTCGTTTCTCGCTTTCATGTTACTACTATTTGGCACTTCAGTTTAATTCTCTTCCGTGAGATATTTAATTTAATACCAAACACGTTAAGACTTAAATAATATTTATAAAAAACAATTTACAATCGCCCAAAGCAACTTTTTGACACTTGAGTTCAAATCTCCTCCGCGAGGCCATTTATTTGATACCAGAAACGGTAGGAATTAAATAACATTTATACAAAACAATTTACGATCATCCAAAACAACTTTTTGACACTTGAGTTCAAATCTACTCCGCGAGACCTTTAATTTGATACCAAACACGGTGTGATTTAAATAATATTTATAAAAAACAATTGACAATCGTCCAAAACAACTTTTTGATACTTGAGTTCAAATCTCCTCCGCGAGACCTTTAATTTGATACCAAACACGGTAGGTTTTAAATATTATTTATAAAAAACAATTGACAATCGACCAAAACAACTTTTTGACACTTGATTTCAAATCTCTTCCGCGAGACCTTTAATTTGATACCAAACACGGTAGGTTTTAAATAATATTTATAAAAAACAATTGACAATCGTCCAAAACAACTTTTTGACACCTGGGTTCAAATCTCCTCCGCGAGACCTTTAATTTGATACCAAACACGGTAGGATTTAAATCATATTTATAAAAAACAATTGACAATCGCTCAAAACAACTTTTTGATACTTGATTTCAAATCTCCTCTGCGAGACCTTTAATTCAATACCAAACACGGTAGGAATTAAATAATAATAATGTGTTCCTGTTTCTCCTCTATGGGAGCATAGGGCCGGAATTCCACCGGTTTCAATGACCGAATGTTTTACTTGCATTAACGATGTTGCTGATGGTCAGTCAACAGACAACTGCAAGGGACCGCCGGCTTATAGTGACCTCCGAATCACTCAGACCCATCTGTGGTCATTTGTCAGAGCTACGAATTATAATTATTTTTTATAATTCGAGATGTATCGTGCGGGACGCGAACCCCGACCGTCAGATTACAGACTGTAAATCTGAGCGCTCTTAGCCTCTTGACCACCAATGGCTGTAGGAATTAAATAACATTTATAAAAAACAATAGACAATCGTCCACCTAATGACACTTTATTTTAAATCTCTAACGTGAAACTTTTAATTTAGTACCAAACACGGCAGGATTAGATATACAAACTGATGATAAAAAAAATAATTCTGAAATTGATTATAAATATTTAAAACGAACTTTTTATATTAGAAAAGTAATGAACTTATTTAAATTTTACCGCCTAAAATACTTAGAAGCATCGAGGTTGTCGAGCAGAGACAACTGTTTTATTTTTTGAGAAGAAAAAGAAACTATATATGAAGTGAAAAATAAATTTTAACTTTTTTGTATTAGATAAGAAATTAACCCATTTGAATTTTACCGCCTAAAATCCTTAAATGAATCGAGGTTGACGAACAGAGACATCTGTCATATTTATTTTGAATGGAAAAAAATATAAGAAAAAAATTCACATTTAAAAAACCTACAATATAGAAAACATGTTTCCTCATTTATTCTAAACACAGATAAATTTACAAAACTTTTTCATTTGGTCTAGAATAAATTCAATTTATACTTACAGTTTCAAACAGATATGTCAAAAATGACAGGATGAACACAAATTCGTGAAAAGTGACAGCTACAATTTTAATTTTTTAAATTGACTCTTAATATATTTACATTATAGTACACATGTTCATTCATTTATTTTAAACACAGATAAATTTACAAAACATCTTCAACTTGTCTAGAATTAATGTAATTTTTACTCAAAATTTGAAACAGATCTGTCATATATGTCAAATTGAACAAAAATTTGTGAAAAGTTACAATTATAATCAACAAACTACACTTTCGTAGCAACCCGAGGCCCCCCTTGATGTAAAAATTTAATGTCTTTCTTATTTAATATTTCGCACATCATGTGTATGAAAAATATGAATTCATAAAAAGCACGTAGTCCCTAGTGCCCTTTACATCTCAAAAAAAGTTTCACCCGAATCCAGCGCACCGTTTAGGCTGTAGCGATAAATAATTATGGTTGTTAGATTGGTCAAAATATATAATGACAGTTCAGACCCCACGCCGATTAGTATATAGGACTAGCGGTCCGACCTGCTTCGCAGGTCTGACCCCTAGGCTCCGCGACACTAAAGAAAATAGCAGTCTCTTTGTTCCTCGCTTCCAAGTCAGTAAATTGGCGAAGAAAACACATCACTTCGTTCCTCGCTTTCATGTCAGTACAATGGTGAGGAAAGCTCGTCACTTCGTTCCTCGCTTTCATGTCAGTGTCTCTTAACTTCCCATCCCTAAAACAGTTCATTTAATATCCCTAAGTTAAGTTTCTAGTAATTTCCACAATAACAATTGCTGATCGTAATTATTTGTGATAAAAAAGGTTCATCACTACTTTTTCCAACTTTTTGAGCCTGAAACGTTACATTCAATACTTCACAAGCTAGCTTTAGGGGAATTTTCAGAATAGCATTTGCCAATCGTACTGATTTATAATAAAGATGGCTCAATATTTCACTTCTAAAACATTTTACTTGGTACCCCACAGGTCGCAAATATTCATGAATTGTAAGGAAAAATAATTGCCGATCAGAATCGGTTTGCAAAAAAAATTACAACAAACACAATTATTAAATTTTCCGTGGATACTCGTATTACCAAGACCAAGTGTTTGAATTTTTACCCTTGCAATAGATTTCAAGTGACTTAAAAAAATGATTATCTGGGAACTCTTAAAATATTTCATTTCATACACCACAAGTTAGATACCTAAAAAAAAAAAAATTTAAAAATTTAAATTAAACACAAATTACATTAATATTTGATCATATAACAAATATTTTGCCAATCTAACATTTCTATTGTCTTCTTGGCAATTTAAAAATACCGCCAATAATAATGTATAATAATTTGCATTCCACATTGTCGACTTTACCTAATCTAACGTCAAAGTAGAATAAAATCGTGAAATTGTAATGGAATTTTTTTCCTTTAAATTTCGCGGTTTTAAAAATTTTTATAAAATTTGATCGTGTAATACCAACCAACCAGTCTTACGTTATCTTGTCAATTACATTTGAAAGTACAATCAAAGCTAAAAATTTTAAACTTGTCTATTCAAGATTCTCATTTGATACCAAACACTATATTTTTGTGATGTCTTTTATGAAAATAATCGACAGCCGTCATTTTTTATATTATCATTTGTCCCGTCTATTCGAAATCTTTCTTTGGATACCCAAAAAGTTATTTTAAAAAAATAATTAAATCAAACACAACTTAATTAATATTTGATCATGTGATAAATGATTTTGTCAATCTGATATTTCTATTGGTAATTTTAAAATATTATCAATAATAATGTACAATAATTTGCATTCTCCTTTGTTGACAAATTTGACGGATTTACTTTATTATTACTAAATTTGATCGTGTAATACCAAAGTTACTTAATCTAAAGTCAAGTAAAATAAAAAAAAAAAAGGTTGGAATTTTTTTTTATTAAATTTGATTATGTTACAAAGACTTCTCTAAATCTGACATTTCTATTATTATCTTGTCAATTTAAAAGAACCATCAATAATAATATATAATAAATTGCACCCTACATTGTCGACAAATTTAACGCATTTACTTTATTTTTAATAAATTTGTCGTGTAATAGCGACTTTTCCTAGTTTATTTATTTTACAACTGAAAATGTAGAAATATAATTTGATAGTCTTAAATAACTTCCAATTAATACCAAACAATTGGCGAAGCAAGCTCGTCACTACGTTCCTCGCTTCCATGTCAGTACATTGACGAAAAAAGCTCGTCACTTCGATCCTCGCTTCCATGTCAGTGCATCGACGAAGCAAGCTCGTCACTACGTTCCTCGCTTCCATGTCAGTACATTGACGAAGAAAGCTCGTCACTTCGTTCCTCGCTTTCAAGTCAGTTCATGGGCAAAACAAACTCGTCACTTCGTTTCTCGCTTTTATGTTACTACTATTTGGCACTTTAGTTTAAATCTCTTCCGTGAGATATTTAATTCAATACCAAACACGTAAGGATTTAAATAACATTTATAAAAAAACAATTGATGATTTACCAAAATTACTTTTTGACACTTGAGTTGAAATATCCTTCATGAGACTTTTAATTTGATACCAATCACGGTAGGATTTAAATAACATATATCTTCTCTGCGAGACCTTTTATTTAATACCAAACACGGTGGGATTTAAATAATTTTTATAGAAAACAATTGACAATCGTAAAAAACAACTATTTGACACGTGAGTTCAAATCTCTTCCGCGAGACCTTTAAGTTGATACCAAACACGGTAGGATTTAAATATTATTTATAAAAAACAATTGACAATCGTCCAAAATAACTTTTTGACACTTGAGTTCAAATCTGCTCCGCGAGACCTTTAATTTGATACCAAACACGGTAGGAATTAAATAACATATATACAAAACAATTCACGATCGTCCAAAACAACTTTTTGACACTTGAGTTCAAATTTCTTTCGCGAGACCTTTAATTTGATACCAAACACGGTAGGATTTAAATAATAATTATAAAAAACAATTGACAATCGTCCAAAATAACTTTTTGACACTTCAGTTTAAATCTTCTCTACGAGACCTTTTATTTAATACCAAACACGGTAGGATTTAAATAATTTTTATAGAAAACAATTGACAATCGTCCAAAACAATTTTTTGACACTTGAGTTCAAATCTCCTCTGCGAGACATTTAATTGAATACCAAACACGGTAGGATTTAAATAATTTTTATAGAAAACAATTGAAAATCGTCCAAAACAACTTTTTGATACTTTAGTTCAAATCTCCTCTGCGAGACCTTTAATTCAATACCAAACTCGGTAGCATTTAAATAATTTTTATAAAAAACAATTGACAATCGTCCAAAATAACGGCAGGATTCGAAATAAAAAACAACTGATGATAAAAAAAATATTTCTGAAATTCATTATAAATATTTATAACGATCTTTTTATATTAGACAAGTAATTAACTTATTTAAATTTTACCGCCTAAAATACTTAGAAGCCTCGAGGTTGTCGAGCAGCATTTTTTGAGAAGGAAAAAATGAATTGAAAAATAATATTTATCATTTCTGTTAGAAATTCACTCATTTGAATTTTACCGCCTAAAATCCTAAAAGAATTGAAGTTGACGAACACAGACATCTGTCATATTAATTTTAAATTTAAAAAAATATGAAAAAAAAAATTCACATTTTAAAAATTTACAAATTAGTAAACATGTTTGCTCATTTATTCTAAACACAGATACATTTACAAAACTTTTTCATCTGGTCTAGAATTAATTAAATTTATGCTTACAGTTTCAAACAGATATGTCAAAAATGACAGGATGAACACAAATTCGTGAAAAGTGACAGCAACAATTTTAATTTTTTGTATTGACTTTTAATATATTTACATTATAGTACACATGTTCAATCATTTATTTTAAACATAGATAAATTTACAAAACATCTTCAACTTGTCTAGAATACATGTAATTTTTACTCAAAATTTGAAACAGATCTGTCATATATGTCAAATTGAACAAAAATTGATGAAAAGTTACAACTATAATCAACAAACTACACTTTCGTAGCAACCCGAGGCCCCCCTTGATGTAAAAATTTAATGTCTTTCCTATTTAATATTTCGCACATCATGTGTATGAAAAATATGAATTCATAAAAAGCACGTAGTCCCTAGTGCCCTTTACATCTCAAAAAAAGTTTCACCCGAATCCAGCGTACCGTTTAGGCTGTAGCGATGAATAATTATGGTTGTTAGATTGGCTAAAATATAGAGTGACAGTTCAGACCCACGCCGATTAGTATATAGGATAATTGTTGTTATTAATATTTATTATTTTTAAATTTTTCCGTCCTCAATAGTGTATCCAACGCTTCTTGGGTTTAAATTATACTGTACAAACGGAATGAAGTTCACACGTTTCAGATATTCTTTATGATTATATTTTGAATTACTGATTACTTAAATTAAATTTATGTCTAAATATATTAATGAAATTAAGCTCATATAACGTATCAAATAACGTGTTACTCAGAATACTGTTTGTAAGAATAGTTGAAGCAATGTCCGCTGGCGCCACAGTCGATTCCTAAATATAGTCTATTCGTATAGGTGTGGCAGCCGCCTAGTGTAGCATCTGTTTGATATGCAAGTAAACATTTATCTTGAATAAAATATGAAAATTAAAGAAGCAGATTGGAGTGTACAATGTTCAGACGAGGAATGCTGTTCGAGCCGCCGCCGGTAGTGATAGAACGACTGTATTCTATTTTAGACAAAGGCAAACTTCCTAACCTAAATTGGCAAAGACAAAGTTACAAGCCACCAGCTCCAAACAATGCACCTGTTGTTCCAAGAGTAAAAAAAGCGCCCGAGGAAGAAAAGTCTGTGTTTGATGCAGGGCCGGCGAAGTAAATTTTGCTGAGGTATGGAGTAATAGTGAAAAGTGTTGGGGGGGGGGGGGGGGGCATAATAAAATATATAAAATCAATGAATATACTCATTTAATGGCGATAATTATATAGAGGGTTCAAATGAAAAGGGTGCTAAATCTTCAAACCTAATGACATTGAATACAATTGTTTTTTTACTTTTTGAGGTATGGAATCCCATACCTAGACTTTTCTGAGGTATGGAGTGCTCCATATCATCCAGACAATGTTCGCCGGCCATGGAGGGATGAAGACAGTCCACCCAGATTTACATTTAGAAGGGAGGGCCCAGTCATGCTGAAAGGCAGCACAAAGAAAAAAACTGCAAATTTCGCTTCCGCTGTATCAAATGTTAGAAGACATCAGATGTTGGAAAGCGAACAATATTCACCAACGTATAGTGAAAACGTTTCCCAATTCTGAGTTCCTGTCAGATATTTATTAAATATAAAGATTTGAATGTATACTCGTATAGTAAACTGTAAAATTCTCAGTTATGTCAATAATTTTACAAAATAAATAATATAATATAAACTTATTTATTTTTTTCTTGCACAACAGTTAATTATACTAATTATAAACTATTCAAATGTAAATAGTAATGTTAACAACAACGAACATATGAAGTATAATAACGGTTCGAGGCTAGAGACCTATTCTGTGAAATGTTACTATCACAATTGTGGTGCATAGAGTTAGAGTGATATTTTTGAATTGATATTTAAGTTTAGTTTAGCTTCGTTACTTTCTAGTTCTTTAAAAGTTAGGGTGGCAACTATGGACTTCAAAATTTTATTACCTATTGTCCATAAATGTTGTGTACATGTATTTTTTTCCGACGATCACTACGAAAAGTACATACATTCATACGCTAAACTATTACTGAAAATTGGTCATTGCATATCACTAGCAGTGCTATGTGATATGAAAGCTCGTTAGCCAATCAGATACGTCCGCAACTCTGTAATATGATTTTATCACACGCTACGATAATTGAGCGAACTAACCTGAAAATTTGTATTTAAAGGTTTGACAGTTGCAGACCCTGATTTCTCACATTTTAACATAATTTTTGTTGAATTCTGATAGCAATGATGTTAACATAATATGTTTTAATATTTTGATGTAAATTTTATATATTTTTTTTTTACATAATTGTGGTCGTTGGAAAAGTATCGTGTACAACATGTGCTGAAAGGGTATTTCACACTCGTGTGATTAAACCAGTCGCCTTCTGATCGTGGCTCAAACTTCACACTCATGTGAAATATCCAACTTTCAGCACTAGTTATACAATATAATATTTCAAAGATAAACAAAAAAAAATTATCTAATTTGTGACTACTTTTAGACACTACCTACGAAGATGTGACTAGAAGTGAATTGATAATGTCGTCATATGCGGTTCGTTCGCCTGCTTCAATAGATACAGATAGCGTTGCAAAATGTCACGATCATCCCGTTGCCCATAGATACTTCAGTTATCACGTTATTTAATTTTAATAAGCCTCATCAGCATTTTGTTTTAAAATAGGAGAATTAAATAATTTATAATGAGTTTAGTAGACTGTGAACTAATATTCGCGCGCTTAGAGAATGGAGTGCAGAAATGCAATGAGAAAGAATTGACATGTTAACTATAATATCTCACATTGGCAACAGTGAAAATTATTGCACTCTATGATGTTCTGCGCAAGCGCGATAACTAACTTCACAGTAGTTTGTATGACAGTGAATACTTGTCTGTGGTGAACGTCAAATTTTTTATCAATCTTGTGTATAAAATTGATACGGAATAAAAAATTATTTAGGACTGTATAACCCATTTAGAGAAATAGGCCTATTGTCCCTGTAATAAAATCCCAGGGAATTTAAGCGCCTGGTGTATTGTGTATGTGATCTTTAAGCTTTGTAGGTTAGCAACACAGAAACAAAAATTGTTTTCTCTTCATATCTTGTCAATCTACAACAGCAACGTACTACAGCAGCACGTAAGTTTATGTACAGTTTTAATAATACCTGAATAATATTGTAATTCTAATTCAAATAATAGAATAGTGTTTTGTGTTTTTACCGGTATAATTAAAATATGTACGACAACGTATATTGAAAGACTATTATTACTAATTCATTTTATCGAATACTTATTATTATATATTACTTACAGGCAATGGAAGATGAAGAAGTAAAAAAATTGTTAAAAGAACGAGCCGAATTGATATCTGAATTAAGTAAGTACCTATTGTAGTATAACCTATATCAACAAAATTTTATAATTTGTGTATATTATTTTAACAGACAAACTTAAAAATGAACAAAAAATTAATGAGAATCAAGGTAACACAATTCTATTTGTCTGTGAAAGTTTAGTTGTAATCAATTTTATTGTTTTCTTATAGAAAAAAATAATCAGGTTCAAAGGATCAATTCAAATGGTAATACATTCAATTGTAAATATTAGTGCAATTATATCTAATTAGATTAATTATTTTTTCATGTTCATCTATAATACAAAAACAGAACTTTCAAAATCAGAAACGAAGAAGAGGCGACAAAATAGTAAATGATTTTATAAACATGTATTAAATAACTTTGTAACATGTAATGGAATACAATTTTTTTTATAGGACGCAGAGGAAAGAAAAATAATAAGAAAAAACGTAAAAATTTGAGAAAAAAATTAATAAAGACTGTAACAATTAAGAAAAAAGACGGAAGTATTACTATTGTTAATGTAAGTATAAATGTATTACTTGAAAATGTTGAAACATTTATTAAAGAAGTTTTAAAAATGAACAAAATTTAACAATTTAATAATTATTTAAATTATTTTGCATACATGCATATATCTTATAATTGAAACCATTTTTTTGTACATTTAACATAGTTATAAAAGATGCTTATTAACAGCGGTTCGTTTCTTGCTGTAAAGGATGATTCATAACGTACGAAAAAAATTTAAAATGTAGCTAAGGAGCTCAAAATAATGTCTTTTCGTTAATAAAGTTTTGGCAAAAACTTAACAAAAAGGTTACCGCACATTAAAGTTAAATCAATTAATGTGCACTTGTTACAAACTAGGGCAGTTAATTATATTTTAAACAGAACCTGGGAATATTTTAAAGTTAGTTGAACAATGATTAGTTAAAAAAATTAATAGTATGGTATTATTATAAAAGTTACAGCTATTTAAATGTTTCTTTTATTGTTCATAAATTGCTGTCCACATGTTTGTGAGCCACTTTAACACAAAAACAAAACTGGAAAACTAGTTTCATTTAAATGTCAAAATTCTTTAAACGTCAAAGTATAATAAAATATAGTTAAGTGCAAAATTGTTATTACTTTCAGTAACGAGGAATATGTACACATAATTGAGGTTTATGGAATAAGTTCATTAATTAAATAGATTTGTACAATTCATTGCTTTTACCATTATTTTTTATTGGGTACATAATTTAAAATTAAAATGACAGCAAATTGTCAGATTTGAAAGAAACATATTCCTATGATAACGAAAAAATAATGATTACTTTCAGCGGTATTCAATAAGTGGGCGTTATTTTACTTAAACAAGCATTATTTTGAGTCCCCTTAGCCACACTTTCAATCTTTTCCGTACGTTATGAATCACCCTGTATGAGCAATATTATACTGAATAAATTCTCAAGTATTATTGTGTATGTCTTATCTTTCTTTTACTTAAACTTAATTTTCTTTTATTTTCAGGAATACCACTAAAACGAAATTATTTGTATTTTATAAAGAAACCTAATAAATAACTGTATTTAAATATAGAATATGATTTTATATAATTTATTTCACATACTATTATTGTTAGTATTAATCTTAACTCCTTACAATATACTGCGTGGTCCATGGTAAGTATTTTTTATTGTATCCGATTATTTTAAATATTGTCGATAATTTTTCAAACGAAGTTAGTTTTAAATTTCAATGTTCACATATCTGCAGTTTAAATTTTTCTACCGGGTATTCCATTTTCGCGTAATGATATGCAACTTTGTATTTTTTAATGGAGCAACCTGTACCATTTTGTAAAATTATAATGACAAATTGTTTCTCTTTAATAGTTATTTATGATATGTGTTAAACGTGATATTTTGTGAGTAACTGGGGAAGTAAAACGAGGCGAAGCCGAGTGAAACAACCCCACGAACGTAATAAATCACTTTTAACACGTGTATCACACAAAATTATATCTGCGATCTTCTTAGAGAAGACTAAAAAATGTGGAATGGTATTTAGACAGGTAGGGTTACATTTGTTGATTTATTGATACAAAACGTTAGAAACGTGTTAAAAGTAGCAATGAAATCACCTTTAACACGTTGCTATGTTACTTTTAACACTATAGTGTGAGAAAGTGACGCTTTTAAGTTTTAACTTTGCTGTGCAACCGTTAAAAGTTCACTTTTAACAACGGTCGTAAATACGCAGACGCAGCAATTGGCGGGTTACACTACACTGATGAGCTCCAATAAGAGCGAAACGCGTCTCTAGTTACCGATTGATTGGCTTGGCCGGTCTGTAGGAATTAATAACTTTGTTATTATTCTGAGGCTATTTTTGATGAAACAGTTGACAATTTTTATTGTCTTTATATTTTTTAAGGTCGTAAATAAAACAGTTTTTACTCTTATAGTCCCGCACTAAAAGTATAGCTCTAGCTCTGTTCGATGAGAAGTACAGCAAGTGCAGTGCAGTGTAAACAAGTACTGTGTGGTTTTGTGTTTTCATAAAGTGTATGTTTGGGCAAGTTTGACCTGCTCCTGCGGCCAGCGTAGCCAGATTAGGTTGTCTGTAAATAAACACGTTATAAATCCTTGAAGAAGTCTGTAGAAATGTCGGTTTTAATACTCTTTAGGTTCATCTTTCACACAAGATTTTAAATAGTTTTGTGACTAGTGTCATCTATGAGCAGTTTAAAAAAATGTGCGTGTAACGTTTCTGCATTACAGACCGAACCCACCGAGGGGGAAATCACTAAGGTCCATACCGTACAACTGACTGCAATCCTTGCAGATTGTACATAGAATTTAAAGATTTTTGAGACTGTAAATTTACAATGATTTTAGAGATTGTTACAAGATTGCAAGGATCCATTGAATTAATAATAAGATTTTGAAGATTACGTTATGGATTTTAAAGGTTGTTTAGATTTTTAAGGGAATGCAAGGATTTCACATCAAATTATAAAGATTATTACGAAAAATAATGAAGACTGTTTTATTAACAAAATCAATATAAAAAATTAAGTAGTGTATGGAAATTAACAATTTACTGAAACAAAATACATTTTTAACAGCAAAATATTTTCCGTTATTACATAAGTAAAGCATTAGGACTGATTTTTCTATCTACGATTATACTCAGAATAAATTATTTGCTGATAAAAAGTAAACTACGTGTAAAATATGTATGTATGTATTTGGAACAAATAATATTATTTGACCTTAGAATTAATTTTTTTTTAGTAATTATTTATTCGTAGTTTTATCGAAGATACCTCGAGAGTAGTTTAAAATAAAATAAAAACGATTTAATTTAAAATGTCTTTTCCATTTAAAATCAGGTTTCCATAATAGTAGTTTATATACCAAGGGACTCAAGTGCATAATTTAATCCTGAAGGTGAAGTTTATCTCACAAGCCGTAGGTGAGGGAAATAATCGCCTGAGGGATTAAAGGCACTTCAGTCTTGTGGTATATACACTATTTTTGCACTTCCAACACTCTTTCCAGCAATATATTTTAAATAATACATACAAACATACATAACGTCACGCTATGTCCCACTTAGTGGGGTAGCACGAACCCAGAAAAACAGTCAACCAACAATCAATCTCCTCCAAACATTCCTATCCTGACACACCACTTTCGCCTCGTCCACATTCATAGTGCGATTCATACATGCTCGTTTATTCTTCACACTCGGAATCATTCGTTCACGCAACAAACCATCAATCATACCCAACCAGTTATTCCTCGGACGCCCACGCAATCGTTCACCTTCAATCTCACCCACATATATTAGTTTCACCAACCTTTCATTCGACATTCGCTCAACATGTCCAAACCACCTCAACTTTTTTAACAACATTCTTCTTAATCTTACACTCATCATACACCAATGTATTCCGTATACGATCACGTCTCGTATACCCACATACTCCTCTCAAATATCTCATTTGCACAGCAGCTATACGTCGTTAATGCTTCTTCATCCACACCCAACATTCAGAACCATACATCAATGTAGGCACTAACACACCATTATAAACACTCAATCGAGCATCTCTAGATACATTCACGTTTCGAGCAAATGTACCCAGAGCACCCAATACCTTGCACCCTGCAGACACTCGCCTTTCAATCTCCCGGTCAATACGTCCATCCCTCGAGAACATACTACCCAAATATACAAATTCATTCACTTGTTCTAGTCTCACACCATTCACTGAAACATTACAATCAGTCACCAAATCATTCTTCTCAAATACCAACACTTTACATTTATCGACATGCAATAGCAGCTTTAAACCTTTCCCTACTTCATTTATGCTCACAATCATTCTTCTTAATTGCTCCTCAGTTTCACCCAACACAACAACATCATGCGCATAAGCTAACGCAGGCACTATACGTCCACTAATACGTACACCATCTGTTCCATTCAATGCCTTTCATAACAACACATCCATATACAAATTAAACAACCAAGGAGACATTCCACAACCCTGTTTCACACCAACATCTATACGAAACCAGTCACTCAATCTACCATCAACTCTCACCGCAGCCTCACTTCCTTCATACAATGCTCGAATCGCTCCCAACAAATTACCATCCACACCGTACTCTACAAGTACATCCCACATAGTCTCTCGAAGAACACTGTCATACGCTTTCTTTAAATCGAGAAAGCCACAGAACACCTTTTTGTTCTTATCAAGTGACTTCTCAACAATCATTCGAAGAGAAAACAATTGATCTACACAACCTCTCTCAGGCAAAAAACCTCCTTACATATCACTTAACTTCGAAATTGTTAAGGCTCGCACCTTATGGATTAAAATTTTTCCATACAACTTCCCTACCACACTCAATAAACTTATCGCTCGAAAATTTGTACATTCACTCGAACTGCCTTTGCCTTTAAATAAAGGACAAATAACAGCACGTTTCCAATCATCAGGAGCCACGCACCGTTTCAAACAAAATCTGAACAAATAAACTAACCAATCAAATAATCTTTCACCACCATATTTCAACATTTCATTTGTTATGCCATCCAAACCGGGAGCCTTACCATTCTTTAGACGCATTAATGCAAAGCTGACATCACCTTCATCTATATTCCATTCAACGTTTCTAGCATTTCTTGCATTTCCTCCTCTATTATTCACTCCATTTACATCACCATACAATTCCTTAAAATACTCACACCATCTATTCCTAACATCTCACTCATTCCACAACAAATCACCATTCGCACTCTTAATTGCTTTCACTGGTCTTGTACTCCCTCCTCTCTTTACAGACTGCCAAAACATTCTCTTATTCATAATAAAATCATTCGTTAATCTTTCACTCATCAATTCATCAAAACGTGCCTTACTTTCTCTTACGACTCTCTTAACACATTTATTCTTCCTTTTGTATTCCATCAGGCATTCATCACGCAAAGTTCCTGGTACATCCTTCACATTCAAAAATTTCAAATACGCCCTCTTTTTCTCCTCAATCGCTTCTCCCACTTCTTCATTCCACCAAGCATTCCTCGAACGACAGCCTAACTTACATTTACCACAAATTTCTTTCGCACATTGAAGGACAATGCCCTTAAATTTCACCCAAACATTATTTATGCAACAATCAAAATTAGGCTCACATTCAGGCAAAAATTCGTTCAATTTCTCTACAAATAACCCTCGAACATCCTTATTCTGCAAAACATTGGATTTCACACGAAACAAGCTCCCAGAACCTTGTACCCTCATTCTCCAACACTTACCTAGACCTATACGCGACACAACCAAATAATGGTCATTCGTTCCAAGCTCAGCCCTTCTTTTCACACGCGTATCAACAACCAAACTCTTCAAGCGCTCATCATACGAAACAAAATCAATCACACTATGTCTATTCGTACTTACATTCTCCCATGTATATATATGAGCTAACTTATGCTTAAAAATGGAATTGGAAATGAAGAGGTTCCGCTCCATACAAAAATAGACTATTTTCCTACCGTTATCATTCATTCATCAACTCTCACCGCAGCCTCCCAAGAGTAGGAGTCTAGGTAGCTTACCAGGCTTATCCTTGATAAAGAAAGAAAGGTAATAAATTATAACATATACACTCAAATATACATTGACATACCCGTAACTATCCCGTAACCAAATAATAATTAATATTAAAGGATTTAAAATACGTACTCGTTAAATTCACAAATTGACAGTGAATGGCTTTGATAACAACGATATCACTATGCAAATTTTATTTTGAGTTACGTTTCATTATGGATAATTTGAAGAAGGAGCTACAGAGGAATTACTGCCGATAAAAATCTAGAAAATTATATAAAAACAATTGGAAACTTAATGTGACATTAAAATACATGAATCGGAAACTGTGCTGCTTGTATATTTTTATGAAAAATCAAAAATTGTAAAAGCTTCTATTCTTTGAGCGTAATATTCGATGTTGAAAGCAATATTAGTAGTTAGAAATAATACTGATATAAGCATATTCCCGAAAATTATTTCTTTCGTTAGAAGGCAAAAAAAAAGAATTGGTGGCGACTAACCTAAAAAGTCAAAAGCGCAGCAGAAGTTCATAAATTCTTAAAAGATGCACAAGACGTGGAATTTTTAATGGTAAAAGCAATTAATTTTAGCAAAAACTATCAATAATAAATGTAATTTATATAAAGTTATCTACGGTACAAGTACGTAAAGCTAGTCTTTAGTCACACTTTACGTATGTGTGTCGTACAATATTTTATCTACGATATAATTAAAAACCCCAATAAATATTAAAAAAAAAAAATAATAAATTTATGAAATAGGATCACAATATTAAATGAGAAGTTTGCCATGATAATAAAATTTTTGCCTTTGGATTATTTAAAAATATATAAATAAAAGTTATAATCTGTACTGTACACCCGGTATGATGGCAATAACAATTTAAAAGTGTAAAATATGAAAGAAATATTTGCAATATTATTTTTATTTCTGTAAATATAACACTTTTTACGAGAACAATAATTGTAGACTGTTTTGTACACAAACAAAATGAAGAAAAAATAATAATTAAATATTATAGTTTGCTGTACAAATATTGTAATCACTATATTCAAACCGAATAATAACTTTATTGTCTATGGTAAATACAGGTTTATCTTGACAAAATAATATGACTTTCCAAGAATTTTACTGATTTTGACGAAGATTTTACGGATTTTTATAGTGATTGCACGGATTTTTAAGAGATTGTACGTACTCTTATGAAGATTGTTAAGATTTTCAAAGAGACCGTAGAGATTTTAAAGTGATTACAAGATTTTATTTACAAATTTTATGGATTGTAGATGAATGCAATCATGATTTTTGACTAGGTGTTCAAGGATTGTTGTCGTGATTTCCCCCTCGGAACCCACCATCTACGTTTTCTTTATATATATATATATATATATATATATATATATATATATATATATATATATATATATATATATAATGTTTCGTTTCGCGACTGCAATTAATTATATATTACAGTGTCGTGGGAAGGCAGTCAATTGTGGGCTAAATAAAAACTTCTTTTAAATTTGCCAAGCTTTCAGATATATTTTATATAGATAGTCTCAACTAAATGTAAATTTACTTCACAAATTTTGTAAAAAATATTTATATTTTTATAATTTTTGTTACAGTGCCCTGGTGAAGGATAAAATATATCTGAAAGCTTGGCAAATTTAAAAGAAGTTTTTATTTAGCCCACAATTGACTGCCTTCCCACGACACTGTAATATATATATATATATATATATATATATATATATATATATATATATATATATATATATATATATATATATATTTAATGGTGCAAGACCCCATTCAGTAATGGGGCACTTGATTAGGCTATAATTTTCCATACGGTGTCATATTTTCTTATAATGTTACCGTCGCTGCCAAATTTTTCCGCTAGCGGAACCTTTAATTGTAAAATAAATTAAAGAGCCTAAAATTGAGGAATGGGGTATTTAAATAGCCTTTTATTTTCCGTATGGTGCCATACATTTTTTAATGTTACCGTCGTATGTCCCGCTTCGGGAATGGGGCACTTAATTTGCCTATAATTTGCCTTTAATTTTCCATATGGTGCCACATTGTTTTTATAATTCGGCTTTGTTAGCGGAAAGGCACTCGAGGATATTGTACTACCACAGATTTTAAGAATTTCTTCAGCACAAGTGGATCAGATTTATAATCTGTTTCAAAATCCAACTCAAGTTCCGCTACGTTGTTTAAAATTATGTTGTTTTGGTGAACATTTCAATAATTTATTTCGGCAATAAAGTCTTTCAAAGTTTGGCATTCATCAAATTAAGTTTTCTTTATCGTACTAAGTTCAGTCTTCAGTTCAATTATTTCAGTATGTAGATTAGTAAGGCTCTAATTTCAGATAAATCCACATTTAGAATCGCATTAGATTTGCAGGAATTTAAGGGCCTTTTTATACACAATAAACGGGTTTCCGTGCCAGTGATTTGAGCACAGTGAGCATGATCGTACAGTTAATAGATATTAAATTGGTTGAGATGATACGAAAATAAATACAAATATAAGATTTATACCTAAATCAAGGAGTCGGCTTAGAGGAATACGTACAAAAGCGTTTGATTAGATAAAAAATATCATTACTGGCAAAAAACACTTTTAACGCCAAAACTGGAGCACATAAGTCATTCACAACCAAACACAAAAAAAAATTAATAAATTTCAGGCTCAATGGTACAAAATACATAAAAAACAAACTTAAATAAATCACTTCAATAATGAAACACTACAAGAGCAAAGAAAACATTAATAACATCCGTAATGTATACAATTTATTATTTATTCTAATACATACATATAAACACATAGATTGTATTGAGCTACTACATTGATACAAACCTTGAATCAAGGTTGTGACACATAAATATTTAAAGCTACACAAAAAGCTAAATCTGTTTGAAGTAATTTTATCACACTGAAAACTGAATTAACAACACAACTACAGAAATACAAATTTCCATAATCTGTAATATAACAGTTATTTAAACTAATAAAATAAATACAATATCACATTGCCTTACAAAAATGATCATTCTGGTGTTGATGGGAACGGCGCCCCCAGCTACTGGTTCCAAGTCCTGGTGCGACGCTTGCAGCAGAATGGAGGTCCTCTGTGGAACAAAGCGTATACAAATACTACGTTGAGGAGTAATCCAATATACATACTGTAGTGATTTCCTCAGGATCAAAATAACACATGCACCAATCAATCATCAATTGCAAAGTATATTTAGCCTAAAACATTCAAAGTTACAATATCATGAACTATGATAAATTTCTGATAATTGTTACTATATATTTATGAATTAATTATACCTAGTGGTCAGTGAACTAAGTTATTCTACTAGTATATTTTAAATTTACTTCAATTTTCAGATAAATATCAAGAGAATTTTATACACCAAATAAAAATAATAATAGATTAGATTAGTTTAAGTTATTTTCAGTTAGCCAATGTTCGTTTAAGCAAAATAGACCAAAATTCATATCATCAAGGAAGATTTTCTATATTGTTCAATTTATTGACAGCAAATTGTATGTCCTAGTTTAGAATATTAAAGTAGAGTTAGGCGAGTGGGGGAAGTTCGCAAACGGGGCAATTGCATATACAGGCTATTTTTATTATAATATGGGAGAAATTTCTCTAGCTATTAGTAACGTACTTGCGCGCAAGAATGAACGTATTTTCCTCAATTATATCTGTCAGTGTTAAACAATCACGTGTGAAGTAACAAGTAACATTGAGGTTTCCCCAAAGGAGCAATAGTTCTTAACACATTGAGTGCCAAATGTAAAAAAAATTACACCAGGGGGCCAAAAAGTGTTCTACCGTAATTCACTTAATGCAAACATGTTAATATGTTTGTGGTTTATGTTTTTGATTTATTTTTATTTTGAGCCTGTGTGGCAATTTTTTGGTGTCATACATTTATCAGTGACGTGGCCTGTCAGGAAAGTTTTCCATTGGCAACCATGTCAACCAAATAAGTATGATATATTTTTACCTTTTGTTGCAGATTTTGTAAAGTTTTATTCGGACAGTTTAGACTTAAAAATGTCAATACGTAAACAAGCCAGAAACCGAGCGAAAATGGTTTTCACATTTTGCAATAAGTGCCCTGAGTAACCACAACTATGTTTAAAATGTTTTAAAATTAAGCATAAATAAGTTTTGTTGGTACCATGTTATAAGAACAAAACATTTTTGTTAAAAAGAATAAATATTATTTTTGTATTTTCATATCATAAAATTTTTATTTTTACGATTTTACCCGAACCAAGTATAACTGAATGTTCCCCAAGGGCGACGTTTTCAGATCAGTGTACTGCTAATTTAATGGTAGGATAATTCATCTTTGAACGACGTAAACTTAAACCGTTTGAGGTCTGTCACACATATATGAACGACGTGGACTATTTAGATGAAGTACTATCATACATAAATGAATGACGTGGCACGCATTCAATGTGTTAAGATAATTTTATATTCTGTGTTTTTACTTTAGGTAAGTATAAATAACATTGATATCATTTTACATTATAATTTCATTAATTTTTTGTTTTAATTTATTAAGAAAACACTAATCTGATGTTGCCCCGTAAATATTATAACTTGAGGCACGTGCATACCAACAGGATGAGGTAACTGCATACTGGTCTGCCCATGTTCAGTATATCAGTTTATTTTTTTTATTATAATTCTTAATGAAGGGTAAGAAGCTTATTTGTTTTGTTTTTTGATTTATTTTTTTAGTGATAACATAGTTTGCAACGAAAAACTTACAGAGGCGATTATTCAAAATAAACACTTGAAGAAGCTATTGAAGAGATTAAAGCAGAATGCATAAATGCTTACAAAGAAAGTAATAGATACAGCATATTATTAAACACAATAATGGATGGATTTTCTACTGTGATTTTTATTAATTACTAAAGTAAGTTATCCTATTTAGATCGCGTTGTTAGAGCGTAAGTTTTAATTAATTTTAATGTGCTGCAATGAAAAACGGAAAATTAACAAAACTTTTGTCATTTCCGTAAAAACATTTACTCATCGTCTGGACTAGTCGGAACAAATACGTGTCGTCAAATAATGGTTATTCTACAGCAATGAAATTTTGATCTTTGCCTATAAATACAATAGTTATAAAAATAGTTTTTCTGCATTCTTCTTCACGCAAATTACTTTTATTGACATTATTTAGAAATATATTATTCAATCAGCCGATAACACGGCAGTATAATTTTTTTTTTTTAAATTTAAATCATTTTAATTTACATCTGGCCTGTATGGCCAACGAGTAATTAAATTATATAGCTTGCGAGAAGGAAGTCCCCAATGGTACTCCTTCAGTAAAGATGTGGTTTGTCTCTTCTTTTATTGTCCCAGTTCGAGTGGTTTGGTCCTCTTCAGCCGCCTGACTTCGTTTTCATTGTTCAGAATACAGATTGCAAGATGATTAGGATGATTGTTCAGCCGGTTTTCATATTTCTTTGCGAATATTTTTATTTGATCTTTAACAGTTTTGATATTTAAGTCTTTGTGGAGTGTATCATTGGATACATACCAAGGAGCGTTTGCTATCATTCTGAGGCATTTATTTTGTGCGCGTTGTATTATCTTAATATTTGAATCTTTGGCGCAACCCCACAGCTGGATCCCATATGTCCAGATTGGTACTATAGCAACTTTGTATATAAGAAGTTTATTATTTAGACAGTAAAGTTTTTTTTTATTATAATGTCCATATAATTTCTTTTAGCAGCAATATGATGCTTCCAAGGAAGTTTTGGTTCTAAATGCATTCCCAAGTACTTGACGTGGGTTTGTTTTGTTCAAGTTTGATTATTTATACTTACTTCCGGACACTGAGTTTGTTTGTTGGTAAATGTTACATGTACAGATTTACTTTCGTTAATTTTTATTTTCCATTTATTGGCCCAGTTTTCTATATTATTTAGTGCAATTTGCAGGGTTTCTGAGGCTTTTATCGGGTTGACGTTTGAGGAGAGTACTGCGGTATTGTCTGCATATGTTGCAACTGTTGTGTTGATTGTGCAAGGTAAGTCTGCCGCAAATATTTGATATAAAATTGGCCCCAGTACGCTTCCTTGCGGTACGCCTGCTTTTATGGGAAATTCTTTAGTCAGTGAGTTTTCGTACATTACGTGAAATTGTCGATCTGTGAGATAGGATTTAAAAAGAAGGTAATAAGAATATGACAGGTTTTGTTTAATTTTGTATAAGAGTCCAGGGTGCCAGACTCGATCGAAGGCTTGGCTAATGTCGAGAAATGCAGCTGAGCATATGTTTCCCTCCTCTAAGTCTTTTTCAAACTTCTTAACTATTATATGGATTTGTTCTACTGTTGAATGTTGTTGCCGGAATCCAAATTGATGGTCCGGGATCACACTGTTTTCTTCAATGTCCGGTCTTATTCTTTTGAGGATAAGTTTTTCGAGCAGTTTTGATATAATGGGAAGTAGGGATATAGGTCTATATGAAGAAGGTTCGTGAGCTAATTTACCTGGTTTCAGGATTAGGATTATTCGTGAAATTTTCCATTGTTTGGGATAATATTGAAGTCTTAAAACGGCATTGAAGATTTGGGTAATTGCTACGAATCCTTTTTTTGGAAGATTTTTAAGTACAGTAGCAGTTATTAAGTCGCATCCAGGTGCTTTTTTGTTGTTAAGATATTTGATTTCGTTCCCAACTTCTTTTGGTGTGAAATGTTTCGGAGGTGGTGAAAGTTGTAACGTTGAATCCAGGTACTTCGTAATTTCATCGTCATTTGCTTGATGTTGAATTTCGTGCGGCTGGAAAATATTGGACAGGTGTTCTGCAAATGTTTCAGCTTTTTCTTTGTGAGTTGTTTCTCTTTCTTAGTGGCGGTATATGTTGTTGTGGTCTTTTGAGTTTTCTCGTAGCCTTCCATAGTGAGTAGTCAGTATCAGCTTTCGGTGTTAAGTTGCTGATATACTCTCATATATTGAGTTTCAGGCGGCAAATATATGTACCGGAAACAGAAAAAACTAAAATCCCAGAATCAATTATGATCAACCATGACAACACAGATCACAGAATATTTCTCTACACCGAAATAATGACCTGTAAAAAATGCAACGCAATAGGACACAGAAAATAAATACAAAAACAACATACAACCAAACAAAGACACCCAACCAACAAACCCTCCACTAATTAAAGAACATTATCCTATACCAACATTACACCAAACCACACCTGAAAACCCAAAAACAAACCAACAAAACACCCAAGATCATCTTAAAACAAACTATAGCCCGTCTAACACACAAACCTCACAAACTCCTATAAATAATATAGACTCCACCCAAGTAAAACAAAGTGGAATTTTTATTAAACCTCCGATTCCAAGTCCACGCAACAGTACACAAAACGAAGAAACCATAAATCTGCCAACCCCATCACAAAAAAGACTAGCCCAATCAAACTCTGACAACGATAAAGGTACACAGCTAGAAAACACAGAAAAACAATTACCAAAAAAGAAAAATACATTAAAAACTCATGAAAAGAAAATAAACGAATCACCTAAACTAGAAGATGAATTAACGAAAAGATTAGAAAAAGTAAAAGAAATTATTCAAGAGAAACAAGCCGTATACCCTCTAAACTTTGAACAACTCAAAGATATACTAGCAAACACACAAGGCCTAAGTTATAAACAAACCCACAATATACTCCAAGAATACACACAAGAAACACAGCAAACAATACATATGTTAACAGATATCCACTCAAAAATTTATGGTCGCGCTATAAAAAATAAAATAACTAAACTTATAAAAAAACTGAAAACACACCAGAAACCGAAATCAATATGCATAATACCCAAACCAAATCTACACACTCTGAAGATGACAATAGTACAATGGAATTGTAACGGCCTATTTGCACATCTACCCGAAATTCAAAAATTAATTCACGACTCAAACCCACTACATCTATGCCTACAAGAAACCCGACTACATCCACACCAAAAAGTTAACATAAGAAACTACACGACGCACAGGAAAGATAGAATCAATGACAGAAATGCCAGCAATATTAAGTAAAACTACCCAACATACAGAATACATCAACATCCAATCTGAACTAGAAGCAGTGGCAATTACAACACTAACCCCAAAGAGAATAACTATATGTAACATATATATTCCCCCAGATCACCACTCCACTAAAGCAGACATAGAAAACATAATTAACCAGTTACCCGCACCCTTCAGTAGGTGACTTTAATAGTCACAACCCCATATGGGGATCCCAATACACAAACCCACGAGGCAGAGTAATAGAGGAAATCATAGAAGATAATCTAATTATACTAAATGATGGCTCACCAACCCATATATGTCCCAGATCAGGTTCACTTACAAGTATAGACCTCACCATATGTGACCCAAGAATCTCATCAATCCTACAATGGGAAGTGCTACCCTATCCATACAATAGCGATCATTTTGCAATAAAAACATCCATACTCACAGCCAACACACAACCCCAGGATATCCATCCAATATTTTACAAAAGGAACATAAAAAATGCCAATTGGGAATTATTTAAAAACATTTTAACACAAAAAACCTTCACTGACACAAATACAGAGAATATCGATAAAATCGTAGAAAACTTTACAGAAGAAATCATAAACGCAGCTAAGACAGCAATAGGCCTTAAAAAAACCGAACCTCAAAAACAAAAGCATACCATGGTGGAATGAAGCATGTGAAACAGCTGTCCAAGAAAATAAAAGAGCCCTATACATTTATAGAAGAAATAAAAACCAAGAAAACCACATACACCTCAAAAGAACCAGAGCATTTGCAAAAAGAACCATAATAGAAGCAAAAACAAAATCATGGCATAAATATGTATCGAAGATCAACGAATCCACTAACCCAAAAGAGGTCTGGGATAGTATCCGCAAAATAAAAAACTCCCAAAGCTTACAACACACAACATCAATAAGAAAAAATGGCATTTTATACACAAAACCACAAGAAATAACAAATGTGCTAGCCGAAACCTTTGAAAATAATTCTAGTGACGAACTGAACACAGCAGACTTCCTCAGATATAAAAATCAAGAGGAGAAAAACAAAATAGAACTGGAAAACAACAAAAATTTAGAAATAAATAGGCCCATAAGTAAAACAGAATTAATAACTACCATAGACTCTCTAAAGAGTAACAGCAGTCCAGGACCAGATAAAATTACTTACAAAATGATAAAATACATACCAGAAAACGCCGTACAACAGCTAATCAACATATACAACAAAATATGGACCCAAAACACATACCCAACTACATGGAGGCAAGGCCACATAATACCGACACTAAAACCGGAAAAAGACAAAACAAACCCAAACCATTACCGACCTATCTCCCTGCCAAACAACCTAAGCAAAGTACTACTGAAAATTATAAATCGAAGACTAACCTGGTACTTAGAAGCAAATAATATACTGAATAACGAACAAAGTGGATTCAGAAGCAAGAGATCAACCCAAGACCAAATAATAACAATAAATACTGAAATAGAATATGCATTCCTATACAAACAACATCTAGTTGCAATATTCATAGACCTAGAGAAGGCATACGACAAAACCTGGAAACATCTCATCCTAAAAAATATGGTTAAGTACAAATTAAAAGGCAACATCGTATCATACACAAAAAACTTCCTCCAAGATAGATCATTTCGTGTGAAAGCTAATGGATGCTTGTCAGAACCAAAAATACAGAAAAATGGAATCCCACAAGGGGAAATCTTAAGCGCTACACTATTCTTAATAGCACTTAATGACATAACAACAAAAATACCACCGCAAGTCAACATTTGGTTATTTGCTGATGACATAGTCATCTACACTAAAAATAAAGACATAAACACCATCCATGGAGTAATCAAACAGGCTTCACCTCCTCACACACAAAAACAAAATGTATACATTTCTGCAAAAAACGAAAAACTCACCCGAATCCGAGACTAAAAATAAATAGAGTAGAAATAGAATACTTAAACAACCATAAACTAGGAATTGTTTTCAACAAAAAGTTAAACTGGACACCTTACCTACAGCAACTAAAGAAGGAATGTAACCAACGACTAAACTTACTAAAAACCTTAAGACTTTACAAATGGGGAGCACAAAAAGAAACTATTATGAAACAATACCGAGCACTGATCAGAACAAAAATGGAATATGGATGTATGGTTTACGCAACCTCCTGCAAAACCAAACTAGATATCCTCGACCGCATCACAAACCAAGCTATAAGAACAGCCTCCGGAGCATATCGGACGAGCCCAGTCAAATCATTGCAAATTGAATCAGGAGAACCACCCTTACGATACAGAAGAATGCAAATAATCCTATCATATATCAAGAAACTATCCCGAAACCCCAACAACCCAGCCTTCAAACAGATATTTAACTCAACTAACAATATAAAAAACGACACACCAACCCACCATTTAATAAATAGATACTTACATACACTCAATCTAACACCACCAAATGTAAACCCTATCATATACAGTAATATCTCCCCATGGAATGTAAATCAACCTCCTTACAACCTAGAACTACTACGTTATCCCAAATCAGAAACCCTTCCAATCATAATCAAAAATGAATTTAATAAAATAAAAAGTGGACTCCAAAACACAACTTTCATCTACACCGACGGATCCAATATAGACGACAAAATTGGGGCAGCTATAGTAACAGAAGGAAGCAAACACAAATATAGGCTTCCGGACAATTCTAGCACTTTCACAGCAGAACTCCTTGCAATAAATGAAGCACTGAAATATATCAACACTAGCCCCAGACAAAACCAGAGCTTCGCAATATGCACTGATTCCCTCAGCAACCTTCAAAAAATAGAGCAAACATACCCAGATGATCAAACCACTCAAGAAATACAAGAACACATACACAGTATAAAACAAAATGGTCAAACATAATTTTCATCTGGACACCCTCCCACGTAGGTATAGGCGGAAATGAAGAAGCAGACCTGGCAGCAAAAGAGGCAATAGTAAACCCACCCACGACAACATCTCTGCCGATATGGGACGCAAGGAGTCTACTTAAGAAACAAATCGCAAATAAATGAAAAGAAGAATGGAGACTAGAAAATAATAACAAGCTGAGAGAAATAAAAGAAGAAACAAAAAACTGGGAAATAAATAGAACAAGAAGAGAACAGATCATAATCACAAGAATCAGGATAGGACACACCAAAGCTACACACCAACACATATTAGACAAAACAGAACCCCCTACATGCTGTAACACCAATTTAACCATAAAACACTTACTATTAGACTGTACAAAACACACACAAACAAGACACAAACATTGTATACCCAACACTATAAAACAAACTCTTGCCAACACACCCCTCGCCATACAGAATGTAATTAACTACCTTAAAGACATAGAATACCTAAACAAAATATAACTCACCAAACAAAAAAGTTATTTACCAATACACTAGTTATTATAAATTTTATTATTATACTATATCAATGTTAAACCCTGTAACAGTCCTAATAGTCTAGATGCCGAAGGACTTAAATATTAATAATAAAAAAAGAGTCATTTTTACTTCCGTTATAAGACGTTTTATTCTTTTCCTTAGTTTGTTTAAAACGGACTTATCTTGTGGGTGTCTACTTAGCTGCCAATTTTCTTGCTTTTCTTTTTTCATTGATAAGATCTCGAATGAATTGAGGGTAATTCGTAATATGGGCATTTGCTTTATTCCTTGCTGGGGTAGATTTTAGAGCAGCTTGTTGTATTGAACATGTTAGTTGTTCGACAGCTTTATCTATTTCAGTTTCATTTTTCAGAGGGATTTGTAATTTTATTTCGTTATTTAAGTGCTCCCTGAAAGTTTCCCAGTTAGTAAGTTTACTATGAAGAGCAGGTCTTGATTCTTTTTGAATAATTGTTGTACTGATAGCAATTATGACTGGCGAAAGGTTAGAGGACAAATCAAAGCATTCTTCTACTTTGATGTAGTTCGAACTAATTTCTTTAGTTCTGAAGATATCGTTGGTTTGCCAGTGCTTAACGGTACGTAGTTTTTTGCAGTAACTAGGGCTTCTAGTTCTCTGCCTTTTGGATTTGTTAATCTTGACCCCCAGTACGGGTGCTTTGCATTATAATCCCCACCAGCTATAAATCTATTTCCTAGTAGTTTGAAGTATTCTTCAAATTGATTTCTTTTAATGACATGTCTGCAGTTACGAGCGTACCACTTGTATCCTGGATTTTAATAGTGCGTTTCTGAAACTAGTAAAATATCGATTTTTTGCTGTATCAGGAATACTTCGATTTCTTGTCGGTGTTGTATCAGGCCATTGGCATTCCATAATACTATGCGTAGTGACTTATTCATTATTACTTATGAGTTTTATTACCATGGAAAGCATATTGATAATATTGATGTGTTGATTCATTAGTTGTGTAATCAATGTATCGAATTTATTTAAGATTTGTTGTAGTGTGATGTCAGTATTTTGTTCGCGTATTTGTGATTTTGTAGCTTGCGAATAAGAAATACTCTTTTTGTTGCTAATATTCTGATTGTCTTTTTGTTTATGATCGCTGATGTCTTGTTGTGTTGTATGTATTTGCTCTTTTCCATATGTAGTGTTGTTGTGGGATTTATTTTGGGATTTGCGAAATGGTTTGGTACAATATGTCTTCGTGTGTCCATATTCTTGGCATCTCTGGCATTGAGGTATTTCTGTTTTCTTTCTTGGTGCTTCAATTCTATTTTCGTTCCTAGAAGGTTTGATAGTTATATGTCTTTGTTGTTCTCATTGGCTTCTTGGTCAATAAAAAACATGGGAAGCGGTTGTTTTGTGTGCCAGCTTTTTATATTAGATATGTTTCTGATTAAAAATCCTTTTTCTTCTAATGCTTCTTTTATTTCTTTTATGGGAACAGTAGAATGCATATTTTTTATTACTACCCTGTATGCGCGTTCTTCTCTTAATTGGTATGTGTGATATGCTGTTTTATTTTGATTTAGTAGATGTATTAGCCTTCGATAAGCATTAGGAGTTTTTGTGTTAACTTTGACCTCGTCTTCTGTTATTGTCTTGCACAAGAATTCTTCGCTATCAAGCGAAGTTAGGAGGCAGGCAAGCATGTTTGAGTAGTGCGTTACGTTCTGTATGTACACAGGGGGTGGTTTATGTTCTTTGGTTCCGGCTGTCTCTGCTTGGTTTTGTGCCATATCTTCGTTATATAGTACTGTGAACTTGTTTATGGTACTTGCCTTTGAATTGTAGTTTCCAGGATTGGGGTTCCTTGTTTTTGACGTGATGTTGCTGCTATTATCTGTCCTTGCACGTTTTGTTGTTCCTGATTTTTTGACAGATTGCCACGAGCAGGGTGAGTTAATTGGTTGCGTAGGTGATTGAGTTGTAACTGGTGTTTGCTCTTTTGTCACTTCTGTTACAGGGGTTTGTGTAAGTGGTTGTATGAATGGTGTCCAATGTTGTGTTGGGTATGGTGTAAAATGGATAGTAGAGCAAATAGTAGTTGTCATGGTAGGTGATTGAGAGTAGGTTCTTACAGACGTTGTGGTGATTGTATTGATAAGATAGGTATGGGAATTCGTCGCGCCTCCGCTCGTTTCAGGCATATTATTATTAAGCACTTAAACCGATGTTAAAATTTATGAAGCTACGTTTAATTAATTAGTAAAGAATAACGATTACGATTTTAACTGAGATTATTAACACTGATGTAACTACTAACTGATAGCACAGACACTGGTCGGACGAGTCGAATGAGTTTCTTCACAACCAAAATTATTTACAAACATTTTACATGCGCTAATATTTATAGAATACATTTTAACATAAATTATATTCCCCTACAGAAATGATTAAATCAAAAAAATTTCTGTTCTTGTAGATATACCTATCTATGGTATAAAAATAAACGTATCCCTACCTCCCTTTTCATAATTTCTCCCAAAATTGAAAGAAATGCACAAACTGCAAGTCCGGTTAGATCTATGAATAGTAGTTCAATTAGAACTATTCCCTTAAAGAAATAAAAGTAAATCACTACAGCAGTCATAGTTATTACTATATGTACGAATCCAAAAAGAAATATTGTAGAATACGCCATGTTTGTTTTAACGATTTCATATTGTTTCATATGAATATTTGACATGGATCTTAACTTGGTTGTTATTTCTTCTGAGTTATACGCAGGCCGTTGATCTTCTTCGTCAGTCATATTTAATTCAACATCCAAGTCAATGTCAATTATTTCCTTTTCAATAAGTTTATTTAGTACAAGATTCCTAATACTGCATATGTATATTTGTCCTCCATATAGCATTAGAAAAGTAGTAAACAACATGATGGATATAAATGCTAATAAAGAAAAATTTATCAAATCGAAAATTGCTTCACCTCTTAAAATGAAATAACAAATAACAATAAATGCCCAGTTCACGTAAGCCAGAACTACAAGTGATATGATTGTAACAATTGCGAACTGATAACTAAAGTGAATGCCTAGTTGTTCCATGGCTGCATCTGCTTCGTTATTCAATGGTCCAACTTTTGATATTATCTCCTTAAGTCTTATAATTTCAATAATCATTACCATGTCAAAAATGAAAATGAAAGCATATAGAATTACTCTAATTTTTTCATCTAAATTCGTATTTTGTTTATAATGCTTATTTAAAAATAAAATTGTATTTACTACGAGTGTAATCATCAACCCTGAAATAAAAATAAAACTAATGTTATTGTCTGCTGGAAATCATATTTATTAATTAGGTTGAATCATACTCTATGAAGTTTGTATGGCAAAAAGTAAAAAAGCTGCAACCAAAATTCTAAGGTGATAATTATATACAGAGTAATTAATTATTTAAAATTTGTAAGAATTAAAAATGCAAATATTATAATGTACTCTATGCTAGAGAAAATTTTATATTTTTGAACAAAAAAATAAATATATGCAGTTGAAGACATTTATTTATATCTAAATTATTCTCTTTTTTACCTCCCGCCTACTTCTAGGTAAGGGAGGTATTGTTTTTGGTCAAAAATTGGGTAGTGAGTTTTTTACCTCCCGCCTACCTCTAGGTAAGGGAGGTATTGTTTTTGGTCAAAAATTGGGTAGTGAGTTTTCAATGAATAAGCACGTTTTAGGGTCCCTACAACACGATTTTACTATTTTCGCGATGATGTCTGTATGTATGTATGTATGTATGAATGTGTGTGTGTGTGTAGTCTGTGGCAATTTTTTCGTCTCGCATAACTCAAATACTATAATACCAAAAAAATACAATTTTGTGAATTTTTGCTTCTTATATTTAAATGAAGAGCTGATTAGATTTTGGATAAAATTGCTCAACGGGAAGTAGCACTTTACTTGAAGCCCTTAACAGTTTTTCGTGAAAAACACGGTTAAATTTCCTTTTTCAACAATTTATGTTGAAGAATATTTAATTTTACATGTGTTTTGATAACACTAATTTTATTAATTTTCATTAGATTTAGAGATAATAAAATATAAAGAAATTAGATTTCACAAATCTGGCATTCCTAGTACACCATGGAAACATTTAAAAATTTTCAATTTTGTGACACATGTCATTGTGATTATGAAGCTGTTTTCTTAGTGAAATATATGTTAAAAAATTAAATAAATATACGGAAGAAAATTAAAATTCTGAAATATAAATAGAAAATAAACAAATCAGAAGGTATGTTTCTGTATCATCAAGTACTATTTTGTATCGTTTAAGAGTAGTATTGGACGGGAGGTTATGTGCTGGCCACATCAGATTTTTTTACTAAAAATTGTAAAATTCAAATTAACTGAAAATTAATCAGGAACAGAGTAGCTCTGTTTGAAGAATAAATAATTTCGTCAATATTGAAAAATGATACAATTTTGACAGTACCGTTGGTTACGATTTGAAATTTGTAAATTATATTTTTATTATAAAGTACTTGTGAATATGAAATTTTAACTATTTTGCCAGAAAAGTATTTTCAATACGAAGTAAGTGTCATTTATAATAATAACGATATTTCGTTACAAAAATTTTGGTATAGGGTTTATGCATGTCTACTTGATAGCATTTGGTTCACCTAACAATGATTCCCGAGAACATTTATTCCAACCAGTTAACAGAATAATGTTTATTATAGATTAAATGAGCAGCTACAATAGTTAAGTCCTGAAACCGATCAAAAATCAAACTCACCACAAATAACGATTCGTTCCTTCCATGTAAATTTTCTCACAGTGAATTCAACTTGTCCGTTATGAACATGTCGATTTGATATTAATAGACCAATATTTCTCGTCATGTGAACAAACCAGTCGAAACAATCATAGCACGATTCAAAATTCATCTTCCAGCCAAACCATGAGGCAATTTTAGCGAAGTATTTTGCAGTTGCATTTATTACAATTACTGTAAATTCATCCATATGAAACAAAATTTAATTAAGAATTTCTACTTGATACAGTGCAATGAAAACCGCTCCTGGAATACAAGTTGATTATTAGAGAGCGAAATTAATAATACGGTAGTATATGGAACTGAATAAAGTAAATAAATAAATATACTTTGGTTATATTACAATGGCAAATCAAGTTACTATAATGGAAGTGTTCAAATATGGAGAATTAAATAAAAAAATTTAATATAGAAAGTACCCAGATGGAATTGTATAATACGATAATATAATATGCAATAATTAACTTGGCCATAAAACAGATATGAACCCATATACAAATAAACAAGAACAAAGAATATAAATTATATTTTAATTATTCAATAAAAGGTAATTTCTTTATTAATCAGAAGTTCCCATTTATTCGTAGTAAATAGTTGAATACTGATACCCACATTAATTACAACACGAATAAATTGCATTTTACAGTTCCTCATTAATTTGCAAAGATTACCTTTGTTCGTCTTTTTTTATTGAAATTACATATTTATTTGATTTAAATTTACATAAATCACTACAAAAATAAAATTAAATCTTTATTACATAACAGGATAAACCAAGTTACATAGTAAGTAATACAAAGGGATATATAAGAAACTCAAGAAAAGGAACATAAGAAAATAACAAAATCTAATTCAGTTCACACTGAATTATAATATAACACAATGCATTAATCGGCGCATTTTGAGAATTAGTGTTTCGCAAGAATCAAGATATTCAAACTGACAAATTCAAGTTTATATCATGCGCAACGACAAATATTACAGAAATTATTAAGGAAAATATTAAATAAATCACTATATTTTATTGGATAACTTGGCTTTAAGTAAATTTATTTCAATTTATTTCGTCGTTAACGACGTTTCGGCTATGGCTACAGCCATTCAAACTGACAAATTTATGTTTACATTATGCGAAACGCCAAATATTACAGAAATCACATTAAAATTGTTATTTTATACATGCAAAATCATAGAAAATGCAGTTTTAGAGTATTCAAAATGATAAATATATGTTTATCATGCGAAACGGCAAATATTACAGAAATCACATTCAAATTGTTATTGTATACGTACAAAATCATAGAAGATGCTGTTTAATGTATTCAAACATACAAACTGACAAATTAAATTTTATGTCATACGAACACGGTCTGATTGAGGCTAATTATATAAGCTTGGCGCCCTATTTGTCTTCTTGCAAGAAAAAAATGTTGAGAATCAGATACTTGTTTTTAATCTGGATTTATATTTTGCATAGAACACAGGAATAATTTAACATAGAAAAACAGAACTTCGTTTATGGGTTTTATAAATTGCACGGAACGACATACGATGTGACAGAAGAAAACATGTACCTGTCTTTTTCTATGTCAAACGTTTTAGCTGCGGTTATTGGGAGCACTTACCCGAACTAACACAAAATATAACGAAAGTACACGGAAAACTTAGAATGCACAACACAGACAAAAAATAAACATTATTTTAGTCGTGTGCTGTGCTAAATTATTCCAGTGCACTATTCAAACATAAATGAAAGTATACAATTCCATATGACCCTATTTTTAGGTTAATCTGCGTTAAATTATTCCTGTGTTCAATGTCAATTATAAATCCAGCTTTAATTAAAGTATACATTTCCCTATGCCCACAATTTAAGGTTATTCTGTGTAAAGGTACATGTTTTCTTCTGCCACTTCGCATGTCGTTCTGTGCAATTTATATAACCCCTAAATAGAGTTTTGTTTTTCTATGTTAAATTATTCCTGCGTTCTATGTTAATAAAAATCGAATTAAGACAATTATCAAAAAATATAACATTAATTATTAATTAATCATATGAATCTTTGATTTATGGTTTACGTTTTGGCAAACCTTTCAACAATGTTTTTAAAGTACAGGTTTAATAATAAGTCATTTTCAATGAACAATATAAAAAACGCTGCGATTGTTGTCAAAGAATAGAACGTAAATAATTTTTTATTCTTTTCATTGCTGAGTAAAAACGACCGCCCGACACTTTTCACCGTGCCCTCTAGATCCGGTTAATCAGGCTATGCATACGAAACGGCAAATATTACTAAAAGTAGCCTACTAACGAGGCAACTTCGTAGCTCTTACGGTTCTCGAGATCCCAATGCATTCGTCCCTTAAATGAGACACACTGTATAATTTCACAATCACAGCCCCCCAGATCAGAATATTTGCCATGAATGAGTAATTTGATGTTTGCTACCTCTAAAAACTTAAAATCTGTAATGAAATATGTTAAACGTTTGAAGAATATCTCGATATTGTTAATGTGTACGCAAATATTACCCACTCTTTTGTATAGGCTAAGCATGTTCACAAATAAGTGATTATTAATATTATTACACATTATATTATGGTATGTCGTATTGTTAAATATAACTATATCATAATATTTATACTGAGTTTAACAGCAACTATATACATTGATATGAAAAAAAAATCTGCTTTATCATCAATAATAAATTATTGTTATATTCTAAATTTAACTATAAAACATATTTTATTTATACATAAATTAATAATTTAGAGTTGTTTGATGTCTTTCAACCAATTAGCCAATTCGTTCCGGCCGCATTTGTTTGCAGCGTCAATTGCTTTTTGATATACATCCTCGTCATAATAAGCAGCTAGTTTAAAAATTTAAGAAGTTAAGTGCACTGATTATCTTGGTATCAGTAACTGTCGAGTCTGCACACAAGTGTCTGTATAATGAAAAAATCTCCACCAAACGTACTTGATGAGGTCAAGTGGTCTATGTTTAACAGCAAGGTACACTAGCTTAGCTCTTAGTTTATTGTATCGCTCATAGGTGGGTTCCGTAATGCAATCGCCATCCAGCAAGCTGCCGCCAGCCGCTGCTCCGCGCGACGTCGGCAGCGGCCACGCCGGCATTATCCCTGACGCTCGTATCATATCACGAGGCCAGCGACTGATTTAACAACCTCGGCTCCAGGTCCGTGTGGGTCCAGGCCGCACAGCGTGTGCAGCAACGTGCCACCGCTGACATCCCTCTCATTCGCATGCATCCAGCCAGGGTCGCTCACAAAAGCGAAATGTTCTATTAATTGGCGATATACAGTTGTGTCGTATATGATGTGATCTGAAAATAAACATAAAATAATAGTATATTAAAGAACGAGTTTCATAATTGTCATTTTATTTTAGGAGTGATCAAGCCCTTCATACAAAATAAACGACAATTATTAAACAAGTTCTTTATACTAGTTTTTATATTTTGCGCCTCATATGCTCTTTTTTAATAAAAAAATCTCATTTTAAAAATTCAGGGAATTTTATGTTACGTAGTTGTTGATACTGATGTGACGTTTGTAAATTCAACACCTAACCTTATGTTTCCTACCTCTTCTTCTTACTATTCTTAACTTCTGCTTTTAAATTCAAATTATACAAAAAGTTCATTCTTTCAATTTGTATTTATTTATTTAACAAAGTGTGACATTTGATATTTTTAGACATGACATTTCAGTAGAATTACCAATCTTGAAAATATAAATTATACTGCTATATTATAAAATTATTATATTATAAATGAGCTGTCACGATACTCCTTTGGGTGTCGTAACAGCCAGGCTACAGTAAGGCACTAGAATATATGAGTATTCTCATCCGCCATTTTGGGTCCAAGTGTCATAAATAAAACAAATTATTGGAATCCAGTTACTTTAATTCTTTTCTGTCAAATTTGAAGTTGATACTGATTAATAATTGTGATATATCATTCTCTTAATTATTATATTTCATATCTAACAGGTAAGTGTACAGAATACTTTCTAATATATTACCGTATGATTTGTGTAGTTGGATTTTACAGAATTTCAAGAAATATGTTTTCAAATTTGACAGATACAAATTTTAAATGTTTTTTTTTTAAGTAACTGGATTCCAATAACTTGTTTTATTTATGACAGCTGGACCCAAAATGGCGGATGAGAATACCTATTCTTCTAGAGCTCTAGCTACAGACACGAGATAGGATATATTATTTATTATATGATACTCCTGCCATCTATTTTTGTTCCTATACACTATTAGCTACATAAATGTAAATAGATGGCTATTTAATTCACTTCCACCAGATGACATGTGCATTTGTTTCTTGTCACTGCGCATCATAACAAATCTACTGCGCATCTCAAGTTTGAATTTTATGCTATATGCGAAAATATATTAATCATTCATTATAATGGTAAGTAATAATAATAGTAGATATAGTAGTAAGATAAATATGGCATTTAATACAAAGAACGTGAACATTATTTCATATTTTTTCAGTATCGTTGTCGCGTTTATGGTTGCGAAAATGACAGGTAATTCTTACAGCATTTTCCCACCACACATATTTCTCAGCTATCAATCGCCAAGAACTGATAAATAAAAACCCATACTTCTACTTTAAATACTTGCGAGTCTGTGGGAAACATTTTTCACCTCAAAAGTATAGCTTCGAGGGGAGCCAAAAATTAAACAGAAATGTGTTCCGGATGAGTTTGTCATCAAGTAATAAAAATCTTTATCAATAATATAATATGATATTATTGAAAAAAGACAAGTTTTAAAAGTGCTTCACTAACCTCCCCGGACAAATGCAGCGGATATATTTTAAAGAATATTGTCAGAACCTATTCAAGAAAACGCCGTTTGTTAGTGGCTGACGAAATATAAATAAAATTCAACGGCTGGATACCCCAGCAGTATACCGCGCGCCCATTCGTTTCGAATTGTAGTATTCTACAATTAGAATTCGATTTTCGTTTTCGATGGTACCGCAGTCAAGCGAATTCGAAAGTAGAATTTTCATTCGTGTAACTTCGTAAATATTACATCTTTTGTGAAAACATTACAGTAAAACTGGAATAATTGCTTTTTTTGACATTTTATGGTAAATGTCAACAAAATATTTTAAAGGTAATTTATTACTTTAAATGTAATATCACATTAATAATATTATTATATAGCGGATTATGTATGGTATATAAATGTTTAATTTTAGATGTTAGATACTAACATTCTAAACCAGATCATTATTGAAGAACACGAAAGAAGGGCTGTAATTAGACAATTTAACCTAGAAAGACGCACAAATCAAAATTAGGTATTGACATTTACAGAAAAATTTAATGAATAATTATTGTTATTTTTCTACGCTAGCTATTTTGTTACATTACATTATTAAAGAAAGTAGATATTATGCTTTTTATTTTCATTTCTACGGCCCGGTATTATAAACGCTGGTTAAATAGCCGGTTAGCCAATATGCTACTAAATTTAATATGCTACTTTATGTTTATGTGGGTATTATAAAGCAAAATTTTATTTGATTACCTACTTATTAGTTAATCGAGTCTCCCTAGAAAAGTTACCAAATCATATTAAATTTAGTTGCTAAGTTAGAATCCCTATCAGAAGTATACACATATTCCATGTAGATGGCGGCAGTGAAAACTATTATTTACTAATTAAAACTTACATAAAATATGATGAAAAAAACTAAATGGAACAATTTAAATAAAACAATACAAATATTTATTAAATCCATTACACTATTGAATGATCAATGAGTGTATGAAATCTGAAATTTTATATCATCATCAGTTACTGATACCAGAATTATATTCATCAAATATATTTTCAGAAAAATGAAAAAAATAGAATGAGGTAAAAATTACAGTGAAACATAAAAATTTAAATTACTAAAAATTATGTCCCAAGTCAGGGGCATAATTGAAAAACAAAGAAACAGACGCAGTGGATATGCAGACTAAGACAAAAGTATGGGCAGATATAACCATAGAAGTGTCTAATTTCATTCAATATACTGTTCAGGAAAAAGATATGGAATTTATTTAAAATTATTTTATGAAAATATTAAAATAAAATCAATAAAGCTGAAATCTAAGAAGAATATAACTGGATATTATTTAATATGGGGCACGTAAAAAATAGAATATATTTTTATTTAGGTAGAACTGGAGTAGATAATTTAAAAAGAAATAAACAGATGAAAATTGTTGAAACGCTATCAATCGATGATACTGACATCATATTCGAAATACCTATAAGTAGATATCTACAAAATTTTTAAGATTTAAATATCTTTAATATTTAACAATAATTGTCTGCATTTATTATCTTCCATAAAGTATTTGTAGATCAAAAATATTAAATAACATTGAAATATACTTTTAATAGTCTACTAACTAAATTTAATAGCACCAAAACTGTCCTGCTTATTTAATAAGCTGATTTAGTAGGAGACTAAATTTATATTACCTTTATAATACACTTTTTGCAAATAGTAGGTTACTTAATTTATAAAATACGCTATTAAATTTTAACATTCGTTTATAATACCGGGCCTAAATGTATGAATATTATTTTGCGACATTAATATTTTAACATATATTTTTGTCTCTCTCTCTCTTATGTAAATACATATGCAGACGAAAGGTACTTCGCGTTCGTAACGAGGCGAAGCGAAAGACGAAAATTCTAGTGGTGGGGGAATTGTAGAAATGTGACTATGGTACCATTTTCTTAGAAACGAAGCGAAAATTAGAATACTATCGTGAGCGCGGTATTGTTTCATTTCAAGGTATGTTGTAATATTGTAGACTGGCTTTAAAAACAGTTTAAGATGTTTTTTTTTTGTTTTTCTTCAGTGTTATATATATATATATATATATATATATATATATATATATATATATATTGTGACGACTCCCTGTTCGAGTGTCAAAATTGTGACGAGTCCTTCTTCAGCGTCAGTCGGTCGATATACGTTCGGGCGCCAATCAGTCGGTGTTGAAGCTGAAAGAAAGAACTTCGTGCGCGGGATAGCTAACAGTGGAGACGGGCCGGATTATTAAATGACACAAGATGTAATTTACAAATGTTTTATTTCAGTATTTAAGATGTAGTACATGAACATGTGAAAGAGAGACAGTAAAGAGAAAAATGTTGTGAGGCTTTACTAGTACGGAAACGGTCAGAAAGTATACGGAAAATGCGGACGTTTTGTGTTTGACAGTTTAACGGGTGACGGTATCTATTTCACGTTTTGTAACGGTTCGGTGAGCAACTCACCTTCTAGTTTTTAAAGATTAGGAAGGCCACAATCTTTAAAAACGATTACTCAGAAACATCAGTCTGATCACTGTTTTATTTTCGGTCAGGAAAACCTTAACCTTAAAAACCTTCCTAAAGACTAGGAGAGCCACAGTCTTTAGTAGTGATCAGTTCAACGAGTCGGACTGATCCACAGAACAAATATACTATAGAAGAAGCGACACGGACAGGTTATTTTCAACTTAGCACATTGCTACTGGCGCCATCTATGAGCGACACCTTAAATTACTATTGTAGAGAAACGAAAAGCGGGCTTATACAAAACAAATCTATATTTTTAAATACTAAATTGTATACAAAAATAAAAACTAATGAATTATATAAAAATATATATTTTATTGTATTAACAAATAGGTTACATATTATATTAGATATTGCAATAACTTATGTTATAAGTTATCTTTATATTAAAATGAATCAATTATTATGAATTATCTCTCTCTGAATGAAAAGTCATATTTACATTCTATTCCCAAAAATACTGAACATGAAAAATTGTTTACAACAAATTATCGTCATGAACTAATAAAAATAATCTAATTTAAAAATTGCCAAATTAGTGCAAAATTTATCAATTGATTAATATCAACCTAAAGAGATAAATAATGACAGAACAAAAATTTTTGTTGTAAATTTTAGTAGACCGGGCTTACAGTTAATTAAAGTTTGAAGAGTAGGAGAAAGAGAATTAAATTTATGAAGATTTCCTGAACGGTTTGGGATATTTATATCTGCTTGTTTATTGATTCGTCCAGCCTTCATCACTCTTAACAGATGTTCTTTTCTTTTATTTTTTTATACATTTGTTGTTCTCTGCTGGTCAACTTAGTCTTCCGAGAAACTCCCAATTTTCTTAGCGTAACATTTTCATTAGCTACAATATAAATATATAACATATAAAACATAACTTAAACTGTTTTTAAAGCCAGTCTACAAAAATATTAACACACCTTGAAATGAAACAATATCTGGGGTATCCAGTCGTTGAATTTTATTTAAAATTTCGTCAGCCACAAACAAACGACGTTTTCTTGAGTAGGTTCTGAAAGTAGTCTTTAAAATTTTTTCGCTGCATTTGCCCGGATAGGATAGTGAAGCACTTAAAACTTCACTATTTTCAATAACATCATCTCCTATTATTGATGAAAATTTTGATGGCTCCACAATCTCTTCCGAGATAGTATTCGTGTTGAATTTTTGGCTCCCCTTTTTTTAGGAATTCTTGGCAATTGAAAACTGTTTGTCATTTTTCTAGCTGAGAAATATTTTTGGGAATATAATGTAAAAACGTTTGGTCATTTTCACAGCCACAAACGAGGCAACGGTACTACAAAAAATATGAAATAAATGTTTATGTTCTATATTTATATTAGTACTGTATCTACTATTGTTATTGCTTACCATTATAACGAATGAATCAAATATTTTCGCACGCAGCAAAAAATTTAAACTTGAGATGAGCAGTCACAGAACAAATATACGCAAGTGTCAATAAGAAACAAATGCGTAAGTCATTTGATGAAAGTGAATTAAATAGCCACCTATATATCTATGTAGGTAATAGTTTTACGGGGGCGCGTATAGATGGCGAGAGTGTCATATAATAAATAATAATCCCTATCTCGTGTCTGTAGCCTGGACTGATCTCGACCAGGGGGAGGCAACTTGGATGACAAAAGTCAGCACAATGATATGATTAGTGGCACACCACGCCACGAAGTTGGGAGGCGCCACTTTATAGAGCACATATAATAAAACATGTTATTGGAATCGAGTTACTTTGGAAAAAGAAGAAGAAATCATAGTGAATTTTCTTGTCAAAATTTATGTGTGTTGACCACAGACCATCTATACTATCAGACTTGACAAGTACGTAATAAAAAAATTTCCGCAGTTGGCGGCTACTCCTAGCGACTCTTGGGCAGAACTAAAATGTAGAAAGTGGATAATGCAGGTTTCTATATATTAAAAATTATTGGTTCCAATTTCAAAAATAAAAACAAATAATATAATCACAATATATTTAATTACAAAATATACAGCTATATACAAAATTATTTATATACAATTTTTGATTGCATAAATTAATAAAATGATTTGTTAAGAATAAATATAACAAATGTAATATTTTTTGACATTTCTGAACCATGGGAAACGCAGAAATGTTGAGGGAAATCCGAGGGGAAATCGTTGTAAGAAATCTGGGAAAGGATGTTAAAATCTTAGGGGACATTCCAAAAATATTATTTCTGACATCTGCCACCAACTTTACTAAAGCTTCTGAAGAGTGATAATTTAATTTAATAAACATTTAATACTTACAGTTCTCAAGGTAAAACGCACTATCAACAACAAAAACACAAGTTATTCAATAAATGACACAAGGCTTCGAAACGTAAACAACCCTTGTAAACAATAAACATAAGGCTGACAAGAAGCGCGAATCAATTTAAAAGTCCGAGTGTATCCGAATGAGACCGAAGATTTTCCAAATGCGATACTAGCGCCAATTAGTAATCTACCGTCTCTTGGGCAGAACTAAAATCTAGGTAATCGGAATACGATTTATCTGTCAGCTGCCTGGTGTTGACAATTCGTTCTCCTTGCTATTGTTGTTAATTATTATTTTGCAATAGGTACTTTACAACGGGTAAGTGTAAAATTTAATATTCTATTTTATAAATTACATGTACACTTAAAATACAACAAATACATAATAACAAATATAGTCCGTTGTAAAAAACGTTTTGGTTAAAAATTTAATTCACGTATATTTTATCATTAATTATTATTATTTATATACAAGTACATAATAAAGCCATTAAATATTTATAGTTGCATTACACTCATGCATTTTTCATATAACAATTATCCATTATGTACAATCCAATTCCTTTATTTCAATCATTTTCTCTCCTTCCTATCTTAGAACAACAATTTTGGATGAATATACTTGGGTTATAAATGCGATTACGAGTGCCTCAGTTGAGTGGCCGGGAATGAACATTCTACGACGAAACTGTAAAGAACCGACTGAAGATTGTGACAAGAAGAGACCGAGTGCACAGACTGAACTATATAACTAATTGTTTAACAAAGGATTTTCTTTTTTCACCAGTACAATTGGCCAAAAAAAAAATTAGATGTTTTTCGACACAAGACAAAATGTAATACTGAAATCAAATATAAGAATATATAAATGTAGATAATTCAAGGGAAGAGATTACGAAGAACGAAAAATAAAGAAAATTTTATAATGAATTCATAGATTTATGGACTGCAATGTTAACCAATTTGTGAAGACGAATAACGATGATGCGAATCTACGGTATACTAACTCTAGAAGTAATAAATTTCATTTTTATTAAATAGGTATATTTGTTTCAGGATGAACAACAATATTTGGATATCTCCACCACGTTGAGAAGTATTTATATAACACAAGAATTTGGATGCATCACAGGCGTCGGTTAATTATAAAGGAATAATGATAAGTGCTGGTTATTAAATGGAATTTGACAAGATAATTTTTGCGAGAATGATTACTGTTTTAAGTACAGTTTGATTCTTACTAAGGATAATTCCTGGTTTCTCTTATAAATGCACGTTTAGAATTTAAATATGTTTATAGTGACACTTTAGTTAATAACAAATGTATTCATATAATCAGAGATAACAATAATAATCATCACCAATCAATAGTTCGGCTCTAAATCAGATGACGTGGATTTTATATTAGCACTTGTAAAAATCTCACACCCGCATCCAAATTCGTAATAGTTCGCAGCGGTAAAATCTACATGTTTTAAGAGTTTCAGAAACTTAGAAAATAACCTGTGCTAGTTAAAAAAAACATAAAATACCATTTTAATATTATATTCAATGTAATAGCTTTTTAAACACTGTTTTTGTGATTGAATCTGACCTATAAATGCTTGTAATATCTTTAACCACAAATACTTTGAAATTCGCTGTTAATTGCAAGCACAAATGCAGATATTTTTTAAATGTGAAAAGTTGGATTAGAGTAAAAATATTGTTAACATAATCTGCTAAAATTCGTTCTTAAACTTAAACACAAAGTGGTAATATACCTATTTAACTCTTATTTTATAGTAAAGTTAAAAGGTTTCTAATAATTATATTAAATTCTCATTTTTAATATTTTAAAAGGAGCTTTTCATAGTAAATTTATAAACTTTCTTTTTTAAATATTACATTAAATTTTATTAGGAATCTTTAATATTATATTTTTTGTCTACACGTTTAAATGTATGTAAACAGTATTTAATTGAATAAATTTATTCCATACATTTATTGTCATAATTTCTAAATAATAAAAAGACATTTGAATATAAAATAAAAAGTATCAAGGAGGCTAAAAAGCAATCTACTATCCTTCTATTGTCATCCTTGTCTAATTTTAGTGGCACACCACTCCCACGCGGGTGCAGCACTTATGCTCAAGACTCGTAACCATAGAGAGGGCGATCTGATTATGTTTCTAATTTGTGATCTCGACTGATCTCAATCGCTCCGCGGCGCGCCTTTTATACCCAATGCAAGGCCCACTTAATCAAGTCAAACAAATGACAACAATTAAAAGTTGGGGGGGGGGGGGGGGGGGAAGGCAATAATTGTTTTCTTTATTTAATACTGATTTTTAAATTGCACAAATATTACTAAGCCCCGCAACAGTTTTACATATAACACAATTTAATATAATAGAAATACAGGGTGTAAATCAAAAAGCGGGCCATAGGCGTTTAACATGGGAAATCAGTTTTTCCGTGCGCAAAAGTTCCCAAATGGTTTTAGACGAAAATGGTTTAAATAAAAATTGTAGAGAATTTAATTCTGCATCTAAATCACTAATCAGATTTTATTTTACACGTCTGGTTATCCGTAAAATCGACTTTAAATTTTTATTAATATTGCTTATTTGTAGTGATAGCCATGGAATTCAAACAAAATTACAAACAATTACATATCACTAGCAATATTTATAAAACTTTAAAGTCGATTTTACAGATTACAAAACATGTAAAATAAAATCTGATTAGTGATTTAGATGCAAAATTAAATTCTCTACTATTTTTATTTGAACCATTTTTGTCTAAAATCATTTGGGAACTTTTGCGCACGGAAAAACTGATTTCCCATGTTAAACGCCTATGGCCCGCTTTTTGATTTACACTCTGTATATAAATCCTTAAATAATATATTTTAAATACAAAAGAACAATATTCATGTTTGTACAACTTGCCGCTAGATGGCAACAGCAGTAACTGTCATCGGAACTGTCATTGACAAGAATGAGTAACCTAGAACGGAATGTCACAGACTAAAAATACAGAAGTTGTAGTGTATGGAAAAATGCATTCGGAGTTTTCCAATGGCCACATAGTACAGGTAAATGTATTTGAATACATATTTCCTAATTCACATGACAGTTACTTTCAGATGCAAGTTGCCGGATTAAAAATGTGACAGGAGGGACCAGATCGTCACAGTATGTATTGTGACGTAGGTCACTACTACCGTGAGCATCAACAGTCACAGGAACAGCTGGTCCAGTGGCTAGGATGGCTGATCAGCAAGCAAAGGGTCGGTGGTTCGAGTCCGGTGCGATTTACATTTTTTATTTTTATAAAATAAACATTTATTTTAGAAACGTTTACTTCGAGTCCGTTCGTACACGTCAGCGTACTGGCTGGTCCTGTGGTGCAAGCGCGCGGTCGCCGCACCGAGGGTCCGCGGTTCAAACCTCGGTCGTGTCAATTGATTTTTTCTTTATAAAAAAATAAATCCCTAATTAAATTAAACATGTAAAGTTTTGTTTTCTTATTTTTAACGGTTTTTTTTGATAATAATTTTGGTCAAAACGCGACAAATTAAATCGGCAGATTTTGTGGGTATAAATACGGCCTACGACGAACAGATAGTCAGAAGGTGTTTGCCTTCTGCTTTATCAAAGTGATCTTTGACCTGGTGTGTGCCAGCCGAAGAAATCTTTTCGTAGTCCGTACTACTGGTGAGTAGAATTCAGCTACTTTATTGGTGTTTGCCAATACCGTTTCCGTTACTACCGCAACTTTGGCGCATGCCATTGTTGATCGCGATTGCGTACCGCTTTGTTGGTGTTTGCCAACACAGCCCCGTTTCCGTGACGACCGCAACATTGGTGCATGCCATTGTTGATCGCGATCGCGTCCGCTTTGTTGGAGTTTGCCAACATAGCCCCGTTTCCGTGGCTACCGCAACATTGGTGCATGCCATTGTTGATCGCGATCGCGTCTGCTTTGTTGGTGTTTGCCAACATAGCCCCGTTTCCGTGGCTACCGCAACATTGGTGCATGCCATTGTTGATCGCGATCGCGCCCGCTTTGTTGGTGTTTGCCAACACAGCCCCGTTTCCGTGGCTACCGCAACATTGGTACATGCCATTGTTGACCGCGACCGACTACCGCATCCGTATCCGTACCGTGAACATTGGTGTATGCCATTGTTGACCGCGACCGACCGCCACCGCCGCCCGCTCTTCGCTGTCGCCTACCGCCACCGCCACCGCCGCCCGCTCTTCGCCGTTATCGATTTTCGTCGCCGTAACCACTGAACACCCGACAACCGTCAGTCCGTCTACACTCCGTTTACTACGTTATCCCGTTCATTTCAACCTTTTGCATTAATTAATATTTATTTTATTTTGTTGTTGATTTTTTGAAATATTAGATTTAAATAAATAGTTTGTTATCATTATCATAATTTATTCTTTCGGAAATCCCTCTCAACGCCGAATCCTTTTCTCCATTGAGCAACCCGTGCCCTCTTAGCGTTTAGCAACGTCCAAGAGCGTCCCGTGTCGACGAAGTTCTTCTGTGCCGCCGCACCGTCTGACCGATTGGCGCCCGAGCATCACGACCGACAGAAAGAACCACTGCAAACTACTAGCTATTGGCATAAGGTCCAATAGCGACGGCAGACAGCGTCACAAATTGGCGCCCGAACAGGGACACTTGAGAAGGGAGAAATTACTTAAATAATAATTATGACTACACCACTAGGTGGTGGCGACGACGCGGGAACCGCCAAGACTGGCTGGATATATAAACTCCGCAAGGAAGAGTTGCAGGGAGAATTACAAAAATTCGGCCTGCCCGAAGAAGGCACCGTCGACGAACTCCGACAGCGGTTGGCTTTACTTACTCGTCAGGCCCAATCAATATTGAACGCGGGATCTAAGACTGAGGACATCAAAGAATTAAATTCCAATATGCCGGAAAGCACCCTTACAACTCGCAGTACGAGCGAAATAGTCCGGAAATGGAACGTGACCTTTGATGGGAAAACGGATGCCGTCATGTTCCTCGAACGCCTTGAAGAAGCGCGAGCTAGCTACGAGATAGCCAACGGTCAATTAATGACGGCTATTCCAGAACTACTACGCGGCTCCGCGATTTTATGGTACCGGAACAATAAAGATAACTGGGGCTCGTGGGATGACTTTTTAGAAAGCTTCCGCCGATTTTACCTACCGGTTGATTATAAATTACAACTCTCTGAAGAGATCAGTAGACGTATCCAACGTCCGGGAGAACGAGGCCGCGACTACATCGTTGAACTACAAACTTTAATGCGACGACACGCGGGTTTTACAAAGGACGAAAGACTATTTCGGTTATACAAGAACTTACAACCAGAATATCGCCAGTATATTCGGCGCAAAGACTTCACGAATGTAGACGAATTACTCATGGAGGTCGAAGAATATGAGCGTTTACGGAAGGAGATGCGTCCAAGCCATATCAAGATCGCCGCGTTAAGTAATAATCAACCGAACGAAGAGAAAATCAAAACCACCGAACAACCGCCTAACCGAAGCGTAACCTGTTGGCGATGCGGACAGAAGGGGCACTATAAAACCAACTGTCGTAATCCACCGGTATTATTTTGCTCCCGTTGTGGAAAACAAGGCGTACTAAGCCGAAACTGTCCTTGTCCGGGAAATGCCAACAGGGCTGGCGTATAAAGGAGCCCCGCCAACCCTCTGAACAACGGCTCCATTTTCCGCTTTCATCCCTTAACTCTCTCTCGACCGACGCGTCCCGGATATTTATCGACGTGACATTATGCGAAGACGATTATCCATCCCTGGTGGAGACGGGCTCCGTGCGGTCCTATATAAACGCAACTGTCGCACAAGCCCTCAAGAGCAAGAATGTCCCCTTCTACCGAAGCGACACCCAGCAAGCACAACTCGCCAATGGAGACGTTGTTCAGATCCCGGAACAATGTGAAGTTGGCACGGTCATTGATGGGGTGTGGAAAAAATTCACTTGGCTGTACCTACCGCAACTAACGACTCCTGTACTTTTGGGTATGGACGCGATAAGAGCCTGGAAAATGACCCTCCGATTCGACGATCATCCGTTTCCCTCCACAAACGTCTTGTGGTCGTTATCCACCCAGCCATGGCAACTAACCGAATCCCAAAAGTTAGACGCATTCCTAGGCACCGAACTACCAACATTTGAGAGACTCAAGGGCCCCACCAAACTAATAGAACACAAGATCCGACTCATCGATCCAACGCCTATTAAACAACGATATGTACCACGCAATCCGAAGATGATGGAAATAATAAATAATGAAGTAGACCAAATGTTGCAAGATGGAGTAATAGAACCCTCGCGAAGTCCGTGGAGTTCACCTACCGTTATTGTCCGAAAAAAGGATGACAAATATCGCTTTTGCATCGACTTTCGACGTGTCAATGAGGTAACCGAAAAGGACGCCTACCCTCTACCGTTTATTCACACCATTCTTGACCGACTCCGACATGCGAAATATTTCACCACGCTAGATTTAAAACATGGATATTGGCAAGTTCCGCTCACCGAAGCTAGCAAGCCCATCACTGCATTCACCGTCCCTGGTAGGGGTCTTTTTCAATTTCGGGTCATGCCATTTGGTCTACACGCAGCCCCTGCTACGTTCCAACGATTACTGGATGACGTAATTGGCCAGAAAAGGGAAGCCTATGCATTTGCCTATCTGGATGATATTGTGGTATTCAGTTCCACCTTCGAAGAGCATTTACAACACTTACAAGACATATTCGAACAATTGCGCCAAGCTAATCTCAAGCTCAACACGGAAAAATGTCAGTTTGCGAGAAATTCAATTAAATATTTAGGTCACGTCGTATCAGACCGAGGTATCGAAACAGACCCAGACAAGGTCGCCGCTATCCTCAATATTCCACCGCCACGGAACGTACGTGAAGTACGCCAGGTGCTAGGAGCGGCATCTTGGTACCGCCGGTTTATTGACAGCTTCTCGGACCTGATTTCTCCTTTGACGCAATTGTTAAAGAAAGCCCAGAGGTGGAGCTGGACTGAAAAGGAACAAGCGGCGTTCAACCGGTTAAAAGTCGCGCTCACTACCGCACCAGTATTAGCCTGTCCCAATTTCCAACACCCCTTTATCCTTCAAACCGACGCATCCGACAAAGGCTTGGGGGCGGCTTTGCTCCAACGGATCGACGGCCAGGAGCACATAATCGCCTACGCGAGTCGCACGCTCTCGAAAGCCGAACGAAACTACAATACCACCGAAAAGGAATGTCTGGCAATAGTTTGGGGAGTGCAGAAGATGCGTCCATATCTTGAGGGATACCGGTTTACCGTCATAACCGACCACCAGGCGTTACAATACCTATATCGTTGCAATAGCCCGTCAGGGAAATTGGCCCGATGGGCAGTATATCTACAACAATTCGACATGCACATCGAATACCGAAAAGGATCTTTGAACCAATTAGCCGACGCACTATCAAGGCAACCGTTACCGATTTCCGATGATTCCACCGATACCGATGAGCTTCTTCTTATTACCACGCCTTGTAAGTGGTACCAGCAACAAATGGACGCGGTTCGGAATAATGAGAAGGGTAATCCCGATTACCAAATTCGCGACGGGAAATTGTACAGAAAGTTTTGGGATCCATACGACTTGACTGAAGGTGACGACAACGATTCGGAATGGAAACTCTGTGTACCAACCGAAGACCGCCGTCGCGTGCTGCACGAAAACCACGACGCCGTACACGCTGGGCACATGGGTATCGCAAAAACCATGACCCGTATTTTGCGCCGCTACTACTGGCCCGGTATGAACCAGGAAATTGTGCGGTACGTGAGGGCGTGCCGCCAATGTCAGAGGTTTAAATTCGACCAATCCAAATCAGCCGGAAACATGTCCGCACCCAAGATACAAGGAGCATGGGAAACCGTGTCGACCGACCTAGTAGGCCCACTGCCGCGCTCGAAGAAGGGACACATGTACCTGATAGCCTTCCAGGACCGCCTCACGAAATTCGTAGAGTGTCGAGCTCTGCGGAGAGCTACCGCCGACCATATTATCCAAGCTTTCCGGGAACTAGTAGTCTGCCGCTACGGATGTCCGAAAATTGTAATCACCGACAATGGCACAGAGTTTAACAACAAGAAGTTCCGGGGACAATTACAGATACTAGGCATCAGGCACCACCTCACTCCGCCTTACACACCACAGGCTAACCCGGTAGAACGAGTAAACCGGGTTTTAAAACCAACTCTGGCAATGTACTGCGACGGCGATCAGCGGACTTGGGACGAATATGTGCCCGAACTAACTTACGCCATTAACACCAGCAGGCATGACTCTACCGGGTACTCCCCAGCCTATTTGAACTTTGGGCGCGAATTACGAATGCCAGGCGAAGCCGTACCAAACGATACCGACCAAGTCATCGAAGAATCGGACATTCCCACGGCCTACATCGATCGGTTGCAGAGACTACGGGACGCTCAGGACCTAGCGCGGATAAACCTTGCGCGATCCGCTACCCGGCAAGCTCGTTACTACAACCTACGGCATCGCGATTGGACCCCACATGTCGGGGACAAAGTCATGAAACGCGAACACCCGTTATCCGTCGCGGCTAAAGGCTTCGCCGCGAAACTCGCCCCCAGGTATTCGGGGCCATGGACTGTGGAGAAACGCCGTTCTCCACAAGTCTATGACCTGCGGGGCGTACAAGGCCGCCGAATACGTCGGATTCATGTTAAGGATCTTAAACCATCTCCTTAAAGTTTTCAGACATGACCGACGTTCGGCACACGGTTGCCCCGACCACCACACCCCGGCTTTCTACTAGGAGCGTTTCCGGGAAACCGACCGCACCGCGCCGTCACCGCCGGAGAAAATTAATAATCAGGCCAGTTACCTCCCCGCTCAGGCACGCCCGAAGACCGGTAATGAACCGACCGATACCGTCATTACCATCGATGCCCAGCCTGAGTAGCCCAGAGCATCCGGGCAAGGGGATGGTCGCTCCGGAGAGTCCGCCCAAATTATCCGTGGAGCAGATTCTGCGGCGGATGACAGCACTACCGCCACTGCTGTCCCCGCTCAACACCACGCCGGATCGGGACTGCCTAGTCCTTGAGGCGTCTCCAATCTCTAGGCCGGGGTCCCCAACACCAGTCCTGAATCCAGAAGGGTCACTGACCGAAGCCCTTCTGAAACGCTATGGTCCGGATCCCGTTGAGGCTGACCCAGCCTTCTACGCCATTCTGGAGCTGGACACATCGCCGCTGCCGGAATCCCCAACCGAGGCCCGAAACACCACCGGTCGACGAGACCTCCACCGTCCTCCGCCCATGACGCTGCCAGGACCTAGCCCCAAGATACCGTCTTCCGAATCCGTCGATTTGGGGCTAGTACCGACCCTGGCGAGCGTTCACAGGCCTCCGGAGTTCTTGTCGCCAAACACCGCCCGGAATATCCAGCTCCGATGCGTAGAATTGTTTGGGTCTAGCCCAGAAAGTTCGCCTGTGTCGAGACCACCGCCGAAGACACCGCCACGATCCCCACCACAGACACCACCACCGCAGCTAGGGATGCAGGAGGAGTTACTTTCCCCTTTGAATGCAGCCGACCGCAGGCAGCTCAACCGGTTCCTCCCGCACAAGCTCCCAGAGGAGTTGTCCGCCAGCCCACCGACCACTGTCATCGACATCCGCAAGAAGGGGCGGAAACTCCGAGCCGCCTACCGGGACCAGAAGACAGGCACGGTAGTGTTCGGGAACGTGCCACTCTTCGGTGTAACCGAGATACACACATGGAAGCCATCCCGCCGGGCTTAACTCTATTTTGTTATATTTTTTATTGTTATTTTGTTATGATTTGTTGGTTAGTTGTAAGTTAGATTTAAGTATTATGCTTGTTGTTGGTTTTGTTATTGTTTATTTTGGGTAGTTTTCTTATAAAAAGGGTGCAAATAAAAGATTTTTTTTTCTTTTTTTTTGTTTGTTAAGTAGGAGAAGGATGTGACGTAGGTCACTACTACCGAGAGCATCAACAGTCACAGGAACAGCTGGTCCAGTGGCTAGGATGGCTGATCAGCAAGCAAAGGGTCGGTGGTTCGAGTCCGGTGCGATTTACATTTTTTATTTTTATAAAATAAACATTTATTTTAGAAACGTTTACTTCGAGTCCGTTCGTACACGTCAGCGTACTGGCTGGTCCTGTGGTGCAAGCGCGCGGTCGCCGCACCGAGGGTCCGCGGTTCAAACCTCGGTCGTGTCAATTGATTTTTTCTTTATAAAAAAATAAATCCCTAATTAAATTAAACATGTAAAGTTTTGTTTTCTTATTTTTAACGGTTTTTTTTGATAATAATTTTGGTCAAAACGCGACAAATTAAATCGGCAGATTTTGTGGGTATAAATACGGCCTACGACGAACAGATAATCAGAAGGTGTTTGCCTTCTGCTTTATCAAAGTGATCTTTGACCTGGTGTGTGCCAGCCGAAGAAATCTTTTCGTAGTCCGTACTACTGGTGAGTAGAATTCAGCTACTTTATTGGTGTTTGCCAATACCGTTTCCGTTACTACCGCAACTTTGGCGCATGCCATTGTTGATCGCGATTGCGTACCGCTTTGTTGGTGTTTGCCAACACAGCCCCGTTTCCGTGACGACCGCAACATTGGTGCATGCCATTGTTGATCGCGATCGCGTCCGCTTTGTTGGAGTTTGCCAACATAGCCCCGTTTCCGTGGCTACCGCAACATTGGTGCATGCCATTGTTGATCGCGATCGCGTCTGCTTTGTTGGTGTTTGCCAACATAGCCCCGTTTCCGTGGCTACCGCAACATTGGTGCATGCCATTGTTGATCGCGATCGCGCCCGCTTTGTTGGTGTTTGCCAACACAGCCCCGTTTCCGTGGCTACCGCAACATTGGTACATGCCATTGTTGACCGCGACCGACTACCGCATCCGTATCCGTACCGTGAACATTGGTGTATGCCATTGTTGACCGCGACCGACCGCCACCGCCGCCCGCTCTTCGCTGTCGCCTACCGCCACCGCCACCGCCGCCCGCTCTTCGCCGTTACCGAATTTCGTCGCCGTAACCACTGAACACCCGACAACCGTCAGTCCGTCTACACTCCGTTTACTACGTTATCCCGTTCATTTCAACCTTTTGCATTAATTAATATTTATTTTATTTTGTTGTTGATTTTTTGAAATATTAGATTTAAATAAATAGTTTGTTATCATTATCATAATTTATTCTTTCGGAAATCCCTCTCAACGCCGAATCCTTTTCTCCATTGAGCAACCCGTGCCCTCTTAGCGTTTAGCAACGTCCAAGAGCGTCCCGTGTCGACGAAGTTCTTCTGTGCCGCCGCACCGTCTGACCGATTGGCGCCCGAGCATCACGACCGACAGAAAGAACCACTGCAAACTACTAGCTATTGGCATAAGGTCCAATAGCGACGGCAGGCAGCGTCACAGTATATATATATATATATATATATATATATATATATATATATATATATATATATATATATATATATATATATATATATATATATGTTTGTCTAGTTATCATTTCGGGGTCCTGCGTACAAGTTATACGGTTTAGACCTAATTTATGTTATACTGGTTACTTCGAGGTCTTCTTTCGAAGCGTTACCCTTGATCTAAAATCTAGGTCTATTGATATAATACATGCACTTTCACATGAGTATCATATATGTTTATTGATAAATAATACATCTTAATGATAATATAGTAGATTTCAAGGTTTTTCTTTCTCTGTACAACAGAAAGTATTTTAATCGTGAGAAAATTCAAAATCCAGGTTTTAGCAGAAATACACGATCAAATCCAAAGTATATTATTAAAAATAATGTCAATCTGTCTGTCTGACGTTCATAAAAACCTAAAGGAATTGGTTTGTTGTCACGAGCTTTGGTATCTAGGCTTATTACACCAAATTAGTGCTTAGTTCTAAGATGACAATAATTCAATAACAATAAATCTATAGGTATATTTTTGCAGCTTAAAATTAAAAAAAAAAACTAATGAACCAAAACTCAAAGACACATAATTAACTACGTACAAAAATCCAAGTATATGTAAAGAAGTTAGTCGTACAAAATCAAATCATGCAACTGTCTCTATCATTATTAATCATGATTTTCAGGTATATTTTTATGGGGAATGTATAGCAATATATTTTTTTACAATAGCCTACAAGATTCTATGTAAACATATTGTCAAATATACCATAGTGATATTTCTTAACATAGCGGTCTTATAATTTTATGTATAATTTAAGGCACATTTCAAAAAATAATAACTCCGCCAGTTTCAATAATAACACTATATATTATTTGACATTTACTGTTCAAATTCTATTACATGATTCATAGACAGAATTATTTCAAATTCAATTGACTTTTGAAATCATTACATTTTTAATGGAAATGTACCTGTAGCAATATATATTTTTTCAATAGCAGACAAAATTCTAAATGACAAATAAACCATAGCCCTACGGATTATACTTGTAGTATTTACAACAATTGACTAAAAGTGATTTTTGAGCGACTTAATGGATAGGTAATTAAGATTCTATATAGATTTCTGCTTATTCACCATATCGTTGAAAATATCAGAAAAAGAAGAAAATTCTTTAAAGTCCGAAATTGTAATAAAATATTGTTAAAGGCATAATTATATATAAATAAAACTATCAAACCTTATAATTTTGTATTTTTATTTTATAATTCTTTTCAGCAGTTTGAAAATACCTACATATTTTTATTCCCATAAGAATAACATGGACGTATAAATAGGCAGAGGCGAGTTAGGGTTTTAATTTAAATTTACCGCCTACAAAATGACCGTTACATTAACGTGGTCTATTATAAAAATAAATCCATTTAAATCAAATTATTAAAATTTCACAAAATCCTATCTTCATCTGTTATGGAAATGACTACTATTAAAAAAATATATATTACCATACATCGTTTTAGCCATGGCGCCATGTATATTAAATTTGAAATATATTTTTCATGGAGAGTATGTATCATTCTTTTCTAGTAGTATTGAAAAATCTAAGCAAAACATGTCAAATAAGTCATATCGTTTAACCACAAAATGTTTCTTGAAATTTCATAAAATCCCATCCTCGCCGTTTGTAGATATTCCTAATGGTACCTAATGTCATTTTTAAATTTTATTTAATGCTTTCGATAAGGAACGTGAATGTAAAAAGATCAATCTCAGATCTCAATCGCATAAAAAACTTCTTAGTACGCTTGCAAGAGAAAAACTAACCCCTTATTGCGTATATAGAGTACGAGGAATTTGATAAAATTGATTTTAATACAATAATAAATAAATTTGCCGAACTTATAATACTTAGGCGAAATATTTGAATCAAAATTTATATTAATAATTCTTTATTAATAAATTTTTTTTTAATTTTTACTCTCTTATATGAAGTTATAAAAATATCGATGGCGAAATTTTCACGGAAATACATGTTTTGATGTTCCCTGAATCAGATTTGACAAACTTGATATTTATAAATTTCATATAAATATGAAAAACTGATTAGATTTTAGTCATTATCGCGCTAATTTTCTAACAAAGTTGCTATTGTAATAACTTGCTAATTGTGAAAAAAGAGAATCTTTTTTGACAGCTAATGAAATATTTTCCATTAAATGTAAAATTTCGATGAGATCTTGTCACAATTAGCAAATTGTTACGATAACAACTTAGTTAGAGAATTGGGTGAAATTTAAATATGGAATGAACTACGAGAAAAAGTTTCAATTGAAAATTGATAGAAATAATATTCTGAAATAGGTTAATTGCTGTTTTTGTACTTGTTTTCAGTTTTGAAAAAGCTAAATTATGTATATATATAAAAATATTTCAATAATCATAGTTGCTCTGAAAACAAAAATAACAGTTATCTATGATGTGCATGATGTTCATACGTGAAACATGAATGTGTCAAGTTGTAATTACAAACATGCAAATTTAAATGTAGGTATATACTGCGTACAGTGTCCGTATTTGAAATATAAGTACCCATTTAAAATAAGTATTTGAAATAGATTGTAGATTTTTTGAATTATTTAATATATTTAAAAAAAAAACAAGAATTTTGTAATTTTATTTCAAGGAATATTCTGTGTATGGGAAAGTCGTATGGTGATCACACCAGATTTTTTAAATTTGCTACCTGAATATATTTATTATATATATTATTCTTTATTAATAAATGAGAAATTTTACTTGGCTTGTCTTCCTGTCGAATGTCAAGCTGGTTTAAGTTTGCGTCAGTTTTCGTGATACTTTTATTTAGTTTAAATTTCGCGCCATAATATATTCATTATTGAAAACATGAAATATAATAACAAATTGAAAAGTTAATAAAGACTAATTTTCTCAACACTTCATGTGTTACATTTTTATTTATAATTATTTAGTTTTTGCTGTTAACGACGCGTGCGCACTGTTGCACTTTTACACAATTTTTTATGAGACAAAATATATGTCTGAACCCTTGCTTTCGCCGTGTTTTCCTCTCACTGGCAAGATAGGGCATTAGTAGTATAAAATCTAATACGTATATGATGTGATGTTCTGTGATGTTCCTTGATTTGTGACAAGTGTTAGAGAGAGATAGCAAATGCAGGGGCGTCAGTTCACCGAATTCGCCTTTAAATTGTATATTTATTATCAATGAATTGATTTTTATATTTAAAACCATAGTTAATTTATTAAAAACATGATATTCCTGTATGCGCGCAATAGATTTGTAATCCTGCATATGCTATCTCTTTCTAGCTATATTGATTCGTGGACAAGTAAAAGTCACTGATGCAAGGAAGAATAAGAAGTGCACGTTTGAGATCCGTGAAGTTCACTGTGCACGTGTAATAGTGCAGTGCAATGGTGCTGGTGATTCACATTCATATCAGATCAGAGTTGTTTATTAAGAATTAATATAATTATTATGGAAGATAAAATGACATCAAGATCGCAAAAAATTTTAAATTTACTGAAACCAACTGATAGGTAAGCTATGAAATAGTATAGAGTATATGTATTTTTTATTGCAGCATGGCATACTCGAATGACATTTAGAATTACAAAGTACATTGTATTTTACACAAAAACACTTTTTGCTGTTGCATTTTGTTTTACATCATATGATTTTAATTTTTTATATCTTATGTGAAAATTAATTCAAAATAATAATAAAATAATCAAAACCTAATACCGCTCGCTCACCTAACCTGTAAGTGAAGTATGACAAATTGTTTTATGATTTGCCAGTAAAGTATATGACAGTAGAATCAAAGGTAGAATACTATTAAATTATTCACAAAATGCTTTAACTAAACTACTTTAGAAGGTGTGTACACTAATTAGTGGCAGTATTCATTAATTTATTTGTGTATATTTTCTGAGTCTTTTAATTAATGTATACATTAGCTAGTGGGTGTATACATTGACTAAGTTGTTACTTTAACTATACATATACACTATTTTCTCCACGACACACAGTGGGCTGAAACAATATAAAAGTTGGCCAAAATCGATTTCCGGCTCAATTTTTAAGCTATTTGAATGAATTTTTCTTCAAAATACTCAGGAAACAATAAGGTCTTATGTAAGCCCGCGCATATTTTAATTATTGTATTTTAAAGGTTAGGAACTCCGAAAAATATTTTCAAATTTCGACTAAAAAAATATTTTTTTGGATTCCTTGGATTATTTCAAGACACTTTTAGTCTTGCACTTTTCGGAAAATGCACTCAAAAAAGTTATGTCCGATTCAAAATGCAAAAATCAATTTTTTAAATATTTTTTAAACTTTTTGGCGTGCATTTCTCGATTAAAAGTGCAAGAAGAAAAGAGACTTGAAATTATCCAAAGAATCTAAGAAAATATTTTTTTAGTCGAGATTTAAATTTTTTTTGTAAAAAAAAGAAGTTTTTCGGAGTTCCTAACCTCAAAAATACAATAATTAAAAAATGCGCGTGTTTATATAAGACCTTATTGTTTCACGTCTGCCTTCACATTATTTGTTTTTCACTCTTCTCTATAGTATTTTCCTGTAGTTATTTTAATTTTCACCGGAAAATTTCCTTGAAGATGACCACAAAGTGGTCGAAAACAATAGAAATTTAATTTATTCAATTTAATATAGAACATCGCAATTTATACATGACTAAATGAGTTTTCTTATTAACTTCTTCATTACTATTCGTCACATTTCGGTAATCCTACATCTAATATAAATTTATTTTGTTCTAGTGAATTAAAAAACAAAAGCAATGATAATTTCATTTTTAGAAATTATGAAACTGCTGAGTTTAAAAGCGATATAACACACTCAGACATAAGTCGGTGTAAAACACTCTTGGAAGACCAAAATGGTAAATATATGAAATTATTATTATTATTTACTTAGCTCTAAACAATAGGTTTTGTTTTAGTTTTACCTCCACAAGAAAACAAAGCATCAATTAAAGTTCGGAGAACTTTATTTTTAAATAATGAATCAGGTATTAATTATGCATTATGATCATTTGCATCACTTAGATTTAACGTCAACCTAGATTTATGGGTAAATTATCAAAATCAGATAGAATTTAAGACAACAATAAAAACTGTTCTCTTTGACAATATAGTTTCCTTTGCTTTTTTTATTTAAATCAAGTTTAAATTTTTCTTTGGTGCAGCTGGTCATAAATCAAACATAAAAGTTTAAATTTTTTCCGTAACAAATCATTTTTATTTACATAGATCAAATAAATGAAAGAAACGCAAATATAAACGGGTGTATGATTGATCCAGCGGATCCTGTTTTAAATTGTGAGCAATATTACACAGACACAACAGTCTTTCAAACGAATATAAATAAGGATAAGCAGACGTTAACAGAGTCCAATAAAACTACTTCAGAATTTGAATACACTCCAAAAACTATTTCTACCAAAAGAAATTTTTGTTTATTTTGTAAAAAATTGGTGTCCAAAATACCACGTCATTATGCCTGTGTACATGGAGAGGAAGAATCAGTGAAGGAATTTCTGGAATTACCTAAAGGTTAGTATATTCCAGAATATTTTTAATTGCCTTACTAACTAAAACTATTTGTTTCGGCAATAAATTATATTATTGTATGCATTAGTAAAGTGTCTACATTTTTAAAACTATATGAATGGAAATTATTAAAATTTTATATTTGCTTTAAGTTTTAGTTAGAACAAAAGTATAAGATCACATGTTTAGAATTAAAAATTGCATCCAACGGGCTCTTATTAATTGATAGAAAACGTTCTGTCCACGTAATAGACGCAAATTAAAATTTACATTTTGAGCTATTTATAATTGCCAAAATAAAACAAATTAAACAATCGAAAAATAATTACTTTACTTAATTTTAACGAATTTTAGCTTAAATTAGAATGTGTTTTTGTACCAATAAAAAAAGTAAGCTTATTATTGCAACAATATTTTATTTCTCATGGCACTCTATAAACAGTTTAAGAATGTAACTTTAATTTACTTCTATTTCGTGAACAGAACGCTTTATCATAATAAGGGCTCGGTGTAGGCAGTTTTTAATTCTGAACAGGTTATGTACTCGTATTTACTACGACGGCTTGGAAGGGTCATGATATAATATTTATTTTATTTAAATCTCAGGATCCTGACTTTATAAAGTCGGAATACCGACTTTTTAAATTCAGAATACCAACTTTTTAAAGTCGGGATATCGACTTTTTAAACACGAGATTCGAATGTTCTCATTGCACGTCTAAACTTGTATCCAGAGTTGGCCTGATTAAAATCATTTGATTTAAATCATGATTAAAAAAAAATCATTGATTTAAATCATTTTTGGTAGAAAACAAAACAAGTGTCTTAATAAAAATTCATTTGTTTAAAAAAACATTTTTAAGGTTTTTAGTTAAACAGATAAAATGATTTTCAATGTTTATTTACTAAATGAATTAATATTAACCAAAATATAATATCTATTTAATGGAATAAAAAAAATATAAATAAACTTAATCATAGATTTTTATGAAAAAATGTCACTCATTTTTCTCATTACTCATTATTATTCGTTAGTTGATTTACAGTTGTAATATTTGAACAAAAATACCAATTTTCCTACCTATTCAAAATAAAAGCTAACAAAATTTCCTACAACATTGTTACTATTCATTTCCTTCTACTCCCAATAGCGTTCGAGATGTCCATTAGCGAAAATTGCAAATTTTCAATAAAGTCTTTTTTGTCCCACGCTTTTCGACAAACTTTGCCTTGAGTTTTCCAGTAATGTCATCATATTCCGCCTTTATCCCGACTTTAAAAAGTCGGTATTCCGAGTTTAAAAAGTCGGGATTTCAATAAAATAAATATATCATGACCCTTCTAAGCCGTCGTAATTTACATTTTTGCTCTAAAATTAATATTTATGCTTATTACGATTTTATTTTAGGATGTTTTCAAAGAAAATTATTAATAGAAAAACTAAGAAAAGCGGGAAATTTTACTCATAATACAGATGAAAATTATAACACTGGTCATTTAGTTACTTGCAGAAAAACACAAAAAATCAGTGAGGATGATTTTAAAAAATTTAAACCCTGTCCTGTGTGCAAAGGATTTTACTCAGCTCGTACTCTCAGAAAACACAAATGTTTAATGGGACCCAAACCAGAAAATTTATTTGTCGAAAGTAAAAGAATCCATGGTGTCATCCATAGGAAAGCTTGTGCAATATTAAAAAACAATGTATTTCCGGTATTAAGAGAGGATGCAGTAACAAATGCAATACGTTACGACGAATTAGTCATATTATATGCCAATAATATGTGTTGCAAATATAGATCCACACATCACTATAGCATGATACGAAGTCGAATGAGGCTAATAGGTCGATTTTTAATTGCAATTAAAACAGTTAACCCAGCGATAGCTAATCTTGCTTCTGTTTTTGTACCCGAAAATTACGATGATGTTGTTAAATCAATCAATATCGTCGCTGGTTTAAATGAGACTTCGAGCTCATATTCTGCCCCACATACTGCACTTTCCCTTGGAACAGCTCTTAAGTATATTACAAACATCTTAATAACTGAATATATTAAGAAAGGAGACAGAGAGAAAAAAAATAAAGCAAAAGATTTTCTCAAATTAATGGAACAAGGATTATCTTCTTCTATAAACAAAACTGTTATAGAAAATGTGTTACAACAAAAACGACATAGAAACATCTAGTGATTTAAGAAAACTAAATAATTATTTATCATCAAATAGAAGAAAATATTACAAAAACCTTATAGAAGAAAAATTTTCTTATGAAAATTGGATAAAATTATCCAGTTTTACATTAATTTCTCTTCAAGTATTTAACAGACGCAGAGCTGGTGAATTGGAGCGTGCTCTTATATCAGATTTTAATTCTCGTCAAAATGTAGACAAAACAACAGATCCTCATGTATTTAATTCCTTATCGAAAGTTGCACAGGCTGCAACACAACAATATGAAAGATTTGTAATACGAGGAAAATTGGCTCGTGGTGTAGCAGTTTTAATGCATAAGGAACTTATCGATAATATTGACGCTATTTTGAAATTCAGAGAAACGGCTGGAGTTTCAAGTGACAATCCTTATATATTCGGAATTCCTAGCCGAAATGTAAAGTATAACTACCTACGTGCAACAAAGTTACTCCGCGAATATTCAGTGGAATGTGGAGCAGCAAATCCATCTACATTGAGAGGAACACAATTACGGAAACATATTGCTTCTCAGTCTGTGTTACTAAATCTAAAAGATAATGAAATTAATGATTTAGCAACATTTCTGGGCCATTCAACAAAAATTCACAAAGACTACTATCAAATACCAATTATTACGCGAGATATAGCGCAAATGTCGCAATTACTGGAAAAGGCGCAAGGTGCCGCTTCTGATTCTGATTCACAGGATGGGAATATTGAATTAGTATCAAATCACAGACTTATGGCAGGTCAGTATTAAAAATTAAATCTTCCATTTATGGTTTTATTCTAATAATTTCTATTTTGTTAAAGATCATGAAAGCACAACCAATCTAAATTATTATAATTCTGAAAAATTTTCTTGTAACCAAGGAATAAACGTGACATCTGATTTCCCAGTAAATTCTAGAAATTTAAACCACTCACAAATTAAATCAAACTCTACAGGTTAGTAATTGAGATGAAATCTTACACCTCTCTTAATATAATTTTTCTCTTTTGTGTAAGATAAAAATGACAGCATAGCTAGTGTAAATCAGAAAAAACTCGAAGAATATTCCTGTAACCGAAAAATAAATTTGACTACCGAGTCCCCTGTAAATTCTACAGATTCAGAAAATACTCAACTTAAATCAAACCGTATAGGTTAGTAATTATCATTAATGGTATTATTACTTTATTATTCTCTATAACACAGTAGTTCGACATTCTCTGTTAGCTTGTATGTCCCGAATTCTTACAATTAAGTTTTCCTGGACTTTACATTCAAAAGGATGCAGAACTTATATTTGAACAGTAAAAAAACAATGCAGTAATATCCATAAATACAACAAAAACTATGGAACGTTACAGTGCTTACTGGTCCCCTCACATAGTTTATGGAAGAGTACAGAATAATATCATTAATAATACACTTCTGTTTTATATTAGTAATTATAAAGTCAGATAAACCATAAGAATATTATGTTAAAAATAATTCAAAAAACACTTTTAATTATGATAAATATTTGATTCCATATCTATGTCTAATTTAAAGTACACATTTTTTAAATAATGAAATTAAAAAAAAATTATTGATTTTTCTAACTTCTGTATATACTTGATTGCAATCACATTAATATTCTTATCAAGAAAGTAATTTGGTAATGCATCTAGATATAAGTAACCTAAATTTGAATTGAGTTTAACTGGCTGGGTGTGGTTTAGTTCATTTTACATGAGAACCATTTTCGTTTGTTTTACCTATTTATTTATTTCTTGAATATACACAAAACTTTTATATTCAATAGGTCGGCATTCTAAGTATACAACTACTGCACCAAAAATGGATACGAACAAAACTGATAATTCTTTTTCTGAAGGTATGGCAATGGCCAGTATAATGATTAAAATTTATTTTACGTGTTATTTCAGACGATGACAACAGTATTGCTGATCCTGACTTTATATATGAGCAGTATGTATCAGAATCTGAAGTTGAAGAGTACCCTAACTCAGATTCTGATATAGAAGTAAACCAGAAAGAACGATACCACAAGACTTCAATATATAAAACGCCGAAAAAAAGCCGGTCCAACTTCAACAAAGGTGGGCAATATATTAAATTGTAAACATTAAATTTTATATAATAATTGCAAACTCCTTCATTCATTTTTTCGACATTCACATTCATAGCAACTAACTACTACTTCTTTCATTTACGATCTCATACTAGTACTTGTACATATTTTTCATAAACTTCCTTGTTTTTTAAGGTTATATTCAACGCAGTACATGGAATACCCCAGAAAAAAGAGTAGTTAGACTTGTATTTTCAGAATATATAAAATGTGGTAATTTGCCATCGTTCAGTAAATGTGCAGAAATAATTCATGAACATAAGGAACTGAAGAATAGAACTGCAATGCAAGTAAAGCTGTGGGTACATAATCAAATAACCAAAAATAAAATAGAAAATCTGAAAGATACCTCATGTCTGAATACGCGAAAACGCCGTAAGTGGATTAAATTATTAAATAAATAAATAACTTGATAAATTTTCAAACTTTTTTATACAGGAACTGTTAAGTGTTGGACAACTCCAGAAAAACATGCGATTCGAGAAGGATTTGCTAATAATCTTATAAATAACACATTGCCAAGTTACGCTGAATGTCACAAACTAAAAGAAAAATACAGCATTTTAAATAAGCGAACAGTTCAAGTCATAAAGGCTTATGTCTGTAATGAGTTACGACGAAAGCAGACTAAAAAAAATGTTTTTTCGCCAATCGGCAGTTAAAAGTGTACTATTATGAACTGTTAACCAGCTGTAAAGTAACACTTTTACAGCCTAGGCAGTAAAGCTGATGAAACTATCTAAACAGTAAAAGTGTTGCTATAGAAATGTGATCGAATTTGTCTTTTATGATTTAATTTGTGCCTGCATGCCTTGCTATTTTTTTTTCTAGTTTATCTATTTTTTTATATTTTATTTTTTTAATTTTAAGCGGTCGGTAAAAAATCATATTTTCAGAAAAAAAGTAGTTTTACAGCTGCGGCAGTAATTTTTTTTCTGATCCACTTAAGCAAATAACTTGTTTTACCTAATTTTGAAAAATTACCGGGTGTATACTTTTTTCCGAACATAGGAAATTCAATGTTAAAATTTTGATGTGTCGATATCACTTTACATATGAATTTTAGAACAAAAGTGTAAAGAACAAAAATGAAAGAAGAATAAATGTGCATCCAATGAGTACTAAGTTTTTTGTTGAATTGTTTCTTATGTGTAAGTTAGAAGCAAAAGAAAATACACGATTATCAGAGAGCCATGTGAAATAAAACAATTTATTTCTGATATGTTTGATATTTCTTTTGATTTTATTAGTGTTAGAATTAAAAAAGATTTATTCTTGAAGAGAAAATCTATTGCTGTTTCTTTATTATTACTAATTCTAATAATGAAATTAAAAGAAATGTCGAAACAAGAATATTGTAAATTATTGTTTTATTTTTCACGGCACTCTGATAATTGCCTTAAATCGTGTATTTTATTTTGCTTCTAACTCTTACATAAGAAACAAATCAACAGAAACTTAGTACTCATTGATTGTATATTTATTCTTCTTTCATTTTTGTGCCTTATACTTTTGCTCTAAAATTATTAGGTTAAGAGATATCGCCACATCAAAATTTTAACATTATTTTCCTATATTCGGAAAATATATACACCCGGTATGTAAGTATTTATTAACGACGCGTGGTAACTCAGCAAAATTATTATGAGATAAAAATGCATCTATTGTTTATGGTTAAATACAGCCTGGAACCTTATTCAATAACTTGATTGTTTTATAGTCTCCCTTCAATGGAAATTAGTTTAATTTGTAATTTAAGAATCAATAAACCTTCATTTATATTCACTGGGATCTCGGAACCTGCAAGATCTATCATATTGGTTGAATGGGTATCATATTTACCATGTTTACGTTAATAATTATAGTATGAGAGACATTACGGTACTAAGCTCTGTAATAGTTATTTACATACGCGTGCAGTAATTATTAAAGCACTGCTCTACACGTCGTGCTTCAAATTTATTTCGCGCTGTAAAATGGTTAACGCACAAGTTTTGTATTAAACTTTTTAGCCGAAAATTTTTAAAAATTATTAATTATATTTTTTATCAGATTTCGAGTTATTTTGATTTAAAATATATTTTTGTTGATTGATCTTATCTCGGGTTGAGACGCTATGATTCCGCGATCGAGAAGTCAGAAATATTAGTACACAAATTTTAGTAAGAACACGCAGCTAATATGCAAAGAGTTTATTTATCACCACTTGAACAACAATAATTAAAATTTAATATTGTTAATATATATTTAATACATATATTTTCGTCCGTACAGTAAGGAGATAGATAATGACATATGTAATACTTTGAAAAGTTATTTAATTTTTAATAGCCTGTTAAAATTTTTAGCAAATAAAGACAATATTTCCGCTTTAAATGTACTGTAATTGTTTCAATCATTTATATTAACCTGAACACATAGTTAAAACCTCAATATCTATTTTAGATATGAGATTTTAGAACCTTAGACCTACCTGAAACCTGCAATATTCTAGCGACCCCGAACAGGACATTTCAGGACCCCGAAATGGACAAAAGACCCCAAAATAACTACTTTATAAATTTGTAGGACCCCAAATGGGACACCTGACAAACATATATATATATATATATATATATATATATATATATATATATATATATATATATATATATATAACTTAAAGTTTTATTTATAGTCGCTGTGTTTTTAAAAACTTTTATTTTGTTACTAACAAAAGTACAATTTAAATTCAGATGTTTTCCGTTTAACAGTTCAACTAAGACTAAATACAACATAACATAAAATATTCTAAGACAACTACAATCTTATCTAATTATTCTAAAAGGGGTGTCATGTTGCACCGTGGGGCAGTGCTGACGGTGCGGTTCCCATCTTCTGGAGCGATGTAACTCCTCCCTCCTTAGAACAAAGCTCCCCCGGGAAGTTGAGATTCTTCTGGTTCGGCTTGGTGGTTCTGTTGATTTCGTTTAACCAATTTTGCAGTTAAACGTTTACATGAAACATAAATAATTGTTATAACTATTCCAAAGTATAATAATAATGTCCAAATGTTAAGTGAATAATATCTCGTTAAATTATGTTTAATTATTGTAGGAGTGTGGATTGGAATATCTTCAAGTTTAATTTTCTTTAATTTAATGGTTATATTTGATATTTTATTTTCACTAAGTTTGAAATTTAGTTTTGGTAATATTAAAGGTGTTCCAGATGTCCTCTCCAAATAATTTAATGTTTTTTGTTTAAATATAATCACACACTTATTTCCCTTTATTAGGTATACACCCACTAATGTTTTAATGTTTGTGTTATCAGGGCACTGGACCGTGATTCTTTCTTCTTCTGGAAATATTCCCAAGTATTGGTTAATTTCGGGAATAATTTCGATGTGGTTTTTACTGATTTCTAATTTTGTGAAATGGCATTGGCTTGAGTTTCCCTTGAGCAGGATGTCTTCTTCACAGGACGGGTTGTAATGAGCGTGAAACTCATTTGGGCACTGGTATACTCTGCTTTTAGTACACATGTTACTTAGAGGCTTTATTTCATTATCTTTCGATTTTAAAAAGTAATTAACGTCAGGTATTACAGTAACGAATTCTGACTCATACCTAGTAGGTAATGGATGCAAATAATATAAATCAAAATCCTTTTCGAAATTTATTGGAATTGAAATAAAATAAATTATTTGTGCGTTTTCAATTTTACAATTTACTTTTAACAATGACTCATAATCCAACATATTTTCTAACTTTGGTTCAAAAGGTAATTGTCCTTGATAATAATGTGATATTCTATATAATTCTGATAACAGCTGTTCGGGATTTATGATAGAGGGGTGCAATGTCCTCATCTTACAAAATGTTATTGAGTTTTCAATATCTTGAACAATATTCAAGATTGTACTATAATGTGTTATTAATTGATTATACAGGTCTTTTACGAAAAGAATTTCATTCAGATTAAGATTAAGGTTTAATAATTTATTCAAATGTTCAATTTTTTCTTTTAAAATAAATTCGTTATGCCGAATGTTTTGAATTGTTGTGTTAAAATTTCTTATTAATTTATTATTAACAGAATATGCCAGTTTTAATTGATTTTCAAGGTGATATTGATTTTCTTCTAAATGTTTCAAAATTTGATTATATCTTTTGCCATCTTCTGCGTCCAAATTTCCTGTTATTTGTTTAAATATGGTCCCCAGGCCATCTATAAGGCCACGTTTACTTCTTGATTTTGAATAGAGTGTCATTCGATTTAGTTTTTCAACGATATTTCCACGAACATATTCCAAAATTTTATTATTATTTTCAAATTCCGTTAGTTGAGTGGTTTTATTGGCCACGTTTAGTTTTAGAAGATTATATTGTTTGTTTAAGTTGTTGAATTCATTTAAGAGTGGGTTTAGGTCGTAATAGTGTACAAATGTGTGTTGAAGTTTTTCTAATTTTGCAGGTCCCAAGTTTATTGGCAGAATGCTCTGTTCTCCGTTATGTTTATTATTTCGGATCCATAGCAGAACCCGAACAACCTGGAAGATTTTTAAATTTATTAGTAAATTTTTTAGGTTTTTTAATATTTGAGAGGTGTATATTTTCAGCTGTATTACCGTGTCTTACATTTAATTTTGCGGTTTTTAATTTCGGGTTTACGCTTTTAACTATTTCTGCTTTATATTTATTACGCGTCTTTTGTTGTTTTTGACGATTTTTTACATATACTCGTTCTGGGATTTCTGGTAATTCATCGCGGTCTTCGTTACGTTTATTTATAATTTTTTCTTTATGATGTTGTAATTTTTCATTTATTTTTTTATACAATAATTTCATTTTATCTTTATGATGAGATATGTAATTATTTACTAATTGTTTATCAATTTCAATATTAAATGGAGAATTTATGTCTAGGTGACCAAGTGTTATTTCAAATGGTTTCAATTTAGTAACGGAATGTATTGTGTTATTGTAGGCTAAAAGCGCATAATTTACTTTTGTCTCTATAGCTTCTTTTTTGTATTCGTCTTGATTGTTAAACAATCTTATATGTTCTATTAAAGTTGAATGGAATCTCTCAATAATGCCGTTAGATTCAGGATGTTGTGAACTAACGAAATGAATTTTTACTTTATGTAATTCTAATAATTCTCTAACTAGAGAGTTTTTAAATTCCAAGCCGTTGTCTGAAATGATTGTGTGAGTAAAGAATTTTATTAAATTATTTACAATTTCTATTCCTTGTGCTGAGTTTAATCTGTATGCTTGAGCATACTTAGAGAATGAATCTACTACTGTAAGAAATTTTACTTTTTCTAATGTAATACTATCTACATGAATAATTTCAAAAGGTTTCGTAGGTGTGGGAGTAATGTTAAATTTCAATTTTAACGGTTTTCTATCATATTTAGTTAACTGACAGATTTCACAGTTATTTATATAAGATTGGATGAGTGTTCTCTGTTTTGGCCAGTAATATTGTTGTTTGATTCGAGCTAATGTCTCATCAAGTCCGCGGTGGTTGGTTTTTCCTTCGTGATAGTTCTGAATTAGTTGAATCACTTCATCTTCGTCGTATACGTCTGTTAACATTCTTGTACATTTTACAAATTTTATACTAGAATTTTTGAAATATGTTTGAAGTACTCTACTGAATTTTTCATACAACTCATTTTTAAAATATAAATGATATTTAACTTTAGGTACAATAAATTCTTTAATAAATTTAATCATTTCTGACTCAGGGTTTGTTTTAGAAAATTGTACTAAGAATCTTTGTTTATTCTCATGAATTTTTAAAATTTTAGGATCACTGGGGCTATGTTCAACTTCTGATATTATAATTTGATTTTTTCCATAATTTACTGCACTTTCAATTATTGGTATACCAATAATTGGGTCTTCTAAATTTGAATGTATAGTATTGTCGCTATCATCATCGTCGTCTTGAACTTGGGTTTTCTTGTCTACTTCTACTATTAGGGACTCGTTGTCGTTCGGTATATTATTTTTATCTTTTGCAAGTTGCTGATTAAAGTCATCCATATATTTAAAGAATGCGTCACAATCATTAATTTCATTAGCATTAAGTTCATAATCTGGTATTTTATTGTCAATTGGTTTTTTATAAACAGTGATCATTATATCAGTATTTTTAAAAATAAATTCTAACATTGATTTTACATTTGACCATTGTAATAAATCTTTACCACATCCTAATTTTGGGATATTTAAATTTTTTATTTTATGTTTTTGACAAAATATTTTTAAATTTAAAAGTGTATAAAACATATCCTGATTTGACGGCTTATTATAATGATTAATTTTTGATATTAAATAAATTATAAATCTGGTTTTACTTTTTAAGTAAACTAAATTATATAATTCAGGATTTTGAGCTTTTAATTTATGTAAGTTTTGAAATTTTTCTCTAAATTGTTTAGCGATACCACGAAACATTTCCAAATCTGTACTAACACAATGAGCAAGACTCTCATCGTGAGGTGCGTTAAAAAGATCACCTTCTACTTCAAAGATTTTATAATCACTAGGTAAATTATTTTGTTTACTTTCTAAGTACATTTGGTACTGAGCAAGAGGTGATTGTTTCTAAATTTTCAGGGGAATTTTGAATAAGTGTTTCATTATTTTGTGGTATACGGCTCAAAGCGTCGGCATTTGTATTTAATTTACCTTTTTTATATACGATTTCATAATCGAATTCCTCCAATTTTAAACGCCATCTAATTAATTTTTGACTACACTGTTTCAATGAAAAAAGCCATTGTAGAGGTTTGTGGTCTGTAAAAATTTTAAATTTCCGTCCAAAAATATAGGGTCGGAAGTATTGTGTCGCCCAAACAATAGATAAAAGTTCTTTTTCTATTGTTGAGTAGTTCATTTCAGTTGTATTTAAAGTTCTACTTGCATATGCAATGGGAAGGTCATTACCTAGGCTGCCTTGCGATAACACGGCGCCAATCGCAACATTGCTTGCGTCGCAGGTTAAGTTGAATTCTTTCGTGAAATCAGGGTATTGTAAGATTGGTTCATTTATTAAAAGATTTTTACAAGTTTCAAAACATTTAATATAATCGGGATCGTCAATGTTTATAGTAGCGTCCTTTTTTAAGCATTTAGTGAGAGGTTTAGTGATTCGAGCAAAGTCTTTTATGAATTTTCTGTAATAACCGAGAAGTCCTAAAAAGCCTTTTATTTGTTTCGGGGTTTTCGGAATCGGATAATTTTGAATAGCTACAATTTTATCAGGGTTTGGCTTTACGCCATTGGGGGTAACAATATGACCTAAATAAGCCACTTCTTTTTGTAAAAATTCTGATTTATCTAATTGTATTTTAAAATTTGATTTTCTCAATCGGTCAAAAACTAATTTTAAATTATTAATATGTTCCTGAAGGCTGGTGCTAAAAATAATAATATCATCTAGGTAAACCAAGCATTTGTTATTAGTTAAACCTCTTAAAATATTATCCATTACGCGCTGGAAAGTAGCGGGGGCATTTTTTAAGCCAAAGGGCATACGTAGAAATTCGTAGTGCCCATCTTCTGTATTGAATGCTGTTTTTTCTATATCTATTTCGTTCATTTCGATCTGGTGGAAGCCAGATGCTAAGTCCAGGGTGGTGAAATACTGACATCGCCCTAATTTATCTAATAAGTCAGTTATGTTCGGTATCGGGTATTTATCGTCAATTGTTTTATCATTCAACTTACGGTAATCTATGACTATACGCCACTTTCTTTTTCCAGATGCGTCTAGTTTTTTAGGCACGATCCAAATCGGTGACGACCATGGTGAACATGATGGTCTTATGATATTTTGGTCAAGCATGTTTTGTATTTGAGATCGTACTTCCTCTTTATGAATTTCCGGATATCTATATGATTTGGTGTAAATAGGAATTTCATCTTTTGTTTTAATAGAATGTTTAATTTGATTCGTAAAACTCAACTGCTTATTTTCTAAATGAAAAATATCCGAATACTCATGAATTAATTTAGTGATTATTAATTTTTCTTCTTCATTCATATGATCAGTACGAATTTTTGATAAATCAAATTTTAAATTTTCTGTTTGTATAAAATTTAAATTCGGACTAGAGTACGTCTCGTAATTATCAATACTTTCAACGTTAATTGGTTTCAATAAGTTTAATTTGATTTGATTATTTGATAAATTTATTACTGTGCAAAAAGCATGATAATTTTGGGCTTTGGATACACATTCGGGAATTAAAATATTATTAGTTTTTATTTCAGGGATTAATATTGTGCCGTCTTTCTTATCTACTTGAACTCTGATTACCTTCTCAGTTCTCGGAACTAAGATAACGTGTCTACTTTCATGTGAGATGTTGATAACGTCTCCTTTATTCTTGGAATTGTGATGATTAATTTTAATTTTCGAATTTAATGTAATTAATAAATTTTGATTCAAGTCTATAACTGTTTTTAATAATTTCAAATTATCTAGTCCTAATAAGATATCAAATTGATCGTGAAAATCGTAAAGGTGATATTTTAATTTTAGGTTCTTTTTATTTAAATTAAATATTTTTGAAGCTGGAATAAAAGTACTATAATTTTCTGTGGATGTACCGTGAGCTGTCGAAATTTTGAAAGGATCATTAATTATTAAGTTTTTATAATATTTATATGCAATATTTGGTTTGATAAAGGATTTAGTACTTCCTGTATCTATGAGAACTTTTAAATTATTCTCGGGAAAAATAATGTACGGTAATTTACTTTGATTATTAGTTAAATTCATCAGTTCGATTCGTTGAACTGGTGCTGTTCTATTTCCGAGGCTACTACTCCTAAAAAATGGTTTTGTTCAAAATTTTGAAAATCGTTACTTGGATTTTCATTTGAATGTTCTATTATGGTGTTTTCGTTTTCGGGAATGCAATTTAATTCGCATTCAGCGTTAATTTCATTTTCATCTATATTATACATTTCTTCGTGTACAGTGTTTTGCGCGGGTCTAGCATATTGCTGAGACGGTCCTGGTCGTGGTTGGAAAGTGTTTCTTGTTGAAATACTCATGGGTGTTGGTTTATAATTATTCGTAACTCTTGTTTGTTGTGTAAATTGTCCTGGTTTTTGAAATGTATTTTGAGTGAATGGTTTTGGTGTTTGATATGTGTAATTATTTGTTTTTTGGGGTTGAGAGTAATGAGTTATTTTAGGTGGTAGTTTATTTTGTTGGAATCGCGAATTATTTATAGGTTGTTTATAATTATTATTATAAATCGGTTTAATATTTTTAGGTGACTCGAATTGAAAGTCGTTTGTAAGCATATTTAATGCGGAACTTAAGTTTTGAGGATTTTTGGCACGCATAAGCTGACCAATGGGTTCTTTCAACCCTTTGAGTAAAATTCTCAAAGCATATTCTCTAAAATATTCAGTTAAAACTGGTTTCTCATTATTATTTTTATGAGTAGCAATGTAAGATGTTATCATGTTTAATACTTTTGTAATTTTATTATAAAAATCAAAAACGGTTTCGTTATGATTCTGTTTGAGTTCTGTTAACTCGATATTTAATGTGAATATATCACGTTTATCTGCATATGTGCTAATTAATGCATTTTTTAAATCATCCCATGTTCTAATGTCACAGGACGCAATGTTAACGGCGGCTTCGCCTTTAATTTTTGAATAAATAGTACACATTAAATATTCATTTTGGAAGTCGTTTGGGTTGGCTAAATTGTAAAATGTATTAACTAATTTTTGGCAGACTTCTATAAATCTAGGTAATAATTCTCTTTCACCATGAAAGTCAGGAACCATGTCCAAATATTCTTTACGTAGTGGTACTACTGCCATTGTGTTTGTTTGGAGAGTTGCTGGTTTCAGAATTATTTTTTGATCAATGTGTAAATTTTGTATACGATCTTCTAGATCGGAGTCAGAATCGGACTGAGTGGAATTTTCTGTGTCTGAATTTAAATTAAAAAGTGTTGAGCCTCTAAGCGACATGTACTTACAGCAAGTGAATCCAGTACATTGGTCCTTGGCTGTGTTGTACTCTTCCTGGGGTTGTCCTGGTGTCCTGGGCTCGGTCGCGCTGATGTCCTCTCAGCTCGTACGGGTCAGGTAGGCAGGCACCGGCTGATGTTCGCTCAGCTGGCGGGCCAGGATGCAGTTGATATTCGTTCAACTTTGTCAGACACTTCAACTTTTCACTCGCGACTTTTGTCGATTGCCAAATAAATCGTTAGACGAAACAAAATTATATCCGTTAATTTTGTTTTGGCAATCCTACCGACTGCGCCACTTAAAGTTTTATTTATAGTCGCTGTGTTTTTAAAAACTTTTATTTTGTTACTAACAAAAGTACAATTTAAATTCAGATGTTTTCCGTTTAACAGTTCAACTAAGACTAAATACAACATAACATAAAATATTCTAAGACAACTACAATCTTATCTAATTATTCTAAAAGGGGTGTCATGTTGCACCGTGGGGCAGTGCTGACGGTGCGGTTCCCATCTTCTGGAGCGATGTAACTTATATATATATATATATATATATATATATATATATATATATATATATATATATATATATATATATATACCACCAAATAAAAATTTCAACCTAGCAATAATCCAACAATTACCGAACCCACATATAATTCTAGGCGACTTCAACGAGCATAATGCAACCATGGGGATCTACAATTACGAACAGGAGAGGAAAAGTGTTAGAAGATGCCTACGACAATCACATTCTATTAAACGACGATACGCCAACACACTTTTGCAGCAGATATGAAACATTTTTAATCATAGACCTAGCTTTTGCAACCACACAATAGCACCTAATCTATCCTTCGAAATTCTCCCAACCACTTATGGAAGCGACCATTTCCCTTACTTACTTCTCAATCCAATACAAACTAAACCCGCGAACCGACTCCTAAATGGAATACAGAAAAAGTAAACTGGAACAAAAAATTATAAGAGCCATGAATCCTATAATGTCTGAAAATATCAGCGATCTCATATTAGACCTAATAAACAATATGAACGAAGCAGCAGACAAATCAATAGAGAAGAAGAAAGTAAACACAAAGAAGACCGTCCCATGGTGGAACAAAACTGTAAACTTGTAATTCAAGAAAAGAAAAAATCTCGCAGTGCGTATAGAAGAAATCCAAGCACGAACAACTTAATTGAATATAAAAAATCGCGAACAAAAACACGCCTCATCATAAAAATAACAGCAAGAAACAGTCCTGGAGAAACTATGTCTCAACACTTACTTCATATACACCGTTAACTGAAGTACGGAACAAAATAAGAAAAAGAAAGAACCAGAGCTATTATCACCCTACCACTGTTATTATAAAAGTTAACAAGAAAATAACAGACCCAAAACAAATAGCAAATGAGATTGTAAACACTTTTGAAAACAACTTTAGCAATAATAACTTTAACGACCAATTTATATATTATAAGAATGAGGAAGAAGGAACACCGATAAAAATTACAAATAACACCACACCACTGCACAAACCCATAACAATCTGGGAACTTAAAACGGTAATAAATGAAACCAAGCATAAGAGCCCTGACAATATCCTATTCGCATTCCTGCAGCAACTCCCAGATGAGACCTTAGAACACTTCCTCCATACTCAGGATGTTTCATAACTTCAGGTACATACGTTAATGGTATATGTTATTTGATATGGTGATTAAATCGCAAAATAATTTTCCATGTCTCCCAGTCCAAAATTTTTTGTTGCCACTGCCACTGAGTGGATGATTATGTTAAATTTATTAATTCATAAAATTCTATTATAAATAACTGCTAATAATTGAATTGTGTATATATTCTTTCTTAGTACGTCAGTCGGTCAATTTATTGTTTCTTTTGTGAATGATACATACATAACAGTGTAAAAGAATTGGTGATTTGTTTTAAAAATGGATAACGCGAACGGATTTTGTGATATTGAATTTGCTACCATATGGAGAGGCGAGACAAAATGCGAGACTAGCAGAGCGTATTTATGCGGAACGTTTTTCTCAAAGACGGCATCCTAACCACCGTATGTTTGCTGGAATTACACAACGCCTGCATGACACATGATCTTTGCGACCTAATCGTGGTAGAGAGGAAGGCCCTCACCAAGTAGGAAATCGTCACGTTGTTGAAGATGCAATTTTAAACACTGCCCATGCTGACCCTACAGTTAGCACAAGAAAAATATCACGACTTTTACATGTTCCACAATCTAGTGTTTGGAGAACTATTCGGAATCATGGTTATCGTCCGTACCATTTTCAAAGAGTGCATGGACTACTACAAACTGACCATTCAGCTCGGGTAAATTTTTGTGAGTGGCTTCTACAACATGTCATCAAAATTTCACCTCGCACATAATCTTCTCTGATGAAGCAAATTTTACGAGAAACGGAGTTTATAATTTTCGTAACTCACATCACTGGGCGATTGAAAATCCGCATGTTACTGTAAGAAGCAATTTCCAGCAGCGATTTTCTTTGAATATCTGGGCTGGAATCATAAATGGAACGTTACTTGGTCCCTATGTTCTACCTAATAAAATGAATGGTGCAAATTATTTATCATTCTTGCAAAATAATGTGCCGGAGTTATTGGAAGGTATTCCCTTAAATGTACGACAGCATGCATGGTTTCAGCATGACGGTGCACCACCGCACTTTACATGTAATGTGCGGCAATACATAACTCAAACCTTTGAGGATAGATGGATAGAACGTGGTGGTCCTGTCCAATGGCCTCCTAGATCTCCGGATCTAAATCCATTAGATTTTTATTTTTGGGGCTATTTGAAATCATTACTTATTCCTGAAACTCTGGAACAAGTGAGGGAACGGATTAAAAACGCTATTTTTTTTTAGTAATTAAATACATGAGCAACAATGGCTATTAGTATATCAATCTTAATTTATATATTTGAGTATACATTTATGTCTTTTAGGTATTTTATTACATTACTTAATATTATTGGATTATTAGATAGGGCTTCTTCCATGCTATCGGGTATGTTGTGTGATCTTCGTTTGTCTGTGTACTGTTTGCAGTCAGTAATGATGTGACCTATTAATAGCTGGACGTTGCATGTGGTACATGAAGCAGGTTCGGATCTATTGAATAGGTGTTGGTGTGTGAGTTTTGTGTGTCCGATTCTCATTCTTGTTATGGTGATTTCTTCTTTTCATGTGCCGAATGACTTCCATGGTGTGGTGTCTTCTTTGATTTTTCTCAAGTTATTATTGGTTTCGGCTGTCCAGCTGTCTTTCCACTTTTCTTTTTGTTTATTTTTTATTATGGATTTGAAGTCATGTGGATGAATTGGGTGTTTTATTTCTGTGGAGTTTTCTGGATTTTTAGCCTCTCTATCTGCAGCTTCATTTCCTGGTATGCCACCTCTGTATTTAGTTCTGTTTTAATGCTGTATATTTCTTCCGTAATTTTTTTAATTATAGCTATTTTCGGATACAGGGAGTTTAGACTCTGAAGTACACTTTGCGAGTCAGTACATATTGCTATTTTGGAGAGGGTGTCTTTTATATTCTGTAGGCAGTGAAGGATGGCAAGTGCTTCTGCTGTATAGATGCTGTCTTGATGTGGTAATTTAAACTTGATCTGTTCATTTCTTACTATTGCTGCTCCTGTGTTGGTTTCTGTTTTTGAAGCATCGGTGTATGTATATGATATTTGCGTCATCATACTCTTTGATAATATTTCTGAATATTGCCTTGTATAAGTTTGGATTAGTATCTTCTTTTCTGCATTGAGTTAATTCTAGGTTATTTTGGGGAAGATCCAGGGTGGGTGTTGATATTGGTGATTGTTTTCTATGAGAGGGATATTTAGGTTAAGTTCTGCGAATATTTGGGATATATGTGTTTATGAAAGGGAGTATCTTGTTTTATTAGTATTTTGTCTTTTTTGTTTCAAAAACGGTATTGTAATTTGGGTGATAAGGGTAGCTTGCTATATTTATGATGTATGATATAGTCAGTTGTTTACGACGGATATCTAGGGCATATTCTCCAGTTTCAATGAGCAGACTTTTTATAGGACTTGTTCTGAAAGCTCCTGTGATTATTCTGAGGGCTGTGTTCTGGATTAAATTTAGCGATTTTAGGGTTGTTTGTTTTTCGTACTTGTACACCATACATCCATAATCTAGTTTTGATCTTATTAGGGTTTTATATATATTCATTAGTATATTTCTGCTTGCTCCCCAATCGTGGTTAGATAGGACTTTTAGGATGTTAAGTTTTTGAAAAGTTTCTTTTTTAGTTGTTTTATATGGTCTTTCCAACTTAGTTTATTGTCAAGTGTTATACCTAAGAATTTTATAGTTCTGTTGAAATAAATATTGAGTCTGTTTAATTTGAGATTGGGTGTAACAACACGGTGTGATTTTGAAAATAGGATTGCAGTAGTTTTGTTACTGATAACTTAAAACCTGTCTCCTTCTGCCATTCTTTTAATTTATATATTGTATTTTGTAGATGTGTGGTAATGAAGTCAGTGTTCTTTCCTTTGCAGTATATTGCCAGGTCGTCAGCATAGATTAATGAGTGTACGGGTTGCGGGATGTTTGTAGTTATTTTGTTTATGGCATGTTGCAGTCTTAATTTCAGCGAAGCCCTGCAACAAGACATTTTGGCAAGTCCTGTTATCTAGTTGCTCTTTTTAGCCCGTGAGCCAGCTTCAAAAAATGCAACCCATTTGATCAAAAGTTTAAGTATGTTCTATGGAATCTACCCATTTAGGTACATCGAAAAACGCACGTCTGCCATTTAGATCTGGGTGGAATTAAAAATGGCGTCCATTAAAGAAGGAAAGTAAAAGATGGAATGTTGAATAATGTGACCAAAATTTTCTTTTTTATCACATGATACTAGACGAAAATACAAATCAAAAGACACCAGTCTGCCACTCGTATGTGGCCGGGTTGCCTCAGCAGACGAATTTCAAAATTTAAAATTTATTGCTCGAAATTTGACTCAAATGACCAAAATGTTCTTTTTATCCCATGATACTAGACGAAAATACAAATTAAAAGACACTAGTCTGCCACTCGTACGTGGTCGGGTTGCCTCGGCAGACGGGTGTCTTTTGACTTGCATTTTCGTCTAGTATCGGATAAAAAGAAAATTTTAGTCATTTGAGTGAAATTTCGGGCCATAAATTTTAAATTTTGAATTTCGTCTGCCAGGACTACTCGACCATGTACGAGTGGCAGACTGGTGTAGTTTCTTCTAGTATCATGAACTAAAAAAGAAAATTTTGGTCATTTGAGTCAAATTTCGAGCAATAAATTTTAAATTTTGAAATTCGTCTGCTGAGGCAACCCGGCCACATACGAGTGGCAGACTGGTATCTTTTGATTTGTATTTTCGTCTAGTACCATGTGATAAAAAAGAAAATTTTGGTCACATTATTCAAAATTCCATCTTTTACTTTCCTTCTTTAATGGACGCCATTTTTAATTCCACCCAGATCTAAATGGCAGACGTGCGTTTTTCGATGTACCTAAACGGGTAGATTCCATAGAACATACTGAAACTTTTGGTCAAATGGGTTGCAGTTTTTGAAGCTGGCTCACGGACTATTTGGCCACGCGGAACCTCGCGCGTGCCAAGAACAGCCGGTCAAAGCTCTCTCTTGTGAGGTAGCCGCCGAGCGCATAGGTTGTGTGTTGAACGACTCAAGTTTAACACGTGTTAGCACTTCATGTTTTTGCTTTTTTTTCTCCATTTCAATCTCATGTAAGTACGCGAAATTACTTTATTTTTATTTAGATCTTGTTATTTTTATATCTCGTTCGATGGTCTAACCCACAAGCAGCCTTTTGTTGATTTTCTCGGGTGTTGACGCCCTAGTCTCACGCCGCAGCGCGTTCGTTTCCCCTTTTTTGCTGCCCTATATATTTTGAAATTTATCACATTGTTAGTAGTTCTGCTTAGTCGTAATAATTAAAAAAACTCGAGTTTTCTATTCCCCTTTCCCCTCTTACCCGTATGATAGTGAGAGATTGTGAGAGTGCCTGTGCAGACTCTACGAACTCCAGAACCAGTACCATCCGATTTTGTCAAGTTTACATTTGCTCCTCGTAGCCATTTTGTAGATCTGAAACTGACTTTATTTTTTTGTAGTTCATCTTGAACTTTGTGATATTATTATTAAGTTGTTGATCAGCCTACGTTTTGATTTCGCTATTTGAGTAACTTTTACGTAAGGTGGATTAGTTCAGTTTCAGAAATTACTGGCTTAATAAAGTAAGTAATCATTTGATTATTTTTTTGTACGTCACAGTTCGGAAGAGCACTTCTCACTTCATCATTTAGCATTTCACTTTTACTAACTTTATTCTTTCCTTGCCTCTCCTCTTGCTTTGCGTAAATTCATTTTACATTGTATAACTTTTTGATTTTGGTAGACGAAACTGTTGTAAAGATTTTTGTAATTTATTTAAACTTAGAGTCTTATCACTTTTTAATAATTTTGTTGGCTTCACCACTAGCTACCTTGATTAATCTGCTTGTAACTACTTCAGTATTTTTTGTATTATTTTGGTGGCTTGGTTTTTCTGTCGCTTGTTTTTTTTTGTTATCTAGCTGTTACGCCGACGCAGGGACCCTAGGCGAGAGCGTACAGGGTGCAGCGTCGAGCTGGGTCGGACGCATGGGAAGTCCAAACCACTAACACAGCCACAAGAGCAGCTACAGCTACCGTCGTCCTGGCCCGGTCTCGGAAGGTGTACAGCCCAAGAAGTACCCTGAATTGGTTTAACAGGCCATCTTTTACCTTGGCACGTCATCGTACAATCCTCCTCGTGACACGAGGTCAGTTCTCCGACTTCCCTCCGCCGTCTTCTCTGTCAGACCGCTCCGCTGACCCTGACGTTCCTCGCAAAAGAACTCAGCTAGATATCAGCGTCGGAAATATTTTTGTAAACAGTTATCATCTTAGCTTCACCAGTCTAACTAGAGTAAGTTCAAGTCAGATTTGGTTTAATTTAAATTTGTATTACTTTTGTAACTTGTCGATATTTTTAACTATAATATATACCAAATTTATATTTGTATGTCATATGTGTTTTCAATTTGGTGGCGCCCATTATCTCTCTTCCTTCCTTTCTTCCTTCTCTGATAGAACCGGACCCACCAACACTTTATCCGCATTGTCCATCGCTAGCCGAGGATTTTTTTTGTGTACACCAACTCAGGTAAAGTGCAACAGGCAATGAGAAATAGTGTGACACTTAGTGTCGATCCTTGTGGAACGCCATTGTCTGTTGTTTTTTGTTCTGAGAGGATGTTTTTAAATTTGACTCTAAATTTGCGTGCCTCAAGAAAGTTTTTTATAAAGTAAAGGATGTTGCTCTCTATTCATTTAATATTTTAAAGATTTTGTATCTCCAAGAGGTATCAAATGCTTTTTCGATGTCAAAGAATACAGCGATCATTTGCTGTTTGTTGTGAAATGCTCTATGTACTTCAGTTGTTAATTTCATGAGTTGATCAATTGTTGATCGGCCTTGTTTAAATCCACTTTGTTCCACTGTGAGTAATCTTTCTTTTTCTAAGTACCAAGTTAATCTTTTGTTTATCATTTTTTCTAGGATTTTTCAGAGAGTGTTTGAAAGGGTAATAGGTCTATATGATTTTGGATCTTGTTTGTTTTTATTTGGCTTTAATATTGGAATCACAAGGCTGTTTCTCCATTGCTCTGGGAAACTTTTTTCGGTCGATATGTAATTGTATATTTTTAGAAGGTGGTTTAAGGCTTCAATTGGAAGATGCTTTATCATTTCGAATATGGGATGTTGCCTGGCCCCGGTGCGCTGGAGTTTTTTGTTTCCGTTATGGTGGACATGAGTTCTCTCATTGAGAACTTATGGTTTATAGAGGTTGTGTTGTCGTTTTCTATGGTAATTTCTTCTCTTTCAGTGGTCTTTTTAATTTCTAGGAATTCGTTATCAAGGATTTCATTGCTTGAGGCTTCTTGGAACTATTCGGCCATTAAGTTTGCTATTTACGTTGGCGATGTTATTAGTTTATTGTTTATTTTGAAGGATTTTGTGGGATGATCATATGTGTTATTTTTAATTTTGCGGATTTTATTCCAGACAATGGAGGGTTGAGTATCTGTTGTTATAGTAGAGACAAAGGATTCCCATGAGTTTCTTTTACTTTCTTTAATGGTTCGTTTGAGTGTGATAAAGTTTTCTATGGTTTTATTTCTCTTGTATTGAATCAGTGCTTTCTTTTTGTTGTTAATAGCTTGTGCACATGCATTGTTCCACCAACGCACTGTTTTTCTTTTAGGGTATCGTTTCTTGCCGATTGAGAGTTCAGCGGCTGCATTGGTATGATTAGTAAAATTTTCAATGAGTTCAGTTGCGTTTGTGGTTTGTTTTTCTGTGACTGATTTCATTTGCTCGGAGAACATTATCCAGTTAGCGTCTTTTAGGTTCCAGGAGTTTTTTGGTTCTTCTGGCTCTATGTCGGTAGCTATGATATTCGTTAATTTTATGGGGAAATGGTTACTGAGGTGTAGATCTGGGAGTATTTCCATTACGTAGTTTGTAGCTATTGTTGGATCGACAAAAGTAAGGTCAATTGTTGAGAATGATCCTGAGGATAGACATAGATGAGTTGGTGATCCATCATTGAGAAGAATTAGGTTGTCGAAGGTTTCTTTGATGATTTTGTATGGTTGGAACCCCACAGCGTGTTGTGTGCGTTTAGATCTCCAGTTAGTAAAAAGGGAGTTGGTAATTGGTTTAACAACGTAGTTAGTTCATTGTTGCTAGGAGTGTAGTTGGGAGGAATGTATATATTGCAGACAGTGTGTGGTTGGGGGCAGATGAGTTTGACGGCTCTGGCTTCTAAGTTAGTTTGTAAATTTATTCTTTCTGCGTGATTGCAATTTTTGACCATTATTGCTACTCCTCCGCTGGCATGGTTATTATTTTCTCTGTCTTTGCGATGAATATCCGTAGACTTTCTGATAGAACTATTTAATAGATTTCAGTTTGGTTTCTTGAATGCACATTATATCTGGTTGGTTGTCTGTTATAAGTAGTTACAATTCTTCTCTATATGTTATAATACTATTGCAGTTATCCATGTTATCATTTCTATTGTTCATTTCTTTTAAATAGTCTTCTAATTTGTTTTGTAGTCAAGTGAATCTAGCCTTTATGGTGCGATGTTTTAATTTGGGGTAGATGTTTTGTAACATTTGTTTGAGACCTTTTAGGTCGTCGGTGTATTCGTTTATAATGTTTATTTGTTCGTATGCCCCGCGTGCATTTTCTAACAACTCTTTAAACAAAGTATAGTTCAAGAGGAATTTCTCGTCCTTTATAGGTTCTAAAAGTGTATCAATTAGTAGACCTACATTTGGGCTCGGATTTCTGGTTTGACTTTTGGCTCGTTTTTTTGCTGGATTTTCTACTTCTGTTGCTATTTCGTCAGTATCGGTTGTTTGGGTTTGAGAAGGAATTGCAAGATTTGTTTCTCCGTCTTCACTGACTGATCTTTTAGCGGCGGGCGTGGTTTCTTTGTTTCGTGATGTGTTATTTACGCTTGGGGTTGTTATTTTTTGTGTATCTCTGCGGGATCTGTCTGATACGCCATCTAATCTCGAAGTCTGGTCTTGTGAGTGCGTAGTTTTTGCTGTAGAAGGTGAAATTTGGCATGTTTGTGGGTTATTTGTCGTGTCATTTATGGATGGAGGTGTTATTTGTATTTCTTTGGGAGTGCTGAACTGTACTTCCACTGCTGTCGATGTCTCTTCTTGAGTTTGAGTGGTGTTTACTGTTGAATGGGCGGTTTGTTTGTTATTTGTTAACTAAATTGGGGCATTTTTTTGCTAAATGACCATCTTTTTTGCAATTATAACATGGTGGGGCATCAGTACTTAAGAAGATTCTGTGGTTGTTATTTTCAAATTCTATTAGTAGTGTTTCTGGTATATTTGTTTTATCTTCCGGGGCGATAAAGACCTGTCTTCTAAAACTGAGTACGTGAGCGTATTCGATATCTTGGGTGCTCGCTTTGAGAAAAGAGATTTGAGACACAGGTTTCAGGTTTGCTTTTATCAAAGCTTCTATTTTTATGTCATGAGGTATAGAAGGGCTTGCATTAGAAATTACGAGTCTTAGAGAAGGAGTAATCAGTCTTCTAATTTCTAGTTCATGGATTTAATATTTCTAGGAGAGTATAGAATGATATTGTCTACATTTTCTTTTGAGCTAAGGTAGATGCATACTCTGTTATTTGATATTCTTGATATGAATTGTATGTTTTTGGGCCCTATTGTTTTTCCTACAGCTCTTAGATACTTAATGTTTTGAATCTCATCTACTGCTTGTATTAGAATAGCTTGGTTTTTATTTGGAAATTGGTCTTTTTCGGTTTGTTGTTTGACTGTTATTGAGAATGTTATTGGTGGATGTATTTAGAGGAGAACTCATTTTGATTTCGTGTTTGCTCCTGAATTCAGGGGCAAACTTATTTGTTTAAATATATTTGCTTTCCGCTAGTGGTGTATAGGTGGCGGCTCGTAATTTGGCATGTTATGCTTAGTTATCGGCAAGCGTATTGCACGGTGGCTGTGCTGCCTGTCGACCGGTGTCGCTGTGGCGAGCCGCGGCCGGCTGTGGGCCAGCTGTGTCGTGTGGGCAGTGATCTGAGCCACAAGATGTATCGGCTACTGCTATATATACCAATACAACGTAAGGGGCTGTCTCCATAGAAATGTCAAATTCGCTGCTGGTGGACTGTCTATCTCTTTCTAATAAATACCATTGCGCATTCGTTACAAATATACAGTTGAACCTACCATTGGTGACAATGTGAAAATATATAGTAAGAACGTTTTAGTGTGATTGTAGTCATTTAGTCGTGATTGCTTTCTTGTCAGTGCGTCACAGAAACAGTATCGCTTAGTTTTTGTTGCTGCTGCTATATTTCGTAAAAACACTGGCACTTATAATTTTAAAATTTACTACTGTAAAATTTCATTTTGAACTTTTTATTAAATTTTGATAGCATAAATATTTTTTAAATTTAATTAATTGTATACAGGGTGTTGACCGCGACCCCGGAACATAGGACTTTAACATGTAAAATCATACTTTCGTAATTTCCTGCTTAACAAATTATATTAGACAAAAAAGGTTCAAATAAAGTTGAGTGATCATAAAATTCCACATCAGGATCAATAAACAGAATTAAATTTACATGCCCTATAACGCCAGAAATTAAATATGGAAATATTAAAAATTAGCTCAAAAATCGGGTTAACCTTGGAAATGAAACAAAATTGTATTCAATTGGAAATGAAAAATGTATTTTTTTATTAATTATTATTATAAATTGCATAATTGACTATTTTTTTTAGGAATTTTGTTTCATTTCCAAGGCTAACCTGATTTTTGAGCTAATTTTTAATATTTTCATATTTAATTTCTGGCGTTATGGGGCATGTAAATTTAATTCTGTTTATTGATTCTGATGTAGAATTTTATGATCTCTCATCTTTATTTGAACCTTTTTTGTCTAATATAATTTGTTAAGCAGGAAATTACGAAATTATGATTTTACATGTTAAAGTCCTATGTTCCGGGGTCGCGGTCAACACCCGGTATATATATATTTATTTATTTATTTATTGCGTGTTCATTTTAAGTGGTACACTATTGCTATTTCGAGAACTATAAGAGCTACGAGGTCAGTTTAAATTAGTAAACAATTTCTATATTATAAGACAATTAAAATGAGCGAAACAAGATTTTTTTTAGACCAGCGGTTTTCAAAATGTCTGGTGCAACTTTCTTATTTCAAAAGGCAACCTATTTCAAATCAAATGCAGAAATAATTGCAAAAACTGTAATTATGAGAATAATTATTAATTTTGTTGTTACAATACAGAAATACAGAAGTACATTTCAAAAACCTAATATTAAAAATTGTTTGATTTATTTGTTTTCTTCCATTACATGTGAATATTACTGAATTCAGAAAAAAATACTGAATCGAATAAGCAAGTAAAAAAAATAGGTTGCCATTTAATATAAGAAAGTTGCACCCCGCATTTTGAGAACTAATTGTCTTATAATATTGTTTTCTAATTTAACCGACCGCGTAGCTCATATAGTTCTCAATATATATATATATATATATATATATATATATATATATATATATATATATATATATATATATAAAAGGAAAAATCGTGGGAAATTCGGTCTAGCAAAAGGTTAAATAAAATTAAAAAGACATTTTTATTTCAAAAATCCAATATATTTCGGACCTCATTTCGATCCTTCATCAGGGTTCTAAAAATACAAAACATATAGTAAATATAAAAATGAACACAACTTGTACAAACGTTACTACTTACAGAAAAATAATTATTACATTATTTAATTTATTTAATTTAATTGCAATTTCCACTCTATACATTTTCAAAAATACAAATATTAATTAAATATATAAATTATATACCAAATAGTTACCTAAAATGTAAATTGAGTAATTCAATTTTGTATCTAAACTCTTCTGTTCACTACCAAATGTAATTTTAGGACGATACGTGCACAAAAATTCCTGCACGCCGGAGACTGCGATGGAGCGATACGTATTTCCAATATTTTGTCTGTCTGCGCAAACACACTGTTCTGCTGTATTCCCTATAGAACCCTGTGTACATACATGCGCGCGGAGTGCAGCGTGAAGACCTGCACGTGCACGAGCAACCCGCACTGCTAGCATGCTAGGCTACCAAACGCGCGTGTGTTCCATAATTATTATACCATTATTTTTATATTTTGTATACCATATTAAGATCAAATCAATTAAATAATGTACATTTTAATGTAATAAATTTAGAAATTAGTCGCAGGGTGTGCAGTGCAGTGCACACCCTGCTCGTATGGACTGCACGCCACTGATTTTACCACTCTCATGTTTAAAATCTATGAAAACGAGTTTTATGTCTATCAGATAGGTAAGATTTCAACCAATCACTTGCAATACCTTAAAAACCATTGGATATAAATAAGTCTATATTAGGTTTTCAAAAAGTTCCGGGCGATGAAATATCTCGAGAAATAAACATCGAATCAAAAAAACACGTTTTAAATATTAAATATAGAAAAGTGATTATTGTCATGGTTCTCATTAAAGACTTCAAAGTGGACCCCCGCTACCCCCAAGGGGGGCGGTGGGGGATCGTATTTGGTGACATAAGATAGGTTTTTGAAAAATATTATACACATGTTTTTTTTTTATTCGATGTGTATTTATCGAGATATTTCACCGTCCCGGAACTTTTTGAACGCATTGTATAATGAAGAAATAATTGATGTACAATACTGTGAAATAGAAAATAAGATCGCGGATATATTAACAAATCAAAAATCAAATTGAAAAGATTCTGTGAATTACTTGATTTATATGCATCGTAGTTTGAGGTGGGGTGTTGAATTAAATATAATATGCAATTGCATGTAAGTATGTTATGAATAATGAAGGTTGTGTATCAGATTTTGAAAGATAAAATAAAAATATAATTGTCAAGTATATTTTACTTATTTAGTAAAGTACTACGGTGCAGTAACTGTGTAACTCCTGTATATTAACATATACATCGCAGAAGAGAAGTGTATTTTTTCCTCATCATATTGTAGCCCTCGCCTACGGCTCGTGCTTCAATTCTGCTCCGCAGAAAAAAATCATACACTTCTCGCCCTTAATGCATAATATACTTCTTTATTTTGTTGGATTTGATAAGAGGCCACCCTTGCATTACAAGCGCCACAGCCGTGAATCATAAGTATAACTTTTTCTTTAATATTAGAATATAAATCCAAAATCTGGTTTGATGATTACTATAAATAAAGATACAGTATTTTTAAATAATACCTACTTGTATAGCTTGAAGTATCGTGTGGTTACTGCGTTAGTGAATGTGATTTTGTTAAAATTATAAAAGACCACTTTTTGTGGGAACACATAAATTAATAACTAGTACACAAACACACGATATTGCTTTAGGTTATAAAAGTATTATTGAAATGAACTGTATTTTTAGAAATCCTCTAACCAAATTTTTTTAAGTCCTAATTTTGAAGAAAACCACTTATTATGATTTTATCCTTCAAATAAATACACTTATACAGAATTTATGACGTCCATGATGCCTGCTAAATAATCAAAAATATTTTTGGAGTACATGTACCAAACATCCACAAACAGTTTTCATTTTTGGGATGACATTACGATATCTGCACCAGGTACCACCCATGTTAGATACGCCATTGTGCGTGAGTAGATTACCACATCCACAATGGGTAAAAGGCGTGATGGTGAATTTATTTATTTATATTAAAAATGAAAACAAATACTTTACAATTTAAATTTATTGCACAGCAAATGGGAATGAAAAAAATACGGATATAAAATGCAGTAAAACAAGTCATTATACTGAAAATTTTATTTAATCTATCGGACAAAATTTGATGAATTATGATTCTACTGAAAACTATCATACGTAATATGCATTCACAAGTATTATGTGTAATATGAAAATAAATATTAATAAAAAGGCTTTTGGATAAAGTTCTGTAAATTATTTAATAAATACAACGTTTCGATATAATACACGTAAATCTTCTGAAAGCTTTTTCAACTTATTAAAATAAATATTAATACATTTTGTCAAATTGAATTTAAATGACAAATTGGAGAAAAATAATTTCCGTTGTTATTATTTTATAAGCTACATTAACATAATGAAATGAAATTAGTCGGATATGTATCTATTCTGTGTCTATGTTTTATTAAAATTTCATATGTAAATGTATGGATAAGAACATATTTCCCGCGAATACAATTACAATTACCGCTTTTTCTGAAATATTTACACACAAGTATATACAATAATATGAATAATTCAAATTATAATTTATATTATAATTTGCATACAAAGAGAAAATATAAACGAAATTACCAATAACATAACACTCAAGTGTGTCGTGTATTGAAAGAGATTCGTATATGAAGAAGCCGTGTGAACATGTGGTACAAAATAACTTTGTTCAATTTTACAGATCCCAGGGACGTGTTTGGTTTTTTTAGACATATTTTCAGAATTGGTGCGTCTTTACCATTTAAAATAATTAAAACTTCAAATGGTCTAAAATTTATTTCACAACCGGTAGGGCTACAAAATGTTTTAGAACTAGCAGGTAGGCAAACTTTACTTTGGATGTGGCACTCTACTTTCGCGGATCTCGGGAAATGATATGTTTTTGTGCGGTTACCAGCCGTCAGGTTGATTGCGATTAATACTCGTAAAATATCAAAAAGAGTTAAATGAGTACTTCTGCTTACACACAAGTACATACATTAGATCATGGATATGTCTTGTGCACTTAAAATGTGTCCGCCATATTGGATGCGCCATTTAGAATTTTACAATTTTGATATCAAATTCGTAATCAGCTACCCCAAAAACCCTATTATAAACTTTTATGGCTAAATTTAGAGAACTTTTACAAAATGTGTACGCCATGTTGGATCCGCCATTTTGAATTTAATTTTTGTTTTTGACTTCAAATTCGATAACTCATCCCGCTCGCACTTCCGTTACGTGCGTTTACATGGTTACTGCCCGCACGCTCTTCCGTTACACACTGAATGTGACATATATTTTTTTTGCAATAGACCAGCGGTAAGACATATCCATGTCAAAAGTAACGTGTATGATAATTGTTAATAAATGATAATTGTTTGCAGTGATACATTCATTGATATACTTCGTACAACAGATTCGTTTTTCGTTCATAGACCCTGCCGATTTTGTATCATACGTTGGAGTAGTCGCTCAGTACAACGTGCTATCTTTTGTAGCATTACTGTCTTCTATATCATTACTTTTGACTCATTCTCATTTTGTAAACAGCTTAGAACTAATAAACAAAATCGACAAAGATTTAAATTCTCTCGGAATTAATATTTGTTATAACTACTGGTTTCTTTTACATTGTTCTTATGCTGCAAATTTAATTTTTATACCAATCATGCTGAAATGCACTGATAGAACTTGGCTGAAAATGATGGTGGAAATGACATCGTTTCATTATCCTGTAGTAGTACGATTTTCAGCAATGTGGTATCCTATTATGACACTGGGTATGCTCTATGAACATTTCTTAAAGTTAAATAAACGCTTAACTGAACTAGACGAACAAAAACTTGAAGAAATGTTTGAAGTATGGTCACCAGAAATTATTTTAAATATGGCCACTAGAATTCATGCTGATTTAGTAGAAGCTGCAAATGAAATTAATAAAGCGTTTACTCTGATAATTTTTGTAAATGTGGCTAGTAATGTTATTCAAGTAGTGATGGCGTTACTATTTATATATGCAGGAAATTATAAAGAAATTAGCCCAGCTGAGTTAACTATTACATTTACTTTATTTACGTTACAAATGGGAGGATTGTACTTGCTGAGTTTTCTAATTCAAGAAGAGGTTTGTATCATTATTATATTATACAAATAAATAATATCATCATGTCATTATACCCATTTTGGGTGTAGCAATCTGCTTACGCAGATCTCGATAAGTAATATATTTCCTCGTGAAGTGCAACTACCGACCGTCAAATTACGGCCCCTAAATATGTTATGGCTGTGCAACTCGAACTAAGGTCAATGCGTTACCACGGAGCTCTCTACACCATATTATGTAGTATATTTACAAAAGTCATTTCATCTTTTAAATTTATTGTTCATTCAAGAAAAATTGTTAACGACTATTTGTAAATATTTATTTTCTAGGCTAAAAACACACTTGTTACATTAGGGCATTTAAATTCATATTATTTGGATGCCAATTTAGCCATAATGGTACGTATTACTCAGAAAACTAGGAAAGATTGACTCTGCTTTGGGGTAGAATATGAATAAATTGTTTCAGAAAAATACTCTTCTTCTACAAGGTCTACATCACAAGATAGATTTACGTATATGTTCAGCATTCCCCTTAAATCTATCAATATTTTCTAAAGTAAGTAAGACGACGAATATTTTTTTAAAAATATTATAATAAATAAAATGTAATTGGTCATACAAAATGGTACTAGACGGACTTTTTTCTGTCACTTTACTTAAAATATACATATTATATCATTGAAATAAAAGGGAAAATTTTATGATTACAATAAATATAATGAGATCCGTGTCCTAATTTTGATATTTCTATATGATTTTTGACAAAAATGTAATATTCGTACTTTTTAATTTATGAATTATTGGAAGTTTACGAGAAATAAAATATGAAAAATTAAGAGAAGAGATCGTGACACAATTTTTGCAAGTGAAAGAGTAATATTTGGGGAGAAAGAGACATATAAATGCCTTTTATTATAATATCTAAGCTTCTTGACCGGAATTTTTATTGTAATTAAAACAAAGATTTTTATTTTAATAGTCATTTGTTATAGTTTTATATTTTGTATATTTAGATTTTAGTAAATATCTATATAGACAAATTATTGTACTCTTAAAAATAAATTTTACTCCCTGGAAATTATAGTTTATAAGGCAACCGTGACGTCATGTCCTTATTGCTACTTGCATTAAATTTAATTTCAAATTTAAATTCCATAAAATTAAAAGTATATACAAGAAATTAGTTTTTATTATTATTATGAGATAACATAGTGGTAAGTTTGTTTGTTTATGCGAATATTGCTAGTTTTGCTTATTTTAAATACTATACTTCATATTTATTTTAGTCTGTAGATTTTTCCTTAGAAAAATTACAATATTTGTAAAAATTTATAATGTTTACCTTAATTTTATTAGATTTTATAAATTGATAAACTTTCTCTGTGTATTCAGATTAATAATAATATGTTTTAATTTCTAGCAAATTTCCGTATGTAGCACTTTATTCGTTGTGTTACTTCAGTATTATCGGAAGAGCCAAAGTGGCTTGAATGAGGAAATTTATTAACTGGAATAAATAGCAATATAGATACGTATTTGGTGTCTACTTTTTATGAAACATATGAAATATAATGTTAAAATTTTCATATGGCAGTAATATTTGCCCTATTTATATTAGAACAAAACAGTATTTAAAAAAAGTGTTTATAATGAAACATTGCAATAATCAATCTTAAAAGTAGACACTGGTTTATGCCACGGATACTTGGAAATAGTTCTAATTAGGAATAATATTTCAAAATAATATATATAATATAAGAATATAATATGTTGTATTTAATTTGCTATTAAAATTACTTATCCGTGAGATTGTACTTACTAATATAAAATATTAATAAATTCCTAGCACTTTAAGTTACTTTCACTTTATGATAATTTTTTACATCAAATCAAATATAAGTAAAAAATTATGTAGGTTTGAGAATGTTATGTAAATCGTTTATGACTACATTTGCTAATGAACATCAGTTCGTTGTATAATTATTTAGTGAAACCTCGTTTGGTTCAATGACAAGATATTAAATTTTCTTAAAGGAACTCAATAACAGAACGCAATAAGAGATTTGTCAAAGTTAGAATATCGCGAATTACGCTACTAGTCTTTCATGACATATATGTATGTATACATAAATTTCACATAGATATTTAATCTCAGTTTTATATGTCGTCAATTCGTATTCGTAAACATGTATAACATGTTAAAACAAATCGCAAATAATCAAGTAATCGATCAATTGTAACGGTATATTTCGGCTTAGGATATTTTTGTTTTATTTTTGGCATCTGATATAATTTGCTGCTTCATTTGATTCATTTTCTGCCTTTATTTAATGTTTTCTAATCCTTGATTTCATTTCTTGATCTTCATCGGTTTCATTCATTCTCCTGCAACTTAACACTTTCAATTTCAGTAATTTAATATTCTATCTTTCTCACCTTTTTTAAATCCCTATTTAAAATAAAATATCGGTGTTTAGTTGCCTTTTTTTATTAAATTTTTACGAGTATTTATCGTTTATATTTAGTTTATCGGTCAATGACATTTGTTTATCAACCTAGTAACTTTCATCAGTGTAGCGTCTCTCCTACGATCGTGCGTCCTATATTATCTCTTCTCGCTTTCACCCTCACTATCACCAGGTCTAGTCATTACTCTCGCCTGACTGTTCCTCTTCACTCTCCCGACTCCCTAACTCTCGTAACGCCTGCGCTTATGCCAAGAACCACCTATTAAATACGTACATTACCGCATACCCTACAATATTAAATAAAGTACATTACCGCATACACTACAATCAGTTGTTATTTAATCCTTTCACTGTTTTAGTTACATTATTCGTTTCGACAGGTTGTGATTGTATACCTTGATTCATTGTTTCATTTCACTTCAAATTCACGCTTTCATACATATCTCTCTCTTTTTTTCTCAATCTCCGCGAATTTAGATATTTTTTTATCAAAATACTCGCACTTTGTTGGGACAGGCTGATTTTTGGTAGTTCACGAATAGTGCGGTATTACGCAGTATAAAATGGGTTTTCTTAAAAAAATTTCAATGAGTGAAATCCAATTTAATTTTGGGAGTTTGAATTCCGTTGAATTTATTTTCCATCGAAAAAATTGCGGATGTTTTATTTTACTAATTCCCGTGGATACTCTTTCTGGGGATTTAATTCGTTTGCCGTCGGTGCCGTGGAAGACCTGAGTTTGCTGACACACCATCTAGCTTCCGCTGACCCGCAGCTGTGATTCAGTTGATCCCGATTCCTTCGAGCAGAGTCCAGACCTCACGAACCTGCAGGAGACTATGGAGAGGACAGATAAGTGGCAGTGTTATGTTTTCATGGTCATTTTTGTGCAGTGCTATTTTTATTTAGTCCTTTTATTAAGTCTGACGATAATTCGCCCATTTTACACGTTTTTCTTGTATTTAAGCCAATTTTCTGAGCTTGAGGTTCTTCAGATCTCGTATCATTTTGATGTCGCAGCACTTTGTTGCATTTTGTCAGTTTATAAGTTTGTGAACTGGGATGTATGTTGGTTGACGCCCTTAAGCTTGTTTCCCTTTTTTTCCATGACATTTTCTTGAGCGTTCTGCGTGACCAACTCCCGCCATATTTTGTAAGTCTGCTGGCCAGTTTCGACCCGCAGGGCCGTTATAGCAACCAGGATCTGAATGTAGGTTCCAGAGTTGAGCGAAGTAAACAAGCAACGTTCGGATTCCACCCCTTTATCTTATGCCTTTCTTTTTAGTCTTTGTTTCTCTTCCTAGTTTGGCGTCGCGGACATCCATTGCCATTGTTAGTATTGTTCTGTACATCTTTCTGTCTGTATTCGAACCGAATTTGCAAATTGCGACAATATACCAGAAAGTTAAATTACTCGCTGAATTTTATTTAACGTTTTCCTCTGAGCTACTCCCGTCACTCCCCGCTCTCTCTTGCAGGATTGTTCGGCGAGCGCATTTCAATTCCCGTTTCGTGACCTGGCACTACGGTAGTCTAGGGTTGAGGACTACGGTGCAGGCTGCCTGGCGCACTATTAATTTTGAACTACGGCCTTCTCGACTGAGAACCTCAACCTCGCGAAGTCCTTTTTACGGCCACAGGGCGGGACGTTATAGAGGATCTAAAACACATTTTATGTCAAACTGGTTACTTATGTTACATTTTTCGGATTATTTATCGTACGCAAAGTGAAACTTTAAAGTCCTAGGACTATAAAGTAAAATTTGACTTTTAATTTGTTCATTATTTATAAACAAATACTTGTTCCTATAGTAATTGTTATTTAGCCTACTTATATCAACTCATATTTCTACGTATTACTGAGAGATTCTGTGAATAAATACTATCTATAATTTAACAATTTTGGTAACCAGTATGAAATAAAATTTTGTATGCACCTCGAACGAAAAGTGACTTTAAGGTCCACGCAAATAAAAAAACATTTAATTTACAATAGCTTGTTTATAATAAATGGCTGTATTTTATGTAAAATTATTACTTACACAATAATTGCAAATCGCTTGCTGTAATAAAATTCAAAATTTAATTGAAAGTGAATTGCATAGTTGCCACCCTAACTTCCAGAGGACTAAAACGTAAAAACTCGCTAAAATATCAGTTCAAAAATTCCAAGTTATGCTAGTTGCATATAATTTACTTACATCACAATTTTCCACGGTCGTGAATAGTGGAATTGTATAGAATAGATACCCAGGACCACATTGAAAGCATCCAAAAAATATTCTTAGATTCTTATAGTTACTAACAATTTAAAATATATCCTGACCTTCATGTAAGTTATAAAGATTTATTTAATTGATACGTGGTGAAGTAGATCCTAAATGTTTGTCTTGTGTGTTTCACACTCATTTGATTATTTTTTGCACCTCTAATACATTTTATCTAATTACTCCCCTAACATTAATATTCTTACTAAATCACCGATTCACCGTATGTGCCATATCTACTAAATTGAATGTGCTAATATTAATCTTTTCTTCTACAAACCAAAGACATTTAAAACAATGGTATGTAGTAAAATATTGCGATTTATTGTGCAGATGTACAACTTTGTAACAATATTTTAAATTTTTTTCTTTTCCTCTCCTACAATTAATTCGATTTCATTTTTGGCGGTAAGTTTATAATTAAGTAAATAAATAATATTACACTATGAACATTACGGTATAAATGGCTCCATGGCAACATATTGGATTGTTGAAAAAAAGACAATGTTCGAATTTCTCAGAAAACATCAAATTTGCATCTCAACAAATTACTGGAAGTAAGAAATTAAAATACATCAATAAATAAAATGTTCATTACATATGAAAGAAACAAATGCAATTTCTCAGTGAACGTAAATAATAAATGTCAAAGTAGTTTCCATTTATAAGGACGTTTCCGAATATTTCAAATGTAATATTTATTATCATATTGATGTTCATTTGAAGAATCTTATTCGACATTTCTTTGGTTTATTGTTATATCCTATAGAGTAAAATGTAAATATTGATTGTAAACATAGTTTTACTATAAACTTTGTAATGGGGTTGAAAGGGACTCCGCGAAATCAAGATGTCTTGACAATTTTCTTCTGGTGTAACAAATGAATATCGCAAATCATGTCAATATTTACTCAAGATCAATGTTTTACTTATACATAGCAAATAGTAGTAGCATTATAATAAATACATTGTTCAACAAGATCGATAAATTAAATGTAAAATTCTGCAGTGCCCCTGGATGAAACATAGTGGCTCCAAATACATACCCCGATCAATGGATGACTGAAAAGTTATTTACTTACGTGAAATATATCAAATATCACTGGAGGGTGCTGTTTGATTTGAGAAAGTAATTGCACTCCATTACTTTACCCCTGTTTGCTTTTAATGAAATAACTTAAAGACTGTTGCTATTGCAATAAATGAACCTTAAAGAAAATCGGAAATAAAAGATACGACAAATATACATCTTTAACTTGATTTAAATCTTTCCACGTCTTTATCTTCTCCCGGCCACCAAAAAGATTTTCTTAGTTGTCGTTTCATTCGCACAATACCTGGATGACCTTCATGAGCTGATACAAGGATTTTCTGTCGCATTATTTCTGCAACAATTATTCTATCACTGCGAGTAATTAGACCATTATCCACAGAAAATTCTTCTCGCAAGGAATAATATCTAGAAATATCTTTAGTAATTTTTTATCTAGAAGGCCAACCATATTTTAAATATTTAAACAAATTTTGACATGTGTCATCTTCTTTTTGACATTTCCGTAGTGAATGAAGTGAAATATTCGTTGTGATTATTTGTTTGATGTCAAAATGTGATTCAACGGGAACAATATTTTTATTTTGGATTGGTGCTCTTGATAAAAAATCTGCAACAACGTTTTCTGTTCCTTTCTTGTACTCTATTGTATAATCGAATGCTGATAACCGTTCTAACCAACGAAGAAATTTTGCAGACTTCTTAGTTGACGTGTGTTTTGAAAGAAGTGTTTGCAGTGCTGAATGATCTGAACGAAGAATGAATGTTCTACCTAATAGAAATGAACTCCAATGCTCGCAGGCCCAAATACAAGCAAGAGCTTCTTTTTCACCAACAGAATAATTCGGCAAACAAAAGTGTGTGTGAAGCGTAAGCGATTGTGACTTCTTGTCCATGCTGGATTTGTGTTAAAACAGCTCCAATACCAATATTTGAAGCATCTGTTGTCACGATAGTCATCGCTTTCAAATAAAAAATTGACAGTTTAACATTATTAGAAATAGCCTCTTTCAAAATTTTGAATGCATTAGCTTCAGCATCTGTCCATTGAAATTTATTACCTTTTCTTGTAAGCATACGCAGAGGTTCAGCTTTTTCTGCGAGACCTCCAATGTAATTTGAATAATAGTTAACTGCACTCAGAAATGATTGTACCTGTTTCAAAGTTTTGGGTGGTGTAGCTTCAAGAATTGGTTTTACATTTTTTGAATCTGGTTGTATTCCATTCTTAGATATAACATGTCCCAAATATTTAATAGATTTTTTGCAGAATTCGCATTTCTGTATGTTCAATCGGAAATCATTTTCATGAAGTGCTTTCAGTACGTAAATATCTGTCATGTTCTATTTTTGTCTTGCCATAAACTACGATGTCATCGATGTAAGCCTGTACATTTTTGCAATCCGACAATGTTTTTTCTACAGCTCTCTGGAAAACTGAAGCGGAGTCTGTAAGTCCCATTGGTAAACGATTGTACGCGTATAGACCAGCAGGGGTAATAGTTGTTGTTAGTAGTTTTGACTCTTCATGAAGTTGAATATGGAAATAACCTTTTCTAAGATCCAATTTTGAAAAATAGTTAGCACCACTCAATTGAAGAAAGATGTCTGTAGTGTTTGGAATAGGATGCCTTTCTGAAATGACATATTTATTCAGTGAAATTAAATCTGTTGTCAATCTGACAGATCCGTCGTTTTTAGGTACTGTAACCAAACCATGTACCCATTCACTTTTCTCTACTGGACTCCATATACCATCTTCTACCATCTTCTTGCATTCAATAATAGTTTGCTCTCGGCGTGCATATGGAATGGATCGAAGTTTAGTTGAAGTTGGTATTGCATTCGTTTTCATTGCTATTTCATGTTTGAACAACTTGAATGTACCTATTTTTTCACTTGTAAGATTCGGAAATTTTGAAATATAAGAAAAACTTTCATTTACTGCAGCAACTCGAAGATCTTTACCATAAATGGTTAATTCCAAAGCGTGAATTACATCCATACCAATTGTTGGTGGCAAATCGTTTGTAGTGACATACAATTCAGTTTCTGTAGATTTATCTGCGATTCTGATTCGTGTCTTGACCTTTCCACGTATTTTTGTTACACGAGATCCATCGAAATTTCTAATTGATGAATTACTTGGCATCAATATCGAATTTAATTTTGCTGCTTGAACAAAGTGACTTTAACTGGAAGGCGACTTACATCTGGTTTTAAATATCTTACTTTCAACAATCTTACTTTATGTTGATTTTTCTTTGAATTACATACATTGTAGAAGTGATCTTTTTTGCCACATGCTTTGCAAATCTTTCCTCTTGCAGGATATTTTTCCGAACGAATAACATGATCATTTTTTCCACATCCAAAACATACTATATTTCTTCGGATTATTTTCGATTTTCCTTGAGCCTTTTTCTCGTTGAATGATGATGAAGTTCGAGCTACAATAACATCAGTTGCTTTTACTTGCTGTATCGCAGCAGAATTTTTATTTGCAGCTTCATCATTTAACATAATGTTGACAAAAGTATCAAAATTCACGTCTACTTCGCCAAGAACTTTTGCTGGGTGATTTTTGAACTACAACCAATAACTAACTGTTCAGCTAAAAGTTTATTTTCTAATATACTATCGCCATAAGCTCGTAGACTAATTAATTTTCGCAATTCCGTTACATAAGTGGTGACGGATTCATCTGAGTGTTGCATACGTGTTCGGAAATCAAAAGCAGCTCGGACTTGATTTACTTTTGGAAGAAATAGGACCTTCAATTCTTTCACAAATTCTGCATGTTTTGAAGTACCACGTTCCAAATAAAAAGGATATGCAGACGCAATTCGTCGACCTTGGACACCTAAGAATTGACAAAGATATAAATTCTTTGTTTTATCATCCAATTTATGTTTTTCGGAAGCGATACGGTCCGTTAAAAAGAAAAAATCTTCTACAGTAGTATACCATGCAGACCAAGGTACTGGGGGATCTCCAGGCATAGGTAAAAAATCGTCGGGCGAAATAATTTTTGATCCCATCCTCGTCGCCAAAATGATATAACGTATTTCTAAATACTTATATCTTAATATTTAGTAAAAGTAAGAATGCACAGAGATAATGCTTTATTCATTGACGTATTTTTAAACACATGAAAAATTGTATGTATTGTTATCTTATGTTTTCATGGCGCACTCTTCCTCCATTCTTCATGGCCAACTTACAGCAGACATATCAGTTGAAAAAAATAATTTTGCGGAGAAATGAAAGATGGAACTTTCCATAAGTTAAATACATTTACGAGTATATTCATAAAAACATACATTGCGAAACAGGACTGCTCAAGTTACTGCCTGACTGTTATGTGAACAGTGCGCATGGTAAGGACTACTAGTGATGGGTACTATCGAATAATTTGTAACTGAATGGTTCGGACTATCGAATGCTTTATTCGAATAAATTCATTCATTCAAATAATTCATTTTTTTAAAGCTTGGATCCTGAATATAGTACTACAGGTCGGCTCTGCTCACTTATTTTACCGAATTTAAAAAAAATCTTATGTAATACATTCCAAAATATTTACTCCACATTATATTCGCTTACGCTAATGTCACTAATGAGTCAGTAGCTCAAATTCGCTGGTATATGTGTAAAACCTGGTTCTAGAATTGTAGAAAAAGGTATATAATATTTGTTAGTTTGATACTATTATAAAATTGTAAATACCTGTTGACTGATCGAATTATGTAAAACAGACAGACTGACTATTTTCATTAAAAACAATAGGGTAAAAAATAAATGTAGAAGTGGTTTACTTGAAATATTTAACATAAAATTTAATAAATAAGTAGTTAATAACTGCTACAAATAAATTATTTATTTATTAACATGTAACTAGGTTTTTTGGAAAATCTGTAAATATTTATTTGAACATTTGAATAAAAAAATTAAACGAAAAAAATATTTATTTATTTATTCGAATAATTTTGTAGATATCGAATTATCGATAGTGCCCATCACTAAGGACTACCGTCAAGTACTGTAGCTGCAGTGTTGCAGTTTTTAGTTTTGCATTTTAGAAGCGCAAAATTTTAAATTTGTTTAGAACATTTGAGCGTTTTCAATTTTAGTTAATTTTTTTTTTCGGGTCGTGGGGGGGGGGGAGTGCCCCTCGTTTGCGATTGCCTAGGGCCACGCCTAGTGTTAATCCGGCACTGCCGGCGAGCATGTCACCTCCTTGAAGCAGTAAAACAGTTACCTTGCGTGTATTGTACAACATTTTACTTGTTACTCATTTGTAAATCAAATTAAAATTATAACCAAGTCCTGTCAGTTACACACAACTGTTCTGTCAAAAATTATTTGAAATGATTTCGCATAATCCTTGTTAGCATTACTGTGGCAACGTGCATTGTTTACCTTTGTACAATGTAGTGTGTCAATTAGTAACTTGTAAAGATTCATTTTCAAAGGCAATAGAGGGCTTGTGTAAATGGAGTTTACAAGTAAATTAAATTTACAGTAATACAATTATATTAATACATGATTTGTATGTTCATAAAGGACCTCCATGCACCCGGAACCATCTTCTGCTGCTGAATAATTATCGTGGAGCTGCTGGTATTCGGCCCAGTCTCGCCAGAACCTGCATCATCGTGGACAACTTGACCAGAGCGCTCTGGAACGATGTCCGCTGCCAGCAACATCAATGTAGTAGTTTTTATTATACATTTATGTTATTTTCAACAAGAAAGATGTTATCTTTTAAATAACATAAATTAATGTCTTGTGATTAGGGGTGTGCCAAATGAAAAATTTAATATCGATATTCGATATTGAAAAAGTATCGATAATATTCGATATATCGATAAATATTGATATATCGAATGATATTTGATAACTATCGATAATTATCAATAAGTATCGATAAATATCGATAATTATCGATACTTATCGATAGTTATAAATAACGATAAATATCGATAAGTATCAATAAAAATCGATAAGTATCGATAAATATCGTTAATTATCGATAAGTATAGATAAATATCGATAATTATCGATAAGTATTGATAAATATCGATAAATATTGATAGATGTGGATAAATATCGAGAATTACAGATAAATATCGATATGAAAATTTATTTATCGAAAATAACTATAATTTTGAAGCGATAAGTTGATACATAACTTTAAAAATAACAATGTTTTGAGCAGTTGATAACAAATTATCATATAAGTCCAAACATGGTCAACGATGAACAAGCAAATATTGCGCTTATTTATAGATTTAGCAATTTCTGCCATATAACATGATTTATACTTTTGAAATATGTAAATGATAGCGGATTAGTGAATATAATTTTGTAATATCGTATTCGATTGCCAAGTAACTAATAAGAGCTTTTAAAATAAAAGATATTAAAATTTTTAATATGTACAAAGTAGGTACGTAAATTTTGCAGTAGGTTTTTTTTTTCTATAATTTAATTAATGATTATTGCAATGATGTTTTATCTTTTTGTACCATTGCCAGTATCTTTCAGGTCCTGTCGCCCATGGTTATTATTGCTTGAATTTTGTTCAAATACAGTGTTCATCATTTCCTCAAATATAGCTGACAAAATATCACTATTTACCGCGTATCCACCGGTGGGCCACGGTAAAAAATGCTCAAAAATAAGCAAAAACAAATCAAAATCCCTAAAAACAGTAATTATTATCTTGAAAAATGCACATAAATACTATTTCCAGTGAAAATAATATGTTATTTGGCGGAATTTGGAAATTAGCTCACGTCATGAACTTGCTAATATTATTATTTTCAAATAACAATAATTTAACTTATCTGTGTATGTACGAATTAATAATACATTTTTGCAAAAATCGATATTTATAACAAATTTCTATATTATTCGATAAATATCGATATTTATCGATATTTATCGATATTATTCGATAAGTATCGATATTTATCGATATTATTCGATAAGTATCGATTTTATTCGATATTTATCGATATTATTCGATATTTATCGCTAAGAATCGATATTATTCTATATTTATCGATAAATATCGATATTTATCGATTATCGATAAATCGATAAAATAAAATTTATAAAATTTATTCCATAATTTAAAAAAATATCGATACTTATCGATATATCGATATTTGGCACACCCCTACTTGTGATAATAAACGAAAATAATAACATGTTTATCCATAGAGATAATAAAGAAATTATAATAGAGACAATTTATGTGTTTTATTTACTTTAAAATATGCAATAAAATAGTTTAAAATTAATATTGTTATGAAATAAAACGAAATTCATAATTTTTTTTTATTCTTTTCAATTTTAATCTTTCTGCTGTCATCTATTATTTTATTTTACAAGTATAGGTTCCTAAATTACAAAAAAAAACAATGCAGTTGAAAAATATTGCCCTTTTATTTTATTTTTAACTTTAAAGGGCTAGAAGCACGGTGTAAGAAGAGAAGTGTGTCGACTCCTTAGCAATCCGTCGAACCGAGCCAATCGTACGTAGTTAGTTATATACCCACAGGCGCTCTGATCGCCGCATCGAGGGAAAATGGCGGCCACTGCCGGTTCATGTCACGTATTTACATGCATTTAAACCATCATGGGAAGAAAGTGTTTTATTACGAATTGTTCAAGTGACACAAGTGATCACATTTAGATTTTCAAAGCTCCGTCTAATCATAAGGCACTTTAAAAATGGATTGAACATGTTCCGTAGAAATTATGAAAGGTTATACTTTATTAGTTGTGAGTTTATATTATATACATTCCGAACTGTAAATGTCATAATGATCATTCTAACCTCCATCAACTTTTATCTAATAATGGTTTTTTTTTGTCTGAACAACAGTCGTACTAATTTTAGGTAGCTTTAAATTGACACTTCATTGTGACAAGCTGTTCATCGCTATTTTACCCTCTAACGACACCAGCGCATCGCACGGAAAAGTGAATAACTAATGACTCAAGAAATCCCCATTTTGGATAGTCGACACACCTCTCATCTTACACTGTGGCTAGAAGTAACTGTATATCCCTTATTTGAGTGCGCTGAATACGATTTCACAAATCATTTTGCGATATGATTATTAGTTAAATATTTAGAGCAGCAATCCCATCTCTTTAATTAATTACGTAATATTTAAGGGCGGGCACCAATTTTTGAGATCGTCATTGAAGTTTTAGGGCTGTATCTCTGAAACGGTAAGAGACATCACGGATCTGAAGAAACCGTCCCGAGAAACAGGCCTGCTCTATCTGAGCAGCGAGAAAAAAAACCCGAAAAGTAGTAAATAGGGTAGATTTTAAGGGTTGCTTTTAAAACTTTAAACCCGTATATCTTGAAAACGGTAAAAGATATCGCAAAAATAACAAAACTGCTGCCCCCTACCTTAACCACACCATTTCAAGAACAACCCCCTTTACAACATACTTGAAGGACAAGGGAGTAGGGCTTACCCTTATCAATTAATTTTTTCGTTTCAAAAGGGGATCAAATCTACAAATTGTAGCGTATTCACATCCGATAGTGCTGCCATCTCTTAGTAAATTTGTGAACTTTTATGAAGGGAAGTATTTAAGGACCGCATTTGAAATCGGATCGTATGGGTATTAAAATTTAATAATCAAATAAGTATTTTCTTAAGACAAACCCAAATGATTTTTTTTTGTTTCTTAGATCATGGGGTGGATATTAAATTAAAATGTTATTTTAATAATATTTATTTTATCATTTATTATACGAGTATTACATTCAAATTTATTTATTGTTAACTTGATACAATAATAAAGATCTTCGCCCAGGGGTGAAGACGCTGGACCCGCGAACACCAGCAGATGATCTCCAGGTCTGCGCAGATGCTGCCCACGGAACTTGATACACAAAGAACAAAAATGTCAATAAATAATTCAATACAGCCTCAGTTACATTCAAAATCAGTTTTTCTACATGTATAATTCCAAAATGAAATCATAGTAAAATTTTATTTAAATACACAATTTCTAGCAATTTGTCAATTGTTTTCAAGTAGACTGTGACTTCCGGTTTGAATCTAGATACATTTGGGGGGTGGGGTATTCTATTTTTAAATTATTATTAAAATTACTTAAATTTAATCTAAACTTGAAAACTATACTAACAACTAAATTAAATCTATCTCTTGATGTCCTCGAAGACATCGTCCAGGTCTCAAAAAAGACCCCGGGGTCAAACTACATTTTGTCGTAAGGAGACAGAGGCGGGTGTCTGCAGGGTGCAGCTATTGGGTGCTCTGCGTACATTTGCTCGATTGAGTGTTTATAATGGCGTGTTAGTGCTACATTGATGGTTCTGAATCATTGAAATATAGTAATTCTGGAACGCGCTCTAGCAACGGAGATGCTTTGTCGTACAGTCTGCTCAAGAAGTATTTTGCAATTTGCCTGTCAAATTATCAAGAGATGGCACTGATCACAATTCACGAAACGTACATGTCAAATTCATTTTGTATGACAGTCCAGTGAAAAAGACAAAAAAATGTAACTTCGAAAAAATTCGCATAGCGATGAAAATTGGTACAGACCTTGTATACATTATTACAAATAATATATCAAAAGTCCCCATCGATCCGACCTCTGTTAAAATTTTTATACAAGGTCAAATGTAACGTATATCAGTTTTTCGCATATTTCTTTTAAATAGTAAATGTTATGGTAATATTAGGTCATATAACATTTGTAGACCATGCCATTCTCTACAAAAATTGTCCACATACTTTTCTTCCTACGAATTATCATTTATGAGATATCGCGGTTTTAAAGGTTAGAAAAATCGTACTCTGCATAATATACACACATTTCCACACCGCCTATGAGGTAGTGTATTTTGTGCATTTTTACGTGGTTTTCCCAGTAGGCATAATCCACGATCTACTGCGATTAAGTAAAGATTGTTAATACAACTGACTGCACGAACACCAATTGATAGGGTTATTTACTTTATAAAAACCGACAAAGCTCAAACACAATCTAAAACATATTCATCACAAAGTTTAACTTCATTTCCAAAATGTCAAGCTCATATTTTATTTTTGGATGCAATAACTGGCTGTAATACTAAATCGGCATTTTTAAGAAGAGGTAAAACAACAGTATTTAAGTTGTTTGAAAAACGTCCTGATTTGATGGATTGCGCAGAAGTATTTACAAAGATTGACTCTTCTCCAGAGGTTATCCTCTCGAAAGGAATTCGCTTTCTTCTTACTATATACGGAGCTCCAAAAAATCTTGTATTCCTTCTACATCTGCTGCTGCTTATCAACATTTGTATCGTGTCTACTAGCAAATTCAAGAATGGCTGGTAACGAATTGGAGCCAGAAGAATGGGGATGGAAATTAATGGATAATAGTTTGGAGCCAATTCAAACTCTCCTCCCGCCTGCTCCAGAAAAAAAGTTCCTAACACTATTTTTTGTAATTGCAAGAAGGGTTGTAGTAATAAATGTTACTGTAAAAAAGCAGAATTATTTTGTTCACCAGTATGTACCAATTGCCAAGGCAAATCTTGCTCCAATGTTGACTCAAATACAACAAATGAGGATAATTATGATATCAATTAGGATATAATTGATCAATTTTTTTTATTATAACACTCTACAGAAATCCGACACGGAGAGGAAGACGAAGGTGAAGAAGAAGAAAGTGAAGAAGAAGAAAGCGGAGAAGAAGAAAGCGAAGAAGAAGATATGACTGATAGTGTAGAATTTGAAGACAATTAATAATAATATTGTAATTTTCAATAAACCAAACAACTTCCCGTCGTTTTGATAACTAACAATACAACAATAGTACCATTTTTAAATCATAACTAAACAGCCTGATCAGATTTACTAAATCATAATAGATTGTGGATTATGCCTATTGGGGAAATCACGTTAAAAAAATGCACCAAATACACTATCTCATAAGCGATGTGGAAATGTGTGCATATTATGCAGAATACGACTTTTCTAACCTTTAAAATCGCGATATCTCATGAATGATACATAATTCGTAGGAAAAAAAGTATGTAGACAATTTTTGTAGAGAAATGCATGGTATGCAAATGTTATATTATATGACGTAATTTAGGTAGGATTTTAGTTTTACAATAATGGTAAATTTTAATATAACTTATTTATTGTTTTATTTGAATTAATTTTTCAATACATATCTTGTTACATTTTTATTTTCACTCTTTTATGGCAAGATGTCATGCGCGAAATGCAAATATAAAACTAAAGACGGATTGGTGGGCTGTGAGGTTACATGTAATAAATGGTTCCATTACACCTGTATCAATAATACTGAAGCTGAATTTCAATTACTTCATAAAAAGATTCTTCGGATACTCATTCGGTCGATAAATTCGGTGAATTATTATCATGTTATTATCAAAACGTCAGGGGTTTGAATACGAAATGCTATGACATTTACACAAATTCTCTTAATTCGCCTCAGTATCACTTATTTGCTCCCACAGAGACTTGGTGTCATGAAGGACTCAATAATGCAGAAATGTTTGATGTTAATAATTATGAGGTCTTCAGAAGTGATTGTAATTTTCCTCAAACCAATACATCACGTGGTGTTCAGTCAGATATCCGATCGATCTGCTCTCAATTGCACGAAGTACCTAATATTGATATTATCAAAATTTTCATTAATCATAAGGTATTGTTTGTAATAAATGTTTATATTCCTCCATCTTGTGGTCCTAATGAATATAATATCTTATTTGAATCTATATGCTCCATTCATTTTCTTTATAATTCTAATGTGAATATCTTTGGAGATTTTAATATACCAAATTATTATCAATGCACCTAATTATGATATGTTGTGCAACTTTATGAATTTTTATAATCTGATCCAATATAATTTTACGTTAAACAACAATGGCAGAATCCTAGATTTAATATTAAGTAATATATCTGAAGATGAAGATTATTTGGTGAAAGAAGACCTACACCATCCTGCATTAAACGCGTTATTTGATCTAAAAACAAACAATAACAATTTCGAGTCAATTACTAACAATGGTTATAATTTAAAAAAGCTAACTTTCCACTTCTCTACGAAGATTTGAGAAACATAAATTGGAATGTCTTCATTAATTATGAAAATGTAAATGAATTAATTGAAAAGTTTTATTCCATAACTAATAACATCTTAGATATAAATGTGCCAAAAAAACGTCAAAGCAATGGCTCTTAGCCGCCATGGTTTTATGGAATTATAATTTATAAAATCAAACAAAAGCACAAAAAATGGAAACAATTTAAGAGAACTGGTAGCATGCAACATAAATCAGAATTCGACCACTTTAGAACAGAAATCAAATATGATATAAAATGTGCTTACAAACTTTACCATAAGAAAATACAGAACGACTTAAAAAACGATCCTAAGAATTTCTGGACTTTTATTAATCAGAAACACAATATATCATTTGTACCACCCGTATTAAATTACAATGGAAAAACTATAAGCGATGGCCAAAAAATTGTTGAAAGTTTTGCTCCTTATTTTTCATCATCTTTTAACGATAGCCTAAAGAACAGCAACATCGATTCTGATAAGAGCAATTACTTATTCTTTAACATTAATACAATATCCGAAGATATCATATCTTCAATACAGAAACTGAATTCCAAAATGTCTGTAGGTCCTGATCAGTATCCTTCTTTCATCATTAAAGACTGTGCATCAGTGTTTGTAAAGCCACTTCACATTATTTTCAATTTAATCTTAAAAACATCTACATTCCCAAATCAATGGAAAATTTCCCATGTAACACCTATTTTTAAAAAAGGTGACAAAAATGATTTAACTAATTACAGACCAGTACCTCTTATTGCTAATTTTAGCAAAATATTTGAAATAATATTGCACTCTAAATAATTTCAATAAATCAACATGGCTTTATGAAGGGGCGATCGACTCTTATAATTTTATTATGCATTACACAAAACATTTGAGTAACTTTGGACAACAAAGGTCAGGTTGATGTCGTATATACGGACTTCTCCAAAACTTTCGACAAAATTGATCATTTTGTACTTATGAATAAACTACATTCCTTTGGCTTCTCCGATTCTTTAATTGTTTTATTTTCTTCTTATCTGTATGATAGACAGCAATTTCTTTGTTATGGTAGTTTCAAATCAGAAAATTTCCTCCAAAAATCAGGTGTACCTGAAGGATCAGTGTTGGGCCACTTCTTTTTAATTTATATATAAATGACATAACCACTATCATAGATGTTCCTTTTTTAATGTACGCTGGTGATTTAAAACTCTTCTGTACTATATCGTCCAATTATGATTGTGAAAATGTACAAGAAAATTTAAACAAAATTCAAAATTGGTGCGTCAATAATAATCTATTATTAAATGTCAAAAAATGTAACGTGATGAGTTTTCATAGAAAATCTAATGCAATCACTACAATTATACTCTCAATAATGTTATTCTGCAGAGACCTCATATATTTAAAGACCTGGGCGTTATTTTTTATCCTAAATTACTCTTTGCGGATTACATAAAACAAGCAATCGGTTCCGCATATAAAAATTTGGGATTAATAATCAGAAATACTCAATTCTTCGACGATATTTCAGTTTTAAAACTGCTATTTACATCCCTTTTGCGACCTCACAATGAGTCTCTGGAAACAGTTCAAAGAAAGTTTTTAAAATTTGTTTCGTATATCATATATGGATATTATCCGCCAAGAGGTATATCTCAGGATTCATTGTTAGAATCGTTTAATATGAATTACCTCCATCAAAGGCGGACTATTATCTCTGTTATTCTATTACAAAAATTTTTTTATAATGATATAGACTTTTTTTTTTAACAACATTTCATTTCGAGTACCGAGATTATCCGCCCGCTATACTAACACATTCCATACTAAAACTCCTCGATCAAACATATTAATTAAATCGCCTGTAAGCAATATGCAACAATGTTATCATCACCAGATTGAATCGTATATTGATATTTTTTACGATAGTATAAAAACTATTAAGAACGCTATTATCTATCTTAATTAAAATTTATAAAGCTATGTGTTTGTTTTACTTTTTTCCTTACCCTAGAATTGGACGACAGTCTGTTGGGTATTGAACTAATAATAATAATAATAATAATAATAACACTTACTGTTGAAGAGAAATTTGCGAAAAACTGATGTAATCGACATTTGTCCTTGTATAAAATTTTTAGCAGAAGTCGGATCGATAGGGACTTTTGATATATTAATTGTAATAGTGTATTCAAGGTCTGTACCAATTTTCAGCTCGATGCGAAATTTTCCGTAGTTAAATGTCTATTTTGACTGGACTATTAGGCGATTTCGACTGGCATCGGTTAGTACTTGGTCACAGGAATGATTAGTAAATAAAGGAACCAATTGATTTTAACTGGCACTTTTATGACGTCATATGTAACCGGTGACAGTTTTAGAATGTCAAATCAGCAACATGCTCGAGAGCACGGTTCCGATTCGTTAGTTCCTATTCTGATTGGTTGAATTTCACTTGTTATATGATTTCAAACTAGTACGCTGTCATCATATTTCAAATTAAAAAAAATACAAAATATGAATACAATATATTTAATATAAATAATATTTTAATATCTATCCACAATTCGAAGAAGTTTTCGAATTTTTGATGACGATCTTTTACGATTATGTAACATATACCAGCCGTTGATTTTCCAGCAAAATGTAAAATGTTTTTTCGGATACCATTTTTTATCCTTTTTTGAAAAAAATCTAATAACATCATTCCAAATACAGCCTTACGTTTTCTGGAACACATGTTTTCTGTCAAAGATTAATGCCAAAATCTACCGCGCGTATTCAGTAACCGTTCGGTCAGTATGACGTTATTGTTTCAACAACCAGTGCCAGTGGAAAACGTCTTTTAGCTACTATTTTGGCTAACTACGCGAAGTAATATCGTGTATCGATTTCGGAAAAAATCTTTTTTTCACGACCTGGAGAAAAACCCGGTTTCTATACTAAATTCATGGTAGAAACAACCAATTCCATATCTACGGGAGATTTGTGCACTTTTTCTCCCATTGTGAGGGAAAGTGTTCAAATAATGTGAAAAATGAACAAAATTAAACAAATCAAAGGTAACCATCATAAATTATATTACAATTCAAATAATTTTGAAAGACATAAAAACGATCACGAGAGAAGTGTATTTTTCCCCTTGTTGTACTGTAGCCCTCGCCTACGGCTGGTGCTTCGAATTACTCAGCGGAAAAAAAATCATATATTTCTCTCCTTTAATGTATAATATACTATGCTTACTTTCAAAATAGATCATTGTACAAATAAATATATTTTAAATTATAATTGATATTTATTAGCATTTTCACATTTTATAATTTATTTAGCAGAGACCGTGTTTACAAATCGATCAATGACATCGCGCAATAAATAAATAAACATTGTTATCATACCGAAATATGAATTATAAATTTAATGGTATTTTAAAAAATATTAAACAGTTGAAAGTAGAAAACAATTAAATATTTAGAAAACAATAATTAAGGTTTTTATTTAAAGCAGTTGTAATTTTTAATCAAATATTACATCCTCTAAAGAGAAGAAAAATGAAAATACTACAATTACAAAGTAAAAATTTTGCAATTAGAAAATAAAAACATGTAGGTAACGCGCGACGCAATATATTATTCAACCAGGAAACAAGAAATCTCGACGGATGAAGATAAAAGTCTGCTGGGCGATGTTCAGTTAACAAGGCAGCTGTGAAACAAGAAATATCTTCAGTTCATCGTCAACTCCAGATACGTCATATAGAAACAAGACCGTTAGTATTGTGAGTAGGCAACAATCTGACGACTAATTTCACATTGCGTTATCAAACATACGTAAATTATTTTCACGAAGTATAATATAGATTGTGCGGAGCTGGCAGCACAGAATGTTACTATTCATGATTGATGGATGGGAGAGGGTAGGAGGCCGGTTGTTGTACAGTACGCTTATGGGTAGAACATAACTTTTCATTATTTTAATATAATATTATTGTTACAACATACTACAAATATGACTTATATGAATTATGTTATTTACTCTAAGAAATTTATAAGTTTTCGAATTTTTTATATGGAGTAGAAGACAAATAATTAACCAGTCTGATTTATATCTTCTGCCTTGTTTCTTTATTTGTTGGCATATTGTAAGGCACTGCATTATTAATAATTTTTGAATTGATGGCGTGTTTAATTCATTTAATTTATCATTCAAACCATTTTCATATATTTATCGGATTTTTCAATTTTGTTGCAAGTGCATACTTTTTTTACGTAGCCGAGTGATTTTCTTTCGATGATTTCGTAATTTGTTTTTACCACTTGGGTTTTCAACTGTTTCTTTTGCTTAAATTCTAATTTAAATATTTACAAAATCTGCATATATTTTCTGTACCATTGGTTGTTATAGTGCATTTTATTTGTGACGTAAACTATACAAAACTATTTTCCAAAGTTTACTATGCAATACCAATTTAAATGCTTCATTTCAAGATTTAGATATTTCTTTGCAAATATCCAGTTTATCAATAGTATATATTAAATGTCTCGAAACAGGTAATATTTTTAGCATTATTTTAAAATAGTTAGAAATAAAATTTTTATTATTTATATTTTCATCAAGAACAATTTATTTTTCAATAAAACTACGATGACTCGAATCGAATGATAATTTAACTAAAGATATGTAACTATTCCTATTTTTTTCGAATTTTTATTTTATCCTTTAATTATTATGTAATTGAGTATTTGTCCAAAATAAATTAAAAATAGCGTCTTATGAGCTTTTATATGGTATTTATTTTGACCTGGGCACAAAATAAAAATAATCAAATTAAAACTCTTGAATATCTTATGTAGTTATTTACATACCACTGTCCAAATTTAAATAATTATTCATTTAATCATATGTTTTTTTCTTATATGCAATGTCACATTTTATATTTTTTCTTATTTTTATTTGTTTTTATATCTAAATAACTGGAGCAATTTGGGAAAACAGTCGGAAGTGCACCTGCAATGGTACCTACAAATGTATGTAAACTTAATTTTAAAATAAAATATATTACCTAATATATTACACTTGTGGCTCCGCAGGTCCATTCCTTAATAACATTGTCCGCCTTAAAATGTTTTTCACATATAAAATCTTTTGAACTGAGCACTCTGTATATATGTATATAATATAGAAAGGTGATGGCACTTCGTACGCCAGGCCCATAAAGCCAGCGGTACCAAAATTTACTTCGTTTGTTGAGCTTGTGGAGGGAATAGGAGGCTATACGTCCGTGAACCTGACCCGACCAATTAAAATTTTTGATATTTTTATTTTAGAATAGTATTGTTTAACGTTCGTTTACGTTTATTTAGTCATAAATTTTGTTTGTTTACAATTATTTTACCTATTTTTTTTTAAATAATGTTTAGTCGGGTCAGGTTCTCACTAGCCCGACCAAATTGTCAAATCGTTTGTTTAACTTTATTCACTTGTTCTACAGTGTTTGTTTAAATATGTTTACTACTTTCAAACGTTTGTTTTGCTCCCGAGCCCAAATTAAATATAAAACAATATGGTTGCACCAGGTTCACGTTTGCCCGACCAATTAATTTTTTTAATATTTTTATTACAAAATAGTATTGTTTATCGTTTGTTTACGATTGTTTAATCACAAATTTAGTTTGTTTACAATTATTTTATTAGTTATTTTAAAATTAATGTTTGGCCGGGTCAAGAACGCAGTAGCCCAACTAAATGGACAAATCGTTTGTTTTACTTTACTAAACTTTACAAAATAAAAAATTTAATATAAAATAATGTGGTTGCACCAGATTCATGTTTGCCCGATAGTGATTTTTTAAAATATTTTCATTATAGAATAATATTGTTTTTCCGAAAGCGATACTAAAGTACATGATATTACTAGGTACGCGAAGTTAGCCAACATAGTAGCTCAAGTTAAAATTTACAGACTCTTATGTCTAACTTGAATTACAAACCTAAAATAACAAAAAAATTATAATTAAAGTTTGTTTATTGTTTCAACTTCCCCGAACCCAAGTAACGAAAAATGCGTTACAGATCGAGATCAGTCGGTCTTGTATAAAATGAACTTTTAGTTACCTTAAGGATAATATTGAAAATACCAAATAGTAAAACTAACTTTGATAAACAATTTAGTTAATTTAAACAAATTATTTAACTATTTGGTCGATCTATCTGTATTTCACCCGATCAAATATTATATTTTAAGACCTGATAAAATTTGTTACAATGACGCGGGTAGAGATAGTTCATGTACTTATTGTAAGACAATGGTATACAGCAGGGTTGGAAAAAATCATGATTTATTTAAAAAAAATCAAAAATCATTGATTTTTTTGAATTAATTATGATTTTTTTTATTTTTTTTTATTTTTTTTATTTTTTTTAATTATATTATACAATGGAATAAAAGTAATTAGTATTTAACCAGTTATATGAAAAATATCTTTATAAAATAAGTAGTTTAGTTTATTATTGCACATTTCAACTCAAGTTGTAACACGAATATAATATATAGGTACGTGTTTAAAACTCAGGCGGCCGCGGTAGGTTAACATGTTCATACACGAAATTTATGTCTTCATATTAAAAGATTCTTGCATTCGAACTAGTTCATTTGTTATGTAAAGCTTGTGACAAGTGCTTATAAGTGAAATTATTAAAATTTAAAATGGCTGGTAGAAGAAAGGATAATATTTGGAATAATTACGTAGAAAAAGTGAGTAAGGGTAAAACTGGAAGTAGAGCGATATGCAAAATTTGTAAAAAAGAAATGCAGGGAGTAGTTCAACGACTCAAAGAACATTATTCAAAATGCAAGAAGATGCAGGACATGGAAGTCGAAAATAGCCCTTCGTCTTCTACAGTATCAACCGGTATGTACATGAATAAATTAAATATCAAAACATAGTTTATTAAATTTTACGTAACTACAAAATTACTAAATTGCTTTTAAAGGAAATCATGACAAAAATTTGAATAAAATACAAAATTATGTTTGAATTTGTATATGTATTATTAGCTAATTAGTAAACCTTTTATTTTAATAACTAATCAAAAAAATATTAATATATTACTTATATAGATTTTTTTTCCTTTTAATAGGTAGGGGTACGAATACAACCAATTTAGAAAACACTACGACGCTCCCAATTTCAACCGTAAGTTCTGAAAATTTGTTATCTTCACCCAGAACCACATCAGAGGGAGAAACAGGTTGTTCCATGTCTTCTATGAGCTCCTTTTTAACTCGTACGTCCTCAGAAAAAAAACGTGAACTTGATAAGCAAATTGCAAAAGCTATTTTTGCAACTAATAGTAGTGTTAGATGTGTGGAAAATCCAGAGGTAAAAAAGGCAATTCAAATATTAAGGCCAGGATATTCTCCTCCATCAAGGAAAGTTTTATCTTGTACGTTGTTAGAGGAAATATATACAGAAGAAAGAAAAAAAATGCTTTGATAAATTGTTAGGTTCTTCTGTAAATATGTCTATCGATGGTTGGTCAAATGTTCATAACGAACCAGTTATTTGTGCAACAGTGACAACTGAAGATGGTAGTAATTTTTTATACGAAACAATTGACACATCAGGGCAACCCCATACGGCCGAATATTTGACAGATATTACAACTGATCTTATTGTTTCATGTAAGAATGAATATAATTGCGATATAAAAAGTTTCGTCACTGATAATGCAGCAAATATGGCACGCATGAGAAAAAATATAGAAGAAATTACACATTCTCAGATAATTACCTGTGGTTGTTCAGCCCATATACTTCATTTATTATCCAAAGATTAGGAAATAACTGACATTAAAGAGCATATTGTACGCGTCGTAAAATATTTTCGGAATAATCATTTTGCCAGTGCTAAATACAAAGAAGCAGGCGGCAAAGCATTAGTTCTTCCCCAAGAAGTAAGGTGGAACACTCTCGCAGACTGTTTAGAAATTTATGTTTGCGAGTGGGACAAACTACTAAAAATATGTGATGAAAACAAAAATTTAATAGATTCTGTCGTGTATAATAAAGTATCTAATATTGAACTAAAAAGATCGGCTGAGGAGTTTCTAAAATCATTAAAGCCCATTTCAATCGCACTTGATAAAATGCAAAAAATGAACACTTCGCTATCTGTCGCTGTCGAAATTTGGAAAGAACTTGAATCAGTTTTTGATGAAGAAGACTTTACATTGCAACAAGTCAATATTTTCAAAAAAAGATACAAGCAAGCGTTAACAAATTATCATTTTATTGCATACATGCTAGATCCTACAAAAACAAAATATAAATTGACTTCAGAAGAAAAAGAACTAGCTTTAAATGAAGTGGAAAGCATGTATAATAATACTGGATTGTTGCCACTTATGGTAAAACTACAAGCGCAATTGGAACCATTCAAGAAAATTATGTTTGGTACTGAAATTTTATCAAATGTCACTGCACTACAATGGTGGAATTCACAAAAAGATATTTCGGAAGTAAATCAAAATATAGATATTATAAAACAGTTTTTATATGCTATGTCGTCATCAGCGTCAGTGGAGCGTGTTTTTTCATCATTTGGTATTGTACACTCTAAATTAAGAAATAAATTAGGGGTTGAACAGGCAGGAAAATTGGTATTCTTGTTTAAATATTATAACTGTAAAACTACCGATTAGGACAAAGATAAGATATTTTTCCACAAGAATGTACATATGTTTTCTTTATTATTATTATAAATTTTGGTGTTTCGTTATATATATATATATATATATATATATATATATATATATATATATATATATATATATATGAATACAAGTTTCGCGACTGTTATGTTGTAGGAAATTTTTTAGCAGGTATAGCAGTCGTTTGGGCAAAAAATTAAAACGCTCTTTTTAAATAGTCAAGCTTTTGGAAATATTTATTCCTTCTTCAGGACACTATAATACAATAAATACAAAATAGAAATTAAAAGACACACAAAGATAACAATAAGACTTACATTTAGTTGAGATTAAATATAAAATAACATCAATGTAATATGAATACTTAATAGGTGGACTTAACAGCAGAATAATAAAAATATATAACTGTCTTGAAATAATAGTATAACATGAAATATAAATATGAAATAAAATATTGACAGTTCAAAAATATTTTTAAAAAATCAACTAAGTACATAAAAAAAATAAACTAAATGTCAAAAAATAATCTGTCAAAGTGATGTATGAAGTATAAATATTATGAAATGAATAATAATAATAAAAATGTTTAAGTATGTGATCTGGATTTTGAAACTGCTTTTCTTTTTTATCCGTTATTATTCATTTCATAATATTTATACTTCATACATCACTTTGACAGATTATTTTTTGACATTTAGTTTATTTTTTTATGTACGTAGTTGATTTTTTAAAAATATTTTTGAACTGTCAATATTTTATTTCATATTTATATTTCATGTTATACTATTATTTCAAGACAGTTATATATTTTTATTATTCTGCTGTTAAGTCCACCTATTAAGTATTCATATTACATTGATGTTATTTTATATTTAATCTCAACTAAATGTAAGTCTTATTGTTATCTTTGTGTGTCTTTTAATTTCTATTTTGTATTTATTGTATTATAGTGTCCTGAAGAAGGAATAAATATTTCCGAAAGCTTGACTATTTAAAAAGAGCGTTTTAATTTTTTGCCCAAACGACTGCTATACCTGCTAAAAAATTTCCTATATATATATATATATATATATATATATATATATATATATATATATATATATATATATATATATATTTGTATTATAATAATAAAAAAATAAAAAATAAAATACAAAAAAATCAAAAAATGATTTAAATCAATGATTTTTTTTTAAATCACTTTGATTTAAATAATGATTTAAATCATGATTTAAATCAAATGATTTAAATCAAGCCAACCCTGGTATACAGGACATTTTTGAATAGATATTTTTTTTTGCTTTACAGCGATGTAAAACACTAATAAAATATTTTTATAATTAATAGAAAATTATCGAAATTTGTTATTTATATTAAAATTGAATTGAAAAAAAATGAATTATAGGTTTCTATGAAAGAAAATAACAATTTCAGAGAATTGAAAAATAATTTACGAAAACTTAGCTATAAATATTATATTAATTGGCTATTTTGATCCAAGCACTTCTGCGCCTTTCATTTTTTTTTTCTATAACTTACTTTACATTCTTGGATTAATCTGATTTCGAATTCGTACAGTGGCATTCCGTAATAATTTTCATTCTAATATTCCCGAATAAAGAGTTTATTTTCTCAGTAACTCTATAAAAAAATCTAATTGTGTTAAATCCCTATCTATTTAATTACGGTACCATGACCTGTGAATTGTGAGCAGAAGCTTCGCCTTGCCAAAACCACATATTTTGTGTTTGACGAAGTGGCAATGTATCTAAAATATCTACAATACAATTTTGTTACATATTTATATATCTAGGGCAATTTAAATTTTCGTTAATTATGATTTGGCCAATTAATGGAATTCTTAGTATACCACACCATATATTGAAATTAAATTTAGCTCGATGGCAAGATTCTATTATTTATTATTAAATTTTTTCCACAGCAGCCCAAGATTCACTTTTTTATTTCAATTCTATTATAAATAACCAATTTCGTTAATTTTTCAATTAATAATAAAAATTTATTATTACTGTTTTATACCGTTGTAAAGCAAAAAAATCTCTATTCAAAATTATCATGGCTTATTATGTTAAGATATAAAAATATTTTTGAATACTTCTGCAAATTCACCATTAAAAAGTGTCATTAGAAAGTGCAAACCAGAATCTCGTATTTTGTCACATAATAAAGTTATCAGCAGAAAAAGAAAATCGCTAAATTAACATATCAGGCAATATCTAGTGACCTATGCATTCAATTGGAAAAACAAATACATGTTCAGACTACCCTACTAATGAGGCAACTTTCGTCTAATTTAACCAACTTCGTATCTCTTACGGTTCTCGAGATCCCAATGCATTCGTACCTTAAATGGGACACACTGTATATTGTGCATATGTTGCCAACCTCAAACATTGATGTGATCGTAAATAATACTTAAAACCGTGTTTTGTCCTCAATTTCTTCATCGGAATTAATTAGTTAATTTTTGCACATATTTTTTCATTTTACGTGGTTGCCAACACTGCATTGCTCAAAATTGATTTCCGAACTTTTAATGACGATTTTGGAGCACTTTAGTGCCGATTTCAAATAATAGTTATTTGTATATCAAGGCACTAAAGTATAATTTTTTATTACAAATATGGAATTTATCTGAGGCGATAGCCGAGGAGAATAAATCATAATGAGTAATAAAAAATACTTTACGCCGAGGTATACATTATATTATTTCCGAAATCATTAAATTATTAAATAAAACATAAGTAAATAGCATTATGTATTTGTAAAACATCAGCATCAGGATTGGCTGTGATAACAAAAGTACTGTCAAAGTGCCAAATTTTGTTATTATTTTTATATGTTCTTAGATATTTTCTGCATGTGATCTGCATTAAATCAGAAAAATTATTATCAAAAGTAAATAATAAATAAATTCTCCAATAGTGTTATAATAGTATATTATGATACAAATGTATAAGTAAGCTTTTAAAGCACGTACGACGAGTTTAAGAGCACGACGCGAAGCGGAGTGCTTTTAACGTCGTTAGTGCTTTAAAAGCACTTATACACGTGTGTCATACGCTATTTTTTATTATACCTGCATCATATTCTGGAAAAAACTGAAAAGCAACTTTTTGATTTTGATAATTTTGCGCGTGTGACGTTTGACGTATATGTTAACATGGAGTTTGGTTAGTATTTATTGTTTACGTTTACAGTTTTGGCAGATATTAACAGTAATTATTTGTGTTGTTGCTTAGCAACCTTTAAAGCACGTCGTGTTTTAATCTTGCGTTTATGAACGCTGTAGCGTGTTTTAAACACAGATTATGATGCAGGTATAATAAAAAATAATTTTTTGTTATTTTAGGTTTGTAATTCAAGTTATGTTAGCTAACTTCGCGTACCTAGTAATATCGTGTACTTTATTATCGATTTCGGAAAAACAATATTATTCTATTAATGAAAATATTTAAAAAAATCTATTAGTCGGGCAACCATGAATCTGGTGCAACCATATTATTTTATATTTAATTTTTGTTTTTTGTAAAGTTCAGTAAAGTAAAACAAACCATTTGTCCATTTAGTCGGGCTACTGTGTTCTTGACCCGGCCAAACATTAATTTTAAAATAACTAATAAAATAATTGTAAACAAACAAAATTTGTGATTAAACAATCGTAAGCAAACGATAAACAATACTATTTTGTAATAAAAATATTTAAAAAATTAATTGGTCGGGCAAACGTGAACCTGGTGCAACCATATTGTTTTATATTTAATTTGGGCTCGGGAGCAAAACAAACGTTTGAAAGTAGTAAACATATTTAAACAAACACTGTAGAACAAGTGAGTAAAGTTAAACAAACGATTTGACAATTTGGTCGGGCTAGTGAGAACCTGACCCGACCAAACATTATTTAAAAAAAAAATAGGTAAAATAATCGTAAACAAACAAAATTTATGATTAAATAAACGTAAACGAACGTTAAACAATACTATTCTGAAATAAAAATATCAAAAATTTTAATTGGTCGGGTCAGGTTTACGGACGTGGAGGCTATCGTTGGGCTCTGGTTAACTTTGTTTTGTACAGAGAAGTGTTTGTGTTTTGTACTTTTTTTGTTTATTTACAATAATTTCATTTAAAATGGACAAAATGTGCTATGTGCCAAAATGGTAAAAGCGGTTATGCGTCAAATAAAGAAAAATTACAATATTTAGTGCACTTAAGGATGAAATAGACTTAAATTTGTAGCGGAGAACAATTCCCAGAAAAGACAGAGTGCTCAGTTCATTTTATATGTGAAAAACATTTCAAGGCGGACGATGTTATTAAGGAATGAACTTGCGGAGCCACAAGTGTAATATATTAATATATTTTATTTTAAAATTAAGTTTACATACATTTGTAGGTACCATTGCAGGTGCACTTCTGACTGTTTTCTCAAATTGCTCCAGTTATTTAGATATAAAAACAAATTAAAAATCAGAAAAAATATTAAATGTGACATTGCACATAAGAAAAAAACCTATGATTAAATAACAAATTATTTAAATTTCTGCGTAAGCAGAGTGCCACACCCACAATGAGTAAAAGGCGTGATGATGTATTTATTTATTTTTATTTTAAATTTGGACAGTGGTATTAAATAACTAAATAAGATATTCAAGGGTTTTAATTTGATTATTTTTATTTTGTGCCCAGGAAAAATTTTTTAAATAAAAGAAAATAATTTGAATGATAAATTAAATAAATTAAACACGCCATCGATTAAAAAATTATTAATAATGCAGTGCCTTAAAATATACCAATAAACAAAGAAACAAGGCAGAAAATACAAATCAGACTGATTAATTATTTGTCTTCTACTCCATATTGTAGTAAACATACTGTTTACACATAATCTTTGGATTTGGTAACCCTGCTTTATTATATACTAACTACTTTATCTACATCTACATCTATGTTTAAGTTTAAGATAAATCTACACCTGGTTGTGGTGTCAAGTCGATTTCAAAAAGCTGACTCTTCAAATTTTAAAACAAACGAAAAGATGACGACTGAGCCAGAGAATGTTCTAGAAATTTGGATCTATTGCATAGTAAGCGTTCTCGTTATGAATAACAGTACGTGAACACCGAAATAAAAGAATTGACCACACTCAGGGTCCAAACGAAATTTAATGTGTTGTTATTCACAAGAGATCGTACGACAATAAACACAAGAAATATAAATCTAACAAAAATCTAAAATACATGAATTAGCAACAATAAGAATTATAGAATAATATACAAGTAACAATAATTAAATACTAAGTTTAAAGATTAATCTTATAAATTATATGACTTTAATACAATAAAAATGAAATCAGATTGGCACTATTCAATTTAATTTTTCTCTTCATTTAAGAGGAATTTGTTTGTTCCAAGAAAACATTTTTATCAATGTGATATCGAACAATGGGGTATGTGACCAATTTTTTTTTCTGACATTACATGATACTAGATACAAAAATAAAATACCCGTATTTTTTTAAATCAATTAATTGTTTATTGTTAACGAGAAATTAATTTTTAAAGATTTGGAGAGGGGATGTGAGACGTCACTGTGTCTTCTGAATAGGTATGGTACCAGAAAAAGACAGAGATACTGTAAAGGAAAGAAATAGATATAGATCAGCGGGCCAAGCGTACAGCGCAGTACAATATTTTCCTCGGCCACAGTGACGTCACATATCCCTTCTCCAAAACACAAAATTCCTAATAACATTATTATTACAAAATAATGTACAGTTTTTATTGTTGTAATAAGAAACTACAATGAAGAACATTCATATGCTATGGCGTATACATTGAAATTCGATTATGGTCACATACCCCATTACGGGTCAGAGCGAAAAATATGTTCACAGTGTTTATATTTAATTAATTAATTATAAAACAGAAAGTATAAATAAATGGGGTTTTTCACCATTTTTTTATTATTTTTTTTATGATTCTTTATCTATATTGAAGACTATCTACACTTTTAAAATGTCTTAATTGTTATTCATTAAGCCTCAATGATTTTTTAAAAAATGTTGTGACGTCATAGTAGCAGTGTTGCTGGATCTTAAATAATTTTGGTTACATAAATGTTAAATTTTATTGTAATAATAATAATAATAAAATAAGTAAAAATATATATGACTACAATTATTTACAATCTGTACTGTTTTAGATCCAGCAACACCTCTACTATGACGTCACAATATTTTTAAAAAAATCTTTGTGGTTTAATGAATAACAATTGAGACTTTTTAAAAGTGTAGATAGTCTTCAAAATAGATAGTTTCATAAAAAAAAATTAAAAAGATGGTGAAAGACCCCATCGTTCTCTAAATTTGGAAACCTATATACATATCTGTGTGTTCTGATTACTTCCTGGTTACTAATTTTCATCTAAGTTAGCTGGATATGTCATTATTTTCACATTAATTTATAAATAACATTGATTTCTGTTCGCCAATATTCAACAAAGAGATATTTGAAAACTGGGTTTGTACCATCAAATAAGTCCCTAATAGAAAACTTAACTTTTTCTATAATTTCACAGAAAATGTAACTAAATAAGTTTATAATTCGAACTAAGAATGCTAACGTTGTTGGGGGCCAAAGTTACTACTGTTTAATTTTAGCAGGCCGGATAAATAGGGAAGTGAATTATAACTATTAAAATTACGAACAACAGAATGAATAATGAGTTTTATTTATAACTAAGTTATCAGTAGAATGCTACAAGCGCGTTTTTCCAAATTGTTAATTTAGCATTTTGTAGTTCAATAACCGCGCTTGTAAGATACTGCAGATATCAATAGTAATTTAACACAAGTATTTCATGTTCAGAAAAATTCCATTGATATTTGTAGATAAAGCCGATGATGACAGAATCAACTTGATGACAGTAGATTTTAGTTGTTTAAAAAGGACAGTCTTCGTCAGTCAAAAATAGTTACGTTTTTAAATTCGGAGTAGTTCAGACGAAATCTCACGCCCTAGAACACTACAAGATGTAGCTAAATTGTAATATCGTTTGTTAAACGTTTTGGTAACTGTGTAGTAAAGTCATATATTTTAAATATATATAAATATTAATTTTTAAACTTGATAATTAATTGTTCTTACTTTTATGTTATTTTATTATTCTTAATATTGCTGATACATGTATTTTAGTTTTTTTGTGTGTGATTTATATTTCTTGTGTTTGCTGTCTCGTTTGCTGTCGCACGCTCCGTTGTGAATAACACATTAAATTTCGTTTGGACCCTGTGTGTGGTCAATTCTTTTAGTTCGGTGATCACGTACTGTTATTCATAACGAGAACGCTTACTATGCAATAAATCCAAACTTCTAGAACATTCTCTGGCTTAGTCGTCATCTTTTCGTTTGTTTTAAAATTTGTAGAGTCAGCTTTTTGAAGTCGACTTGACGCCCTGGAGAATATTCTAAAGTCAGTCACAGCCTAGCAGCCACCACAACCAGTTGTAGATTTATCTTAAACTTAAACTTAGATGTAGAGGTAGATAAAGTAGTTAGAATATAATAAATCCGGGTTACCGAATCCTACGAGTTTTATTTGATTCCAAACGTTTCCACGCAACAGTAGGACCTGACAACTACCGCTCGGCCGGGTCCCTACTGAAAGATTATGTGTAAACAGCAAGTTTACCACAACTGTAACTATGTAACATATTTATTCGTTCGCGTGAGAAATTAAATTTGGTCATTTCTTTTTTTATGCTATGCTATGTTATGTAAGGGAACTATAAATGCTCTTACGTACTTGCGTTGTATTTATATTTTCACTATGCTATGGTATGTAAACTATAAATTCAGCTTTATATATGTATTTGTTTGGCAACTTATTGTTTAGTTTGAATGTTTTAATATTTTATTAAAATAACCTTTTCATCGCCCTGAAAGTGAGTTTTTAGTATTTGTAGACATTTGCCGTTCAGCCCAGCACTGTTACAAAAAAAAAGTAGTTAGCACTTTAATTATCCCTAATCGGAGAAATTAAACTATGTCGCCGGTGTGGATATTCTTGTCGATAAAGTTCTTTTTCTAAGGGCCGGTATTTTCAACCTCAGATAAACTAGAGAATAAATTTATTAGTGGAATAAACAAAAAATATCGCATCAAAAGATGGCAGATAGAATAATAATTATTATTTAAACTATGATTTTGTTGCGATATTTTTTGTATATTCCATTGGTAAATTTATTCTCGTTTGTCGGTTGGAAATACCGATCCTGAGAAATAAATTATTTTTTATAATTAGGTAAGTAATTTATAAGGTATTACACTGAAACTTGCTGATAAAAAAGGTATTTACAATTAGTACTGATTATTGACAGATGACATTTACTGTGTTGCCGTTGCCGTCATGGCGTAATATTTTTTTTTTCCAATAAAGGATTATTAATGTGCTCGCCAATTTATTTTTTTATTAATGTAACACATGGATTATTTTACATGACCATAAAGCAAATTTGATGTATTTTTCAAATTTGTAAAAAAAATATAGTACGTTCCAGTTGAAATTTCAAAGTTGATATTAATTTCTAATAAACCGGAAATGATATCATAAATTTACATCAGCTATTAATTAGCTTATATGTTGTATAAATTATGTTCTGTGAAATAAATTGCTATGTTGATAAAAAACGAGATATTTGCTGAATCCATTTGAAAATAACATTAACATCCTATATACAAAGAAAATACCAGTATATCTAGAATACCAAAATCAAATATTCTTGAACACGTTAATAAGATAGTCCAAGAGATAAGAAGGTATATAAACTTGAGCCGTCAACAAAATGAACCAGTTTCAAGTGTATTGAACTATGCGACGACTTCAGTTAACTGTTACAGCTCTGCTGCTGTCTGTGCTCTCAACATCAGCCATTGAACTAACTGGATGTAAAGAAACCAAAGAAAATATTCAACACTTATCAAGAGAATATTTCACGAGGTATGACTTGAAAAACATAACTCGCATTAAATACGAACAGTGCGGAATAGAAACCATAACGAAAGATGCGTTTGAAGGTATGTCTAACCTCGAATTTCTACAAATTAGCTTTAATTCAATCAGAGCATTGGAACCTGGAATGTTTCTCAACAATAACAAACTGAAACACTTGAACATTGCTGGCAATGAATTGACAGAACTGCACGAAGACACTTTGAAAAATTTAGATAAACTAGAAGTTTTCGACGCTAAACGTAACAAACTAAAAGTTATTCCGAGAAATTTGTTTTCACCTGCGATAAATCTTAAAATTATTAATCTTTCGACCAATGAAATAACAACTATTCACGAAGATACTTTTAAGAACAATAACAAACTTATAAATATTTATTTGAGGGGTAATCAACTTTCTATGTTATCCACTGATGTTTTCAGACATTTACCCAACATTGTAGAATTGGATTTGTCAAAATGTCAACTTAATAACATTGAAAATATTTACTTACCCATCACGCTGAAATACTTATACATCTCAAGCAACGGCATCTCGAGTTTACCTGAAAACGTTTTTGAAAATCTTACCCAACTAGTTGTCCTTAATTTATTTCTTAACGATATAGAGGCAATCCCTGGGAAGCTTTTTGCCAACCTGCGTGTTTTAAAAACCCTAGACCTATCTTTCAATTCTATTTCATCGCTGGACGACAACACATTCGAACACAATACAGAACTAACCGAATTACTTTTGAGTAAAAATGGAATAACAAAACTACAAGCGGGACTTTTTAAAAATCTTAAAAAGCTCGGACAGGCTCAATTTTATTCTAACCAAATTCAAAGCATCGACGAAACAGCGTTTCCCGTGTTAACCGAACTTTACTCTATTGATCTTACCTTAAATCAATTACAAACATTAAATCCGAAAGTGATTAAAAATTTGCCAAAATTGGAACATTTGAAACTGGTCGGGAACCCCTGGCTGTGTAATTGTGAACTAACGGATCTTATTGAACTATGGAAGAAGCGATTCAATAACTTGCATTCTAAGCCATCTTGCGCAGCACCTCAACAGCTGGAGGGTGTTGGGTGGAGTGACTTGAACAAAGAAAGGATTTGTCCAGCAAAATAGGTTACGGTAAGTTTTTAAATTACTAAATTAATTAGGTGTGCCTGTCTAATTTGTTTGAGTCTTTACCTCGCACAATATATGGGTAAGGGTTTTGGGGTCCCTATAATACGATTTCACTATTTTCAAATTGATGTCTGAGTGCACTGTATATTTTTCGTCTATGATAACTCAAAATCTAATGAAAAATATGGTGTGGGCACCACACTATTTTCTTATACATATAAAACCTACTGATCACGTATGACTAGTTCCTTGCGTCTAACTTGAATTTGGCAATTAAATGACATACATGTTAAACCTGTTTAATTTTCTGTTCTTATTGTAACTATGAGTTTATTTTAAAATATTAAATAATAACTAATTATACAAATATTGCTTTTATAACATTTCAAGCGACACATATTTTTAACATTTCATAATTATTTGACATAGATGTTAAAAATTTTCTAGTTTTCCATTGTAACGTTGATTATTGAAATATATAATTAGAGACATGTACAAGAAAAGTGCAAATCACATATTACATAGGCAACGGGCATGGCAGGATTCGTTGATGCCGCTGCACTCGATAACGCAAATTAAGTCGCGGTCAATATAGTTGGATGGGTGACCGCTTTGCGAAAACCCATACCAGCGAACAGTGCGTGCCGTTGTCACACCACCGAAAACTAGGACCCGAGGAAAAAAAAAATGTAATTTATTGCTTTTTTGTCCAGTAAATTTCCTCTTCTTGTTTTTCAATTTCATTCAAAATCAACTCAGCTCTGCGTATTTTTGTTAAACTGATAAATTCTAAATTTAGTTATCGTATCTCGTTCGTGAGACATTGCGCACACGGACATCCATCCATCCATCCTAACACACAGACATCATTGAGAAATGGGTATTAATGTATACAGTGGACCTCAAATATGTATGTCCTAAAAATTCTCGTCAACGAAACTTTTTTTTGTACTGTTTTAAAGAGTATTGGGCGAGAGGTTATGCGTTGAAAATTTAGTTTTTAATATTGAATGAAATTATATAAGTAAATTAATTTTTTTACAGACTCTCTCCTCCGAAGAACATTGCTCAAATATCAGGAAATACGAATAACGAAGTACGAAGATGTTTTACTATTATTTAAAATATTATTTTGTTTTTTAATATTGGTGTGTCATGCTTTTAAGTGTTGACTTTATTTCTACAATATATGTTATTATTTTCGCATTACAATAATTTGTGTAGAAAGTTTTAATTTTGTGATTAATAGAAGGAAATCAATTATGTTAAAATAATTTAATTTGTTTAATCCTGCTAATAAAACACATTGTTTCTTATTTGGATACACAACTTGAAACCAGTCGTTTTGTCCACTCAAATTAGTACTATAGCAACCAGTCGTTGCCTTAATAGCATTGATTTTGCACTGTCGAAATTAGAAGAAAACTATAATAAAATTCATAACATTTATGTATTTATATGAATATTTGCTTTATAGTTTATAGCAATTATTAAAAACAGGAAGAGCCCTCGTACTTCCCCATCATCCACTAAAATGGGATAGGCGATGTGATGACCGTTACGTCATTAGTTTCCGATCTAATAATTAACAGTTGAGATTTGCAGTAAAAATTTTAGAATTTTGCGGATTAAAATATACGTAAATTTTAACAGGAATAAGTAAATAAAAAAATATTTGAATTTTAAGAATTACGGAGATGCATTTTTCGTGGCCTGAATAAGTTAAGAAAATAAGATACATGCACTCCCTTTCTATGTACGTTCTTCGTTCCAAGAGTGTACAAGGAACACTACAATTTTCTAGAGACAATGACTAGTACCACTTTTATTTGATGCATATTTTTATAAAATAATTTTAAAACGTTGTACAGCGCTAAAACCGAGCTCAAAACACTGCTCTTAAAACACCCAAAAACAGAGCTCGTGGTACCAGCCAATGTTTTCTGGCCCGTAATGACAAAAAACATTACCGAATATATAGAACGTGTAAAAGTTGTAATAAAATTAAGAAATGGAGTCGTTGGTACGACAGAAACCACCAGAAAGATCTTGGAGTATTGTCGCATCAGATTTATTTCATCTTAAAGGAAACGAATATCTACTGATAGCCGATGCTTACTCAGGATTTTTTGACTTTAGGCAACTGGATGTGACAAATAGCACCACTATTATCAAAGCCTAGAAAACATGGTTCGCAACATTTGGAATACCAGACACACTGCAAACCGACGGAGGTAAACACTATGGCAGTTATGAATTCAAAAAATTTACTAAGCAATGGCAATTCGAACACCGAATCTCAAGTTCATATTTTGTCAGATCCAGTGGTTTAGCCGAGAGGTATGTACAGGAATCAAAATATCTACTCAAAAAATGTTCAGAAAATAGCTGAAATATATATTTGGCTCTACTACACCACAGAAATACACCCAGACTTTATCTAGGATCACCGTGACGACTAATGTGAAAAAAAAACAAAACTTTAATACCTAGAAACGAAATTTTATATACTCCTAAATATGTAAGAAATTGAACAAAGAATTTGAGTAAGTTGAAGGACAAAGAAAAGAAATGCAGACAAGGGAAAAAAGAAAATTGAAGAATTCACAGAAGGTGAAGACATACTACTACGATCATAAAGATCATAAAAATTGGGTTCCAGCCAAGGTAATAAACCTAGAACAAGGACCACCCAGATCCTACTTTGTCCAAACTAACGATGGAACAATTTACCGCAGAAATTCGTGGCATCTGAAACATGTCACCAGCCAAGATTATCAAACTCGCCAAACATCGTATTAGATATAATATAAGTTTACAATATATTATTATTAATATATTTTAGTTTTAAAATCGTTTATAATGACATCAAAGTGCTATGCTGCATATCTATCCCGTTCTAAATTCTTTATACGTCTCTTATTATTCAGATGCCAGATTGTCAAAGTATCCAAATAGTTGGCAACTATTTAAAAGGTTTTTTGTTTTACTTTTAATTCCATATTATTTACCCAAAGTTGGGGTAAATAGCAACGTGGAAACGTGTCGGACTGTGGATCGTGAGATCCTCAGTTCGAATCCCACTGCCGACAGTTACAAATTTAAATTTACCCCTGTGGTTCCCCCTCCACTAACATCCTTGGGGGCTATGATTTGACGGCTGGTAACCGCACTTCATACGAAAAAATATATCACCTACCGAGATCTGCGTAAGCAGAGTGCCACACCCGTAATGGGTAAAAGGCGTGATGATATATTTATTTATATTTTATTTTTCCATATTATTTATTTCTAACTAATAAATATTACTTTAGGTCGACTCAACGAAATTAGAGAATTGTTTAATTACAAGTTAAAAAAATTATCAGTGATACCTACTTAAACAGTTGACTAAAATAATCTTTGTAATGAATTATCGAGTTAACTTTGTTTTTTTAATGAAATATCTAGAAGTGTGTTAATTTTGTTATTCATATTTTCATCATGTCAAGTTTGTACGTATTATTATGTTAAATAAAACCTTAGTTTGGAAGAATTAAAAGGTTTATTACACAACAATTTATTTAACATAATATTAATTTTAAAATATGGAACGATATTTCAAGCCTGACAAATTTGAATTAGAACATACATCAAATAATGCAGGATCTCAATGGACTCATTGGAAAAGAACTTTCGAAAGCTTTTTAACCGTCATTAAGGCTACAGATGAAGATAAGTTAACATTACTTTTTAACCATATCAGTTACTCTCTTTATGAATTAATAAATGAATGTACTACCTATTCTGAAGCTATACAGAAATTTGATGCCTATATAATAAACCCAAGAATGAAATTTATGCAAGACATAGTCTTATAACTCGGCGACAACAAAATAATGAATATCTAGAAGTCTGTTAATTTTGTTTATTATTCATATTTTCATCATGTCAAGATTGTACGTATTATTATGTTAAATAAAACCTTAGTTTGGAAGAATTAAAAGGTTTATTACACAACAATCTTACAATTTAATCATGTCTTATTCTGAAATAAATGGAATTCATTTTACGTACGTACCACGAAAAGTTATTTTAATTCCATTTAAATAGTTGTGTAACATGGTGATACAATCATATTCAAGATCGAGCAACCCTGGGCGGACGCGTTGGAGATAGCTCGTCACCTGGAGATCATCGCCTCCGCCGCCGAGATAAAGCTGCCAGCAATTAATTTTTTGTTTACTATTTTAGTCGCGGTATCTTCGACGGTTGGAGACGATACTCTGCTAACAGATATTGTATATGACTGACATCACCATATTGTGTATATTTCATTGGTCTTTTGTCTCCAGTGAGTTATACAAATTACTACCCCAGTCTAGCCAAGCTCAGTCAGTTCATTTTCGTTTCTCTTAGCAGAAATACGTGTGCGGTTAGTTATTTGGTGCTTGCTTAATAATTTGTTATCTTTTATTTTTATTATATTTTCTAGCTTTATATTTGAAAACTATTGTGTTCCTTCAAATTACACTTAATATATATTTTAATAATTTTTATTTAGTTGTTATAATTCAAAACACCCTTCCCACTTTTATAATAGTAACAGCAACACAACAGCCAGCCAACCAGATCGCAGTCAAGGTAAGGGAAGAAATCTAATTAATTTACTTCAAATTAAAAATTATAATCTGATGTGGCCAGCACATAACCTCACGCCCAATACTACTTTTAAACGGTTCAAAATAGTATTTGATGATACAGAAACATACCTTCTTATTAGTTTATTTTCTTTATATTTGAGAATTTTAATGTTCTTTTGTATATTTATTTAATTTTATGACATATATTTCACTAAGAAAACAGCTTTACAATGACATATGTCGCATTTCGTATAAAATTGAAAATTTTTAAATGTTTTCATGGTGTACTAGGAATGCAAGATTTGTAAAATCTAATTTCTTTATATTTTATTATCTCTAAATCTAAAGGAAATTAATAAAATTAGTGTAATCAAACCACATGTAAAATTAAATATTCTTCAATTTTCAAAATAACATAAATTGTTGAAAAAGGAAATTTAACCGTGTTTTTCACGAAAATCTGGGGCTTCAAGTAAACTGCTACTTCCGGTTGACCAATTTTATCCAAAATCTAATCAGCTCTTCATTTAAATATAAGAAGCAATAATTCACAAAATTGTATTTTTTGGTCACTTCGAAATTTTAAATGGGATCCCCCAGATTTTATTGCAGATTCGGATTCAGTGATGTAAAAAATCAAGCTTTTATCCAACAATTTTTTCGGTCCGCGAAAGATGGCGCTACAATTATTAAACTTTATCACCACAAATTGATTAATTATCTACATTATTTAGGTAAATCCGACATTGATTATTTCTTTCACTTCCGTTTAATGGTAGAGGGGGGGGGGGTATCAATACGATTAACCCTAAATTTACAATTTTCAAAAGGTTAACACGCCTTTAATTTATTTTTCAAATCTGACCTTGAAAATCCTCAGAAATGGAAAAAAAACTGTTTTTTGCAATTGAAGCACCATTTTTCGCAGACCGAAAAAATTTTTTGGATAAAAGCTTGATATTTTACATCACTGAATCCGAATCTGCAATAAAAATGGGTTGTTCCCATTTAAAATTCCCCCCCTCCATTGAGGGGGGGGGGGTAGAAAACTCTCATTTGGTGTCATTTAATAGAACATTTAAAAATATTTTGGACGTATTTTGTTGTTTCTCAATCCGTATTGTTGTTCGCAAAATAATCGGGGGGTACGGGTGGTCTGGAACACCCTATATATCTATATATACACAAAATAATTAATTTGAATATTCTTCAGTGTCCGTGGAATCACTGTCGTCATTTAAATTTATTATAAATTTTTCCATTACATCGTGCATAAAAAAATCTAAATTGAACATTTTTTCTTCAGTTTTAATAATATGTTCTACACATTTTTTTGAAATTTTCCGCAGTAAAATTACGAATTGCCTTCTCTAATAAATAATTACTGACATCATTAATTTTGAATGTTTTGTTTGTTTCAATTCGCGGCAAACGAAGAACAGTTTTATTACATTTTTCACCCATGTCGTCAACAATGTAATCGTTGAATTTATTTTTATTTTGTTTATATATACAGGCTGGTCCATCGGTCTGTATTTTTTATTTTATTCGATTATTATAAATATTATCGAAATTTTTTTCAGACAAAGTTTATTTTACAATAGAATGCCCATGTATCTGCAGTATAAGTTTTGCTACCGGGTGCTCCATTTTCGCGCAATGGTATGCAACTTAGTATTTTTGAATGGAGCACCCTATATATTTTTACAATATTTTAAAGATCTTATGTTTCTCTTTAAATAAGTTCTTATTCACTATAGTACTAAAATGTTTAGTACAGGAACTATTCACGTTTATATGATTCAATAATCACACAGTAAATATGCCATATAATTGTGTGGGAATGTTTAAACAATCAGATTAGTTGCTGCCAGATCTTCAATCATTATTATTTACTATTTTCACTTTATTATTATTTATTAGTTTATTGAATTCATGTTCAATTCGAACATTTTTGATAAAATTTATTGTTTTTAATTTCATGGCATACTTTCTGTGTGTTTCTTCATAAATAAAAACGTGAATAGTTTCTGTACTGATCATTTTAGGACTATAATGAATAAGAACTATTTTAAAGAGAAACAAAAGATCTTTCAAATTTAGCAAAAATATATAGGGTGTTCTATTTAAAATTATAAAGTTGAATATCATTGTGAGGAAATGGAACACCCGGTAGAAAAACTTATACTGCAGATACATGGGCATTTTATTGTAAAATAAACTTTGTCTGAAAAAAAATTCGGTAATATTTATAATAATCGAATAAAATTAAAAATACAGACCGATGGACCATCCTCTATATATATATATATATATCTAATAATTCAGCTATATTGAATGGTTTTTGAATTTAGCCAGTCTTTAATGTCTTGCTTCTTCCAAACACTTGTTGGGAGTTTTTCTAATTTCCTGGAATGATAAGGGACATTATCGATGACAATAACACTGTTATTTTCTAATTTTGTCAAACATAAATGGTAAATAATTTTTCTGTGGCCGTTTTAATCGTTGACTGTCAACGGACTCACATGAAACTTTTAACTCACTTCCACTACTAACATTCATACTGAAGCTTACAAAATTAATTGAAAGTGGTGGTGCAAGTGGAAGTTCTAAGAGGTTAAAAAAACCAACGTATGAAAATGTAGACAAAGCTGTATTAGAATGGTTTAAATCGGCGAGAAGGCAGAATTTTCCTATATCCGGAGGGTTAATTAAAGAAAAAGCGTTGGAATTTAGTCAAAAACTGGGACAACCAAACTTTAAGGCAAGCACTGGTTGGCTAGATAATTGGAAACGAAGGTATGTACATACATATAATAAAAAGTGTGTAATTAGGTTTTAAAGTTCACTTTTTTATGTTTAAGATGTGGCATATGTCATAAAAAGGCATGTGGAGAAAGCAGTGATGTGAGTGACGAAGATTGTACTAAATGGAAACGTGATGTTTTGCCCAATTTATTAGAAGGTTATCAAGCACGGGACGTATTTAATGCAGATGAGACTGGATTATTTTTTAAATGTCTCCCAGATAGTACCTTAACTTTTAAAAACCAGAAGTGCCACGGAGGAAAGCACAGCAAACAGAGAGTTACATTGATGCTTGGCGCAAACATGGATGGATCAGAAAAATTGAAATTGGTTTTGATAGGTAAAAGTAAGCAACCTCGCAGCTTTCGAGGTGTTAAGTGGTTGCCCCTTGACTATAAAGCAAATTCAAAGGCGTGGATGACAGGAACACTTTTTGAAGAATGGCTTTTAAAATTAGATAAACAATTTGGAAACATCGGACGAAAAATTATTCTTTTCATTGACAACTGCCCGGCCCATCCTAAAGACATCCAACAAAAATTAAAATTTATCAAACTTGCTTTTTTTCCCCTAATATGACATCTAAATTGCAACCACTTGATCAAGGTGTCATACAAAGTGTAAAATGTCATTATCGCCGCAGAATTTTGAAAAAAGCTATCAAATGTTTTGAAGAAAACAAACAAACTAACATTACTGTGTTGATGATATAACCAAAACATGGAATATCGACGTTAAGCCTGAGACAATTTCTAATTGTTTTAAAAAAGCCGGCTTTGGTCAGTATTCTGAGTGGGACGAAGATGATGAAATTCCTTTGATTTTTATAAGTGAACGTATGAATGAAAAACGTGAGGATGAAATTCAATTGCAATTGGAATATGAAGCTTGGAAAAATGTCAAAATTATACCAGAAGGTATCACCTTACATGATTTTATACATGTGGATGATGATATTGTTACTTCGGAGTTTCCCACAGATGAAGATATTGTCGAGCTATACAAATCTGAATCCCAATCTGTAGAGCTCGACAATACAGATGACAGCGAAATTGATATGATGGAGGATGTTTTGCAGCAACCACCTTCAAACGAGTTGGTTGAAAATTCGTTGAGCATTTTACGTTCGTATTTAAAAACCAATGAACATACAACCAATTGCCTGTATAATGGTTTAAATAAAATTTAAGCTTTTTTTATTGAAAATCAAAATAAAAAATTCTCTCGTCAGTTACAAATAACTGACTTTGTTACACTAAAATAATGTTTATAATAACTTTGATCTGTATACATATATCAATATGTATATATCATAAATGATTTTTATTCGAATAAATACATACATACATAAACAATATTTAAACATATGCATTTTATTTAATAACTCGAAGTCTTGATAACTGGAACTTTTTTTGTGGCGTCATGGTTTGAGTTATCGAAGTTCGACTGTATGTGTGTGTGTGTGTGTGTGTGTGTGTGTGTGTGTGTGTGTGTGTGCGCGTGTGCGTGTGCGTGTGCGTGTGTATGTGCGTGCGTGTGCGTGTGTGCGTGTGCGTGTGTGCGTGCGCGTGTGCGTGTGTGTGTGTGTGTGGCAATTTTTTCGTCTCGCATAACTCACTATAATACCAAAAAAATACAATTTTGTGAATTATTGCTTCTTATATTTAAATGAAGAGCTGATTACATTTTGGATAAAATTGGTCAATCGGAAGTAGCAGTTTACTTGAAGCCCTTAACAGTTTTGCGTGAAAAACACGGTTAAATATCCTTTCTCAACAATTTATATTATTTTGAAAGTTGAAGAATATTTAATTTTACGTGTGTTTTGATTACACTATTTTTTAAAACTCCCTTAAAATTTCTACTTACTAACATTGATTTTAGGTTTGAAAATTCTTTCAATAATTGCAGTTATTTATCAAATCATTTATTTATCTTTTACTCTAATATGCAACACCCAGATCTATCTGAAATTTAATAAAAATTAATTGTTAATTATTTATTATTAATATTTATTAATAACATTCCCGATATAAAGAATAATTTGAATAATATAACATTCATCTTGAAATCCAAAATTATATTTGTCAATATGAAGTTGTTCTTCGAAAATGATAATAATTTGCTATCATAATATATTTATTTACAAATTTGTGTCCTTTATCCTTATAATTGATTGATATAATCTTAATTTTTAGACAGTTATTTTCCTGGATTTATTGTTTGGTTAATCTTATCCACCATTAAATTGGATAGTTCACTACAGTCACAAAATAGAAAATAAGTCGTTTATTTTATGACTAGACCCAAAAACATTGAACTAGATGTAATAGAAATTTACAAAATATTATTAATTATTAAGATATTTGAGTGTTAAAGACCTGTACAATGACGTCAAAGTATTATGGCGCATATCTATCCTATTCTAAATTATTTGTACTTCTCTTATTATTGAGCTGTCAGATTGTCCAAGTGTCCAAATAGTTGGCAACTAATTTAAAGGTTATGTATTTCTAACTAATAAATATTACTTTGGGTGGACTCAACGAAATAAAAGACTTGTTGAATGACATGGGTTATCAAAATGTATTAAACATTTGACTAAAATAATCTTACAGTTTATTCATGTTTCTTCCAGAAATAAAACAGGAATTCATGTATATTTTAATTATTTACCATGAAAAGTTATTTTAATTCCATTTAAATAATTTTATAAACTATTGTTATGCGACTTCAATTATTTACCATCTCTACTGTTTCAGATACACCAACAACTCTACAATGACGTCACAACATTTAAAAAATATCATTGTGGCTTAATGAATACCAATTAAGACTTTTTAAAAGTGCAGACTTCGATTTAAATATATAGGTATTGGGATCTGACATAGGGGTGTGGCCTATCCAAGATGGCGTCAATTAGGGGAAAGACTCGAATGTGAAAGTAGTGTTCGCGTATAATATATAAAAAATATGAGTCTCACGATTAATAATATTTTATATATTTGACAATTGATTAAATGCGGGAAAAAATGAAATGAAAGTGACGGTGGCTGTGGGTGTAGTGGCTTTCTGTATGTCAACGTCGAATTTACGAGGTGATCCCCATCAAATTAATAGTAAAATTGCAGGAGATGAACAAGTGATGAGTGTTGTTTGTTCCTGCATGGCTGGTTTTGGGTGCAAAATGTGAAAACTGCATTGCTACGTTGTTGTACTGTTATAGGTTAGTTGTACGTTTCTTGATCTAAATCAACTAAATAAACAAATAACTAAAAATGAACCAACATAAGGAACATTAATATGAATACAGATTTAATTTAATTTATGAACTTCATTAAATACACAGTGAAAAAATTTCGGAGCAAATTCGTATTATAATGTAGCACGGCGGCTGAGACTGAAACTTAAGGGTTGACAAATAAACAAAACACAAACACTTTTAAAGGTGATAAAAGAATTATTTAATGAAATGATAAAACGGTGAATTTAACAATTTTAGAAACAAATACAAATAGTAACAACGACGACAACGTATGAATATGTTAACTTAGTTGCAATTACCAAAACATATTTATCAAACAAAATTACTCAAATTCTACATTTTTGTAGAGCACTGCAGACGTGCCAAGACGTCTGCTCTGTTTAAAAACCAAAAGCTAACTCCTTTCTTGTGCTAGCCAAACTACCCATCTACCCCACAAGCGGGTACGCGGGGCAGGGAAGGAAACGTTTCCCACAAAACTAGCACAAAAATTCCCTAAAAACTAAAACCTAATCTAGGGTTACCAGACCTCTTCGTAAATCTGTCAACCCCAGATGGCGTGTCAAGCCGATATTACAGAATATTTGCCGCGATAAACTTAAATGACTATTAATGATAACTAAAATTCTAACACACATGTGAAGTAATAAATTAAACTCAAGAACTCCTGTCAAGGCGATTTTCGATGCGTTCAAGGCCCAACGCAGTTTGAAACTTGATATTTTAAAATCGTTTTGACAGTAAAAACAATAAATCGTATTCTGAATGTTCGCCTTGTTACAATAATATGTTGTCAGGAGAGAGAATATGCATATAATATTTAGATCGTAGTAGCAACAGTTATTTAATACAATTCAGAAACAATGTTTTGTTTAACTTCAACAGAATTTGCGTATCATGTGTCAGTTGCGAATCTAAATTAAAACGTTTTAATTGCTACACAACCTCGGTTTTAAAGTTATAAAACACAAAATTTGTAATAATTTTGTTAATACAAATGATTTTTTGGTGCATTTTGTGCAGATGGCGGATTTTGTAGACAGTTTAACAGACGCCGAACTCAGAACAAAATTGGCAGAATATGGATTCCCTGTTGTTCCAATTACTACAACTACTGGAAAAGTGATGGTGAAGAATCTAAAAATGCTGATTAAGAATAAAAATAAAATCAATTCAGAAGGTCGCAGGTATGAAATATTTCCTTATTTGTTCTAACATTTAAAACACAATTTTGCTGCTCCAATTTCAACAAGAACTTCTGCTTTATCTTTTCTGATATTTTATACTAAACTCGATTGAAGTTTTTTTTTTATAAAAGTTGTTCTTAATTTAACATTATTTAATACGTAAGACATTTTGGGTGAAAATATTTTTCTGAATTAATTATTGATATCAATTTAAATAACGTGTTGTTAAATATAAAATTTGACAAGCTTCTGCAAGTCTAGTGAAAATGCTATTTTTGCTGATCAAATATATTGACTGTATTTTGTTGCTACATTGGCAAAACTTCCTTTGAAGATTGTTTATTTTCTACTAACTTTAAAACAATAGTTATTTATGTATCAAGGCACTGGAGTTGAAAATTTTATCCCGAATATGGAAAATAAACCATGTGAGTGATACAAAGGAACTTCAGTACCGCGGTACATATTCAATTTTATTTGAAATCTAAAATTATAAAAAACTGTAAAAGCAATATTATATTCCCAGATATGGCACGGACTAGTAACGTTCCTATTCAATTGTAACATCTAGATAACAATAGATATAACAAATAATATTTTCTTAATGTCCACTAGACTCCCCAAGTTTTACAATTCAATATTCAAAATATTCCAGTGTGTGAAAAAACTTTACACTTCAGATTTTACTCCATACTCTTTTTATATCGCCAAAATTGCAGAATTTATTTTGTTTAACTTTTACCAGTACTGATTCATTGTAGAAGATTACTAAAAATTGCAGTTATTTCTCCGGTTTCCACTCTAGTTGGGTTTTTTCTACTAGCAAACCATACCCAATGCAATATTTAAAAACTGTGCCTATGCGTGTGCGTTTGCATGTGAGTGTGTGTAAACTGATTCCTTTCTTGCAGTTTGATACTTATACGGTACACCCTACATATTTTTCATTACATTTTAATTTCACTTATATCACATCAGAACACTGCAGCTAAAATAATTCCACACGTTCAGTACAATACCACACTAACTTTAATGTGCTACACGCCGTACACTGCTAACTAGATTCAGAACATATGCAATCTATTGGTAGGTATTTTCCCTACGTACGTTCATTACAGCGGCTCGTAGAACCCTACAAACATACAAAATACCAGCAGACAAATATTTAATTAAATTAAGTACATAAATTTTATTTCCAGATTAAAAATGCATATGTGTGGTTATATTATGATTGGGTGTATTTACCAGCTCTGGAAGAAATATCAAGAAAATATTTCCCTCCAAACACACCAACAATAAAAGAAATAGCGCGGAACACAGAAGGATTATTAGTAAATTACATGAGTGAAATGGGCTACGTGCGGCCCACCACACCTAATGTGTTGGAAATAGGCGGACTCCACTGCAAACCTCCGAGTCCTCTTCCAGCTGACTTGGAGCAGTTCGCCTCCGCTTCTGAAGAACACGGAGTTATTTACTTTAGTCTAGGATCAACTGTTACTGACTTGGCGTTATCTGTACATATTAAAACAGCTATGCAGAATGTATTTAAGCAAATGCCTCAAAGAATCCTTTGGAAATTAGAGGAAGCTCCGCCACATTTGCCGGGCAATATTAAAATCTCTAAATGGTTTCCACAACAAAATATTCTAGGTACATTGAAAATTTAAGTTATTTGCTTTTTTCAGTAATACTATTGCTTTAAATACTTTATTTTAATGTTGATCTAATAAGCCTCAATATTTGAATAATGTATTCTGCAGGTCACAATAAAACAAAACTCTTCATAACGCAGGGAGGTATTTTATCTCTACAAGAAGCAGCGTACCACGGCGTACCGGTTCTAATTTTACCTCTAATATGTGATCAGTTTACAAATGGTCATCTAGTTGAGAAAAAAGGTTACGGGAAAATGATAAAATTAAATAAATTTAATGAAGAAGAATTTTACTACAGCATTAAAGAATTAATAAATAATCCCAAGTATTAAATAATATTAATATCTTCATCATTTTATAGTAGAGTATACACATGATTTTTTTTTTTCAGATATAAATACTCTGCCAGATTGGTGTCATCTTCTATAAAAGATCAACCTATAAGTACCGCGACAAAATTGAAACACTGGGTTAATTACATTATACAGCATAGGGATACCTCTCCATTTCAACCTCTAACAAAGGAACTTTCTTATGTACAACTAATGGAACTAGATATTATTTTAGCAATAGTTGTTATAATTATATTTTCACTAGCAAGTTTCATTGGGGCCTGCCTGTATTTATACAAAATATTTAAAAGTAGTATAGCTTATAAATTTATGTCAAAAACTAAATTATCATGATTCCAAGGGGTAATCAAGATAAATGAAAAAATGAGTGGAGCGAGAAATGAGAATGACAGTGTCAAAAAATGTGTGGCGAACAGCAAACTCACCCGTCACATTATAAATTGCTTGTTGTTGAAGGTTTTCACCATTTAATTAATTTTTTGTTTGTTTTATTTTCACATTTTTGTTTGATTGATTTAACTTTAATAAATATGAAGTTCGCCTAAAGAATTATTTTCATTCCTTCACTCATAAAAATAACTTCTTGTTTCAAGAAAATTTTCAGTTTTCCTTTTGTATGCATTCGTTAAAGAAAATTTTATTTCTTACAAAATGATTAGGTTCTATACAAAAAAAAAAATTTTTTTTGAATATAAATTTTATTTATCTTGAAACAGTATGAAAATATTTTAAATTTAGTTTTTAAAAATAATGAAAAACCAGTCGTTTTAATTATAAACAAAACGTTTTTATTAAAAACGATATCATTTTGAATTAAAACTACTCCTATTCAAACTACTTCGTCCCCATAACGAGTCCCAGTTGAATACAAGAATGTTTATTAAACCTACATAAGTTTTCAGTGAAAATGAAATCAGATTGACACTATTCAAATCAATTTTTCTCTTCATTTAAGAGGAATCTGTTTCTTCCAAGGAAACATTTTTATAAGTGTTATAAGATAAACTAGGACGATGCCAGTATTTCACCACCCTGGACTTAGCATCCGGCTTCCACCAGATTTAAATGATTGAAACAGACGTAGAAAAACCAGAATTCAATACAGAAGATGGGCACTACGAATTTCTACGTATGCCCTTTGGCTTAAAAAATGCCTCCGCTACTTTCCAGAGCGTAATGGATAATATTCTAAGAGGTTTAACTGATAATAAATGCTTGGTTTACCTAGAGGATATTATTATATTTAGTACTAGCCTTCAGAAACACATTAATAATTTAAAATTAGTTTTCGATCGATTGAGAAAATCAAATTTCAAAATTCAATTAGATAAATTAGAATTTTTACAGAAAGTAGTAGCCTAGTTAGGTCAAATCCTGATAAAATAACAGCTATTCAAATTTCTGAAAACCCCGAAACAAATAAAAAGTTTTTAGGTCTCCTTGGCTATTATAGAAAATTCATAAAAGACTGCTCGAATCACTGAACCCCTTATCAAATGCCTAAAAAAAGACGCAACTATGAACATTGTTTACCCTAACTATATTAAATATTTTAAGACCTGTAAAAATTTCTAAACAAATGAACCAATCTTACAATATCCTGAATTCACGAAAGAATTCAACTTCACCGGCGACGCAAGCAATGTTGCGATTGGCGCTGCGTTATCGCAAGCCTTGGTAATGACCTTCCCGTTGCATATGCAAGTAGAACTTTAAATACTACCGAAATGAATTACTCCACAACAGTGAAAGAACTCGTATTCATTGTTTGGGCGACACAATACTTCCGGCCCTATATTTTTGGAAGGAAATTTAAACTTTATGCAGATCATGAACTTCACAATGGCTATTTTCATTAAAACAGTGCAGTCAAAAATTAATTACATGGCGTTTGAAGTTGGACGAATTCGATTAAGAAATTATATATAAAAACAGCAAATTAAATACAAATGCCGACGCTTTAAGCCGTTTCCACAAATTAATGGAACAGCTATTCAAATTTTTTTTAGAAAATATAGAAACAGAATCACCTTTTGCTCAGTATCAAATGTATTTAGATAGTAAACAAACTAACTTACCTAGTGATTACAATTTTTTTTAAATAGAAGGCGATCTTTTAACGCACCTCACGATGAGAATCTTGCTCATTGTGTTAGCAAAGATTTGGAAATGTTTCGTGGTATCACCAAACAATTTAGAGAAAAAATTCAAAATTTACATAAATTAGGTAAAAGCTCAAAACCCTAAATTATATAATTTTGTTTAGGTACTTAAAAAGTTAAACCAGATTTGTAATTTGTTTAATATCAAAAATTTACCATTATAATATAATATAAGCCACCAAATTAAGTTATGTTTTATACTCTTTTAAATTTAAAAATATTTTGTCAAAAACAGAAAATAAATAAATTAAGTATTCCAAAATTAAGATGTGGTAAAGATTTATTACAATAGTCAAATGTAAAATCAATGTTACAATTTATTTTCAAAAATACTGATATAATGTCATCGTTCATAAAAAACCAATTGACAATAAAATTCCAGACTACGAACTCAATGCGAACGAAACTAATAATTGTGACGCATTCTTTAAATATATGGATGACTTTAATCAACAATTTGCAACAGACTAAAAAAAATTATCAGAACAACGAGTAGAGTAGAAATAGACAAGAGAACGCAAGTTAAAGACGACGATAGTAACAATACCATACAGTCAAATTTAGAAAATACAATTATTGGCATACCAATGATTGAAAGTGCAGTAAATTATGGAAAAAATCAAATTATAATATGGGAAATAGAACATAGTCCCAGTGATCCCAAAATTTAAAAAATTCATGAGAAGAAACAAAGATTCTTAGTACAATTTTCTAAAACAAACAGAAATGATCAAATTTATTAAAGAATTTATTGTACCCATTGTTTAATATCGCTTATATTTTGAAAATGAGTTATGTGAAAAATTCAGTAAAGTACTTCAAACGTACTTTAAAAATTCTAGCATAAAATTTGTAAAGTGTACAAGAATGTTGACAGACGAATACGACGAAGACGAAGTGATTCAATTAATTCAAAACCATCGCAAAGGAAAACTAATCACCACGGACTTGACGATACACTAGCACGAATCAAACAACAATATTACTAGCCAAAACAGAGAACACTTATTCAATCTTATATAAATAACTGTATAATTTGTAAACTAACTAAATACGACAGAAAACCATTAAAATTGAATTTTAATATTATTCCCACAGCTACGAAACCCTTTGAAATTATTCACGTAGATAGTATTTCATTAGAAAAAGCAAAATTTCTTAAAGTAGCATACAGGCATACAGGTTAAATTCAGCACAAGGGATTAAAATTGTAAACAATTTAATAAAATTCTTTACTCACTACGGTATACCAGACATAATTATTTCAGACAACGGTTTGAAATTTAAAAACTTTTTAGTTAGAGAATTATTAGAATTATGCAAAGTAAAGATCCATTTCGTTGGTTCACAACATCCCGAATCCAACGGCATCATTGAGAGATTTCACATAAGGTTGTTTATCAATCAAGACAAATATAAGAAAGAAGCTATAGAGACAAAAGTAAACTATGCGCTTTTAGCCTACAATAACATAATACATTCCGTTACTAAATTGAAACCATTTGAAATAACACTTGGTCAACTAGACACAAATTCCCCATTTAATATTGACATTGATAAACAATTAGTAAATAATTATATATCTCATCATAAAGATAAAATGAAATTATTATATAAAAAAATAAATGAAAAATTACAACACCATAAAGAGAAAATTATAAATAAACGAAATGAAGATCGCGACGAACTACCGGAAATTCCAGAACGAGTATCTGTTAATAACCGTCAAAAACAACAAAAAACACGGAACAAATATAAAACCGAAATAGTTAAAAGCGTAAACCCAAAATTAAAAACCGCTAAAATAAATGTAAGATACGGTAATACAGCTGAGATTATTCACTATCTAATATTAAAAAACCTAAAAAAAATAATTAACAAATTTAAAAATCTTCCAGGTTGTTCGGGTTCTGCTATGGATCCGAAATAATAAGCATAACGGAAAACAGAGGCATTCTGCCAATAAACTTGGGACCTGCAAAATTAGAAAAACTTCAACACACATTTGTACACTACTACGACCTAAACCCACTCTTAAATGAATTCAACAATTTAATCTTTTAAAATTAAACGTGGCTAATAAAACCATGCAATTAACTGAATTTGAAAATAATAATAAAATCTTGAAATATGTTCGTGCAACATTGTCGAAAAATTAAATCGAATGACACTTTATTCAAAATTAAAGAGCAAACGCGGCCTTATAGATGGCCTGCGGACCATATTTAAACAAATAACAGGAAATTTGGACGCAGTAGATGGCAAAAGATATAATCAAATTTTGAAACATTTAGAAGAAAATCAATATCACCTCGAAAATCAATTAAAACTGGCATATTCTGTTAATAATAAATTAATTAGAAATTATAATTCAACGATTGAAAACATCAGACATAATGAGTCTATTTTAGAAGGAAAACTTGAACATTTGAATAAATTATTAAACTTCAATCTTAAAATGAATGAAATTATTTTTGTAAAAAACCTGTATAACTAATTAAAAACACTTTATAGTACAATCTTGAATATTGTTCAAGATATTGAAAACTCAATAACATTTTTTAAGATGAGAACATTGCATCCCTCTATTATAAATCTTGAACAACTGTTATCAGAATTATATAGAATATCCCATTACTATCAAGGACAGCTACTTTTTGAACCAAAATTAGAAAATATGTTAGATTATAAGTCACTTTTCAAAGTAAATTGCAAAATTGAAAACGCACAGATAATTAATGTTATTTCAATCCCAATAAATTTTGAGAAGGATTTTTATTTATATTATTTGCATCCATTACCCACTAGATATGAGTCAGAATTCGTCACTGCAATACCTGACGTAAATTACTTTTTAAATTCAAAAGATAATGAAATATAGCCTCTAAGTTGCATTTATACTAAAAACGGAGACCCGTGCCCAAATGAGTTTCACGCTCATTACAACTCGTCCTGTGGAGAAGACATCCTGCTCCAAGGAAACTCAAGTCAATGTCATTTCACAAAATTAGAGATCAGCAAAAACCACATCGAAATTATTCCTGAAATTAACCAATACTTGGGAATATTTGCAGAAGAAGAAAGAATCACGGTCCAGTGCCCAGATAATACAAATATTTAAACATTAGTGAGTGTATACTTAATAAAAAGAAACAAGTGTGTGATTATATTTAAACAAAAGTATTAAATTACTTGCAGAGAATATCCGAAACCCCTTTAATATTGCCTAAATTAAATTTTAAACTCAGTGAAAATAAAATATCAAATATAACCATTGAGCTAAAGAAAATTAAACTTGAAGACATCCTAATTCACAGTCGTACAATAATCGAACACATCGGTTTAACGAGATACTATTCACCTAATATTTGGAAAATGTTATTGTACTGTGGAATAGTTATGATAATTATTTATGTTTCATGTAAACGTTTATCCTTAAAATTGGGTAAACGATATCAACAAAACCACCAAGCCGATCAAGAAGAATCGCAACTTCCTGGAGGAGCTTTGTTCTAAGGAGGGAGAACATGGGAACCTGCACCGTCAGCACTGGCCCACGGTACAATACGACACCCATTTATGAAGAGTTAGATTAGATTGTGGTTTAGTAGAATATTTAATATTGTATTGAAAGACCGAAAAATAGATGGAAAGAGCAAGTAGAAGAAGACATCAGGACAATGAAGATAGAGCAGTGGAAAAAGCAAATCAGACAAGAATTAATGGAGACCTCAGAAAATAGGGACAAAGCAAAATGAGGACTAATCCACCTTAACAAATGGATTTTCGTGTTCTGTAGAGCTGTCATTTTACAAGAAATCTATCAGCTTATTATTATTATATTACCTCACTGAGTGGAATAATATGTTAGATTACTCCACTAAAAGGATGGGAATAATATGTCTATTATTATATCTGTTGCGTCGATAAATAAAAATTTACTTACAGTGGTAGTAGCAGTATTTGAAACATTATTTAATAGGTAAACCCTTTTCAGTGATGTGCTCTCAACGTGTTGAGTCAACTTCCTGTTTCTTCGTGGAAACAGTGGTAAGTTTTTACTGTAGCCATTTTACAGGTCCCTTTGAAGGACGATCGAATTATTTCGCTGGCTGATGATGTTTGATACCGATATTGAAACACTTAAAAGTAAGTGTTGAAGAATATGATTTACAAATCATTTAGATTTGTATTTTTATATATAAATGTTATATTTTAGTATCATTTAGGTTTTGTTTAAAAATAACAACGGATGAAAAATTTGTAAACAAACTGTCACTATTATTATTTGTTTTGTTCAATATTTCATATCAATAAAAGTTCATATTCCAAAGTGAAATATATAGCCTTTAATTAACTACAAACAACAGGTTATGGGCCCAGAAGCAATGAACAAAAGTTAGTTGTGAAAAATATCGAACGAAACACAGTCAGAAGTCGTTTTAAAGTTCAATCCAGCCGTGTGCAAAAGTGAAAAGAACCAAGATAAACGATGGAACACGATAGTCCAAGGATTACGAAGCTGAAAAGTATTGAAAATTGGGCAACTTGGAAGTTCCAGATCCGAGTTTCGCTACAAGCAATAGGATACTGGGAAGTTGTCAACGGCGAGTCAGTTAAACCAGTATTGGCTTCAAATGAAGTAAATGAGACACCAGCTGCAGCTCAAGAGCGTATGAGGAAGCTCTCTACATGGAAAAAAGCAGATAATGTGACTCAGAAGACCATCGCTACTTCTGTTGAGGATCAATTACTCATGCATATCATCAACTGCGACACGTCGAAGAAAATGTGGGATCAACTCTCATCTCACCAATATACATCTACTTCAACAGCAATGGTACAACTTGAATAAAAATGATCAAGACGATATGGCTACTCACATTTCAAAGATTCAAGATTTGGCTCATCGTCTGAAGACACTTGGAGAAAATTTCTCAGATTCAATGATCATAACTAAGGTTCTGATGACTCTTCCGAAGAGCTACAACTACTTTGTCAGCGCCTGGGAATCTACTCATCTGGAAGAACGCACACTGTCAACCTTATTTCAAGATTGAGAATAGAAGAGACAAGAGTCAACACTCAAGAGCGTCCTGAAAGTGACGCGCTCACAGCAAGGAAGCAAAATAAACCCTCTCAGAAGGGACATGAAAAATTTGATCAAAAGAAATCGCGGAAGCCGGGAAGATGCTACAAATGTCAGATTGAAGGTGAACGATTGCGTGGGCGTCCAAAGAATAACTGGTTGGGTATGATTGATGGTTTGTTGCGTGAACGAATGACTCCGAGTGTGAAGAATAAAGGAGCATGTATGAATCGCACTATGAATATGGACGAGGCGAAAGTGGTCAGGATAGGAATGTTTGGAGGAGATTGATTGTTGGTTGACTGTGTTTCTAGGTTCGTGCTACCCCACTAAGTGGCACATAGCGTGACGTTATGTTTGTATGTATGTAATTACACAATTACCGACAAAAATGAAATCCCATTAATTGTATGAGAGAAAAAGAAAAAATCAACAAAGTTCTACATCTGTACAATAATCACAATATTTTACTACATACCATTGTTTTAAATGCCTTTGGTAGAAGAAAACATCAATATTAGCATATTCAATTTAGTAGATATGGCACATACAAGAGTCGGAAATTTAGTAAGAATATTAATGTTAGTGGAGTAATTAGATAAAATGTATTAGATGTACAAAAAATAATCAAATGAGTGTGAAATACACAAGACAAACATTTAGGATCATCTACTTCACCACGCATCAATTAAATAAATCTTTATAACTTACATAAAGGTCAGGATATATTTTAAATTTTTAGTACTTATAAGAATCTAAAAAATTTTTTTTAATGCTTTCAACGTGGTCCTGGGTATCTATTCTGAACAATTCCACTGTTCACGAACGTGGGAAATTGTGATCTAAGTAAATTGTATTTTTTGAACTGATATTTTAGTGAGTTTTCACGTTTTAGCACTCGGGGAGTTAGGGTGGCAACTATGCAATTCACTTTGAATTAAATTTTGAATTTTATTACAGCAAGCGATTTGCAATTATTGCATTTCATTTAAAAATAAATTATTTATTTAAAACAAAACTTTTGTAAAGTGAAATTATTTATTTATACATGACCTATTTCTTTGTTTATAAATAAGTAATAATTTTACATAAAACACAGCCATTTATTATACACCAGTCATTGTAGTTATTTATGCATCTAGAATGAAAAGTGAAACTTTCAGGTACTAGCAAGTTGTTTACTTGCGAGGACCTTAAAGTCACTTTTCGTTCGAGGTGCATACAAAATTTTATTTCATACTGGTTACTAAAATTGTTAAATTATAGTATTTATTCACAGAAATTATCAGAAATTTGTAGATATATGAGTTGATATAAGTAGGCTAAATAACATCTTCTATAGGAACAAGTATTTGTTTACAAATAATGAACAAATTGAAAGTCAAATTTTACTTTAAAGTCCTACGACTTTAAAGTTTCAATTTGCATATTATAAATAGTCCGAAAAATGTAACATAAGTAACCAGTATGACATAAAATATGTTTTAGATCCTCTATAACGTCCCGCCCTGGAGCTGTTAAAAAGACCTCGCGTGGTTGAGGTTGCCGGCTTCTCAGTCGAGAAGATCGTGATTTAAAATTAATAGGGCGCCAGGCAGCCTGAACTGTAGTCCTCAGCCCTAGACTACCGTAGTGCCAGGTCACGAAACAGGAATTGAAAAGCGCTCGCCGAACAATCCTGCAAGAGAGAGCGGGGAGTGACGGGAGTAGCTCAGAGGAAAACGTTAAATATAATTCCGCGAATAATTTAACTAACTGGTATATTATCACCAATTGCACGAATGAATCAAGTACAGACAAAAATATGAGTACAAAAATGATAACTAGGACAATGGGTGTCCGCGACGCCAAACTAGGAAGAGAAAGGAAGAGTGGAAAGAAAGGCATAAGACCGAGGGGTGGAACCCGAACGTTGCTTCCCTACTTCACACAAATCTGGAACTTACACCGAGATCCTGGTTGCTATAAGAGCCCCACGGGTCGAAACTGGCCAGCCGACTTACAAAATATGGCGGGAGTTGGTCACGCAGAACGGTCGCGAAAATAAAGACGCAAGCGCAGTAACAAACAAAAATAACGGTCAGGAAAAAAGTGAAGCTAAAGGGCGTCAACACACGCATATCCCAGTTCACAAACTTAAGATATTATAAACTCACAAAATGCTGCGACAGAAGGTCAAGCGTAAAATAAAAACAAAATTACTGTATCAAAATGATACGAGGTCTGAAGGACCTCAAGCTCAGAAAATTGGCTTAAATACAAGTAAAACGTAGAAAATTGGCGATATATCGCCAGTCTTAATAAATAGACTGAATAGAAAATGACACTGCACAAAAATGACCACGAAACACGACACTGCCACTTCTGCCCTCTCCATAGTCTCATGCAGGTTCGGACGTCTGGACTCGGGATCAACTTGATCACAGTCACAGCTGTGGGTATCCACGGGAAACAGCAAAAATCAAACACTTTTTCCCGACGGAAAAATAAATTTAACGGAATTAATAATCCTAAAAACAATTTGGATTTCACTCTGTGAAAATTTTTAAGAAAAACCGTTAACTCGAAAATCGTTTTAAACCGCATAATGTCGCACTATTCGTGAACAACAAAAAATATGCCTACAGCTGCAAAGTTGGCGTATTTTTATTAAAAAAATCTAAATTCGCGGAGACAGAGAAAAAAAGAGAGAGGGAGAGATGCATGAATGCGTGAATTTGAAATGAAATCAAAAAGTGAGCCAAAGAACAATGAAACTGAGAAAATAGATAAAAGATGCTGAGAGTATAAAGAAGTGAGAGAGAAAGAGAATAATGAATCAACTTGTACAATCACAACCTATGGAAACAAATAATGTCACTAAAACAGTGAAAAAACTAAATATCAACCAATGAAAGGGTTGATAAACTGTCATTGATCGATAAACTAAATATAACCTATAAAGTTAATATAAATACTCGTAGAATTTATTCAAATAATGGTAACTAAATACTGAATTGTTATTTTAAATATAATTTAAAAAAAGGTAAGAAAGAGAATATTAAATTACTTGAAATTGAAATTATTAAGTTACAGGAGGATGAATGAAATAGTAGAAGATCAAGAAGTGAAATCAATGATTAGAATACATGAAATAAAGACAGAAAGTGAATCAAATGAAGAAGGAAAATATCCCAGATGCCAAATAGAACACAAACATATCTTACGCCGAAATATACCGTTACACCTCTTAAATTACTAATTGAAGTTGCAATGGAAGGTCTCAGGATCAATAAAGAGATATATAAATGTTATAACATATTTGTTTGGACATTTCATCTTTAATCATTATTAGTCGAACAATGTGCTTATCTTAGCTGATGATGACTTTTATTAAAGTCGAAACGTCCAAATAAATATGTAATAACATTTATATATCTCTTTATTGATTCTATCATTCTAAATTCAATTATAACTTAAAAATTATAATTTGTTCCCAGGTTACATCTAATTTTTATTTATTTTAAGTTTTCGTCAGAAAGAAAATTTTATAATCGTTCAAAACTGTCAAAACAATTCAAACTACGTAGCAAATATCTACACAGTAAATCACGTGACGCAACTCGTTGTGAATTTTTTCCATACCTACGGAGGTCGTGAGTAAAATATCAACTGTTATGCGTTAGTTTGCATTCTCCGTCACTAGTTAGCGCTGCGAAATTTCACGATCGTGAATTAAATTCACAACGGAATTGTGTACTGAATAGGGGTCTTGGTGAAATTTTTAAATTGGGTTCAATGTAATTGAACATTATTCCAATTTAGAACGTGCAAAAGAAAAGTGAAGAGAAAGAATAGATGAAACAATATTGCAGGAACGAGTATTCGCGATTCAAACTAATTTTACGCGCGCTTTTATGTCTATGTATGAGTGAGCGCGTGACGTCACAACACAGCTACTTTTCAAGTTTGTAGGTTACGTTTGTATTGTAAACGAGTTGTATTATTTTATTTTCACACATACGGAAAAATGCTGTCATTAGCAACAATATTTAAATATTTACAAGCTAACCCAGATTCTAGAAACATATGTGAGGGTGAGCAAATACTCAATTCTGGACATATAATATTATGTGGGAAGCAAGAAACGAAGCTGCAAAATGTTAATACAATATTTGGACTATGTCTACAGTCAAGTAGCATAAATAATTATCCTCATGAAGTTAAGGGTGAAATAATTATGAAACATGGTAATTTAGAAGTAAAATGTATGCACTGCACTTGTAAGGCTGGTAATAGTGGTAGGTGTAAGCATGCTGCTGCAATTCTGATCTACTGTACCAGGTCTGTTGGTTTATTATTTTGTATTACACGATCGTGAAAAAGGTTGATTTTTGGTAATTTATTGAATATTATAAACGTGTTGTTTCGTGTGTGCTTGCTTGGTTTTGTGTTTTGATTTTCAGGTGCAATCTGAATGCATTAGAAAATGTATCTGCCACGGATATGAAATGCATTTGGAATCAAAAAAAAGATGCCACTTTGAGTAATTACAAACCCATACCGTTACTGAACACAAATTGCTTAAAAAATGTCGACAATCAAAATCAAAATATTTCAAATGACAAAACATCATATTATAATAAAATATTAGAAGCTGCTTGTCCACATTCTACTATTGTAAAACATAAGTAAGATATTTGAGATATATTTCTGCGTTTTCTCCTACAATTTGATTTGTATTTGTAGGCAAGGTCGAATAAATTCACAGGCGTCTTGTTCCCAAACACTGGAATCCACAGTTTTGGAAACTTCACAAATAACTGAACGTTATGATCATATTCATATAACAAATATTTTGGATAATTGTGTGCAGTCTATCATTATGATGGAGCTTGAATCTGATAATATAAAATTAAATCATTGTTGTCAAAGTACATATAATAAAAATTACGTTTCAGCTAATATTGTAGAAATTGAAAACAATTCAAAGCAGAATAGTGTTCGTTGGCAGAAAGAACGACAATTTAGAATTATGGGTTCACGAGCTTACAATATTTTTACATACAGCAAAGGAGAATGGGACATGAAAGCCATGAAATATTTCTGGCCTAAAAAATTTTCTAATATTTATATAAAACATGGAATAGCATGTGAAACTATTGCACGCAAAAAATATGAAATTTTGTTTGGACTTCATGTTGTGGAGACAGGGTTCATTGTTTGTAATAGTAATCCTTGGCTTGGTTACTCGCCAGATGGTATAATTTTGAATGAAGATAAACCATACAAATTATTAGAAATCAAATGTCCGTATAAAGGTATGTTAATAGTAAACATTTGTAAGCAACTCTTGTAATTGTTTTTAATTTTGTTCCTTCAGGTAAAGATAACAGCTTGGATTTTGCAGCTTTACCCTATATAATTAAAAATGATGAGTTGATGCTGAAGAAGAAACATATGTATTACGGACAGATTCAATTCGGCATGGCTGTACTGAATTTACAGCATTGTGACTTTTTTATTTATTCAGCAAATGATGAAAAGTATTTAAATATCACTGTACAATATGACGAAAATTTTTGTAGAGATATGCTTTTTAATATTAAGTCAAAATTTTTTAATAATATGATACATTATTTATGTTTGAATACGTAAGTATATTACTTAATTAAAATACAAATTATTATATTATTTTGTACTATTTAATTATAACCATTTAATACAAATATGTATAACCATTAATTATAAATTATTTTTAATTTACTTATTTACAGATTTAATACATAGAATTGACCAATATCCATTAAAATGTTGAATTTACATAATGTTATTAATGTAGAAATAAATTTATTCTGTTCTTTATAAAACCGGACATGTAATTAATTTATAATTCAAATAAATTTATTATCTGATAAGATTGGTGCGGAAAGATTTGTTATACCAGAAGCAATAATAAATAAATTTTCAATATGTGGAACCAGATTCCATGGTACTTTATTACTTAGTATCTTAAAAAGCTTTACCCTTTGGTAAGTTCTTTCAACATGTACACGAGCTTTTGCAATCTTTGCGTTTAAAATTGATTCTTCAGCAGTTAATTGTTTTTTATTTCTTAAAAATGGTGGTCTAATAACTTTTATACTGTAACTGTTGCATATGTCATCAATTAGAAAACCTTTATCAATCATAAGAGCATCTTTAAACATATCTAAGGATTTAATTAAATCGCTTTGCTCGAATATAATTTTATCGGAAGTTCTTCCTCCGTAAGCTCTACTAATAAAAGATATAAGACCACCAGGTGTTACGGCTGTCATGAATTTCACTGTAAAATTACTTTTATAATGCGAATAAGTTGTTACTCGGCAGCATAAACATTTTGGTCTTTGAATTTGAATTTCTGTGCAATCCAAAACAAATCTTACATCTTTAAAATGAGTAAATGAAAGTGGAATATTTTTGTTTATTTCTTCATGACTTGACATATGAATAACTGATTTCAAAATGCTTGCTAACACCGGCAAAGTTTTATGAAATATTATTTTACATGTCTGTGAAGTTATATGACCAAATAATAAGCTTAAAATAACGTAACTTATGTCAGTTTTCATTTTCATAAATGTAAGTATGACTATGTTTTACTGTTAATCTATGTATTCTTAGATCTTTTGTTTTCTCTTCAACAAGCTTGACAATTGCATTTAAAAGTTCAAAACTATGGATTCCTGTTACACTATTTAATTGTTTATCAGTATTTATTAAATCACAGATTGTCTTTAACCCTGTTGTATCAACTTGACATCCAAAATCTTGTAAAGTTGTTTTAGTTGGCGTTAATTTGTCGCTATCCAATAGAAGTAGTAAACTTTGCGCTGCCTCATAGTCATCTACTGTAGGTTCAGTGTTATTGTTTAATATTAATGTATCATTAGTATCAACTGGTTCAGGTATTATTTCTTCTTGAGATGTAGAAGGTTGATTCGTTGGATTAGCCTAAAATTTATATTAATATCTCAGTTTTCAATTTTAATTTCGTACTTAGTAAAATTTACAGTATTAAATTCTCGGAATAATTTTCGTCGTGTCGCACGCTCTTCACGCCTCTTCTTTGTAATTTTCTTTTTTTCCGGTGTTGAAAAACTTTTTGTGGGCAGATTCTGTGAAGGAACTGCATTGTTATGCAGATAGCGCTTATGCGAATAACCTAAAATCAATATACAAATAATGTATAAGACATTAATTATATTTATTTATTCTTACCAATACAATTGTAATCATCTTTTGTAAAATGGCGAGAACAAACTCTCATGCTGTTGCTAATTTTTTTTCCTATCAATAACTTCATTTGCCATATCTTTCTTCGGTCAACAGATTCAACAATATTGAAGTGATTAATAAAATGTATCATTTGCCCCGGTTTTGGAAAAAAATGAAACCGAAGTGTTGGACATTTACTAGCTCGAGTACTGCATCCTGGTACACAGCAATATGAATTGTCATTTTGACATTTGCGTGGTGAAAACTCCATTTTAAGTGTACAACTACTGTTAAATAAATACATTAGAATGTACACAGAAATAAAGATAATATACTTTATTTTTAATAACAGTATTCTTACCGTATTCACGTTCACAAACAAACCTAACTTATAGGTTAATTCTAAGACAGCTGTATTGTGACGTCACCTTGCTGTTTCCTGTTTTTGCCACCAGATAGAGTATCTCTTAGCTTGAATCGCGAATTACGCAGAATAAACCCAAATATTTTAATAGCAGATGCGCGGATACGATCAAGGTGATTATTCAAACACCAAGATCATAAATTTTGTAGCAACTGGATAGAATTGTATTATCAATAGAAAAATTGGAATTGGATTTTATATAACAAGTAACGCTATTTATAATATAATAAATAAGAGAAGACCAAAGGTATACCCCTGTGGTACTCCCGAAGTGGCAGTAAAATGAGAGGATTTGTAACCGAGGAAATTCGCAAAAAGTTGCCGATGAGACAGATGTGAGGAAAATGGAGCAATAAAAGAGGATAAAAAGGGAAAGAATGTATTTTTTCAATGAGGATATATCACGTCAAATGTTCTTGACTTGAGAAATATGTGTAAATGCAATGGATTTGACTCTTAAAGTCCAATGCAGTTTTCAAAACATGTGTAATAGCTATTTATGTAACCAGTTAGGAAATGCATCATTTTGTGTAACGAGTGGGATGTTTGCGGGACGAGCGAAGCGAGTTCCCGCAAAATCACACGAATTACACAAAATCGCATTTCCTATCGTGTTTCATACAAGATTTTTTCTATTTTTGATTATAACAGTTTTTTTTAATTATTAAATTATTAATTTCATAACTTTTATTGACATCAAGTAGCTACGCATATTTCGCTTGTTTGTTTGAAATTTTGTTTATGCTTCATTCATTTCATCACCAGTTGTGAAATATTTTTCTTTTCATCACTAGTTACGAAAAATATGACGTTTCGTAACGTCAATCAATTTTGAAAAGTGACACTTTATATGTCAAAATTAGAAAATAGCTATTTATGTAACCAGTTAGGAAATGCATCATTTTGTGTAACGAGTGGGATGTTTGCGGGACGAGCGAAGCGAGTTCCCGCAAAATCACACGAATTACACAAAATCGCATTTCCTATCGTGTTTCATACAAGATTTTTTCTATTTTTGATTAAAACAGCTTTTTTTATTTATTAAATTATTAATTTCATAACTTTCATTGACATCAAGTAGCTACGCGTATTTCGCTTGTTTGCTTGAAATTTTGTTTATGCTTCATTCATTTCATCACCAGTTGTGAAATATTTTTCTTTTCATCACTAGTTATGAAAAATATGACGTTTCGCAACGTCAATCAATTTTGAAAAGTGACACTTTATATGTCAAAATTAGAAAAAATAACATAAATCACCATGGTGTATCTATTCTTCATGAAACCGTGTTGATAAATAGAAATTTCGTTTTTATTACTAGATAAATGAATGAATATATGATTTTTTTCAAAAATTTAGCATAAGTTATGGAGAACTGCTATTGGGCGATAGTTTTTAATCTTAGAATTATTACCAGATATAAAAATAGGGGCTTTCCATGTAAGTTTTCATTTGTCGGGAAAGCTATCAATTTAAAGGGCTAAGTTTAAGATAAAATAGAAAGCATTAGACAAAGGATGGGTACAGTCCCTAATTAAGAAACTAGGAATAAAATCAGTTTCGCAGAAAAAACTAAATTTGAATTTGCTAATAGTTACTTCAATGTGTTTTAAGATAATAGGAGGGGAAAGAATAGAAATAGTACAAGGATGGGAGAAAATTGATTTAAATTAGAGGTGAAACCATTAGCAATGTCAACAGTGGCTGTTTATTTTTAATAAAAGGCTATTATGTAGATGACTTCTTCTTAGACCTTATTGGAGCAGTTAAATTAAAGGAGATATCATTGAGTTTCAAAGCATGAAAGTTAATAGATAAATTTGTAATGCGTTGAGTTTGAATATAAAAATTTAATTTTTGTAGTAATAATTACTATGGTTGATTTAAACTAGCAAATATAAATTATTGTTTATTACAATTCTTCTCGCTATTTGTTATGTAGATTCGTACTAATGGCTCGATGCTGATTTCTTCTTGGCGCTTGATTACGTCTTTTTCTATGCTAAGAAAGACGGCCAGCTATTTGCTGAGTTCTGGCATGAGTTCATCCTGGTTTTTAATTAAGTTTATTTTGGAGTAATAACAGTGTGTTGAACTCTGTCCTTGGAATAATGCTTCAACACCAGAAAATTTTATGGACATTTTAGAATAAAGTTTTCCCGCACATTGTCGGTGTTGAGCAAGTATCACATGAGTAGGAAGGAAATGGAAGAAAATTTCCTGACAACTTTAAACGGCTTGCATTTACTGTGCTCTATTATTCCCCTAAATCTTACAATTTTATTTTCCAATATTTAGCATTACTTTCTGAAAGCATTTTGCGCCGCTGGTTGTTCAAGCGTAATTATACTGTAGGTTTTATGACTGAAGTTTTTGCTTTAAAAAAAAGTCCAATCCAAGCCGTATTAGAAAAATGTGTAGATAGTTTTCGATTCAATTCACATTAGGTCACAACAAAAATACAATCAAACTACCGGTTCATCTTCGGACTTTGTAGACTAGGCAGTTCATACCGGCAGAAAATGAACGAAATTTGGGTACAGAAGCTTTAGTGTCTCTTATAGTTTCAAATACACATAAATTTAAATGCCCCATTTCAATTTTTCTTTGTTATTGGCTTGGAGGATGGCATACAGGCACAATTAGTTAAAACAAGTGTAAAATTAAGTTGAAAAAATTTTCAGAACTCATAGTTAATAAAAAGACTTTTGGATACAATTCTGCAAAATGTTCAATAAATACAACGTTTCGATTTACTACAAGAAAATCTTCGTCAGATTATGAACAATTGAAAAACACAAACGAGTAAATAGATATGGTAAATAAGTAAATACAAATTATTATTTATAAAATAGGGGAAGCCATGCCCTGTTTAATTCGTAGTAAATCGAAATATTGTATTTATTAAATATTTTACTGAACTTTATCCAAAAGCCTTTTTATTACGTGTATAATTATTACATGAAATTGGTATAGCGATTAAGTATATCACCTGTGATAGATTAAAAGCCAGTTTAAAACCCTTTTTCAATTTATGCTTTTCTTTAACAAGAAATAAGGTCGCCACCTCACTTTAACATCCAGATCGGGATACACAAATAAATGTCATATTATATGCTTGTCATTTATTAAAATTAGCCTGACATGATTTATGTGACAAAACAATAGTATCGCCAAAAGATATTATTTCATGGAAATATATACGGCGTTTATGTACGATGAAAAACCGAGTTCTTGAAAAAAAAAAACCGCGTATTCGATCAGTTAAATGCGTTAAATAAATTTGGAAGGGGTTATAAATCGTCCATAACAGCATCGAATATAGCGATATTTATTATTTAAAATCTTAAAGATAGACGATATGTCAATTCTGGATCATGGGAGAAAAACATTAGCAATTTTAACAATGAAAAATAGTTTAGAAGTTGACAGATACTTATTCCAAAAAGAAGTAAAATACTATTTAACTTACAAACTATCGCAAGACCATTTAAAACTATATTTTTAAGTAAATAGGCAACAGCATGGCTGGAATAACAGACCTAATATATCACAATTTATCTGGGCATTAAGAAAAATGCTTTTCAGCAATTTAATAGAACTGGTGAAAAAAAGGAAATTGCATTAATACAGAACATTACTGCTCAATCATTTTGAAAATTTCGACCAGAAACTAGAAGTTTGAATTTAAGTCCAACAATAGTAGGTGTAATGGTGAAACAACCAATAATGACATCGACTTTAATGTCACTTGTAAACAAAGCAAAATAATAAAATACTCGTATTATGTTATATAGCCGGAATTAATTCTCGTCAATTACGAAGAATAATAATTAGTGATCTTTGCTCAAATTTGTTTAATTCCGTAAATAATGCGGATGAAAAAGCTTAAAGATAGCAAGTAATATTGTTTTTTTTTTTTTTTAGTTTACAGAACGCAGGTAAAATAATCAATAAATTAATAGTTAAAAACATCGCGAATAAGAGTTTTTTTTTTTTTACACAAAACTCTATACAGTGTGTTTATCCATTTAAGGTACGAATGCATTGGGATCCCGCATACATCACTCAACAAATCATCAACTGCTCAGAATCACCAAACTCATAACAAAAGGATTTGAAAAACAAAAATACACCACTGTCGCCTTCCTCAGAGTAGCGCAAGCTTTTGACCGCGTATGGCATGAAGGGCTAATAATAAAATTAAACAAATTAAACTTACCAGCTTATCTCTTCAATATATTAAAAAAGGATACATCTTAGGGCAAACCCTATTCAACACCTACATGGCAGACTTACCAACACCGAATATGACGTCTTTGGCAATATATGCAGATTAGGCCGGAGCGAAAGAGGGTTCATCTCCCCGATTTCGACGGCCCTTGAAAATTGAATAGAACAGATGAAAATAAAACGTGATACAGCCTTAGTAGATTATTCTAAGTTCGTTTTACCCTGCCGCAAGAGCCATGAAAATGGCCATTTTTAGCGTTTTTTCACGTTTCACTATATAATTATGAAATTTTCTATACAAACACTGGACTAACGGGCTTAAATTACTTCTACACGCATACCAAATGGTTTTGCATACGGAAACATTAATCTGAAATGTAGAAACAATTTTATAGAATTTTTTATGACATCAATTTTTGGCATTTTTTACACTATTTTATGTTTTTCGATCTTGTTCCAAAGTTTTAATGGCTCTACGCTACCAGAAATTGTTTGAAACTTATATTTTGTATCTATTAATGCAAAAACATTAATTCGTGTAAGGTAATGTTATGAAATTTAAAAATTCTCGAGGGTTCAAATCTGAAAATGGCCATTTTCATGGCTCTTGCGGTAGGGTGAAACTGACTTAGAATAAACTACTAAAGCTGTAGCACGTTTTATTTTCATCAGTTCTATTCAATTTTTAAGGGTCGTCGAAATCGGGGAGACGAACCCTTTTTCGCTCCGGTCTAATGCAGATGATACTGCATTAATCACGCAACATGAGAACCTACATAAAGCAGCGGATAATCCACAAACTGCAGTAAACCATGTATGTACTTGGTTCAATAAATGGAGCCCTTAAACGCATCAAAATGCGAAACAAAAATCTTCAGTCTCAAGCGAATTCTCGAACCAAAAAATATTATTTTCAACAACGCTGAAATAACCTGGAACTCTAAAGACTCGTCAATAAAATACCTGAGAGTTCGGTTGGACAAGAAACTCACATGGAAACACCACATAGAAGCAAAAGTGAAAGAAGGCAAACAGCGACTCGGCATCATATACCCACTCATTAACAGAAAAACCAAATTAAAACCAGATTATGTGACACTAATACGTATATACGTCAATAATTAGACCTCTAATGAAATATGCGTGCCCAATCTGGCTCACTGCAGCAAAAAAGGTAATCAAAAAAATGCAAACACTCCAAAACACAATACTACGTATTGGGCTTAACGCACCATGGTTTATTAGGAACACACAAATTCACCGCGAAATGGGAATCAACAACATAAAAGAACATATCAGAAAAGCAGCAAAGAAGTTTCTCAAAAATGTAAACCTATGCTCCAGTGCAGAACACTACAAACTAGGCAAAAGAAGCAAAAACTTTAGACTGAAGAAAAGACTCCGACAAGACTTACTGTTTTCGACAGGAGATGAATCTTCCAATAGCGACAGCGAATAAACCATGCCACCGCGATACTTATGAAAATAATTTAATTGCTACTGGGGGGTGTAACTCACCTACTCCATTAAAGTCATACAATGCTATTAAATTAATCCAAAAATACAACAATACCATATATAACATTTATGTAATTAATAAGCTGGTAAATACATATATTTTAAAAAAATGTAACGTCCTAAGAACCTGAAATATTTATTACAGGTATGTGTAACATTTACACAGCATTATTTTATAAATGAAGCTCATGCGGCAGTATTTACTGGGATATAAATAAATAATATACAAGAATATAGAAACAAACAGAAATACATATAAAAATGTATTGTGACAGCCAATTTGTTTTATTACGTAATAGGAAATTTCTGTACAATATATTTAGTAAAGGTAACAACTTTAACTAAATCTGGTTGATCTTGGGCTGTTACATTCGATAAAAATACTTACAGACGCTTCTTGTTCTTTCATGTTTTTAGTTTTACGTAATTTTAGTACAGTAGTCTTCAAAGAATTAAATGAAAATGCAGTTCTTCTAACATTATCAGTTATCAATTTAAACCTGTAAAAAAATTTAATTGAAATATATTCAATAAAATAATTGTAGGAATAAACACGTAATAAAACACATAGAATTATTCTACTACTTAAAAAAATGGCAACAAAATGATAATAACTTATTGGTCTACTCCAGCCAACACAGTCACTGCAGCACTGTCACTGCCACGTCGCTGAGCTGCAACTGGATAACTGGAATCGGAGTCACTCTCGATTCTCGATTGCTTGTTGCGCGGAAACTCTGACAAAAAGTAGTTATAACCTCAAGGTTCGCTTTTTTGAAAAAATAGTGTAAATGCGCAGATTGTGGAATACCATTTTTATTAAATTATAAAAACTATATAATGAAGCACATTCCAATACTAAATTTTTGCTGACAGAATGTGTAGCATTAGTAACAAATAGCTTATTCCATCATGCTGATTGTTTTATGAATTTTAATTATTATTAACATTTTTCTACAAAATGTTAATTGGTAAGTTAAAGTAGAATAGCCGGGTGATGTATTATCATTCAAATCTAATAAAATTTTACTGAGCTCATTTTTTTGTGTAATTTTATTACTATTGTATACTGCGATCTCGAGAACTGTAACAGTTACGAGGTTGGTTAAATTAGATGAAAGCTGTCTCAGTTGTAGTGCAGTATGAACATGTATTTGTTTTTACAATTGAATCCATATGTCACTACATATTGGATAAAATGTAAATTTAGCGATTTTCTTTTTTTTTTGCTTATATCTTTATAATAACATATTACGAGATTCAAATTTGCACTTTCTTATGACACTTTAAATAGTGAGTATGCAGAAGTACTCCGAAATTTTTCATTTCTAAACATTTACGAGTTACTGCTATCAACTTTTATTTTTCACATAGAAATTATAGATGTCTTTAGTTTGCTCTCCGCTGTCGTTATTTCTTTGTTATTATTTTTTGTGATTTTAAATAAAAATCATTGATATTTACAATGGCTACGTCACCTCAACACCATAATTAAGGAGACTGTTACCGCTTTGTTGACAAACTTGTTAATAAAGTCCTTCGCCTGGACCAACACCTCGAGGAGCAAAATAATTATTATGAGGGCACTATTGCCGACCTCACCACCGACTACAAGGTTCTGGAAGAGCGTCTCGACCAGTAGTAGTAGTACTCCTGCCGTAACGGCATCCGAGTGTTTGGAGTTCCCGAGACCGCGAACGAAGATACCGAGGTAGCAGTGTGAGCTGGGTTTACTGACAAAATTAAAATAAATGTGAAGTCTGATAATTTTCAACATAACAACTTGCTCTAATATTATCAAAAACTGCAAGTGTTTTATGGCAAAGAAAATCACCATCAAGGAAGATTTAACTAAACCTAGACTTGAACTGGTCAAATTTGCGTGTTCCAAATACGATTTTCGTAATTTGTGATCTAATGTTGGCATAATTTTTACAAAAACTGATGGACGTATTAAGAGAGTTTCGCACTTATATTATTTAATTGCCGCAGGTTTAACTTTAAGTTTATTGTACGAATCACACCTATTAATTTTATTATCCGGAGCGTCAACAATCACTGATATATTTTTGTTTACTTATAAAACAATTATTTTATTTTATTTTTAGCAATCTCCCTACTTTTGTTTCAATTTTAAATTTAAGATTACTTTTTCTCCAGTCACAACTACTTACTTACTTGTTGTTAAAATGTCAGAGGTCTAAATACCAAAGTGGATATCTTTTATAAAAATTATTGCTCATTTAACTATGATGTTATTTACCTATCTGAGATTTGGTTAAATGATAGTGTACGCAATTATGAACTGTTTGTGTATATTTATGTCACATTTCATAGTATACAACAACTACCTTTGGCGAATTCAGGTGTGGCGGTGTTCTATACACTGTGAACAGTACATTTAAATCTACGCCCATAAATGTTACATCCTAAATCTTTCTCTGATCTTGTCGGTGCTAAAATTTTTCTTTCTAACATCTATTTATTTTTTAATTATCAGTGTTGCCCCGTGTCTACAAGTTTTGTTATTTTAATATCTATTACATTTACAAACTTATTACTTAATAATAGAAATGATTCAAGAAATTCGAAAGTACACTTTAATTGTTCTAGAGAAGAATGGGGAGGAGAATAAATGACAATTACATAGATGAAAGCATTAGGAGCAGAAAACATTTTAGTACATACTGTCACTCAGAGTCTGGATGGAGTGTTATATTTATTGGTACTGATTTATAAATTATTGTGAACAGCACACAGTACGCCAACAACTCGGCTATTTGCCATTAATTCCATCGATGTTCTTCCTGTGTACGGTATAGCAAGGCATTAATTCAGGATATCTCGTTTTCATAAGAAATGATGCTATTGGTCCGATTCTTAAACAATCATATAACGGTCTTTTTAAAGTTATACAACGATATAATACAGTTTTCAAAATTTTAGTTAACAATAAATTAGAAACAATATCAATAGACAGACTTAAGCCAGCTTTCATAAATTAGCTTTTGTAGTGCTATTCGCTTACTCTTCATTTAAATTTTCTTGATTTTAAAAGCAAGAAGTAGGTCAAGGTTTTGTTATGTTTTAGTTTTAATTTAATTTCAGGACAGCTGCCATTTTGCCCTTGTTTGTTCGAGAGGTTTCCATGAACTGTTTTTCCTCCTGTGATAAAACCATCTTGTTTAGTATTCATACAAATTATATTTTTTAATAAGGTCAATCTGTTTTTAAAAATTAACTTTTTTGATGAGGAGAGACAAATAGACAGACTTGCTGTTTACAGTATGACAGCCAGATACAGAGTGCCGATTTTGTTTATATGATTCATATTTAAACATTTCAATTTTGTTTATATTAACTTGTTTATATAATCTTATTACGTTTCTTATATCTATCATATAAATCCTCCCCTATTAGAGTGGGGCATCGCCAGGAAGATTAATATTCGTCATGGGGATGTCCAATTTCCTTTCCTTATTTTTCAAATTACATTTAATTTTTCTCTTAAATATAAAAAGAATCAAAATTATAACAATTATAATAATCATAACATACTTAATTATATTATGTTTATTTATTTTAGGGATTTTTTCTAACTGATTTAAATCATGCCTAATTATTTTCATTTCTTTAATATTTTGTAATTCTATTTCCGAATTAATTTTTTGTGTTTTATAAACATTAAATTTATAATTTGAAATTATAATGGGTTCTCCATTTATTTCATCACTAATAATTTGTTTATTGTTTAATTTACAATTAACATTTTCAAGTAAATATATCCCTTTTAAGATTTTAAATTCTTCATTTTCATTTCCACATTTTATATTTACTTTATATTCATTTAAATAACATAATACAAATAAGTTAGTATTACTTATTTCTATAATATTACTAACATTTTTATTTACCTTAATATAATTACATTGATTTAATTCTTTATTAAATACAATATATAGTTCAGCTCTACAAGCCTTGTAGGCTCATGGCTTGATGCACTACACTTCGCCATTGGTTTCTGTCCGCGGCTTTTTTCTCCCATTGTCGTATATGTAGCTTTTCAATGTCTCTTAGCACCGCGTCATACCACTTTTCTTTCGGACGTCCTCTCTTCTTCTTAGCCACTATGCCACCTTTGTATACTGATTTCACCATTCTGTTCTCACCCATACGCACTATGTGCCCTAACCATCTAAGTCTTTGAGTCTTTATCACACACGTTATGTCCATTTCATTAAACATGTCTTTAATCTCATTGTTCGTTCTTCGGAGTACAACTTCACCAAATTTTTTCCCTCCATAAATTATTCTTAGAATTTTCCTCTCCCACACTTCTAATTTAGTTTGGTTTCTTTTGCTAAGAACCCATAACTCGCTTCCATACAGAACCGTGGGTCGGATTACTGTTTTATAGATTCTTATTTTTGCTGCTCTAGATATTTGCTTGGATTTGAGAAACTCGAAAAGGGATCCCATGCACTTGCTGCCTTTCATTATTCTTAAGTTTATTTCTTCGTCTTCATTATTATTGTTTGTTAATACTGAGCCCAAATAAATGAAAGAATCAACCTCTTCAAAATCGTATGTTTTGTCATTCTCAAGTTTTATTTCAAGTCTCTTCTTTAGTTGTCGTTTTCCGCCCGTTACTTTCATAAACTTTGTCTTATCTTCGTTAATTTTGAGCCCGACGTCGCTAGCACTGTTCTCTAACTTTTTAAAAATTTCACGTAGTTCTTTTTCACTTCTCGCTATCAATACAATATCGTCAGCATATGCAAGTACTTGATGTTTTTGGCGATACACGATTCCTGATCTATATAACTGGCTTTTTCTTATTATTCCTTCTAAAACCAAATTGAAAAGGATGGGTGATATAGGGTCTCCTTGCCTGAGGCCTCTTTCAACTTTGAAACTTTTTGACACTCTTCCATCCATTAATACTTTACAGCTTACGTCATCTAGGGTCATTTTTACCAGATTAACTAATTTTTCTGGTAGTTGCAGTTCTCTGAGAGTATGTAACATTTTTGTTTTTCGTACCGTATCATAAGCCTGTTTGAAATCTATAAATAACATATCAAGTTCCAGATTATGTTCATAACTGTTAGCTATTAGATGCTTCATTACATATATTTGGTCTGTGGTGGACCTGTTCTTCCTGAAGCCCGCCTGGTATTCTCCTATTGAATTTTCCGCAAAAGTAGCCAATCTATTTCTCAGGCAGATAGCCGTGATCTTATACGCTACATCCAGCAATGCTATACCTCTGTAATTCTCACACTTTGTTTTATCCCCTTTTTTATGTATTGGATATATTACAGATTCCTTCCATCTATCTGGCATTTGTTCTCTCATCCAGACTTCTTCTATTAACTTTTGTATTTGTTCCACAGTTTCTTCTCCACCTTTTTTATATATCTCCGCTGCTAATCCATTTTCTCCGGGACTTTTATTATTTTTCATTTCTTTGATAGTATTTTCGATTTCTTCTATCTTGGGAGGTCTTATTAATTCTTCATTTTCTGCACTGCATACATGTTCGTCATCTACCTCAGCTTCAGTATGCACGTCCTCTTCTTTTTCGTTTAATAATTCTTCGAAATAATCTTTCCACCTGTTTACTTTTTCTTCGCCTGTCACTATTTGGCCATCCTTGTTCTTGCAGTATATTGCTTTACTTTGGATACCATTTTTTTGCTTTTTCACTTCTTGGTAGAAATTTCTCATTATTTTATTTTTGTAATTTTCTTCTGTTATATGCAACATTTGTTCCACTTTTTCTCTTTTTTTGATCCTGCAAACCTTCTTAAAATTTCCTTTTGCTTCTTTATATTTTCTTATAGTTTTCTCACTTCTATTTTGAATTAGATGCTTTTTTGCGGAGTTCTTTAATTCCATTGCATTTCTACAATCCTTATCAAACCAGTCTTTGCTTTTAGCAACTGTATTTTTCTTTAGAATTTGATCTGAGACAGTTGTTATTGCATTTTCTAGATCTTGCCATTTTTCATTTATCGTTTTGTTCTCTCGTTGCTTCGGTAAACTTGTTGCAATTGCTTCCCTATACGTTAGGCTAATATTTTCATTTTGTAGTAACTGGACTTCATATCTCTTTATTTTATTACTTTCATCCTTTTTTATTTTGGGCATCTTTTGCTTTAAGACAAATTTTACTAGGAAATGGTCTGACCCACAATCTGCTCCTCTTTGTGTTCGCACATTTTTTATTTGACTGGCAAATTTCTCCTCAATTAAAATATGGTCTATTTGATTGCAAGTGCGGCCATCTGGTGAGATCCATGTCCCTTTATGTACTTCCTTTCTCTGGAAACTGGTACTCATAACCTTCATTTTTCTTTCTATTGCGAATGCTAATATTCTTTCTCCATTTTCATTTGATTCCTTGTGTTTGCTGTTCCCACCGGATACATGGTTGTATATATTTTCCCTTCCTATTTTGGCATTTAAGTCACCTGCAATAATTTTTATGTCATATTTTGGAATTCCATCAAAAACCTTGGCCATTTCCTCGTAGAACTTGTCTTTTTCTTCTCCGTCATCTGTTTCTGTTGGGGCGTGTACATTAACAATAGTTATGTTTCGGTATATTCCCCTTATCCTTAATTTGCAGATTCTATCGGATATAGGTTTGAAATCTATTACCGTGTGCTTTAATTTCTTTTTAACCATAAAGCCCGTTCCTAAATATATTGTTTCAAATCCGCTATTATAAACTATATAATCGTCCATTTCTGTTATATAATTTTCTTTTTGTTTTGTCTCTTGCATTAATGCTATGGCAATATTATAATCATTGTAAACATGGTTTAAATTTTTAAATGCTCCACTTGAGTTTGTGCCTCGGACATTCCATGTACATAAGAAAAGTTCATTCATATTCCTTTTGCGTAGCCCTGTTCGTATCTCTGATCCTTTACCGTTGTTCCATCGGTTGTCTATTCGTTTTTTGGAGTAGTAGTCTCCGAATCCTGACTTTTATTGTCAGCTTCTTCCCATTTTCCATTTTTTGTATCCCATTTAAGATCTTTTCCATCCACTGAAAGTCTGTTATGATATATTTTTACATTTTTACCAAGACCCTTTTCCTCCTTTGCTCTTTTCCGCATTATTGCTTGTACTTTTCTTTCCTCTCTTGTGCAATCGTTGTCAATGTATATTTCTTGCCCTCTTCTTCCTCTTAGCTTGTTTTTGTTCTTCATTACAGTGTTTTTGTCCTCGAAATCTTCCAGTTCTGCTAGAACTATTGGTGCTTGATTTCTGGTTTTAATTAGAGTAGCAGATTTGATGGCGCAATTGATTTTCAATTCTTTTGTGAATAACTCTTCTACAGCCTCTTTTGGTTTTTTCTCTTTAACTGTTAGGCCTTTTATTACTATGTTGTTATTCCTGCATTTTCTGTCTTGTTTTTCCACCCTTTCTCTTAATTGCTCCACTTCTCGTCTTAGCATCTCCTTTTCTTCTTGCCAGATTTTCTCTTTTAGTTCGTATTCTTTCTTGATTTGTTCTATGGAAATGGTATTCTTGCGTATTTCCCCTTTCAGATCGGCATGATTAGCATCCATTTTTGTATTCATTTCATTCATTGTTTGCGCTAATTCTGATATCATTTCTTTTAATTCCTCCATGTCCTTACTCTCTTTTTGAGTGGGGGGAGATCTAATCACCAATTTGCTTCTTTTGAAAATATCTTCTGCCTCTAATTCCTCTTTCTCCCTTTTCCTTTTTTCTAGAGAATCACTTCGTCCCCTAAAATCACTACTCATTATCTGTGCGCGCCGCCACTGTTTTGTCCGTGCGCTTCGCACTATCACACTTGTCAGTTATTGTTTGTCCAAGGTCACAGACCACCAGAATTCCTATTTTGAGTCTTACTCACAGATCTTTCGAACTAAACACTACACTTTATATCACAACGTGGTCGCACCGACTTTATTTATCCCCGTGTACAGTTTAATTTTTATTTGCACAGTAACTTCCGAGTTATCAGATAATATCACTGGTGCATACAAAACCAAACTTTACCGTTCAACCATAGGCGTAACATCCAAATACAATATGATAAACACAATCATTTTCTTTTATAATTTCATTATTTATATGGTTACAATAATATAAATCATTAACACTTTTACAATTATTTCGCACTGAATATAACTTCATATCTTCTTTCAACACTAAATGTTCACTTTGAAATATTGTTAACACTTCATTATTTTGTAGGGTTGGCACAGGGGTGTATTGTAATAATTCCAACGTTTTTTTCAAAATACAATGGCACAAGGATTAAATAATTAATTTTATAATTATCTAATTTACAATATGTAAAGATTAATTGCTTCATTTCATTAAAATTCAACATGTTTGGAAATTCATACTTATTATCTTTATTAATATGAATTAAATTTTGTTTTAACAAATTAAAGGGTATAATGCTTTCATGCAATAATTCCAAGTTACAAAAACTAAAAGAGATTTCTAAATTATTTAATGTGTCTTGAATAATTTTATACAAATGAATTATTTGATTCATAAGGTCTTTAATAAACAAATGATCTATTAATGTAGCTTCTTTATTTAAGAAATTCTGCATATTTAATATTCGAGATGTCAGGAGATTTTGATTTTGATTTTCAATTGTTTCATTAAATTGTTGTATCATTTGAATATTTAAATTATAATTTTCTAATACATTTTTATTTATTATTTCTTGATTCTTTTGCAAGTTTTCAATCAATACATCATATTTTTGAGCATCCTCGTTATCTAAATTACCAGTTATACTTTTTAATATTGTAACACACATTTTGTGTTCAACTAGAAGAAGATGATATTACGAACCTAAAACCAGAAGAAGGCATGCTGTGCGCCATCCGGCTAGTGTATAGATATTTTTTAGAGATTTGTAACGCTTCAAAAATCGCTTTCCCATTGTATTACAGTTTAGAGAATTTTAGTTAATTGCCGTTTAGAGTTATGTGACAGATGTCAAATAAAGTCGGGTTCAAGTAAAGAGTAAGTTATTTATGATTATTGCAAAGGAAGCGAAGGCGGTTTTGGGCGGGTCAGTGATTGTTAAGATTCCGAAGATTCAGTTCTTAGAAGTAAAAAGTTCGTTAAATGGTTAGTCAAGTTCCGCACCCTTCCAACCCCGAGAAATCTAGAATCACTTGACCAATTAGATTTTGTTAAAGAACTGTTTAGCCAATTGTGAAGTAGTTTTAAGATGCTCAAGTTAAGTCGAGTGGGGGTGAAATCACCCATCGAGGGTTCATCTGTGATTTCATTTCGACAGTCTTGTTCTAGACACTGATCGAAACAGTTTTACAAGTTGTGTTCATCTCCTATCGTTTTTAGAGTTGTGAGTAAATAGTTGAATATTGGGTAAAGTTTCTTGAAAGATATTTGTTGTTGCGTTTTGAGAATTGATTATTTTGTTTATCGAGTAGAGTCGAATTGAGTTGTTTGTGTTCAGATTAATTTGCGAAGTCTAAACTAAAGTCCAATTTAAATCAAGTAAATTTCGGGTTAAGTTGCTAATGCCAAGTTAGATTAACTTGAATAACTTGTTTAATTGTGTGTTTATTTTCGCGTACCAGTGCACGAAGGAACGGCAGTCAGCGAAGGAATGAACTGTAAGTAGATTTATAATTTGATATTTGTACTTGTACGTACGTTGCGGTGATAGCATATTCTAAAGTTGATAATAGGTTCAAGTAGGTAAACTGTGGTTGATCGTGTCGAGTTGAGCAAAGTAGTTTAATAATTTTGTAACCTGTTTATTGGGATTTTTCTATTTTTATTTTTGTTAGTAAATTGTTATTGTTTTGAGAATTTGATTTTCATTTATACTGCCTTACCTACAAGTTTAGTGTTGAGATTATTTAGTGAGTCTTGTCCTACCCAGTAATTAACGACGTAAGTATTTTATCTCATATTTAACTCTTCAGAACGGAGTTATAACTGTTCTGTGGTGGCCGGCGGATTTTCGCTACCCTTGGTCGATTCATTTATTAATTTTCTAATATTTTGATTAATATTTCGGTCAAGTAAAATAAACACTTGTCAGTACTCATTGGCACTTAGTGCAGGGTAGCTGTTACAATATTGTACCTAGGCCATTAATTAATCCTCTTTTAGATCTGTTATTTGTTTCTATATTTAAATTTTGAAAGTTTAAAGATATATCATTTTGATAATAATTCAATATCTTCCAGTAATTACTGAATTCACGAAATATATTTTTATTATGTTTATCTAATTCTGATTTCACTAACAGTGTTTGTTCATTCAAATCTAAGTATTCAGTAAGTAATGTATTGAAATCATATTTAAAATTAATGACATGATTATTAGAATAAATTTTAGCATTACCTAATTTATTAATAAGTGCGCCAGGATTATGTGTAATATCCGTCAAATATTTTATTGTTCCTCCTGATCTGAACAGGATGAATCTGAAACAATTGGTTTCATTGTTACTTTCCTAGGTCTATTATCTTTGATAATCTATATTTTTTATCTTTCATGGTTCTTAATGTACCGAATTTAGGTTTTATACTAGCTACTTCATGTGACACATATTTAGGTTTTGTAATTTTTCCTGAATGTCTTATATTTTGTTTTATTCTTACTTCCTGTAAATTTTCAGGTATAATTTCATTTTTACCTTCATTACATTTATTTGCAATATTTTCTCAAATTTTGTTTTAAATTATCATAAATAATTTGCATATTTTCTTTATGATTTTGCACATAATTTTGTGTTAAATGTTTTTCTAAATCCAGATTTATATCATTATTTTTAAAGTGTCCAAATATTATATCAATTGGTTTAAAATTAGTGGATGAGTGTATTGTATTATTATATCCAATTATGGCGTATTTCAATTTATCCTCTAAATTCAAATTCTTATATTCTTTTTGATTGTTTAAAATTCTCAAATGTTCAATAAGTGTGGAATGAAATCGTTCTATTTGTCCGTTCGAGTATGGATTATCTATACTTGTAAAATGAATATTAATTTTATGTAATGAGAGGAATTCTTTAATAACAACATTATTAAATTCTTTACCGTTGTCACATATTATTTTTTCTGGTATTACGTACTGTGATATAAATTTCAGTAATTTATTTGCTATTTCAACTGATGTCATATTATCAAGTTTATAAATTTGAGCGAATTTTGAAAAGCTGTCAATAACAGTTAAATATTTTTCTTTTTCTAAAGAGATAACATCCATATGGACAATTTCTATTGGTTTATTACTAGTTGGGGTAACTTGTAATTTTAATTGAAGTGGATTTCTCTCATATTTATTTCGAAGACTTATTTCACATGTATTAATATAATTTTGTACAGAAATATGAAGATTTGGCCAATAATATTTTTCTTTTATACTTTTAATTGTCTCAGTAATTCCGCGATGATTTGTTTTTCCTTCGTGATATAAATTTATTATTTCCATTTGTTGATCTTGGGTTTTCACGTCTTCTAATTTATTTTTACAACTAATAAATTCTAAACTTTTATGCAAAAAGTATTTTTGTAATATTTCATTTACGTTAAAATATAAATTATTATTGAAGATACAAAAATATCTGGTTTTGGGTTTACAATAATCTCGAATAAATAATAAAATATTTTCCATTACTTTTGATTTTAGAATATAAACTTCTAATCTTGTTTTTCCTTCAAATGGCTTACTAATATCAACTTTTAAATTTGGAAAATCTGTAACATTAAATATTATCTGATTTTTTCCGCTGTTTATTAATGAATCTAAGAATTTTATTCCAGAGATAGGATTTTCTTCGTCTGAGTGGCGTGTATTATCTGAATCTGATGAAATATTTGCCATATTACTTTCATTATCTGTGTCAATTGCAAAGTTTTCTAAATTTTCTGGAATAGTATAAACAGTTATTTTTATATTTATATCTGAAAATATTTCATGTAATATTAAATAAACTTTTTCCCAAGATAAATTATCTTTACCGCATCCGATTCTGGGAATGGATATACTATCTATATTATTAGTTATCAAATAAGATTTTAAATTTTTTAAAGTTTCTTTAAAGTTTTTATAAGTTGGTTTATTTTTATATGTTTCCTTTGTTACTAAGTGAAACAATAATTTTCCATTAGGCAATTTCTGCATTAAAATATCTGTTATTTTCGGGGTTTTAAAATTTAATAAATAATTTATTTTGAATTAATTTGTTCAGCTATACCTTTTTCTAATTTTCTATAAGCACTTATACAATGAGCCAAATTATCATTTGTTTCTAACAGATCAGCTTCTTTTTCAATAATTTCAAAACTATTTAATTTGATTCTTGAGAGAGCATCTGCGTTACTATTTAATTTTCCTTTTTTATATTCTACTTCATAGTCATACTCTCGTAATTTTAATTTCCAACGTAATAATTTTGAATTTGGTTCTTTTAAGTTAAACAACCAAGTAAGTGGTTTATGATCTGTAATTATTTTAAATTTTACTCCATAAATATATGGTTTAAAATATTTTGTAGCCCAAACTATTGCTAAGAGTTCTTTTTCTATTACGGAATAGTTTATTTCATGCGGGTTTAATGTTCTACTTGCGAACGCTACTGGTAGTTGTTTACCGTTTATGTTTTGAGACAGTACGGCTCCTATCGCAAAGTTGCTTGCGTCTGTGGTTACTATGAATTGTTTATTAAAGTCAGGATATTGAAGAATTGGATCGTTTATAAGTAAAGTTTTACACGTTTCAAAACTTTGTTTATATTCTTTATTATTTATGTCAATAATTGCACCTTTCTTTAATGCTTTTGTTAATGGTTTCGTAATTTTTGCAAAATTGTTTATGAATCGTCGATAATAACCGATTAATCCGAGAAATGATTTTATTTCTTTTTTATATTTTGGAATAGGAAAATTTTGGATTGCTATTATTTTATTTGGATTTGGTTTTATTCCTTCAGATGTCACTACATGTCCAAGATATTCAACTTCTTTTCTTAAAAATTCCGATTTATCAAGTTGTACTTTTAAATTTGCTTCTCTAAGTTTTTTAAATACTTTTCTAATATTTTCTAAATGTTCTTCCAAACTGTTTCCCAGTATAATAATATCATCTAAGTAAACTAGACAAATGGTACCAATTAAATCTTTTAATACGAAATTCATTAAACGTTGAAATGTGCTAGGAGCATTTTCAAACCGAATGGCATTCGAGTGAACTCGTAATGTCCATTTTCTACATTAAATGCTGTTTTAGGAATATCTTTAGAATTTACTTGTATCTGGTGAAATCCGGATACAAGGTCTAAAGTTGAGAAATATTTGCAACGTCCTAATTTATCTAAGATATTGAAACGGTACAACAATTGGTAAATTTATTTTAATTGTATTAATATTGTTTTCTATGGCCATAGTAATGTTTTGTTTTGGTATCAATACTGTTTTTTCTCTGTGTGTACATTTTTTTTGTGGTTTACGCTATTTTCGGAAGGCTCCGAGGGTCGAGCGCACGTGTCCACTACGTCATGAGATGACATCAGCGCGTTCGAAGTAAACAACTTGACCGATGCGAGCGGGCTCGTTCTGAGGTCTGCGACGTACTAGCGCAGCTGCACTACAGGCGTCAGGCAGTCTACCACGGGGCGGTGAAGAGGTAACTGACTGCGCGTGGTACCCTGGGATTTTCTGAGGGAACGAGAGGGAAATTTTTGTATATATACTGTAAAATCTGCTTCAGTCGGGGAGACCATGCGTGGTCTCCACTCTGACTTCATGTTAGCGTGGGTCTATGAGTTCTCACCTTCCTGATTCCGCTCTAGTTGCTTTGGCTGGCCAATGGCACGGAGTTTCCTTTCCTCATTTTGTTGCTTTGGCTGGCCAATGGCACGAATGAGGTCCTTCCTGATTCCGCTCTAGTTGCTTTGGCTGGCCAATGGCACGGAGTTTCCTTTCCTCATTTTGTTGCTTTGGCAGGCCAATGGCACTGATGAGGTCCTTAATCCTTTTATCCATCTTGTTGCTTTGGACGCGAGGCACGGGTGATCCTTAATCCTCCGCTCTAGTTGCTTTGGCTGGCCAATGGCACGGAGTTTCCCTTACTCATCCTGTTGCCTTTGGCCAAGGCACGGATGAGATCCTTTATTTATCCAAGCACAGAGTATCCTATTAGTTATTTATATCTTTTGTTTGTGGAACTCTCGACTTAATGACATGATTCAGTTTTAAGAATGGTTATTTCTCACAGAAGTAACAATTCACTTTGGGGCAAGATTAGTTTGCGATACTGACAACAGCCACAATGATATAATTATTGAGTTTTGAATATTTCTTTGATCAAGTGTTTTCTGTTTTTTATGTGCATTTTTGCACCAACGATTATGTGCATTTTTGCACCAACGTTTACAAACTTCTCCATGTGGAGACACCCTGTGCTTTGCGCAGACTACGAATTTCTCTGTAAAGAGACAACTGTACCTGTTTTTACACTTGTGCAGTATAAACTACGATAACAGAAAACACTGATTCACCGAATTAACAGTAAATAATCTGAGTGTTGAATACACTATGAAATTATTGTGGTTCGTCTGGAAGTGTCGCTGTTGTTCAATTTATGAGATATTTTAAATCTGACAAACATCATTTTGATTCTTTGATTTTTGCGACAATTTTATTTGGTTCTCTCTGCTTGAGGTTTTTTGTCGTGGTTTCCCTCTTGCGATTAAAGGCGAATGCCGGAGAGTTATTTATGTTTCCACGACAGAACTTTGTGTTCAAATCACTCGGTTCGTTCTAAATTATTATTATAATTTATGATGATTTTCTTTTTTTCACAGTCATGTCTTTTGGAAGGAATTTTAACTCTTTCATTTCAACTGAACCTATCCCGATTCCTCCACCATTGATAGCTACTTCGTATTACGGACACTTTTGGGGTTACATTTTATTTTATTTCAAACACAACGTAGGCGACGATTGACGGATTTTTTTTATACTAGACGATTGTACTGTTACAATATCATTAATATTTGGTATAGGGTACTTATCATCGATAGTTTTTTCGTTTAATTTTCTGTAGTCAATAACCATTCTGAACTTCTTTTTACCCGAAGCATCTGGTTTTTTGGGTACTATCCACACCGGAGAAGACCAGGGTGAATAACTATGTCTTATTATATTATCTTTTAATAATTTTGATATCTGAGTTTCAACTTCTTTTTTATAGCAATTTGGATAACGATAACATTTCTTTCCTATTTTGTTTAGGTGATCAGTTGTAAAGTTTTGCAAGTTAAGTGAATTTTGTGATGGGCTAGCTATTTTATAATTTTTTGTATAATTTGGAAAACCTAAATTATTGATTTCAATATTTTTTTGTTTTATTTATAATTGGAATTTTTAATTGTTTATTTCTTATTTTAAATAATCCGTCTGGGATTTCGTAATCATTTATATTATTATTTTCCAATAACACTTCAGAATCTTTTTCATTAATAAAATAACTAACAAATTTTACTTCTGTTAGGAATACAAATTTTACCAACACTTATACATATTTACACAGTCAACCATGATTTAATAATGTTACTGTTACCAACACAACATAATATTTTATCAGTTGTTAATGATATAAATAAATAAACAAAGTGACGTGTAATGTTTAAAATAAAAAGATATTTATATTCTGTTCTGCTCGGTTATCCAGGGTTTCATTTTATATCTTCCACTAAATCTATCAGGTTATGGGCCCAGATACCCAGAAACCGCAGTAACTGAGTTATTAGAAGAATAGTGCGCGATTGAAAGTTAATAAAATTAAATAACTGTCAAAGGTCCGTAAGGTGACGAACTCTTGGTTTGTGTCTACTGTGTCAGTCTCCTAGTACCGTGGTTATTCATTTCAAATAATAAATGGCTAGCGCAAATATTGTAAACGCAACCCGAATCGAGTTGTTAAATAGAAACAATTATGATACCTGGAGCATTCAAGTCGAGGCATTACTTGTCAAAGCAGATTTGTGGGAATATGTATCCGGTACCCGTGTGAAGCCAGAAGTTGAATCAGGCGCACAAAATGCCGCAACTCAACAGCAGCTACAAAATGCGTGGATCATACAAGATCGTAAAGCGAAGTCGGATCTCATATTATCCATTTCACCGTCCGAGCTAAAGCAAATCCGTGGATGTGAAACTTCTAACGATATATGGGTGAAACTACAAAGTATTTATGCATCTAAAGGGCCAGCCCGCAAGGCAAGTTTACTTAAACAAGTAATTACTCAAAAACTATCTAATGGAGGCGATGTGAGGGAACATTTGTCACGTTTCTTTGATACCATTGACAAACTCAATGCCATGAATGTAGAAATCAATGGCGATCTTCTCACAATTATACTATTATATAGTCTGCCGGATAATTTTGAAAATTTTAGATGTGTCATTGAGACACGTGACGCACTGCCCGACGCTGAATCATTAAAAATTAAAATAATTGAAGAAAACGATGCCAGAGCAAGAAGAACAGAAAATATTGAGTCAAATGCAATGTACGCCAAACAGCAACAAAAATTTGCAAGTACAGGAAAATTACAGTCAGGTAACTACAATGTGAATAAAAAGAAGCCGAATTACAATTGTGGTTATTGCAAGAAAAGAGGTCACAAAGAATCCGAATGTTTTAAAAAGAGAAGAGAACAAAATCAAGATAAAGGTAAACAAAATGCAAATTACGTAAACGAAAGTTTCTTTGTAAATAGTCCAGTAAATTGCGGTAAAGACGAATTATGGTGTGTGGATAGTGGCTGCACATCACATCTCTGTAATAACAAAGATTCATTTCAAAATCTTGAAGATATTGACAGCAAAATAAGACTAGCCAGTACAGCTACTGCAGATGTTCTTGCGAAAGGTCGTGTCAATCTGAAAATAAAATCCAACGATAGCTACAAGAACATAAACCTCGAAAATACATTATTTATTCCTGATTTAAGAATAAATTTGTTATCTGTAGCAAGAATTGTAGACAAAGATCACGAAGTTATTTTCAGAAAGCAACATGCAATTATTCGTGATTCGGATGGCAATGTGAAAATGACAGCCGAACGCCGAGGCGATTTATTTTACATATGCGTACGTCAACAGGAGGTTAACACCGTATCTGAAAACAAGCAAAATGAAATCGAATTATGGCACAGGCGATTCGGACATCTTAATTTTAAAGATCTTCTTGAAATGAAGAAGAAAGTAAGTGTTAACGAAATGGAGTTTAGCGATTCTAATATTCCTCAGAATTGCAAAATTTGTATAGCTGCAAAGTTACCACGTCTACCTTTTCCAAAAGCTACAAATAGGTCAACGGAATGTCTTAGAATCATTCACACTGATCTATGTGGACCTATGAGAACAACCTCAAACGGTGGTGCTAGATATTTTTTATCGATCGTAGATGATTACAGTCGTTACGGCGAAGTATATTTCTTGAAAAACAAACATGAAACTTCAACTAGACTCATCGAATTCATTGAGAAGGCTGAAAGGCAAACAGGCAAGAAAGTAAAATTCATCCAATCAGATAACGGAACTGAATTCTGCAACCAGAAACTAAATTCATATTTTTCGAAAAAAGGTATTCAACGTAGGCTTTCGGCTCCGCATACACCACAACAGAACGGAGTGGCGGAACGCCGAAACAGAACTCTCGTCAATTCAGCAAGATGCATGTTGATGCAAGCCGGCCTAAAAAACTCCTTTTGGGCAGAAGCCGTCAATACGGCAAACTATGTTCGAAACAGAAGCATAACGAAGAGTTTAGAAGACGGTACACCTTTTGAAAAATATACTGGTAAAAAACCAAATGTTGGCCATCTTCGTTCATTTGGCTGCAAAGCTTTTATTGTCGACACTACTCCAAATAAAGATAAATTTCAACCTAGAGCAAAACAGGGCATCTTTGTAGGATATTCTTCCGAATCAAAGGCCTATCGTATTTGGGTTCCAGAAGATCGTAAAGTTCATGTCAGCAGAGACGTGAAATTTTTAGAAGAAATTCCAGAAACATTTGAAGAAAATCTAGTTATAATTCCACCCAATTCCGACGGTATCAAACCTATGGAAGAAGTCAGCGAAGAAATAACTCACGTAGAAAGATCCGAAAATATTCAAGAAACTAGAAGAGGTCCCGGGAGACCACGAATTATTCGTTCAGGACAGCCTGGTCGTCCGAAGAAAGAATATAACATGGTTGATATCAACCGAGCATCTTCTAGTGAAGAAAGGATCATAGAAGACACAATTAATGATCATAACAATTGCAATCATGACAAAAATGAAGATTTCAATGATTTTTCAGGTATGTGCACTAATGAAATATCATTAACACAAGCTATTTCTAGTGACAACCGCGACGAATGGTTCGACGCCATTTACCAAGAGATGAAATCCCTGATCGAACATGATACCTGGGAAGTAGTCAATAAACCAGAAAATGCAAGAGTAATAGGTTCCAGAATCGTATTACGTAACAAGCTCAATGCGGATGGTAAAATCGAACGCAGAAAAGCTAGGTTAGTCGCAAGAGGATTCGCTCAACGTCCTGGGTTAGATTTCCACGACACGTTTGCTCCCGTGGCAAGAATGGAATCGTTTAGACTACTAGCTGCTCTATCCGTTAAACTTAATTTAAAAATGCACCAACTGGATGTGACTACAGCATACTTGAACAGTGAAATCGACACAGAAATATTCATGGAAAAACCAGTTTTTCTTGAGAAAATGTTGCAACGAATGACAGTCGAAGAACATGGATCTAAAATTGCTGTGAAGGCTAATGCGATGTTATCACGAATCAAGAAGGGCAAGGATAAGGTTTGTCGATTAAACCGGGCAATTTACGGTTTAAAACAGGCAGGACGTCAATGGTACAAGAGGCTCAAAGAGGTTCTATTACGACTTCATTTTACTCCCACCAAGTCCGATCCCTGTGTTTTCGTAGATGATGTAGACGGGTCGCACACCCTCCTTCTGATTTACGTTGATGATATCATCATCGCATCCAACAATTCAAAAAGAGTAAATGATATAAAATCAACTTTATCTCAAGAATTCAAGATCAAAGACCTGGGGCTTGCAAAATACTGCCTGGGAATTGAAGTCCAGCAACAAGCGAATCGAATTCAACTTTCTCAAAGCGGTTACATACAAGAAGTCTTGCACAGGTTTGACATGTCAAATTGCAAACCTAATCGCACGCCCTTGGCACTTGGATCGAAACTCACAAAGGCGAGTGAGAAGAATACCGAGACTGAAAATCCCTACAGACAACTAACCGGAGCACTGATGTACTTAGCTGTGGGCACACGTCCCGACATTGCCCATGCCGTAAGCGTACTTTGTCAATTTAATGATTGTCATGACAACACGCACTGGGCAGCAGCCAAAAGGTTATTGCGATATTTGAAGCAAACTCCGAATCATGGTCTATCATATTGTAAAGAAGACGATGACTTGAAAGGTTATGTCGACTCGGACTGGGGTAACTCCGTCGACGATCGGAAGTCGTATACTGGATTGGTATTCACTTTATCAGGAGCAGCGATCTCATGGGCTTCGAAGAAACAACGAACCGTTGCATTATCTTCGACTGAGGCCGAATATATTGGTCTCACCGATGCTACAAAAGAAGCTATTCATTTAAGTCAATTCCTCAAAGAATTAAATGTTAATTTTCCAGCTCCTGTTACTTTGTTCAACGATAATCAAGGTGCAGCTCATCTGGCAAAGAATCCCATACAGCACGCACGTTCTAAACATATTGACATTCGTTGTCATTTCATCAGAGAAGCTTTGGAAAATAAATTTATTGAAATACAATATCTGTCAACCGAACAAATGCCCGCAGATATGTTAACGAAAGCATTAAGTCCATCAAAGTTTGAAGATTGCTGCAGATCCATTGGAATTGTAGAAGTAAAATTTGAGGGAGCGTGTTAGGAATACAAATTTTACCAACACTTATACATATTTACACAGTCAACCATGATTTAATAATGTTACTGTTACCAACACAACATAATATTTTATCAGTTGTTAATGATATAAATAAATAAACAAAGTGACGTGTAATGTTTAAAATAAAAAGATATTTATATTCTGTTCTGCTCGGTTATCCAGGGTTTCATTTTATATCTTCCACTAAATCTATCAACTTCTTTTGGTTTTAAATTAATTTTATTTTTATAATAATTTAAATTATGTTCATGTCCCAACAAATAAATTTTATCATTAACAATATCATATTTTGCTTGTAATAATTTTAATTCGTCTAACCCTATTAATAAATCAAACTGATTATGGAATTCAAAAACATAAAATTTTAATGGAATATTATCGAAATGAAATTTTACATAATTATTTCCTTTAGAAATACCGTGTGCTGTTGAAAGTGTAAAATTTTGTTTATACAAATGAAATTCTTTTGGATTTTCTTTTATTATTCCAGGATTAATGAATGATCTAGTACTTCCTGAATCAATTTTACATTTATATTTTCCGAGTATCAAATATGGTAATTGAGTTGCATTTTCAATATTCATTATTTCACCGAATTGTAATTCTGGCCTGACTCTAAAAAAGAATCGTTTTCAAAATTTTGACTTTCTTCTTCTTCTTCATTATTAATATAATAATTTTGTTCTGGTTGTTCTAACATTTGTACCTCTTCTATTTCAGTGTCGTGATCAAGAGATTCTATATTAAATAAATCTCTTTGTTGATATGGTGGTCTGTATTGTGTTTGTCTGGTGGATATAGACATTGGAGTAGGTTTTGGTAAATTTTGTTTTATATTTACAGGTCCTTGTGGGAATGTATGTACTGGTTTAGGTTGTGAAAATTGTGGAATATATATATTGGTTTTGTGAATTGGGTGTTTTGTGGAACATATTTGTGTGTAATACCTGTATTTTTATTAAATGTTGTTTTTTATTAGGTTATGTGGAGGCTGATCTCGAAGCTTCCATTTGATAGTCATTTGTAATAATTTTGAGAGCTGCGTTTAGACTCTGTGGATTTCTGGTTTGGAGAAATGATCGTAAAGGTTCTCTTAATCCTCTTAAAAATGATCTGATTGATAAATTTTGACCATAGATTATCATTGCTGGTCTGAATGCGTTTTCAATTTGTGTTTCTACATAGGCTGTATGTGCATTTAATAGAGTAAGCATTTTATTATAATATGCAAAGGCATCCTCAGATCCCTGCTTTAAATTCGTCATTTCTATCGCTAAAGTGTAAATATCGCGTTTGTCCGCGTAAGTTGTTAACAGAGCATTTTTCAAATCTGTCCAACAATTTATAGTAAAATGGGAAATTGCTTTTGCGGCATCTCCTCTTACTTTGTTTCTAATATTCGCTAACAATACGAAGTTCTCGTAATCGTTAGGAAGAGTTTGATTATAAAATTTCGTAATGAGAGCTTCGCTCATACGAATGAAATAGGATAATTCATTTGAATTTCAATTAAAAATAGGAATTGTATCTAAGTATCTTTGTTCACATTGTGCCATTGTCGCTGACGTTAAAGTATAGAATTATTACAAAAATAAACTGTACTTACAATGCGAGAGCAAAGATCATGGGGTGTTGTAGGTATTCTTGGGTGTCGCTTATACTTCCTTGGTGGATTCGGGCACCAGTCAAGAAGATGACAAAGTATCGACTGTTGTCTCTGGATGTCGAATGTCGCTTATGTTTCCTGAAGTGGATCGGGCACTCGGACAGTCGCGCCTCGTCGAAGTTGTTGCAGTTGACCCGGGGTACCGTGATAGCTGATGGATTCGTTCACAAATGAATCGTAGAAACGAACCAGAGTGTTGTGAAATTTTCTTCACTTTTACAGCAATTTTTAAATCAGTTTTGGTATCCCATCCTCGTCGACAATTATATTTTTTAATAAGGTCAATCTGTTTTTAAAAATTAACTTTATTGATGAGGAGAGACAAATAGACAGACTTGCTGTTTATTTATACATTTCAATTTTGTTTATATTAACTTGTTTATATAATCTTATTACGTTTCTTATATCTATCATATAAATTACACTTATTGTCTATTTCTATGCTTAACTATTTGACTTTTTACTCACCATGTTGACATCAATTTTCGGTAAGGTGTTGCGGATGAGGATACCTATATTTTTGTCTGACTTATGTTATTTACAGATACCCAGATAGAGGACTAAATTGTAGTAAGAAATATTGGTATAATCAAGAAATAAAGATGTCAAAAAACTAATTTGCTACTGTTTTGGCTTAGACCAATGTTCCCAATATATAAATTTCAGTTTAGTACTTTTTGAGAAACCACAACTCCAGAGATCCACACGCACACAAACACAGAAAGACTGACAGACAGATGTACACACACACACACACACACACACAAACAGACATCATATAAAACGTGCTCATTCTCTGAAAACTCACAACCGAATTTTTAGCATGATTCCTATACCTCCCTTACTGGATATGGCGGGAGGTAAAAATAACCCAAATATTTTTTTCTAATGCATAAATGCGCAGAAAATTTGATTTCAATATGCAGGTACTTTTAAATTTTCCATCAATAATAAAAATGTGATGCATTTTTTACATAAATATTTATTTTCAGTGAGAATTCACAAGTGTTTTTTTTAAGTATCGCAAGTTGTAATTATTTAAAAATTTAGTATTTAATATTTCAAATAAAAGTATATTTTTTATAAATTAAAATTTTCAAAAAATATGCTTTTACAAACAGCACTTTTGTTTTCCAGACAACGTGAAGAAAAATATTTTGCGCTCATGTGTCGCACTGTAACAAGATCGAATGAAAAAATGTATCTTCGAAATATAATCAAATTTTTTTTTGTAATTAACCATGCACAGACGCACAGTGCTTGCTTCTTTGTAACTGACTGAACGCGCCTTACGTGGTAAATGAATCAGTTGCTTGTAAAATTTTTAAAATTCTTTTTTTTATTGTAAAAAATCTTGCCTATAATTATGAACAGGAAAGTCTAATGCCCGGTTGCACCAACGTTAGTTAAATTTTAAACTTGGTTTAAATAAATAAAAGCAAATCAAGTTATAAGTCATATGGAGTAATTGACATTGATGTCAAAAATTAGATACGCTTTTATTTATTTAACCCAAGTTAAAAATTTAACTAACGTTAGTGCAACCGGGCATTAATGGAATTTCAAGAAATATTGGCATTTCGTAAAATAAAAAATTGGCAGGATAAAATTATTCAGAATTGTACCAAACAGTTTCGAGTTATGAACTTAAATCGTTGGAACCGGCCGTAAATTTAACTTTTCTATTGATATTTTCTTAATTTTTACTTTCTTATACAAACTATAAGGAAGTATTAGAATCACGAAAAAATCGCTAACGAGACTTTTGTGGAAATATATATTTTGACGTCCACTGAATCCGTTATAACCAATTTCTCAATAATGTCTGTGTGTGAGGATGGATGGATGTCCGTGTGCGCAATATCTCATGAACGAGACAAGATATGTAAACGAAACTTGGAATATATACATTTTATGAAAAAATAAAATGCTGAGTTGATTTTGAATGAAAGTGAAAAACCGGAAGATGTAGTTTACTGGACACAAAACAATAAATTACAATTTTTTCAAAAATACAATCAGCTGTGAGAAAAAGTTTCAAAAGAAAGATGTTAACAAAAATATTTGAAATATAAAATGTTATTTGCATTTTTCTTGTACATGCTTCTAATTATGAGAAAAACTAAATTATTTATTTAAGAATATATTTCAATAATCTTAGTTACAATGGGAACAAAAACTGAAATATTTTTAATATCTAAGTGTCAAACGTGTCAAAAATATGTGTCTTGTAAATTACTCTAAAAGTAATATTTGAATTATTAGATTAGAAAGATTTGTTAGTTAGTTAGAAAGATTTGAAGACTAGATATTAATTGAAATATCAAATAATTGTCAAAATATAGTCATTTGCAAGAAACAGGTCAAACGTGTTCAGTTGGTTTTATTTGTATAAGAAAGTAGTGTGATGCCCACACCAGATTTTTTTTTAATAGTTTTGAGAATGTTATTTAATTATAACAAGAAATTCGAATAAAAAAACATATATAAAAATAAAAGAATCTGTGGAAAGGTAGATACAAAGAATAAATATATTTTATTGTTGTAATCAAGCGTTTGAAGAAGTTCTACCTGCCGCTTACTGGAAACACACACAAAGGCCACTGGTATAAATTTTTTACTATTGTACATAATCCAAATAATTTGTTTTTCATGCCTCGTAATTCTTACAATACCTACAAAAAATTTAAAATGAATACAAGTAATAAATAAAATCATATTCCAAGCACCTGAACGTTGTAGATCAAATTTGATAATTTGAGTAGAAGTAAAATATGTTGCAAAGATGGAACATTACATTCATCAAATTTAACAATACGATTACTGTATTGTAAATTTTCATTTTCAAAAAAATTGTAAAAAACTAAAGTTAAAAATACAATTTTAAAATACCAATTATCTATATGTGGAATACGGTGATTGATAAACTTACCTTTTTGTCACAAGTTATTTCTGAAATATTTTAATTCATAACACTTGTCATATACAAAAACATAGCATAGAGCATATATCACACATTTTTTTAAGTTGTCAGCTGAGTAACCTACTCGTGCGTCCTATCAAGCTTAAAGTAATTAACAATCAATGTTCCCAACTGTATTGGAATATTTATTTACATTACAAACAAGATAAAACAGTTTTTACTGCTGAATGGAGGAAATGACCGGCGAGCCGACCAGGCGAGTCTGTCACCTTCTTGAAGCAGTAAAATCTGTTTTACCTTGCGTGTATTGTACAACATTTGACTTGTTACTCATTTGTAAATCAAAATAAAATTATAACCTAGTACTGTCAGTTACACGACTGTTCCGTCAAAAATTATTTTAAATGATTTCGCATATGCCTTGAAAGCGTTACTGTGGCAACGTGCATTGTTTACCTTGTTTACTAACTTGTAAACTATTTTCAATGCAGCTGTCAATTAGTAACTTGTAAAGATTCATTTTAAAAGGCAATAGATGGCTTGGATAAATGGTGTTTACAATTAAGTAACAAGTAAACATAATATACCTTTTGAACAACATGACTACAGTTGATCAAATAAAGGAATTACTACAACCGCTCTATGACAAAATAAACAATATACAAAAAACAATGATAAAAAATTTAAAGCCAAATTCCAACAATTGGAAGGAAAACTTAAGATAAAAGATAGGAAAATCGAAATATTAGAAATGAAATTACGTGGAAGAAATCATATTTTCTTCGGAATTGAAGAACAAAATATTGATAATATAGAACAAAAAATCTTAAAACTAATAAATTATAATATGAAACTACAAGATATTACCACAAAGAACATCGAAAAAATAAAAAGAATTAGAAAATCCGTAAGTCAAAAAGAAAAAAAGTGGAATTTGACTCTAAATAGATAAAAATGTCATCCTAAAAAACGCTAAATTACTTAGAAATGCTAAAATATACATTGAAGACGATTATTCTCCTAATATCTTACAAGAAAGGAAGACTCTAAAACCTCACCTTATCAAAGCAAGGAAAGATGGACTGAGGGTCGTGTTACATCAAAATATATTTTATATAAAAGGGGATAAATACACTGTCAACGACTTCACTGAAAAAGATGAAGAAATACACACAAAAACAGCAAAGGTAATACTGAACAAGACAACGAACTTTCCTTACCACCAAGGAAACGACTTTCTATATCACTTTCATCGGCAGCAAATCTATAAGAAGAAGAAGACACCCGCAACGACACACCATTCATTAACGACCAAGAACCAAAAATAAAGGAAGCGCCAAAAACAACTGAACAAAAAGGAACAAAAATACACCACAAAATGTAGGACCTTTGGATAAACATATTAAATCAACACTAAGATCACATATTTTGGAAATATAAAATATCAATGTGACCATGATTCCTGTCATATTTTCAAATAAACATGAATTTGTCAGTATGAATGCTACAAAATAGCTTCTTCTATAATTTGCATGTATAAAAACATCAATTTGATCGTGATTGCAGTCATATTTGCAGTTTAGCATTATAGAAACATGAATTTTTTTTTCTTAATTTTATTTTTGATCTACAACTGGCCTGTGGGGCCAACAAGCAGATTTGATCTAATTATCATAGCATGCGTGAGGTTAGTGCCCCTTGGCACTACCTCTTTGTGCATATACACATATATTAATATACACGATTCATAGATTTATACATTTTATGTAAGTATAAGTTCTAGGGTTCTTTTAGTTCGGATGGCTTTGTTCTTTTGAGGCATCTGAGGATGCTTTCGTTGTTGTATAAGCCGGTGGCTAATTCATTCGGATGGTTCGTTAGTCTTCTTCCCTATGTTGATGAGAGTTCTCGAATATGGTCTTGAACATATTTGATTTTGAGGTCCTTGTTTAGGGTATTATTGGTGACATACCATTGTGCTTTTGTGATCATTCGCAGTATTTTGTTTTGAGATGTTTGTATAATTTTTGCATTTGATTTCTTTGGGCAGCCCCAGAGCTGGATTCCATAGGTCCAGATTGGGATGATAACAACTTTATAGATCAATAGTTTGTTTTCTATCGACATTTGTGATTTGAGTCTCAGTAACCAATACAACTTTCTGATCTTGATGTTTATTTGTTTTTTCTTTGCTTCTAGATGTTTTCTCCAGGTAAGTCTTTTGTCCAGATGCATGCCCAGGTATATTACCTCTTCTTTGGTGTCTAATGTTTTGTTATTTATGTGTATTTGCGGGCAGGTGATTTTTCTTGTGGTGAAGACTATATGTGTAGATTTTTCTTCGTTGATTTTGATTCTCCATTTTGTTGCCCAAGCTTGCATGTCGTCGAGGGTTTCTTGGAGGACGGCTGATGCTTCTAATGGGTTGATATGTGAGGCGATGTATGCAGTGTCGTCTGCATATGTAGCAGTTAGTACATTATTTGGACATGGCATGTCTGCTGTGTATAACTGGTAGAGTGCAGGGCCTAGTACACTCCCTTGTAGAACTCCGGCTCTAATTGGGTGTATTTTTGAGGTGGTTTCTTCCTGATATATTTGGAAAAATCTTTCGCTCAGATATGATTTCATTAGTAGGAAGTATTCGTGGGGCAGTTTTGCTTTAATCTTATATAGTAGTCCGGTATGCCACACCTTGTCGAACGCTTGACTGATATCTAAGAAGGCTGCTGAACATACTTTTTTGTCTTCCAGACTGTTCTCGATTTCTTCTACCACTCGGTGTATTTGTTGGATGGTTGAGTGTTGTTGCCTGAAGCCGAATTGATGGGCCGGGATTATGTTTTCGTCTTCTAGTATTATTTTTAATCATTTTAGTAACAGTTTTTCAAACAGTAGGGGTAGCAGGGATATTGACCTGTATGAGTTTATTTCGTGCGCTGGTTTTCCTGGTTTGTGGATTAGTATTATGTTCGCAAATTTCCATTGCTCTGGAAAGTATGTTATTCTGATCATTGCGTTGAATATGCTGGTTATTAAGACTAGTGTTTTTCTGGGGAGTTTCTTTAGTATTTTGGCAGATATTAAGTCGTATCCTGGGGATTTTTTGTTATTTAGATATTTAATTTCATTCTTGACTTCCGCGGGTGTGAAATGTTTGATTGGTTGTGATAACCTGGGTGGGTTCTTTAGGAAGTCTTCAATGTGCTTCTCTTCTTCAGGGGATGATTGATGGGTTGGCTTCGAAGACCTTCGTGAAGTGTTCAGCGAATTTTTCTGCTTTCTCTTTTTCTTCTCTTGCCCAAGTTTCGTCACTTTTTTAAATTGGTGGTGTATGTTGTGTAGGCCTTTTTAGCTTATTTGTGGCTTTCCACAGTGAGTAGTCGTTATTTGGGTGAGGAGACAGGTTGCTTAGGTGCTCTTGTTTTTGGTTGTTTTTCATTTCTAGGATTAGTTTTTTTGTTTCTTTGCACAGGCGGTTTAGCTTGATTTTGTCGTTTGCGTGTCTTGTGTGTTGCCATTTTCGTCTCATTTTTCTTTTTTCTTCGATTTTGTCTCTGACTATTTTGGGATAGCTAGTACTATATTCATGTTTGTTATCTTTTGGTGGGGTTGAAGAGCAGCCTGCTTCTTGAATGAGCTTTGTGGTATTTTCTACTGCGTTTTCGATATCTTCCGGTGTCTTTAGTGGTATTAATAGGTTTGTATTTTGTTCTAGGTATAGTTTGTATGCGTCCCAGTTGGTTTTTTTTGTTGTGTGGCTTTAGATATTTTCCTTTTTTGTTTACTACGGTGTTTACGGTTAATATTATCGGGGAATGATCCGACGATAGATCGTAGATTGTTTCAACAATAACTCGGTTTAAGTTTACGCCCTCTGTTATGAAAAAATCTAGTAGGTCTGGGAGTTTGTTTGGGTCCGTAGGCCAGTGCGTTGATTTGCTAGTGCTGATGTGATTGTACCCGTGCATGTTCATTGTTTTTAGTAGTTTGTTTCCTTTTGGGTTTACTATTCTAGAGCCCCACTGCGGGTGTTTTGCGTTGAAGTCACCGCCTGCTATGAATCTTCCTCCTAGTTTGAGGAAGTGTTCTTCGAATTGGTCATATTTGATTGTATGTCTCGGTGGGCAATATGCAGCAGATAGGGTAAGACAGCCGGATGATTCACTGATTTTTATGAATGTTGCTTTTAGATGATTTTTTTCAAACTTTTCTAATTCAAAGTGCTTAATTTTTTCATTTATTATGATTGATGTGCCTGCGTGAGCAGTGCCGTCAAGGTGATTTGTGTAATATACTTTGTGTTTAGGAATTTTAAAGTAACTTTTTTCTGTGAAATGTGTTTCAGATATTAGGACAATATCTATTTTTTTATTGATTAATAAATAGTTCTAATTCCTGGCGGTGTTGGGCCAGACCATTGGCGTTCCATAAAGCGATTCTCATTCCGTTAGACATTATGTTTGTTAATGAATGTCGTGAGCAAGTTGATAAATGTAGCGTTTTGTTGTTGCATGAGTTGGCTGAACATAGATTCGAATTTCGTTATGAATTGGATTAGAGTTATATCTTGTTGCACTTTACCTGAGTAGATGCACACAAACAATCCTCGGCTAGCGATGGACAATGCGGATAAAGTGTTGGTGGGTCCGGTTCTATCAAAGAAGAAAGAAAGGAAGGAAGAAAGAAAATGGGCGCCACCAAATTGAAAACACATATGACATACAAATATAAATTTGGTATATATTCTAGGCAGAAATTTAGACAGGTTATACAAATAATACAAATTTAAATTAAATCAAATCTGACTCGAACTTACTCTAGTTTGGTGGGTGAAACTAAGTTGCTGACTGTTTACAAAAATATTTCCGACGCATCAGATATCAATCTAGCTGAGTTCTTCTGCGAGGAACGTCAGGGTCAGCGGAGCGGTCTGACAGAGAAGGCGGCGTTGAGAACTGACCTCGTGTCCCTGGAAGGATTGTACCTTGACGTGCCAAGGTAAAAGATGGCTTATGGAACCAATTCGTGGTACTTCTTGGGCTGTACCACTTCCGAGAACGGGCCAGGACGACGATAGCTGTAGCCGCTCTTGTGGCTGGGGTAAATGGTTCAGACGTCCGGAGCGTCAAACCAAGCTCTACGCTGCACCCTGTACGCTTTCGCCTAGAGTCCCTGCGTCGGCGTAACAGCTAGACAACAAAAAAAAAAAAACAAGGGACTGAAAAACCAAGCCACCAAAATAATATAAAAATACTGGAGTAGTTGCAAGCAGATTGCAAATTACAAAAATCGTTACAATATTTTACCAAAATCAAAAAGTTATTCAATGCAAATAGAATTTACACTAAGCAATAGGAGAGGAATGGAAAGAAAAAAGTTAGTAAAAGTGATACAATGTATGATGTTATAGAAGTGCTCTGTCGAACTATGATGTACAAAAAAATAATCGAATGATTACTTACTTTATCAAACCAGTAATGTCTGAAACTGAACTCATTAACACTACGTAAAAGTTACTCAAATAACCAAAATCACAAAACGTAGGCTTATCAACAACTTAATAATAATATCACAAAGTTCAAGATGAACTACAAAAAAATAATGTCAGTTTCAGATATACAAAAGGGCTACGAAGAGCAAATATAAACTTGAATAAAGCTGATGGTACTGGTTAAGGAGTTCGTCGAGTCTGCACAAGCACTCTCACAGTCTCTCACTATTAAACGGGTGAGAAGGGAAAGGGGAAGAGGTAACTCGAGTTTTTTAATTATTATGATTCCGCGGAATTACTAACAATTTTATAAATTTCAAAATATGTAGGGCAACAACAAAAAAATGAGAAACAAACGCACTGCGGCGTGTTCCGTATATCCTTAACCTAATTTATGCAGAACTACTAATAATATGAGAAATTTCAAAAGAATGATCGTGGAGTGGCCTCAGCTCACAACCACTTAGAGGTACCAAAAAAAAGGAAGGCTCTAATAACAAATATACCGCTTTAGGGTGAGACTAGGGAGTCAACACCCAAGAAAATCAAAAAAGGTGCTGCTTGTGGGGTAGACCATCGAACGAAATATAAAAATAACAAGATCTAAATAAACAACAAAGTACTTTCGTTTACTTACATGAGGTTGAAATGGAACGATGATTACCTCGCAAGAGAGAGATTTGACCGGCGGATGTTGGCACGCGCGAGGTTTCGCGTGGTCAAAAGAGCAACAAAAAAAAACAGGGCTTGCCAAAATGTCTTGTTGCAGGGCTTCGCTGAAATTAAGACTGCAACAATCTTCTGATGTGTTTGTGTGTTCAGCGGCACCTGCTATTTTGGCGTAGCTTATGTTGTTTTGTACTCTTTGTGAGTATTTTTTTTTGTGGTAGTCATTTGATTTTTGTGGATTGTTCAGATTTGGTGCGGTTCTTGACTTTTGTAGTTTTTTATATACTTCGCAGCCTTTGTAATTAGCGGGATGGGCACCTGAGCAGAGAGCACAGGTCGGCGGAGTGTTTTTACTTTTATTGCATTCTTTTGTGGGGTGATTGGCTTCGCACTTGACGTAATAATATGGTTTATTGCAGTAGGTCTTGGTGTGGCCATAGTTTTGGCAGCGCATACATTGCGGTATGTCTATTCTTTTTTTCGGAGGTTCTACACTGATTTTGGTGCCCAGTATATGTCTTAATTCGTATTTTTTTTTTGTTATTTGCGTTAGGTTCCTGATCCACGAAGAACATTGGTAGAGGGTCTTTAGTTTGCCAGCTTTTGATGTTGGAAACGTTTCTGATAGAGAAGCCTTTTTATGTCAGCGCTTCTTTTATTTCTTCTATCGGTATTGTGTGGTGTAAGTTTTTGATAACCACTCTGTTGGATCTCTCTTGTTTTAGTTGATACGTATGATATGCTATTTCATTGGCGTTGAGCATACGTATGAGTGTTCGGTATGCGTCCGGTGTTTTTGTGTTTATTTTTACTTCATTATTGTTTTTAGGCTTTCGAGCATTAGGCTATAATTTGTGACGTCCTGGAGGAAGACTGGAGGCGGTTTTGGTTCGACTTTAGTGTTTGGTTGACTTTTATTTTCGTTTGTTTCGTTTTCGTTTTCAATTGTTTCATTTTCGCTGTCGTTCGTTTTGTCTTCGTAATTTAGCAGCGTGTTGTATCTGTTTGCACTTCTAAATGTTGATGCATGTGTCTTTCTATATTTAGCTTTATTTCCATTGTTTGATTCTTCCATAGTACTTTGTGTATCTCTTTCTCTGGTTCTTTTAGGACGTATGACTTGCCAGTTTTGAGATGTTCCGTTGTGGCAGTTTTGATTACCTGTGTTTTTTGGGTCTTGTATTAAACCGTTGTTAGGAGAATTCGGAGTACTATGATGTGCCATTTGTATTATTGTTCTTATCGGGGTTAGATACGATTGTGTGGTTGTCGTAGTTGTCGTTATTGTGGTTGTATTTGTTGTTATAGTGTTCCCACCGCTTTTTTCTTGGATGTTGAAAGGGTTTTGATTAGGAATGTTAAGAGTTAAAGTTAGTTTCTGCTATATTTGGCAACACTGATTTCGTTGCGCGTGCGCGGAGCACAGAGCTGGGCGCTGAGTATGTTTGACGCAATTAACCTTGAGTTCGCTGCTCCTAACTTTGACTGTTTTTCTGTATTTGTTTTATTATTATCACTGGACAATGATAGTAGTTTAATAGATTATACACTTATAAAAATGATTTTGTGATCTTTTCTATTTACACTACACTTTGATTAGGAATTTTTAAAAGTTTTTTTATGTCGGTAATTTCGCGAGATGCTTAACTATTCACTCACTATTAAACATGAATTTGTCAGTATGAATTCTTTAAAACAGCATTTTCTATATTACATGTATAAAATACCAATGTGTCTGCGATTTCTGTTACATTTGCCGTTTCGCATGATATAAACATGAATTTGTCATTATGAATTCAATAACACAGTATTTTCTATGATATTGCATGTATAAAATACCAATGTGTCCATAGTTTCTGACATATTTGCCGTCTCACATGATATAAACATGAATTTGTCAGCACAAATGCTTTAAAACAGCATTTTCTTTGATTTTTCATGTATAAAATACCAATGTGACCGTTATTACTGTCATATTAGCCGTTTCCAATGATATAAACATGAACTTGTTAGTTTTAATGTTTTAAAACAGCATTTTTTACAAATAAAAAATTGTCATTTGAATATGATTACTGTCATACTTGCAGTTTCGCATGATATAATCATGAATCTCTCAGTATAAATGATATAAAATAGCTTCTTCTGTGATTTTACATACATAAAATGTCAATATGAACGTGATTGCAGTCATATTTGCTGTTTTGGATGATAAATATATTATGACCGTGATTACTGTCATATTTGCCTTTTCATATGAAATAAACTTGAAGTTCTCAGTATGAATGATTTAAAACAACATTTTATTTTATTTTGCATGTAGGAAATGTCAACTCTAACGTGATTACTGTCATATCTGCTGTTTCGCATCATATAAACAGAAACTTGTCACTTGCCGATTCACATGATATAAACTTGAATTTGTCAGTAAGAATTCTTTAAAACAGCATTTTCTATTATTTTGCATGATTGAACTGCCAATGTGATCGTGACTACTGTCCCATTTGCCGTTTAACATCATATAAACATTAATTTGTTAGTATGAATGCTTTGAAACAGCATTTTCTATGATTTTCCATGTACAAAATACCTAAGTGACCGTGATTACTGTAACATTTGCCGTCGTTTCGCTTGATATATGCATAAATTTGTCGATTTCAATATTTTATGTTATATTTATTATGGGTTTTAGGAACTGTATTATTTAAGGTTTGTAAGTCTGATTCAAGACTCAGCGATTGAGGAGTGAGGTTTGGAGGTTAGACAGTAGACAAATGTGGATGCAATGAAACAACTGTAATTAAACGAATATATTTATATACTAGCTCAGAGCTAGAAACATTTACACAGATTTCATTCATATCTACCTGAATCAATACAATTGTCATTAATCGTAATCAATTTATTAAAGCACATATTTTGTTGACACCTTCCCTTTACTTCCGCTCTTCCACCGTCTTTCCTGGTCGTATGACCGTCAGAGTTTGGCGCAAAGTACAAACTTACAGGTTTATTATTAATATAATCGTTTATTTAGATTATGACCTTTTATATTCTATCATGTACCTGAATTCTATCATGTACCTCAGTAGAGTGTAGACGTGCCTTTTTGTGCTTGGTAAGTCGACAGTTCGAAAAAGTGATTTTAGCCGTTATATTGTTGTTAATTTCAAATATATTTCAACATACAATGGGAACCCGCGCTCAAAAAGAGGAGATCATATCCTTAGTTAAACAACATGCTAAGGATATTCTGAACGATGATAACTTCATCACCAAGATCGCGAGTGCGGTGTCAATGCAATTAGAGGCAGTGTTCAATGCAAAATTCGACGCATTGACTCAAGAAGTACGAGTCCTTCAGCAGAAACTAGTCGAGAAGGATAAGAAAATCGAAGAGTTATCAGCTCAAGTTGATAATCTTGAGCAGTACAGTCGCAGAAATTGTCTTCGCGTGTTCGGGGTTCCGGAGATGACAAATGAATCCCCGGACGCGGTGGTGCGGAAGATATGCCAAGAGAAGCTGAACATCACGCTGATCGACACATCCATCGACAGGTGCCATCGACTTGGGCGACTTCAGAAAGATAAGTGCCGTCCTTTAATAATTAAATTCACGCGCTACAACGACCGTGCACTTGTTTTTAGTAATAAAAGCAAATTGAAAGGTTCGGACATTGTCATTCGCGAAGATTTGACTCGCACACGGCTCGAAGTTTTAAATGCGGCCAAACGGTGTTTTTGGTTAAAAAACACTTGGTCTCGGGACGGCGTGATTAATATTAAAGTTGGATATACCTTTTTACATTGGATTCAAATTTATTTAATGTTTCAACATGTTCAATACAGTTTGTAAAAATTTTTTTTTCTGCTTCTCTCTTCGCCTAGCACGCACGTCAATTTGTATTGCACAGGACAGGCTTAGAATTTTTTATTTTTTTTATCTTCGTTCAGTAGCTTCAATTTAATTTTTAATAACTACTTACTTTAACAGTTTTCTGTTCTATTGGTATTATAAAGATGTTTAAAATAGGTCATTTAAATGTAAGAAGTTTATATCTCGCTTTGATTTATTTAAGGATTTTGTAGTTGAAAATAATATGGATATTTTAGGTATTAGTGAAACATGGTTAAATAACACTGACTGTGATAATAATTATTTAATTTCTGGGTATTCCCTTTTTAGAAATGACAGAATTGGTAGAGGTGGCGGTGTCGGAGTGTGTCGCGGGAGGATTCTGGAGGCCGGTGATAAGTGAAAACAAATGTAAATGTTACAATTTAAACTATATTAAAGTAAATTAAAGTTTAAGAGAAAAGTACAAGTCACGCTGCTTGATTTTTCATCACGCCATCCTCTTTTTCTCTGGGCGCGGTCAGCTAGTGTTGCCAACCGTGGAGCGACCAGTGTTGGTTCAGCGACCCGTCGGTAGAGGGTTACCAACTGTGGGTGCGGCAGTGTTGGTTCAACGGCCAGCCGGTAGGTGGCTCACCGTTACAAGTGTATATTAAATCATGTTTGGTAAAATATGTAACATCACATAATACTGCCATAAATATAAATACGCCTTCACTCGAGCAATGCTGGATAACCCTAAAAATTAATAATGAATTGTTTGGATTCGGCCTCCTTCTGCTAGCGTGAATGAATTTGTTAACAACTTGGAAAAATCATTGTGTTACATTTTTCCTCAAGTGAATCATCTTTTTTGCCTTGGTGACGTTAATATAAATATGTTAAACACAAACAGTAGTTCAGTACAGTTGTTCAGCATGCTTCTAAATGAATTTAATTTAGTACAAATTGTGTCTGAACCAACGAGAATTACAAATACTACCGAAACACTAATTGACATTATTCTAACATCTAGCGTTGATTTATGTTCGCAAATAGTCAATGTTGACACTAATGATCTATCTGATCATCTGCTAACTGCTTTTAACCTCTCTATAGATTGTTGCACAGATCTGCCTCACGAAATCAGCATCCGGGATTATAAAAATGTAAATTACTCGGCATTTATTGATGCTCTGGCTAACTTAGATTGGCTTGAATTTTACTCTTGCCAAGATATTAATATTAAGTTATCAATTTTTAATTCAATTATTATAAATTTATTAGATTTATATATACCTGGAAAAAGACTTACTGTACGTAAACCTGCAAAACCTTGGATCACCGATGTCATTAAAATCATGATTCGACTACGTAAAACAGCTCTTGCAAATTTCAGAAGAACGAGATCAGCTCACTGGGAATACTATAAATCATTATGTAACTTGGTAACTTTATTAATTAGACTTGAAAAAAAAAGCTTATATGGAATTTAAAATAAATAATAATAAAACGAATTTGTGGAATGCTCTGAAAGAATTTAATATTAATAATAAACATCAATCTGATTTGTCCCACATTATTTCAGATCTTAATTCTATAAATTCTCACTTCCTTGGTTCGTCTAACATTCCTCACCCTGATCAACAAACACTTTTTTTTTATCAAAATAACAACAACAATTTTTCTATACGTACAGTGGATGAGGATGAAGTTTACAAAATTATAAGATCTCTAAAATCAAATGCAATGGGCATTGATGGTATTAATTTAAAAGTGAATAAACTGATTGTACCAACTCTATTACCACAGATAACTCATCTTATAAATTCATGTATTCTTCAATCATCATTCCCTGATTTGTGGAAAGTTGCTGTTGTGAAACCAATTCCTAAATGTAGAAACCCTTCGTCTTATAATGATATTCGACCAATAAGTATATTACCCACGTTCTCTAAAATTTTTGAAAAAATTATTCATATTCAAATCTCAGTTTACATAAACAATATTAATGTTCTTTCAGACATTCAGTCAGGATTTAGGTCAGGTTACAGTACTACGACAGCACTTGTAAAAGTAACTGATGATATTATTAAACATATTGATCAGAAGAAAATGGTACTTCTTGTTCTTCTTGATTTTAGCAGAGCGTTTGATACTATAAGCCACTATTAATTGCAAAATTAAAATATTTCGGTTTTAATGACAGTAGTGTGCAACTTATTACAAGTTATTTTTATAATCGGAAGCAGAGAGTTGTGAATGGTAATAGTACTTCTGAGTCGTTAACAACTTTGCAAGGGGTTGCGCAAGGGTCAATTTGTGGTCCGTTGTTTTTCTCGTTGTACACGCATGACATGAGTAGATGTATTTCCCACTGTGATGTGCACATGTACGCTGACGACACACAAATATATTTGCCTTTTGCTCCAAGTAATTATGATGTAGCTGTGCAATGTGTTAATAGTGACTTGGAAAATATCTGTATTTATGCGAAAAATAACTGCCTTCGTATAAATGAAACTAAATGTGCTGTAATGTTATTTGGGAATAAAAACGTCAGGCAACATTTGCTTAATAGTAATGTAATTAAAATTCAATTAAATAACATTACACTTAGCATAGTTGATAATCATAAAAACCTAGGTCTTTTAATTGATACCGAATTCAGATATTCACAATATATAACATTGTTGATAAAAAAAAGCATACCTGGCTCTTAAAAATCTCTTTATGAATCGCTTTGTTCTTTCCACCAGACACAAAGTAATATTGGCTGACTCTCTGGTACTGTCTGTTTTTAATTATTGTGATACCATTTATGGTCCTTGTCTGTCAATGCGTGACACTCAACGTATCCAGAGAGTGCAAAATATGTGTGTAAGATTTGTGCTGGGTCTAAGAGGTCGCGGTTCTGTAAGGGCGCACATTTCTAAGATTGGTTGGCTAAATATGCAGCAACGACGAGTTCATCACTTTGCTTGTTTGATACAGCGTATTTTGCTTACTAACACGTATGCATATTTGTCAGCTAAGATTTCATTTCGAGCATGTTTTCATCAACGTGATTTGAGAGATCAAACTAGCATCCACATTCCATCTCATCAATCATGCCTATTTTAACGTAGTTTCAGTTATAATTGCCCAAAAATATTTAATCAGATTCCTAATGTCCTGAAGACCAACAATGCTTATTTGTTTTCACAAAAATATAAAGAATATCTTCAACTACACACAACATAGATCACTAGTTGACTTATATTCATCCAATTTTAAGCGATATGACCACTTCATTTTCATTGTAATCATTTGTTATTGCTCATGTTCCTATTTTGTGTCTTTGTATTTCCTATAATTATTATTATAAAATTTGTGTATTTCTTTTTGTTCTTTACTGAACTGTTTAACGGTAAGGTAAGTAAGGTAAGGTAAGAACAGCTTCGGCTGAACTTTGCCAATAAAAATTTATTATTATTATTATTATATTTTACTATTTTTAACAACTACAATAAACAAGGGCCAAACTATAGTCTGTTCCAAATAGCGGTACAACTTGGAACTAATTCAAAAAAAGCCTGATTCAATACAGATCATTTTACAAACTTGTCATAAAGCGGGAAAATTTTAATTACTTATTAAAAATTTGACGTCTTGAAACAACTTAAGATATATTTTCTGTGAACGGTATTTTATTAAAAAAAGGGTACAAGTAAAATGATACACGTATATGTAAAATGTGTTTTTATTTTATTTTAAAGCTAATAAAAAATTTGATGAAACATATTTACAGATAAAAAACATAATTTTAAAGCTTCACGTACAATTTGTTATAATACAAATATAAAATGTACCCTCGAGTGCATAACAAGGAGTGGCAAACCGAATAAACTGATCGCTGATGGGTGACCGCTTTGCAAAAACCAACGAACACTGCGTGTCGTCACACCACCGAAAACGAGGAACCGGGGCGGCATATAACCTCAGTAATTGAGTCCGCTTAAAAAAAAACTACCAATTTGTTTTTTTACAATATTTTTAATCAAAATAACTTTATTTAGCACTCTGTGTCTGTAGTCTTTCACAATTTCCCTTTCTCCTTCTCGTAATGTTACATTACGACTACCAGTGTAGTTGTAACACTGTCTTTCTTGATTTGTCTTTACTTTCTCCAAAATTTCATAAATTAATATGATCATTATAAAGTTTCAATAAATCGAAACGCGAACGAATATTTCTTTTGAAAATCAGGAAAGATGGATATACACCAGTTGTACAATGTTTTGTGTTTCTGTAGTCAAGCAAAAAATTATTCAAAATTAAATTCAAATCTATATTATTTTTTGTCTGATGTAGTATATTTTTCAGAGCATTTTTAACTGTTTTGACACTATTTTCAGCTGCACCATTTGATGCTGGATGGAACGGTGAAAACGTTATTTGCTCAATACAATTACATTTTTAAAAATTTAGAATTTTACTACCATTATATGAAATTAATATTTGATTAGTTGGTATTAACTTAAATTGTTATAGTTTATTTTTCCACTAACTTCCTGAAATTGCAGATATGCTTGTTCCAGTATCAATTTGGAACACAAATGGTACAGATTTCGATAGTAATATTATTTAGATGAAATATTTGGAAATATGATTCATTTACTTCAGCTTGAAAATTGATAAGCTGGTTTGTGTTTCTTATTTAGAAAATTTGATTTAGTTCTTTTTCTACACATGGAAGCAATATGATTTTTCTAGCCACACAAATGACAAGGACTATTTTTGAATTAACACTTATTTCTCACGTGATTTAATTTGCCACACACCGTACACGTCACTTCACCTCCTCTGCGCTGATGCTGGTGGCTACCAGTCGGTGTCACTGCGTTTACGCAAACATGGTGAAGGCCCGGCTCGCTCTTCTTCAAGTGCTGCTGAGTGTTGTTCCTCGCTGCGGCCTTGGCGATGGCGATTTCAACCACTGCGCTGAATGTAACCGTTTTTAACTCCATTAAACGATCTTGAATCGCCTCTTTGATATCCGACAATAAATCGGTCTCGTAATTGACTGTCTATTTCTGTTACACTAAATTCACAATGTGCAGCTAGATTTCGCACACGAACTACCCATTCGTTTTTTGACTTACTTTCACGCATTATATTATTTAAAAAAATTATAACGCGCTGCGAAAATTGATACAGTGGGTTTAAAATGCTTGTCCATTAATTGAGTTAACTGTGCAAATAATTAAGATTAAGGTTTAACTGGCACTTATAAATTGTAGATTAATTTGTACGCATTTTCATTTAGTATATTTAGTAATATAGCACACTTTTTAATGCTTTCCTTAATATCATTTCCAGTAAAATAATTATCAAGCGTTTCTTTGAAAATAGTCCAGTCACCATTTGCTGGACCAAACTCGCGCAAATGTCCCACAATAACTTGTGCCATTTTGATTTAGAGTTTATTAATTTCACTTCAACCGAAATATCCTCATCGCCACTGTTATATTTATTAGGGGTATTAGGAACTGTATCATTTAAGGTGTAATAATAATATGAATTTATTTAAATTACAACCTTTTATATTTTACTATTTTTAACAACTACAACAATCAAGAGCCAAACTAACACTGGCTAGTGAACTTGCCTCTGGAATTATAACTTATTTAATTAATAGGTGGTGTTGTTAACTAAATATATCAAAATATATTACAATAATTATTATTATTAAGTATTGCATAGAGGCTTTTATCCACGAAAATTGCTTTCAAATGAAACTAATTTATTAGAATCATTCTTCTTAGCTTACATCCATCAGTTACAATAAAAACTTTGGGATTGAATTGGAACGCACAATAAGACTGTAATTTGTATAAAGTAAACCTTGAAAGCAAAACAAATTGTTTATCAAAACGTACAATGCTATCACAAATTGTTAAACTTTTTGATCCTTGAGGACCAGTGAAAACAGTAGCAAAATTATTGATGCAAAATCTATAACAAACTAAATCACATTGGGATGAATAAGAAACTTCCGACATTGTAAGATTGTTGAAATTCACGCAACAGCTACCATTAATGCATGAATTAACCAACCCCAGAAAATTTTCATAGAGGATGCTACAGAAATACGGGTACATGGGTTCTGTGTTGCGAGGACCAAGGCTTATAGTGCTTGTATTATTTAAGATCAACCAATTTAGCTGCAGAACTTTTAACGCAATGAGTGAATTGAAGTGAAGAAAATTAGACGGTTGGTAACATTGACGAGAGAGTGAGTTGCTATCACTGAAGACAAGGTTTTGCTTGTATTGTAATGTAAAGTTTATGTTGTAAAATAGTTGTGTAATAATAAAAAATATTAAAATTTACAATGCCCGCCTCTGTGGTTCAGTGGTCTAGACCAGGGGTGGGCAACCTTTTGTATAACAGGGGCCAGAATAGGATTTACGTTTCGTACGCGGGCCGTAGTTGTTGACACATTTTTGTTACTTATAATTTTTTTTTAAATATAAAAAACAATAATAAAACAAAATTAACTAAGTACTATATTTATTTCTTTATTTATACTAGACGAATTATATCGAAAATTAAACTGTAAATCTCCCATTTTCTTTATGTTGGGTACTAACCTAATTTAAAATTTTTGTTTTTGAAAAAATTTATTATTTCTTCTAAAGATCTCGCGGGCCGGATTGGAACTTTACGCGGGCCGGAGTTGGCCCGCGGGCCGGAGGTTGCCCACCCCTGGTCTAGACTACTAGCTACCGACCCATAGGTCCCGGGTTCGATTCCCGGACTGGGCTGGCGCCAAACAGTGTCTGCTGCTGAGTACAGCGCCGATACTTCCATCGTCATATTACCCATCACCCCAGCTAATAACCAAAGCAGTTGAAGCCGTATCATTAAAAAAAATATTTATATATATATATATATATATATATATATATATATATATATATATATATATATATATATATATATATATATATATATAATTATGAATACAAGTTTCGCGACTGTTATGTTGTAGGAAATTTTTTAGCAGGTATAGCAGTCGTTTGGGCAAAAAATTAAAACGCTCTTTTTAAATAGTCAAGCTTTCGGAAATATTTATTCCTTCTTCAGGGCACTGTAATACAATAAATACAAAAAAGAAATTAAAAGACACTCAAAGATAACAATAAGACTTACATTTAATTGAGATTAATTATAAAATAACATCAATGTAATAGAAATACTTAATAAGTGGACCTAACAGCAGAATAGTAAAAATATATAACTGTCTTGAAATAAAAGTATAACATGAAATATAAATATGAAATAAAATATTGACAGGTCAAAAATATTTTTTTAAAAATCAACTACGTACATGAAAAATAAGCTAAATGTCAAAAAATAATCTGTCAAAGTGATGTATGAAGTATAAATATTATGAAATGAGTAATAACGGGTAAAAAATAAAAGCAGTTTCAAAATGTTTAAGTATATGATCTGGATTTAGTTAATAAATATGAATAAATAGAACTTAAACTATCGACATCTGTTTTCTTGTTCATCGTGTCAGACTCATTATTAATATGAAACATTTCTAAAAACAATCTTTTATGAAGATTCTTTTCAGTTTCTAGAACTGTAACTTCTTCATAGTTAATACCATGCAAATTCTTAAACTGATGTTCTGTCAGGGCACAAGCATTATGTCTTAGTTTGAAGTCACTTTTATGTGAAATTATCCTGCTTTTTAGATGTCGGTTAGTTTGGCCTATGTAAACAAAGTTACAATCTTTACATGGAATCCTATACACAACATTGGATTTAAGCAAAACGGGCGTCCTATCTTTTAGATTAGTGAATAACGATCTTGTTGTAAAATAATTCCTATTAGCTATTTTAACGCTTTCGTCTTTCAAAGCACTAGCTAAAGATGGTGTTAAACCAGAAATATATGGTAGGGAGCAATATTTAATCCGTTCGGAAGAATCAATCTCAGGTATATTACCATCTATGTTGATAGTACGTGAATTTGTATTAAACAAAAGACTGTTAATCAACTTTTTTGGGTACGCATTAGATAGAAGAACTTCTCTGAGTTTGCACAAGTTTTTATGATGCAGTGTTGGATGACAAATTGACAATATTCTCCGTTTAAGTCCCAAAATTGTATTAATCTTCATTTTCTTAGGTTGATCAGAGAGAAAATGAATATAACGCCTGGAAGAAATAGGTTTAATATACCAATCAAGTATTATGGCACCGTTATTATCACGTCTCACTAACGTGTCAAGAAAGGGAATGCACATATCTTTTTCAATTTCTATTGTAAATTGGATGTTCGAGTTAAAATTGTTAAAAACCTCCAAAATTTCGTCAACATTGTCTTCTGGTACAGCACATATTATATCATCAACAAATTTTTTAATAAAAGGGAGTTGGAAATTTAATTTAGGAATGCAATTATTCAGTAAAAAATCCATTATGTATTGAGCAAGAATAGGACTAAGGACACTGCCCATTGGACTGCCCAAAATTTGTTGGTAGTAAATATTCTGAAAGGCGCAGTAACTGGTTTCAAAAACAAATTTTATCAATTTTATAAAATCATCTTGATTCAGCGAAGTGTACATTTCGATCAAATTCCATTTACTTGAGACATTTTCAATAACTAAATCAAGGGGAATGTTACTAAAAAGTGAAACAACATCTAGACTTAAAAGTACAAAATTTGTAGGAATCACCATGTTCTTCATGTACTCCGCAAATTGGAAAGAATCCTTGATAAAATAGTCGTTATCTCTGTTATACGCTGAAGTAAGAATATCAATTAAAAATTGAGAAATTTTACTGTTAGGTGCATCAATAGATGATATAATAGGTCCTAAAGTTAGCGTAGGTTTATGTATTTTGGGTAATCCATAAAACTTTGGCGCTACAGAATTATAAATGGTTAACGTTTTGGCCAGATCTTCACTGAATTTGTGGTATTTTTTAAGTTCACTCACAATTTTATTGGCTTTTTACCTCCCGCCTACCTCTAGGTAAGGGAGGTATTGTTTTTGGTCAAAAAATTGGGTAGTGAGTTTTCAATGAATAAGCACGTTTTAGGGTCCCTACAATACGATTTTACTATTTTCGCGATGATGTCTGTATGTATGTATGTGTGTGTGTAGTCTGTGGCAATTTTTTCGTCTCGCATAACTCAAATACTATAATACCAAAAAATACAATTTTGTGAATTATTGCTTTTTATATTTAAATGAAGAGCTGATTAGATTTTGGATAAAATTGGTCAACCGGAAGTAGCAGTTTACTTGAAGCCCTTAACAGTTTTTCGTGAAAAACACGGTTATATTTATGTTATTTTGAAAGTTGTAGAATATTTAATTTTACATGTGTTTTGATTACACTAATTTTATTAATTTTCATTAGATTTAGAGATAATAAAATATAAAGAAATTAGATTTCACAAATCTTGCATTCCTAGTACACTATGGAAACATTTAAAAATTTTCAATTTTTTTACGAAATGTGACACATGTCATTGTGATTGTGAAGTTGTATTCTTTTAGTGAAATATATGTCAAAAAATTAAATAAATATACGAAAGAAAATAAAAAATCGCAAATATAAATAGAAAATAAGCAAGTAATAAGGTATGTTTCTGCATCATCAAATACTATTTTGTACCGTTTAAGAATAGTATTGGGCGGGAGGTTATGTGCTGGCCACATCAGATTTTTGTTGTATCGGGCTAGTTGGATGACGTTTAAGTTTTTTATAAGAATGGACGTCAGATAGTAATTCGGTAGATTTTGAAATATAATCTTCTTTATCCATAATACAGGTGACATTTCCTTTGTCAGATTGTAGTACCACTAAATTCTGATTATCTTTCAAAAATGACTTGCAACATTTGAAAAGATATTGGAGATAATTATTACTTCGATGATGTGAATGTAAATAATTAGTTAGGATATTGGTAATTTGAGCTCTGCAAAGGTTTTTCTTTTTATCGTGGAAATTGGAAATGATATATTCAATGTCACTTAAAATTCTTTGTATATTAATATGGTTCGATTTAGGCGTTAAACAGAATTTAGGACCAAGGCTTAGAATAGTTTGAACTTCTTCTGGAATATCAGTCTTACTTAGGTTTTTGAACCATTTTTGTTGTGTGCATATTCTATTTTGATTGATTGATTTTAGGTCATTTAGTTTCGAAATATTCTTCAGTTTTATGTTATAGAAATGCTTATTATATTTGACATTTTGTCTTTGTTTAAAATTGTTTAATAAATCAGTTGGAACTAAACCAGAAAGTTCATTTTCAGTCAAAATTAATTCTGATTTAATTCGATTGAGGTTCTTGTATTTTATAAAATTGATAAAATTTGTTTTTGAAACCAGTTACTGCGCCTTTCAGAATATTTACTACCAACAAATTTTGGGCAGTCCAATGGGCAGTGTCCTTAGTCCTATTCTTGCTCAATACATAATGGATTTTTTACTGAATAATTGCATTCCTAAATTAAATTTCCAACTCCCTTTTATTAAAAAATTTGTTGATGATATAATATGTGCTGTACCAGAAGACAATGTTGACGAAATTTTGGAGGTTTTTAACAATTTTAACTCGAACATCCAATTTACAATAGAAATTGAAAAAGATATGTGCATTCCCTTTCTTGACACGTTAGTGAGACGTGATAATAACGGTGCCATAATACTTGATTGGTATATTAAACCTATTTCTTCCAGGCGTTATATTCATTTTCTCTCTGATCAACCTAAGAAAATGAAGATTAATACAATTTTGGGACTTAAACGGAGAATATTGTCAATTTGTCATCCAACACTGCATCATAAAAACTTGTGCAAACTCAGAGAAGTTCTTCTATCTAATGCGTACCCAAAAAAGTTGATTAACAGTCTTTTGTTTAATACAAATTCACGTACTATCAACATAGATGGTAATATACCTGAGATTGATTCTTCCGAACGGATTAAATATTGCTCCCTACCATATATTTCTGGTTTAACACCATCTTTAGCTAGTGCTTTGAATGACGAAAGCGTTAAAATAGCTAATAGGAATTATTTTACAACAAGATCGTTATTCACTAATCTAAAAGATAGGACGCCCGTTTTGCTTAAATCCAATGTTGTGTATAGGATTCCATGTAAAGATTGTAACTTTGTTTACATAGGCCAAACTAACCAACATCTAAAAAGCAGGATAATTTCATATAAAAGTGACTTCAAACTAAGACATAATGCTTGTGCCCTGACAGAACATCAGTTTAAGAATTTGCATGGTATTAACTATGAAGAAGTTACAGTTCTAGAAACTGAAAAGAATCTTCATAAAAGATTGTTTTTAGAAATGTTTCATATTAATAATGAGTCTGACACGATGAACAAGAAAACAGATGTCGATAGTTTATGTTCTATTTATTCATATTTATTAACTAAATCCAGATCATATACTTAAACATTTTGAAACTGCTTTTCTTTTTTACCCGTTATTACTCATTTCATAATATTTATACTTCATACATCACTTTGACAGATTATTTTTTGACATTTAGCTTATTTTTCATGTTATCTTTGAGTGTCTTTTAATTTCTTTTTTGTATTTATTGTATTACAGTGTCCTGAAGAAGGAATAAATATTTCCGAAAGCTTGACTATTTAAAAAGAGCGTTTTAATTTTTTGCCCAAATGACTGCTATACCCGCTAAAAAATTTCCTATATATATATATATATATATATATATATATATATTAATACGGGGCGCAGATGTGGGTGGATTGGAGTTGGATATCTTCAGGGCGTCTCGTATTAATTAAGCCTGACTAGAGAGAGATAACATTATGTTTATTAACGATGACAATTATGTCATTAACAAATTACAAAAGCAGAAACAAAATATTGTTGCACAAAATGAAACAATGTTAATAGAAACAACAATATAACAATGACGATGGCTGGTGCCGTCGGCTGGTGACGTCAGCTGATGACGTCGGCTGGTGACGTCGACTGATGACGTCAGAGTGCCGTCGGATGGCGGCGTGGACTCGACGATGGCGGCTTGCTACGGTCGAGCAGCAGCTGAGGAAGGCGGCGGCTTGCGGCTTGATGACGTCGGCGTGGGACGTGGAGGACCTTCGCTCAGTGGATGTCTTCAGAGCAACTGGGACTTCGCTACCAGTTGGTGGACAGAATCGTACGTGATTCTGGGGCGGCAGAAGGTGATGACGTCGACTGGGGACGTGGAGGACCTTCTCTCGTCAAAGATGTCTTCAACGGTGCAACTGGGACTCAGCCAGCAGTTGTTGAAAATATCTTCGTAAAGGTGCAATCGGGACTCAGCCAGCGATTGTTGAAGAGGTGCAACTGGGACTCAGCCAGCAGTTGTTGAAGATGTCTTCGTAAAGGTGCAATCGGGACTCAGCCAGCGATTGTTGTAGAGGTGCAACTGGGACTCAGCCAGCAGTTGATGAGTGAGAGTCTGGAACGACTCTGCCTGTAGCAGCAAATTCGTCTCCTTTTATACCCCTGGCTTGTGTGGACAGTGTACCGTTGTCATAGTTACTGCATACGCAAGCAATTTTTAATTGGTTCAAAAAAAAAACGAACGAAACAATTTTTTTTACAACAAATTGCTTAGCATTTCTTTCGCAGTTTCTGATTTTCACATTAGTTCGTGCAGCGGCGATAGATGGCATCACGGGTATGTGCAACAGCGATTGACAGATGTAGGGTGAAGTTTGTTCATTAAGATGGCGTCCGGTAACAATATATATATACTATTTAAAAAGAGCGTTTTAATTTTTTGCCCAAACGACTGTTATACCTGCTAAAAAAATTTCCTATATATATATATATATATATATATATATACAGTTCACTTGTAATATTCAACAAACACATGAATATTATGGGGATAAGTACTAGTAGCTCCATGACAACATATTGGATTGTTGACTAAAAGACAAGGTTCTTATCTCACAGAAACTAACATATTTGCATCTCTTAACAAATTACTGGGAGTAAAATATTCAAAAACATCAATAAATAAAATGTTCATTACATATGAAAGAAACAAATGCAATTTCTCAGTGAACGTAAATAATAAATGTCAAACAAAGTAGTTTCCATTTATAAGGATTATTCCAGAAATTTGAAATGTAATATTTATTATCATATTGATGTTCAATTGAAGAAACTTATTCGATATTTCTTTGATATATAATTATAGCTTATAGAGTCAAATGTTAATTGTGGTTGTAAACATAGTTTTAATAAAAACGATTTAATGGGGTTGAAGGGGACTCGAAGAAATCTAGATGTCTCTGATTGCTTTCTTCTAGTATAACAAATTAATATCGCAATTCATTTCAATATTTGCTCAAGATCAATGTTTTACTTATAAATAGTAAATAGTAGTACCATTATAATACACTGATCAACAAGATCAACAAATTAAATGAAAAATTATGCAGTGGCCCTGGATAAAACATAGTGGCTTCATTTACATACCTCGATGAATGGATGACTGTAAATTTATTTAATTACGTGAAATATATCAAATAGCACTGGAGGGTGCTGTTTGATTTGAGGAAATAATTGCACTCCACTCCATTCCTTCACCCTGTTTGCTTTTATTGAAATAACTTTACAACTGTTGCTATTGCTATATGCTATATTACTGAGATTTAGAGTATTTTTACACTTTATTAATATAGTTTTTTTATTCAATCTGTTTTGTTCTAAAATAATCAGTACTAATTTATATTTGTGACAATATTTGTTTCAATGAGTTATAATTTTCCATAGATTTTAATAAAATGAATCGATGATTGTAATTGTTACTCGAATTTGAACAATAATTTGAGTGTAAATTCAAACCATGCCCCGTCCTTTCGTTTGCCTTGGAAACTTTTTATAAAATCTAATGTTAAAACATTTATTTCAGAAAATGAACACTTGCAAATTCTTAGCATGTATAAATATTAAATGTCTGGTAAACGTGTATAAAAAAACTATTTGCCTTTAAATATTGAAATCAATTCGAGAAGATATAAACTGCAGGTACTTGAAAATAAGTGTTAAAAGTTAGTGAGCATCGTTCAAAACTCCTGCTATACTTTTGTGGAAAATAATTTTCATAAAAAAACAGCATTCAGGTTAAAAGTAATTACACCATATGTGAAGTTTCATTAATGCGAGCTGGCAGATGAGACAAGAATTTAATTCTTTTATTACTTAAAGTACGAAATATTAAAAACATGAAAGAACAAGCAGGGCCTGTAAGTATTTTTACCGGATACTATGATTTAAGATTGTAACAAAAAATTTATTCAAATTACAGTCATTCCAAATTTACGTTAATTCGAAGTTAAGTAATGATTTAGCTATCACAAGACAATTTTTTTATTTAAAAAGTGTTATCTCAGTCCGCGTGTTTTAATATTCTTTTATATTTATCCAAGTAAATATTGATGTATGAGGTTTCATTTATAAAATAAATAATAAACATGCAAGTATGTATGAAGTTACACTTAAATAATTTGCAAATACGACTTAAGTATAATTCAAGTAATGGTTTATTGAACGCATTACTTACGAAGTCGGGGATTGTTGTACTAGAATTAAACATGGAGTTTTATAGAATATGATTTATGTGTAGCTGTAATTAGTTGAATTCATTTAATGCTAGGGTTATTTTAATCTGAAATGTGATATAAAAATAATTGAAAAACTATATTTAGTTTTGTTTTTGTTATAATTTCATTTCCCTTAATTTGGTAACTGTCAACAAATGTAAGAAACGATACCTATAATAGTAACCACTATTAATTGCTTAAAGTAAAATTTCTTGCAAATGTTTATTGATCTAAATAATCGCACAAACCTCACAAAATAATAATAATAAATATTGATTTCAAAGAAACGCAAGCACATTGCAGGTACGTGTAGGAAAATACAAGAAAAAAATAACAAAATTTATTTAAATTATTATGTTTACCATTATGGTTATTTATAATATAAGTGTTAAATGTGACATTTTATGAGTAAGTGGGGTATTTTATGAAACGAAGCGAAGCCGAATGAAACAACTCCATGAACGAAATAAATCACTTTTAACACATACTCGTATATAATTCAAATTTTTATCTACGATCTTCCCAGTGTATTAGTAAATACTAAAAAATTTAAAATGATATTTTGACAGGTAGGGTTACATTTGTTGATTTATTAATTCAAATCGTTAGTAATGTGTCATAAGTAGTGATGTCATTTATTTTTCGATAATTGATCGTTATAAATGGTCGGTCATTTTTAAAAATTAAAAAATTCAGTTAGAATCATATTCCTGATTATTCTACGACTAAAAAAAGATATTATACCCTATATGCAGTCACAAAATAGTTTAATAAAAAAAATGCAAATATTACCTATATTTTCGTTACTGCTAGTGGTAACAAATATACAAATACCCTTACTGTAGAAGAGTTTTTTATTAATCTTTTTAAAAATAAAAACAAAGAATATATAAAAAAATTAAATATTATGATTATAAATTACATGTAAAAAAAAATAAAATATGCACTTGGTTTTTATTTTGCCTTTTTATATTAATTCCATATTTAGGTTTCCGTTTTTCTCATATTGGGCTTACGAAGACACACTCATACTAAATTATTAACAATAATTGAATAATTATATAATAATTTTAAAAATCGGTCAGTCAATCCCAGCTTTTGAGGGTTAAGTGTCGTTTCATATTGAATAATAATGCACACTACGCATGCCTGGTTAGTTTAAATAATGTACGATACAAGCACTTAAAGCTATTTTTACACGAATGGGTCAATTAAAACATAAGCGCAGCGAGTGGTTTACGATCCCTATGTGACTAAAGAAGCTTTACGTATGTGTACCGTACAATATTTTATCTACGATATAATGAAAAAAAATGTTTTTTTATGAATTAGGATCACAATATTAAATGAGAAGTTTGCCACTCGTTGCTCGGCAAGCCGTTACTAATGAGAACGTGTTACCCACCAACCTTTTTACAAACTTAAAACTATCAGCTAAGCATCTATTTTACGCACTATCGTAGTTGAAGTATTTTTAAGTATTGAATTATAGTTTTATAATTACAAATGTACTCTAAATATTGTACAAGTTTTGTTAGATACTATACTGATTTCGTGCAACTTATTGTTAGCATTTACCGACAACACCTGCTTTACGCATTAAATCACTCCCTGTCCATATCTTTTTACCTGACCCTTAGAAAAGTATCGTTGAATAGATGACTCCGTCCAGCTCCTACACAATAACTCACCTACATCTTTGACACATATCCACATGGTTCCTAGAAAAGTATCTCGAAACCGAAAATTTCGTTAAGATTCCCACGGGAACCAGATGCTTTCCCACTTCCTAACCACTTTCCTACCCTATATAAGCAAGACGAGTGTCATATAAGTCAGTTAGTATTCTGAATTGTTCCAACAGCAGTGCTTGCACCCAAATTGATCAAATGAACAACAAAATTATATTTGTGTTGTTTTATTACCATCCGGTATACAACAGTTTATTATACATATATGCAACGGTTGTAATAATTTGGTTTATATTAGATCTATTGAAGTTTAGAAGTATATTTAGCTTAGTTAGGAAAATACCTACCAAACTTGTAAAATTATAGAGTTTCTGTTGCCAATTTGGCTTTTGTCCAGTTGACTGTGCTTCAATTACCGCGTACCAATTATTTTGCTACGCACATACCAAAAGATAAAAACAAACACGAAAATGCTTAAAACAATGACAATAACAGCAGACAACATTAAATAATACCCTTTTCTCTACGTAGGTGACACCAATGAGCTTAATGAACAACATATTATTACAAATGAATTGGGGTGGTTATAACCCAAGAAACAGAACCAAATTCAGAATAATTCTTGGATTTTTTATATGGATCGTAACATTTATAATTTTGGTTTTTATTGGAATATTCGTATTTACAAATACTTATAAAGAAGTCGGATTTATAATGATTGATATTGTTCTTTTCGCCGCAGTGTGGCAGGTGAGTAAATAAACAAATTTTTACACATTAATTTTTATTCAAATTGCAGTTAATAATAAAAATATGGACCCTACTTGCGAAATATCGATCTTTTATAAAATTATTAAACTTAACGGAGTACAAGTTCTGGTCATTGGATATTCTTCCACAATCAGAGCGGCCAGATATCCAAAGAGTGTACTTTGTTGCTAAACTGGCTGCCAACAGTTACATGATATGTACTACTACAGTAATACTTGGCCATTACTTCAACGCCTACTTTCGAGGGAAGGAGAACCTAATTGTTAATATCTGGCTACCCGAAAGCCTTAAGGAATGGAACAGGTAGGAATATAAATATATGTATTTTAGGATATACAGAGCGTCAATATATTTCCTGCAGGTCTTTAATGGGACACCATATTATATTTTCATTTCAAGCAATAATTTTCACCCTTGCAATTTTAAGCGGATTAATTACAATTGACCGTATTTATATTATTTTAATTGCGTTAGTGATAGGACAATTAAAGATAATGAAGTGTAAATTATTGTTGTTAAGTGAGAAAAGAAGCGTAGAAGAGAAGAAGAACGAAATTATCGACTGCATTGATCATCATAATTTACTTTTTGAGTAAGTTATTTGTAAATCTAGCACTAATAAAAAATCCTTTGTTTATAATCGCTTTCTTATTGTATTCGAAACAGTAATTAAAAATTTATATATACATAAATTATGATAGATCCAAAAAACGTTAGCCTACGACAGATTTTTACCGAAAAAATGGCATTGTTTAAGTTTGCTTATACTTTTATTGAAAAAAGAAAACAATATAGCTATTGCGAGTTCGTAGTGTATTTTCATTGTAAAATATAAAAATCATATTTCCTGTTCATTATATTTAAATAGAAATGAGTGGCCTTCTGGCCAAATATATTCTTTCTATACAATGTACGCAAAAAGCAATACAAACAAGTTCAAAATTCAGGACGTGTTGGCATCACAACAAACCTCTTGTTATAATGTCGATGGTTCGTACTTTTACTTTTATAATGACGTTATAGATGGTGATAAAGATAACTATAGATTAGCACAAATATGAGACGCTTTTTAAACAAAAAATAGAATTTGTGCAAAAATATTTTGCAAACACAAACATGAAAATTGTAATCACTTTATTATGTGTAAATACCAGCAGAATAGTAATAAATTATTGAATGTAATAATACAACTACAAAATAATACAATGCGATTATTTATACTCTTAAGTAATGTTAATATTTGCAAAAGTAGCACTATCAACATGTACAATATAAACGAAAAGTAACGAAAGTCGAATTCTAAGTGAACTGTATGTGTATTTAACTTCCCGTACTATTGAAATACCAATCGTGTCGTGATGAGGTAGGAAAACGCTGAAATATAAGTAGGTTAATGAAATTCTCTAACTAAGATTTATTTAAACAAGCAAATGAATTAAACTATTTGTAAATTATATATAGGGTTAAACGAGTTATCCAACAATGAAAATCTGAAGACATTTTTTAGTACATGCTGCTCTGTTCTGTTAGGAGTATTTGCCAGACTCTAGCAGACAACCCTGGTTTATTTATATTACTTGTGGAATTAAATAGAATATATTCAATGAATCGACCTTAGACATAAAAGAAGCTGGACTGACCTGCTTCTGCCTCAATTCAGAGGCATTGTGGAATTGATGTCAGCCAACGCTACAAGACAAAACAACAACATATCGCATCTTAAGCGTGGTTTACCATTAGTTGGGTTGCTTTTCCATACTGCTATTGCTGTTGCTGTGTTTACTCTTTAGTTGCTGCTTTCACTGTCCGAAGATCTTAATATTTCAAAATGTTTAATTACGTTGTTAATGAGATTTTTATTTCTAGCTATTGCTTCTCATTCTTCTTTCATCTTTCGTGTTCTTATGATATCCTCCTCCAGGGTTGTATGCGATGTACGGCTGGAGTTTCCTGTAGTACTTCTTGTAAACATATATACGTTTAAATGGAGATCATGACTCTAACTTCTCTTTATACTTTTGAACTTCTAATGTACGTTCAACATAGTCCATATTGTTCACTCTTAACAAAGATATGTATTCAATTATGGAAACTCGGAACAATTCGAATTGAAACATTCCTGCGCATAGGCTACAACTATTTGCCAAAGGTCTTCATTATAGCGCCATTAAAATTTATAATGCTCTGCCTGGTTATCTAAAATCACATGTCATATAAAATTGTTTAAAACTAGTCGCAATTTTTTTCTTTTATCTAAGAACTTTTGAAATGTTCATGAATGTGTAAAAATATAAATGTAACTATTGTTGAAAATGTACTGGTGTTATTTACAATAAATTTACTTATTATCCTATATACTAATCGGCCTAATCTGAACTGTCACTCTATACTTTGACCAATCTAACAACCATAATTATTCATCGCTACAGCCTAAACGGTGCAATGGTTTCAGGTGAAACTTTTTTTTAAGATGTAAAGGGCAATAGGGACTACGTGCTTTTTATAAATTCATATTTTTCTTACACATGATGTGCGAAATATTAAATAGGAAAGACATTAAATTTTTACATCAAGGGGGGCCTCGTATTCCGTGTAGTTTATGTTAAATAAACACGCGTTGCTACTACTGTTAAAAATTCAGAGATAAAGGGAATTGACATTTCACTCTGAAATTAATTTTGTTATTTTTAAATTGATGTTTTAAAATTTAACAAAATATTAAGCATGTACTTTAATTTATTCTACACAGAAATAAATTTACCATACTTATCTAACTTGTCTACAAATAAAGTAATTTATTTTTACAATTTCAAAGTGAACTGTCAATACACTTTATCTTTAATTGTTTGTAAAAAAGAATGACAACTTGTCATTTTTACAGTTCAGTTCGAAGTTTTAATTATACATTACTTTAATTGTGGACAAGTTAGATAAATTTGGCAAATTTATTTGTGTTTAGAATAATAGTGCGTACATTATTTACTATTTTGTAATTTTTTTAAATGTGAATTTTTTTTTTCATATTTTTTTCAAATTCAAAATAAATATGACAGATGTCTTTGTTCGTCAACCACGATTCTTTTAGGGATTTTAGGCGGTAAAATTCAAATGAGTTATTTTCTTATCTAATACAAAAAAGTTGAAAATTATTTTTCACTTCATATATGGTTTCTTTTCCTGTTCAAAAAATATACATGATGTCTCTGTTCAACAACCTTGATGCCTCTAAATATTTAAGGCGATAAAATTTAAATAAGTTTATTACTTATTTAATATAAAAAGATCGTTTTAAATATTTATTTGTTACCCTTTTTCTTTGGTAACTTAATCTACCGGGCCGCTAACTCAGTCTCGAGTGAGGGATGGATTCTATAAACTGTATTTATATAAGGGCGCCATACTATTCACCGGTGATTAAATTTGGCACCTGACCTTTCAAAAACCCCGAACAGTAAAAGAGTTTTATACAGGATAAATGGGTTTTGCAGAGAAACGAATTCTTTGACTAAAACTAAATTTATTAATATTAGAAAATTGAATAATAATAAATAATTCCAAATTATATATAAGTTTATGTCGAATAATAAATTGGCTTGAACTTTACTATTACAAATTAATAACAGAATATTGCAAAATAAACTTAGCCATACAACGATGTAATGCTCAACTAGAATTGACTGACTTGGACCGACAACTTGATGTCGATTTTAACGAACGCATTCTTAAAATCACGGCCCTCCTGTATAAATTTAGAACGTATAGCACAGCGCTGGTTGGCTTTACAACAGATGAATAATATATATATTTTAAATTAAAAATTTCTCATTAACAAAAAAATAATAGTCTAAACCACAATATCGGGTAAGTACCCTAAAATCAAGTTAACAATATAATCTTAACGGAATAAAGAGTCTATAGCAGTTGAAACACCAGGTTGCTACCCTTAAAATATGAGTTTCGACGAGTTGAAGCAGCGTACGCGGAGTACAGGTCCGTCACCGACCGATTCGTAGGATTCAAAAATAAATTGGAGTGATCTCACCGGACTCTCGCAGTATTTTCTCGTGACCCCGCTTTCGATTGTTGGCGCAAGGTGGATATCCGTCCCGATGATAACACACGCTTATCGTTTCCTCGTTGGTATTGTCGATGAGGGAACCCCTTACTCCGGGCCTGACCCCGTCGACTCGTGAATTATATTTTATTTTACGGCTATCTTAGCCCAATACAAACAGGCTATAAAGAAATACTTGCATTAAAACACCAATCGATTGATAAAAGAGTCCAACACTTACGCATTCAGCGATGCCCCTGTTTCCTTCAAATAAAAGTGTATCTCGTGTAATTAATGGAATTTGTAGCTGCTAATCCGTTAATATAACGATGAAATACTCTCGGTATTTATGCCAATAGTAGGTGGAAACTAATCCGTTGACTAAACGTGTCACGTAAACTAAATCACTTTTTGAAACCTTCAAATTTCACAAAAACTCTCTCCAGTGACCAATTCCACTCTACCCGCTAACAAATTCTTACACGAATTGCCTGTTACTCGTTTTAACTCTACGATTTACGTTTCGTCGAATTCAAAATCTAACCATCATTAAACTATTATTGACATCTGTTGGCTCTTTTCATCAATCGATCGTGCTGATAATGCAGTAATCTTTATTTTTGATTTACCTCGAAATCAAATCGTAACATATTTACTTTCAGAATAATTTTTTTATCATGAGTTGTTTTTCATTTCTAATCCTGCCGTGTTTGGTACTAAATTAAAAGTTTCACATTAGAGATTTAAAATAAAGTGTCATAAAGTTATTTTCGACGATTGTCAATTGTTTTTTATAAATATCATTTAAATCCTACCGTGTTTGGTATTGAATTAAAGGTCTCGCGGAGGAGATTTGAACTCAAGTGTCAAAAAGTTGTTTTGGACGATCGTTAATTGTTTTGTATAAATGTTATTTAATTCCCACCGTGTTTGGTATCAAATTAAAGGCCTGGCGGCGGATATTTGAACTCAAGTGTCAAGAAGTTGTTTTGGGCGATTGTCAATTGTTTTTTTTAAATATTATTTAAATCCTACCGTGTTTGGTATTGAATTAAAGGTCTCGCGGAGGAGATTTGAACTCAAGTGTCAAAAAGTTGTTTTGGACGATCGTTAATTGTTTTGTATAAATGTTATTTAATTCCCACCGTGTTTGGTATCAAATTAAAGGCCTGGCGGCGGAGATTTGAACTCAAGTGTCAAGAAGTTGTTTTGGGCGATTGTCAATTGTTTTTTTATAAATATTATTTAAATCCTACCGTGTTTGGTATTGAATTAAAGGTCTCGCGGAGGAGATTTGAACTCAAATGTCAAGAAGTTGTTTTAGGCGATTGTCAATTGTTTTTTTATAAATATTATTTAAATCCTACCGTGTTTGGTATCAAATTAAAGGCCTCGCGAAGGAGATTTGAACTCAAGTGTCAAGAAGTTGTTTTGGACGATCGTTAATTGTTTTGTATAAATGTTATTTAATTCCCACCGTGTTTGGTATCAAATTAAAGGCCTAGCGGAGGAGATTTAAACTCAAGTGTCAAAAAGTTGTTTTGGACGACTGTCAAATGTTTTTTATAAATATTATTTAAATCCTACCGTGTTTGGTATTGAATTAAAGGTCTCGCAGAGGAGATTTGAACTCAAGTGTCAAAAAGTTGTTTTGGACGATTGTCAATTATTTTTTATAAATATTATTTTAATCCTACCGAGTTTGGTATCAAATTAAAGGTCTCAAGGGGGAGATTTGAACTCAAGTGTCAAAAAAATTGTTTTGGATGATCGTTAATTGTTTTGTATAAATGATATTTAATTTTTACCGTGTTTGGTATTAAATTAAAGGCCTTGCGGAGGAGATTTAAACTCAAATGTCAAAAAGTTGATTTGGAGCATTGTCAATTGTTTTTTATAAATATTATTTAAATCCTACCGTGTTTGGTATCAAATTAAAAGTCTCATGAAGGATATTTTTACTCAAGTGTAAAAAAACGTGTTTAGTATTGAATTAAGTATATCACGGAAGAGATTTAAACTAAAGTGCCAAATATTAGTAACATGGAAGCGAGAAACGAAGTGACGAGCTTGCTTCGCCGATGCACTGACTTGAAAGCGAGGAACGAAGTGACGAGCTTTCTTCGTCTAGTACTGACATGGAAGCGAGGAACGTAGTGAAGAGCTTGCTTCGCCAATTGTTTGGTATAAATTTGAAGTTATTTAAGTCTACTCAATTTATTTTTCTACATTTTCAGTTGTAATCTTCTTCAGTAACGCGGAGCCTAGGGGACAGACCTGCGAAGCAGGTCGGGCTGCTAGTCCTATATACTAATCAGGCTAGGATTCTCTATATTTTCATCTGCTTAGTAACCAATTTATAAAATTTGTGCGCAGCTCTAGAGCCTAGATGGTTTGACATATTCGAGTGAAACCTGTACAGGCATTTAGAGTTTGATTGGGAGTGCGTGCTTTTTATGAATTCACATTTTTCTTACACATGATGTGCGAGATATTAAATAAATAAGGCCGAAAATTTGCACAATTTGTGCGCAGCTCTACAGCCTAGACGATTTGATGGATTCGGGTGAAACATTTTCGGACAATTAGAGTTTGATTGGGAATACGTGCTTTTTATGAATTCACATTTTTCTTACTCATGATGTGCAAGATATTAAATAAATAAAGTCAAAATTTACAAAATCACACTATCCGTAGTACTTTTTGTTCAATTTTAAATAAAAAGAATTGCGCCCGTTGCTATGAATGTGACATTTATGGATTTCATTGACAGTTCACTTAGAAATTTTAAATTTAAATTACTTTAATTGTAAACATGTTAGATAAGTTTAGTAATTTTATTTGTGTTTAGAATAATGGAACGTACATGTTTAATATTTGGTAAAATTTTAAAACGTTAATTTAAAAATAACAAAATAATTTTCAATAAAAATTTTCGCTTTGACTATACTTTATAACAGATGCTCTTATTCGTCAACTTCGTTGCTTTTAAGTGTTTTAGGCGGTAACGTATAAATAATAAAAATTACTTATCTAATATGAAAAGGTTGAAAATTATTTTCAAGATGGCTTTAAATATTTATAATCAAGAATTTTCTTTTTAATCTAAATTCGTAGAACTGACTATAAGTTATTTTGAACGATCATCAATTGTTTTTTATATATGTTATTTAAATACAATCGTGTTTGGTATCAAATTACAGGTTTCACGGAGGAGATTTAAACTAAAGTGTTAGAAAGTTATTTTGGATGATCGTCAACTGTTTTTTTATAAATTTTATATAAATACTACCGTATTTGGTTTAAATTAAAGGTCTCACGCAGAAGATTTGAACTCAAGTATCAAAAAGTTGTTTTGGATGATCGTCAATTGTTTTTCATAAATACTATGTAAATCCTACCGTGTTTGGAATCAAATTAAAGGTCTCGAAGAGGACGTTTTTACTCAAGTATCAAAAAGTGGTTTTGGGCGATTGTCAATTGTTTTGTACAAATGTTATTTAAATCCTACCGTGTTTGGAATCAAATTAAAGGTCTCGCAGAGGAGGTTTGAACTTAAGTATCAAAAAGTGGTTTTGGGCGATTGTCAATTGTTTTGCACAAATGTTATTTAAATCGTACCGTGTTTGGAATCAAATTCAAGGTCTCGCAGAGGACGTTTGTACTCAAGTATCAAAAAGAGGTTTCGGGCGATTGTCGTTTCTTTTGCACAATTTTTATTTAAATCCTACCGTGTTTAGAATCAAATTAAAGGTCTCGCAGAGAACGTTTGTTCTCAAGTAGCAAAAAGTGTTTGTGGGCGATTGTCAATTGTTTTGCACTAATATTATTTAAATCCTACCGTGTTTGGAATCAAATTAAAGGTCTCGTAGAGGTGGTTTGAACTTAAGTATCAATTAGTTTTTTTTGGCGATAGTCAATTGTTTTGTATAAATGTTATTTAAATCCTACTGTGTTTGATATCAAATTAAAAGTCTCATGAAGCGGATTTAAACTCAAATATCAAAAAGTTCTTTTGGACGATCGTCAATTGTTTTTATAAACGTTATTTAAATCCTTCCGTGTTTGGTATGAAATTAAAGTTCTCAAGGAAGAGATATAATCTCAAGTGTCACAAAGTAGTATCATGGAAGCGAGGAACGAAGTGACGAGCTTTCTTTGTCAATGCACTAACATGGAAGCGAGGAAAGTGGTGACGAACTTGCTTCGCCAATTGTTTGGTATTAAATGCAAGTTATTTAAGACTACTTAATTTATTTTTTACATTTTCAGTTGTAATCGTTTTCAGTGAGGCGGAGCCTAGGGGTCAGACCTGCGAAGCAGGTCGGACCGCTAGTTAATTTTCTAAATTTTCTGATAGGTTTTGTTTGAGTATACCACAATGGATTGGAGAACAATACCACAAGAAGACAATGAGCATTGTATTTATAGCATACTGAACCATACTAGGACAATGTTACATTCTTTAATATAATTTAATTCTCATTTAATGATCTCATATTTTAGGCATAATTCATAATTAAATACTTAAGTCTCGAGGTAAAGTATCGGCCTATGGTTCGTAAAATCCTCAGTTCGAATCCCACTGCCGACAGTAAATAATTTAAATTTACCCCTGTGGTTCCCTCTCCACTAACATGCTTGGGGGGCTATGATATGACGGCTGGTAACCGCACTTCATACGAAAAAATATATCACTTAACGAGATCTGCGTAAGCCGAGTGTCACACCCATAATGGGTAAAAGGCGTGATGATATATTTATTTATTATAATTTAAGTCTAAAAGTTTTTTTCATTAGGTAATTTTATTTAAATTATATTTTAAATAAACAAATTAAAATCGAAATTGATTTATATTTAAAAATCAAAAATAATATTGAAACGCCGCATAGATGTGGACCCCAAAATTCACTACGTTGTATAAAAAAAGGAACAAAAATATAACCCAAATAGTTCGATACAGAGTAACTGTTAAATAGAGAAGTGTAGGTCTGATGGAATGAAACAACAATAAATTCTCCCCAAAATATATAGAGAAACCCTTTATCCTTATGCATTTATTTGAACTTACTAGTAGACATACATATCATTTATATAATGTTTAAAATCATATCATTGAAGACAAGAATAAAAATTATGTTGTTGTGGACGTTCGCCAAGAGGGTCGTCAGCAGCGCCTCCCTCCTGAGGAGATGCAACCTCTAACAGGAATCGGTAGTACTCCGAACTTGAAATAAGTTACCCAAGCACGCCTGAAGTAAAACATAGATTTTAATATTTGCAACTCATTTAGATTTACGTAGATGGCTCTATTGGCTGTACTGAGAAGGCTTAAACATTTGTAACTAGTTCAGACTAGCCAGTTATAAAGTAAAGCCTGTTTGTGCAGAAGATGTTTAGGTATAAGTGAGTGTGTCTGTGGACTAGCCGGTTAAAAAGTAATAGTCTGTCCGTGCAGAAGGTGTCTAGGTATCAGTTTGTGTTGGTGAACTAGTCGGTTACAAAGTAATGGCCTGTCCTATTTAGAAGGTGTCTAGGTATCAGTTTGTGTGTTGGTGGATCAGCCGGTTACAAAGTAATAGCCTGTCGGTGCAGAAGGTGTCTAGGTATCAGATTTTGTGTTGGTAGACTAGCCAGTTACAAAGTAAAGCCTGTTTGTGCAGAAGATGTCTAGGTATCAGTTTGTGTTGGTGGATCAGCCGGTTACAAAGTAATAGCCTGTCCGTGCAGAAGGTGTCTAGGTATCAAATTATGTGTTGGTAGACTAGCCAGTTACAAAGTAAAGCCTGTTTGTGCAGAAGATGTCTAGGTATCAGTTTGTGTTGGTGAACTAGTCGGTTACAAAGTAATGGCCTGTCCATGTAGAAGGTGTCTAGGTATCAGTTTGTGTGTTGGTGGATCAGCCGGTTACAAAGTAATAGCCTGTTTGTGAAGAAGATGTCTGGGTATCAGTTAGTGTGTTGGTGGACTAGCCGGTTAAAAAGTAATAGTCTGTCCGTGCAAAAGGTGTCTAGGTATCAGTTTGTTATGGTGAACTAGTCGGTCAAAAAGTAATGGCCTGTTCATGTAGAAGGTGTCTAGGTATCAGTTTGTGTGTTGGTGGATCAGCCGGTTACAAAGTAATAGCCTGTCCGTGCAGAAGGTGTCTAGGTATCAGATTATGTGTTGGTAGACTAGCCAGTTACAAAGTAAAGCCTGTTTGTGCAGAAGATGTCTAGGTATCAGTTTGTGTGTTGGTGGATCAGCTGGTTACAAAGTAATAGCCTGTCCGTGCAGAAGGTATCTAGGTATCAGATTATGTGTTGGTAGACTAGCCAGTTACAAAGTAAAGCCTGTTTGTGCAGAAGATGTCTAGGTATCAGTTAGTGTGTTGATGGATCAGCCGGTTACAAAGTAATAGCCTGTCCGTGCAGAAGGTATCTAGGTATCAGATTATGTGTTGGTAGACTAGCCAGTTACAAAGTAAAGCCTGTTTGTGAAGAAGGTGTCTAGGTATCAGTTTGTGTGTTGGTGGATCAGCCGGTTACAAAGTAATAGCCTGTCCGTGCAGACGGTGTCTAGGTATCAGATTATGTGTTGGTAGACTAGCCAGTTACAAAGTAAAGCCTGTTTGTGCAGAAGATGTCTAGGCATCAGTTTGTGTGTTGGTGGATCAGCCGGTTACAAAGTAATAGACTGTTCGTGTAGAAGGTATCTAGGTATCAGATTATGTGTTGGTAGACTAGCCAGTTACAAAGTAAAGCCTGTTTGTGCAGAAGATGTCTAGGTATCAGTTAGTGTGTTGGTGGATCAGCCGGTTACAAAGTAATAGCCTGTCCGTGCAGAAGGTGTCTAGGTATCAGATTATGTGTTGGTAGACTAGCCAGTTACAAAGTAAAGCCTGTTTGTGCAGAAGATGTCTAGGTATCAGTTAGTGTGTTGATGGATCAGCCGGTTACAAAGTAATAGCCTGTTTGTAAAGAAGATGTCTGGGTATCAGGTAGTGTGTTGATGGACTAGCCGGTTAAAAAGTAATAGTCTGTCCGTGCAAAAGGTGTCTAGGTATCAGTTTGTGTTGGTGAACTAGCCGGTTACAAATTAACAGCAAGTTCGTGCAGAAGATGTCTAGACATCAATTTGTGTGTTGGTATTGTAAATTACATTCTTACTTCGTAAGATAAAATTCTAATATAACCAGCACATAACCTTCCGCCCAATACTACTCTTAAACTGTGCAAAATTGTATTTGATGATACAGAAACACACTTTCTTATTTGTTAATTTTCTATTTATATTTGAGAATTTTAATTTTCGTATATTTATTTAATTTTTTGATATATATTTCACTAAGAAAACAGCTTCACAAGCACAATGACATGTGTCACATTACGTAAAAAATTTAAAATATTTAAATGTTTTCATGGTGTACCAGGAATGTAAGATTTGTGAAATGTAATTTCTTTATATTTTATTATCTCTAAATCTAATGAAAATAATTAAAATTAGTGTAATCAAAACAAGTGTAAAATTAAATAATCTTCAACTTTTAAAATAACATAAATTGTTGAAAAAAGAAATTTAACCGTGTTTTTCACGAAAAACTGTTAAGGGCTTCAAGTATACTGCTAATTCCGGTTGACACACACATACCCACACACATGCACGCACGCTCTCACACACCCAGCCACACACACACACACACACACACACACCAAGCCAGACACACACACTCACATACACACGCGCACTCGCACACACGCATACACGCACACACGCGCGCACGCGCAGACGCACACACGCGCACACGCACACATCTTCGCGAAAATAGTAAAATCGTATTTTAGGGACCCTAAAACGTGTTTATTCATTGAAAACTCACTACCCAAAAACAATACCTTCCTTACCTAGAGGTAGGCGGCAGGTAAAAACGAAAAGAACAAATTCTCGACTCGAAATTCAGCGTTTTTCTCCCTCGTTACCGTCTTCCATCTGTCTTAAATACCAAATATTTCCTCCTCAATGTATGTTGCTGTTCTTGTTTCTCCAATGCGTCCGTGCCTTCTTGTAAAAACGCAGTACAACTCGTAAAGCATCAGGAACTAGCCGAATCTAGCTTCGTTTAAATCAAAAGGGATCATCCATCCCTTTGTTTTAAAGCGTAAAAACACGTGCAATAACCGTGTTTCATCGCTTTTTTAAGTATACTTACATATTTTTCTATTATAGTCATCATGCAATTCACTAAAATATAAATTTTTCAAATTATCTCGTCTTCTTTCCGGATTGTTACAAAAGTAATACTTTAAATTTTGTAAAATAGCTTTGTATGATATTTAATGTAGAAAAATCCTGAACCAATTCTTTGCCCAGGAGTATAAAAATAACACTGTAATTATCTACTATATCATTAATTTAAATTTTGCATCTTGTCATGTATTTAGATGCATAGTTCGTTGCACACTTTCGTTAGAGCTAATTCGAGCCATTTTGAAGAACAAACCAAACATAAGCACAACCACATATTTAACGGGGAGAGAAATGGACATTGAGGATAATTTCTATCTCTCTCTTTCAAAGTGGTCGGAATTAATGTGCTCCGTCTATTTATCTATAAAATAATTATTAATTGCGTCGTAAGAGTTGTATAGATTAGGGTGGCAAAAAAACTTCATTGTATGTGAAAAATTTAAAGTACCTATACGAAAAAATCGGTCCCGTGGTATTTTTGACGAAATTTTTTAATCGCGAAATTTTGACGTAATAATTTGCAAAAACATAAAAAATTTTTAAATAATAGTGGAATATTTTGCATATGTGCAAATACCCGAATATTTGTAATTATTCTAAACACAATGAGGAATAGTTTAATTTCTTTGTTGTAAAAGGTCAAAAAGGATAATATATTAAATTTTTTCATCAATTACTTCAAAAGAATTACTTTCAAAACACTAATAACTTTTTTAACGTATTTTTACAAATGGCTTTTATCAAAATCGTAGGTCCGACGTTTATGTGACAGATTAAAATAAATATTAAATGTTCAATAATTTAAAATAGTAACTGAAATTTTCCTCGAGAAATATTCTTTCAATATATCCCTCGTGCATGGCAAATACAATCAGAATATTTTCCATGCACTTGGTATATAATTATTGAATATATACTCAATATGTAAAACAAAAGTCAAATGACCAATAGGTTTTTAATTTTAAATATAAAATGCATTCGAAATAACTCTATATTTTCAGTTATTTGCATACCATCGAAGACATATTTTCTACCCAACTTCTTCATGTAGCTAGCACAAATATTATCGTAGCTGTACTATCAGTATATTGTTGTATGATTGAAAATGATAGGTATGTAGATTTTAATTATGTAAAATGAATCATTAAATATTGATGTTCTTGCAGAATTCAAATAGTTACTTTCATTTTTATATTTGTTGCTGCAAACATTCAGTTATTTATTTACTGCTTCATGGGGCAACTCATTCAAGATGAGGTAATGGATGTTCTGTATTTCAAGGAAACAAAATATTTTACTTGGTTATATCTTGCAGACTACGTCGGTGGCTGATGCAGCGTATTTCAGTAAGTGGGAGGACATTCCAGATAAAAACATACGATTTAGTTTAATGCTCATTATTTTACGCTCGCGCAAATGTGTCAACTTTACTATGGGAGGTCTCTTTATCTTGTGCCTGGAAACATTTACTCTGGTAAGAGCATATAGCTAGTATACCTCAACAAACAGATATAATTCCACGGCATGCAAGTACATAACGTATGACGTCAGTATATTGTACAGTTCAGATAAGAAATTTTAGAGTTAATTTGGCAGTACGGTGTGGAGATAGACAACATAGTAACAAATGAAAAAGTAAAGAATAGTTGTGAAAAACCCGTTTAATATAATTATTTGTGTTGTAATAAACACAAGTGTTTAATTATTTGCCGCCATATTTACATCGTATTATGTGGAAGTAATCATTTAATTAAACCGCCATTTAACTTTTGTCACTGAAAATACAGGCGAAATTAGCGACCTCAGAACCCAAACCAATCCGGGACTTAATTGGTTTGTCGAGGTATACCTATCCACTTTTAATTTAACATTTTTTGACAGATTTCAAGAATGATGTACTCGTTGCTAACGTTCTTAGTGAATATTGAAGTTGGTAAATAATCATTATTTAATAGATTAGATTCAAGTCTTGTGTAATAAAAAGCTACACAGTATTGTTTAGACTTGGGAAGATACCTTCAACTTTCCCATTCATAACACTACCTTGCGTAGGCTGCAATAATACACCTATATCACAAATATTTGTAGTACTTTACAATAATGTAATAAATTCAGACATGTCACAACACGGCGTGGATATCACTCATTGTAATGACACGCAGCAAGGCATGAATCATTGTGACATTATACGGAATGCCTGGTTGCGTGTTAGAAAGTTAGTCCAGTATCACAACTTGAAATAATGGTATATGATGAAGATGAATTAAACAGCGTTTTTTTTATGTATGAATTATTTTTGAAGTAGTCAGGTGCAGCAACTGAGGCGCCGCGCCGCATCATGTGTTTGATACAATAATATAATTTTAAAACTTTTGGTTTGATAGTAAAAATAAAATTAACTTTTACAAGATGTAGATTTATTTTTAAATAATAAAATGTATAAAATTTGTATACTCACAGCGCGTAGCTTAGCGTAGGAGCACTGCACGACTTTACAATGGTCCAACTTAGATTACATCAAGCACTTAGATGTTGAAAATATGGTTACTGACAAAATTTTAAATTTGTCAAAAGCATTTGACTGTGGTATACATGACCAGTTAATCAATACGACAACGCCGCCTAGATTTAGTTCGGTTAACTATTGAATTTCAAATTTAAAATATAACATTGTAATACACTACAGATGTATTTTATTTCATGTATTTTTACTTGTAAATCAACTGGGATCATCGCAATTTTTTTTTTTTTAGAATTTGTTAGACAAAAATGGTCGAAGTTTCTAGACGTCTTGATTGTCTCTGTCTATCAACTTGCCGAATAATGCTGTTCAATTAAGAATTAGGGGTACAAAAGCCGGCTGTGCACGGCTCAGTTATCAGTTAGTAGAGTTTCGAGTTGGAGTCCACTCGAGTCGACCGTCTACGACAGCAGTATTCCTTGTGAGTTGTTTTGCGATTTATTTCTCTTGTGTTGTATTTCCGCTGTAGCTGTTGGAGTCCACGGCTAGGGATTTGGAATATTTCTTGTGTTCTCGGACTGTCGGGGTTCCAAAGTCAGAGACAGAATATTCGCTCTTACTTTGTCTTCTCTTGTATTTCCTCCCGAGTTGTTGGTGTTCCACGGTCAAGGACTTAGAATATTTCTTGGGGTTCAAGCCGTTGGTGGTCTACGGACAGAGACTGAGAATATTCGCTCTTTTCTTTCTTGTATTTTCTTCCGAGCTGTCGGTGCTCCACGGCTAGGGAACTTAATCTATTTCTTGAGTTCTTGTGCTTGACTCTGTTTCACAAAGTATTGGTCCAGGCGTCGGAGTCCATGCATTAATTTTTTATTCAATTTGTGTACTTGTGGTAGTAAATAAAAAGTGTTGTGAATTCTTTAGTTTTACTCAAAATAACCCTACTCTTCTCCATTGAGCTCCCGGTTTCCTTCAACAAGTGTTTTCAGGGAATCATGGTGACCTCGCGCTACGAGGAAGCAGCGTGTCCTTCACAGTTGGTAAGCTAAGTATCAGAAATTAAATAAAAATAGTTTCTTAATAAACTCGTATAGAGGGTGATGAATCGAAGGACGCAACATAGCGGTTTCAATGTTATTTTTGATATGTTTAATTATTAATTTCCCTAATTATTTTACATCAAAAAAGTTATATGGTTTATTATACAGGGTGTCCCATTTTACATTATATCCTTGAATATCTCGAAATGAAAGCATTTTACCGAAAAGTATGCCGATTCATAATCGTCATGGTTTTGAGGAGGACATCGGATTTTGACAAAATGGCCCCCCTAGACCCCCAAGGGGGGCCGGGAGGGGGGTCAACTTAAAAATTTTAAATGGGAATCCCTATTTTTTATTGCAGATTCTGAAAGAGCGTTAAAAATATGCAGTAATCGTAACCTCCCCGTGGTGCACATTGGGTAACCAACAGGTCAAAGTTATCCATTTGACCCCAAATATCAAAAAATTTTTTTCGTTAAAGATTTTGCTTGCCGTCGGCATTAACGTTACCCAATTTGCACAACGGAGAGGTTACGATTACAGCGCCACCTGTTGGAAATTGAAAAAAAAGTATCCGAATAAACCCTACATATTTTTAACGCTCTTTCAGAATCTGCAATAAAAAATAGGGGTTCCCATTTAAAATTGTTAAGTTGACCCCCTCCCGGCCCACCTTGGGGGCTTGGGGGCCATTTTGTCAAAATCCGATGTCCCCCTCAAAACCATGACGATTATAATTCGGCATACTTTTCGGTAAAATGCTTTGATTTCAGGATATTCAAGGATATAATGTAAAATGGGACACCCTGTAGAGGGCAACTATGTTCATTTTTTACACTAACTGTTATAATTTTACTCTACCTGGAACCGGAAAAATGACGGAAATTGTGATTGGTAATTTTTTTTAAATCATCAGTGCAATGAAATAAAAAATAAATATATAAATTAAGAGTTTATTTTATTTAATGCATTTTTTCAAGCACTATTTTGACCATAAAACCATTTGAATATATCCAAATTATACAATTATAATGAAAACACTTGAAATCAAACACTGATGACAGCAGATAACGGATAAAACAGAGACAAATATCTAAAGAGAGACGCGACAGTCCCAGCAAAATTGATAGAAGTTCTGCGCCATCTATGAATAGAGCACCCGAACTAAGGCGATATTTGAAATGAAAATGCGGGAATTTAATGAAATTCAAATTTCAAAGTACTAAAAATAATAAAATATAAATTCATGTATACAAATTTATTTTTTAATTAATGAATACATATATATCTTTACAAATTTATATAGCTTTTTCTTAAACGCCGTTTGGAAGGACGTGTCTTCAAAATGCAAACTACACACTCGTATGTGTGTAAGTGCAGCGTCCGATTTGCCTTCCAGCAGCACCGAAATCCCCTAATTTTTCATCCACACGTTACATAAACTTGGGTTTTTTGGTAAGCAAAACAAGGAAATGTCAGGATGACCCACACTATCCATTCTGCAGCTTGGAACAGTGCCCCTTTTGGTTTTCATGTTCTGAAACAAATTTATTATATCAAAATAACGATCTTTTATTAGATTATATGAACAGCCTATTTTGTTAAATCGGTGAAAATAAATTGTTAAACTGTTAAAAAATATACAAACCAATCGAAAGTTCAAATTTAAATAAAACTTTGAAGGAGCATGCAAATGCTCTAACAATATTTTAGATAATAACAAAGAAAGTAATAAATTAAAAATGCTTACCTTTCAAGTAAATTGAATCACTTCACTAACTAAACACAAAACTTTAGGTATTTGTCTCTGCATAAAACACAAAGTAACGGTAACGGTTTCAATGTTTCAAACGTCAGTTTCAAATTTCAAATCAACTGTTTGTGCGGCCGCCTACTAGTTGTAGTTATTAACCAAACGCTACAGCATTTCCATCTATGTTTAGAGCACCCGAAGTAATCAAAAACTTCTATCACAAGAAATCCTATACTACTGTCAGCCCCCTGCCAAACGCTACAGCATTTCCATCTATGTTTAGAGCACCCGAAGTAATCAGAAACTTCACATACATACATACATACATACATAACATCACGCTATGACCCACTTAGTGGGGTAGCACGAACCCAGAAAAACAGTCAACCAACAATCAATCTCCTCCAAACGTTCCTATCCTGACACACCACTTTCGCCTCGTCCACATTCATAGTGCGATTCATACATTCTCGTTTATTCTTCCCACTCGGAATCATTCGTTCACGCAACAAACCATCAATCATACCCAACCAGTTATTCCTCGGACGCCCGCGCAATCGTTCACCTTCAATCTCACCCTCATATATTAGTTTCACCAACCTTTCATTCGACATTCGCTCAACATGTCCAAACCACCTCAACTGACTCACTCCCACTTTCTTAACAACATTCTTCTCAATCTCACACTCATCATACACCAATGTATTCCGTATACGATCACGTCTCGTATACCCACATACTCCTCTCAAATATCTCATTTCCACAGCAGTTATATGTCGTTCATGCTTCTTCATCCACACCCAACATTCAGAACCATACATCAATGTAGGCACTAACACACCATTATAAACACTCAATCGAGCATCTCTAGACACATTCACGTTTCGAGCAAATGTACCCAGAGCACCCAATACCTTGCACCCTGCAGACACTCGCCTTTCAATCTCCCGGTCAATACGTCCATCCCTCGAGAACATACTACCCAAATATACAAATTCATTCACTTGTTCCAGTCTCACACCATTCACTGAAACATTACAATCAGTCACCAAATCATTCTTCTCAAACACCAACACTTTACATTTATCGACATTCAATAGCAGATTTAAACCTTTCCCTACTTCATTTATGCTCACAATCATTCTTCTCAATTGCTCCTCAGTTTCACCCAACACAACAACATCATCCGCATAAGCTAACGCAGGCACTGCACGTCCACCAATACGTACACCATCCGTTCCATTCAATGCCTTTCGTAACAACACATCCATATACAAATTAAACAACCAAGGAGACATTCCACAACCCTGTTTCACACCAACATCTATACGAAACCAATCACTCAATCTGCCATCAACTCTCACCGCAGCCTCACTTCCTTCATACAACGCTCGAATCGCTCCCAACAAATTACCATCCACACCGTACTCTTCAAGTACATCCCACATAGTCTCTCGAAGAACACTGTCATACGCTTTCTTTAAATCGAGAAAGCCACAGAACACCTTTTTGTTCTTATCAAGTGACTTCTCAACAATCATTCGAAGAGAAAACAATTGATCTACACAACCTCTCTCAGGCAAAAAACCTCCTTGCATACCACTTAACTTCGAAATTGTTAAGGCTCGCACCTTATGAATTAAGATTTTTCCATACAACTTCCCTACCACACTCAATAAACTTATCGCTCGAAAATTTGTACATTCACTCGAACTGCCTTTGCCTTTAAATAAAGGACAAATAACAGCACGTTTCCAATCATCAGGAGCCACGCACCGTTTCAAACAAAATCTGAACAAATAAACTAACCAATCAAATAATCTTTCACCACCATATTTCAACATTTCATTTGTTATGCCATCCAAACCGGGAGCCTTACCATTCTTTAGACGCATCAATGCAAAGCTGACATCACCTTCATCTATATCCCATTCAATGTTTCTAGCATTTCTTGCATTTCCTCCTCTATTATTCACTCCATTTACACCACCATACAATTCCTTAAAATACTCACACCATCTATTCCTAACATCTGACTCATTCCACAACAAATCACCATTCGCACTCTTAATTGCTTTCACTGGTCTTGTACTCCCACCTCTCAATCTCTTTACAGTCTGCCAAAACATTCTCTTATTCATACTAAAATCATTCGTTAATCTTTCACTCATCAATTCATCAAAACGTGCCTTACTTTCTCTTACGACTCTCTTTACACATTTATTCTTCCTATTGTATTCCATCAGGCATTCATCACGCAAAGTTCCTGGTACATCCTTCACATTCAAAAATTTCAAATACGCCCTCTTTTTCTCCTCAATTGCTTCTTTCACTTCTTCATTCCACCATGCATTCCTCGAACGACAGCCTAACTTACATTCACCACAAATTTCTTTCGCACATTGAAGGACAATGCTCTTAAATTTCACCCAAACATCATTTATGCAACAATCAAAATTAGGCTCACATTCAGGCAAAGATTCGTTCAATTTCTCTACAAATAACCCTCGAACATCCTCATTTTGCAAAACATTGGATTTCACACGAAACAAGCTCCCAGAACCTTGTAACCGCATTCTCCAACACTTACGGGACACAACCAAATAATGGTCATTCGTTCCAAGCTCAGCCCCTCTTTTCACACGCGTATCAACAACCAAACTCCTCAAGCGCTCATCATACAAAACAAAATCAATCACACTACGTCTATTCGTACTTACATTCTCCCATGTATATATATGAGCTAACTTATGCTTAAAAATGGAATTGGAAATGAAGAGGTTCCGCTCCATACAAAAAGAGACTATTTTCCTACCGTTATCATTCACTCTAGAATCCCCAAATTTACCTAACACGCTACCAGACACACTACTCTTTACACCAACCCAACCATTCAAATCACCACAAACAATCACTTTCTCGCCAGGATCACACGCATCAATCACGCTATCTAACAAATTCCAAAATTGATCCTTTGCAAGATCACTTTCAGATTCAGTTGGGCCGTAAACGGACACAACGAAAATTCTATGAAAGCCTACCTTTAATCTGCACCATAAAATTCTCTCCGAAATACAACCATAATTTCTAATACATGCTTTCATTCGTTCACTTACAACCATACCCACACCATGTTTCGCTCTAGCATTCGCACACACACCCGACCATAAACAAAACATTCCATCCACCTCTTTCTCGCCACAACCTTTCTGCATCGTTTCGCTCACACATAAAACATCCACATTATACGTACGCATTGCAGACATCAATTCATTTTTCTTTCCATTTATACCTCTCACATTCCACGTAGCAAACTTACATTCATCAAACTTCGCCCATTTATTCTTCATTTTCACAAAATGAAAGATTGAAAAGGAAACGCTCGCATACTCTGATTTCCGCCTTATTTATTGAATATCTCGCACATCATGTGTAAGAAATATATGAATTTATAAAAAGCACGTATTCTCAATCAAACTCTAAATGCCAGGTTCCACCCAAATCCGTCAAACGGTCTAAGCTGTAGGTGTGCGTACAAATTGCACAAATTTGGTTGCTAGATTGGCTAATCTAAACTCAAATACTCAAGCCTTTTAGTATATTCCGCCATCTCTGGAAATCTCATAAAATTTACATAGTTATAACAATATAATAGGAGAAATGTGATTACTGATTAGTACTATACATCGACCGGACTCGCTATCTTCTATGCCTGTTGTATGCGACTATAAAAGTGATTTTTAAATAAATTTAAATCAATCAAACCTTGCACTAGTATTTGTTGATGTAATACCGACCTCTGCCAATCTAACATTTTTTTATTATCTTGTAATTTTAAAAGTATAGTTAATAATAAATAACAATTTGTAATACTGACTTTTCTTAGCGCAGCTTCAAAGTTTATATTTTATAATCAGGGGTTCCCATATTAAATTTAGTAAATATATTCGCTTATTATTTCTAAATACAAATAAATTTACAAAACTTGTCCAACTTGTCTACAATTAAAATTCAAAATTAAAATTTCATTAAATTCGTAGATTATTTCTTTAGAATAATTATTGTATTCAGAATTGTACCAAGCAGTTTTGAACTATGCGATGCTAGCGCGAGGAACAGGGGCTGAACTTAAATCGTTTTCTAAATTTTTTTATGGTTTTAAAAATGTTATATAATTATAACATACTACATACTCTATGGAAATAACATAAAAATAAAGACAAGGCCGTGGTAAGGTAGATACAAAGAATAAATGTATTTCATTGTTGTAATCAAGCTTTTGAAGAAGTTTAACTTGCCGCTTGCTGGAAACACACACGGGTATAAATTTGTTACTCTTAGTCGCATTAGAAAAATCTACATAATCCACATAATTTGATTTGCATGCTTCGTAATTATATAGTAGGAACTTACAGCAAATATTTCAAAATGTATACAACTAACAAATAAAATCACATACCAAGCACCTGCACGTTGGAGATCAAATTTGAAAATTTGAATAGAACTAAAATGTGTTGCAATAATGGAACATTACATTCATCAAATTTAACAATGAGATTAATGTACTATCAAGTTTCATTTACAAAAAGAATTGTATAAAACTATCGTTAAAAATAATTTATTCCAATTGGTTACGTCAAACTATCAAAACCTTATCAACTATCTTCACTTCTTGAAATTTCTTCTACAAATATTCTGGTTATCGTATTTCACATTAAAAAATGTATGTATAATTAACACACTTTTAAATACCAATTTTGTATCTTAGAATATTTTGATTGAAGAAATTACCTTTTTGTAACAAGTTATTATCTAAATATTTTAATTCATAACACTTGTCGTATACAACATAGCATGGAGTATATACACATTTCAATCCAATCTGTCATACTGGAACCGCCCTGATTGGTTTCACTTTATTTTATTCACTTCTTAATTATTTCTAATTGTTCTTGTTATTCCTTGGACTGGGAAACAACAGAAAATATATTTAAAAACCCTATATATTTGCATTACATTGTCAGTACCCTGCGCAGATAATTTTCCGTTCAAAACTTGTATCAAATAATACAACAATGCATTGATTAATATATTCACTGATTACAACAAAGAATTATTGCAATCTCAACCGTATATTATTGATTATTGCCTGAAGAATAAAGAAATTGTTGGACTTTATTAAATCTTTGAATTGGCGGTGAATTCGGGGCATTTCAAAATATATTAATTGATCTTTCTTATTGCATACAAGATACAAGCAACATAAATTATTACAGTTTGACATAATTCTAGACAATGCCTGACAATTTTAACTATTTTTTCTTCTTATTCTCTTCACATATTTTACTACCACTGCAAATTGTACATATGTTAACGCCTGTAGATTTTAAAATAGTTTTATAGAAAAGATAATAATTAATAATCCTCAGTTCAAATCCCACTTCCGACAGTTGCCAATTTAAATTTACCCCTGTGGTTCCCCCTCCACTAACAACTTTGGGGGCTATGACTTGACGGCTGGTAACCGCATTTCATACACCAAAATATGTCACTTACCGAGATCTGCGTAAGCAGAGTGCCACACCCGCAATGGGTAAAAGGCGTGATGATATATTTATTTATTTATTTATATAATAATTTAGGTTATGTAAGCACGGATTAGTATATTTAACAAATAATTTAAATGTATAAATAAACTTACCTTTTAAAAATGTACATTTTTCATAAAACACCGAAAAAACATATAACCTTGCATATAACTATGTTATTTAAAATAAAATATTATGCTGTATAAATTTTACGTCAGCTTGACAGTTACACTTCAAGTACAATCAAAGCAAAAATTTTTTATGGAAATTATTTTCTTATTTTTAAATTGACGTTTTAAAATTTTACCAAATATTAAACATGTACGTACATTTATTCTTAACACAAATAAAATTATTAAACTTATCTAACTTGTTTACAATGAAAGTAATTAATATTTAAAATTTCAAAGTGAACTGTCAATGAGATCCATAAATTACACTTTCATAGCAACGGGCGAAATTCTTTTTATTTAAAATTCAACAAAAAGGACCACGGATAGTGTGATTTCGTAAATTTTGACATTATTTATTTAATATCTTGCACATCATGAGTAAGAAAAATGTGAATTCATAAAAAGCACGTATTCCCAATCAAACTCTAATTGTCTGAAAAGCTTTCACCCGAATCCGTCAAATCATCTAGGCTCTAGACCTGCGCACAAATTGTGCAAATTTTCTGCCTTATTTATTTAATATCTCGCACATCATGTGTAAGAAAAATGTGAACTCATAAAAAGCACGTACTCCCAATCAAACTTTAAATGCCTGTGAAGGTTTCACTGGAATCCATCGAATCGTCTAGGCTCTAGAGCTGCGCACATATTTTATAAATTGGTTACTAAGCAGATGAAAGTATAGAGAATCCTAGCCTGATTAGTATATAGGACTAGCGGTTCGACCTGCTTCGCAGGTCTAACCCCTAGGCTCCGCGACCCTGAAGAAGATTTTAACTTAATTAAAGGTACAACTAAAAATATGGGTTAGTGGATCATATTGCTTTCTTAATAACATTTCATTTAAGACCATACAATTGACCAAGAAAGGTCATAACTTTATTCCTCGCTCCCATGTAACTAAATTGACGAAGAAAGCTCGTCACTTCGTTCCTCGCTTGCATGTCATTAACATTGGCGAATGTCGTCACTTCCATGTCGCTTCGGGATAAAAAAACAACTGTCGATCGTAAACTTTATGGATAAAAATGATTAGTCACTGTGTCGCTCAACTTCCAGCCTACAATAGTATATTGTGTTATTAGGAGTAAATGTGATACTTTGGGTGCTGAGCATGTAAGTTTGAACGACGAGGGAAGCGAGTCGGACAATTACATGCGAAGTATACAAAGTCACATTTACTCCGAATAACACATGCTATTTTTTCTTCAAACATAGAAAATAGACATTAAAACATTAAAAAATGCTCAAACTTCAACAAATATGCTACCGTATCCAGTATTTCTAGTTTGCCACAGAATATGTTACTTTGTTATTTTTGTTTATTTGTTTTATTATTAACTGTCAAATTATTGAATTACAACCTTACTATTTTCCATGATATTTTACTTTGTCCGCCGCCGGAGTAAATGTGTTGCCAAGGAAACACTTTTACGCCGGCGGCGACAATATTGAACTTCTGCTTGTTGAATACAAATACATAACCACGTACTTTTATGACATTTGAAGAAAAAAGTAATTTTATTAATTTCTGCAAAAACAATTGCCGATCGTAATGATTTGTGATAAAGAATGTTCCTCATTAAATTCCTTAACTGACTGCTCCTAAAACATTTCATTTAATACCCCACAAGTCAGGTTTCTATAAAACAAAAAACAAAAACAATTGCCGATCAAACTATTTGCGATGAAAAAAAAATCGTCATTGCGTTCCTTTATTTCCTGTCACAAAAAAAAAACATTTAATACTTCATAAGTTAGGGTTTTGGTAATTTCTATGAAAACAATTGCCAATCGTAATGATTTATAAGTTAAGATGGGTCGTCACTACGTTCTTTAACTTCCCACTTTTAAAACATTTAACTTGATACCCCACAAGTAAGGTTTCTATGAAATTTCAGAAAAAACAAATGCCCATCTTATTTCATTAAACTTTAAGCAAAAAAAAAAAAAAAGAAAATAGTATAGGTCGGTCCATATTTTTGACAAAGCGTTAGAACATGTCTATTTAAGACTTTTCATTTGATACTAAACACAATACATTTTTGATGACTTTTAGAAAAACAATCGACAATCGCTCAACTTCTATTTTTTATATTATCATTTATTATGTCTTTTCGATACCTTTTTTTTTGATACCTTATAAGTGACTTAAAAAAAATTTATCAAACACAATTTACATTAATATTTGATCAGGTAATAAAGACTTCTGTCAATCTGACATTTCTTTTGTCATTTTGTCAATTTAAAAGTATAGTCGATAGTAATAAATAATAGGGGTTGGTACCTCTGCTAAAGTGAGTTAAGTTGTGGAAAATTGTGACTTAAGTGTTTTTAACTAATCATAAGTAATTTGGCTATAGACTGGTTCGTATTTATATTTACTAAAACCAAAAAAGCATGCTTTACAACTATTACAATTAATATTGATGTACAACTAACAACTTAAAACAAATACACTAAAAACATTATTCCCATCCTCAACCAAGGTCGGTGTAAATCAGCTTGCCAAGTGACGTTCATTATCGTCTAACTAGTAAGCGCTTGCAAACTAAATCACCTTAAAGAAGTGTTGCCAACTATAGTGCAATTAAAAACGATGGCTACTGTCAATGAGATTCAAAAGCTACTTGATAATCAAACTATGCAAATAAACAACCAATTGAAAGAGATAAAGAGCTCTATGGTAGAATTTAGCAATGCTGCAGAGGAAAACAAAAAGAAATGCGACGGCTAGAACTCGAAATCCCAAATAAAGAAAGCCGAATTCAAGGACTAGAGAGGAAGATCAGAGAAAAAATATTATTATCTTCGGAATCCAGGAAGATACTAATGAAAATCTTACAAAAAAAGTTCTTGGCATATTCAACAGTACTTTGAAAATAAGCTGGATATCCAATACCAACATCGAAGATACAAGACGATTAGGAAAAACCCCACAGAACAACAAGCCCCGTGGAGTAATAGTGGAACTCAATTCCAAACGCGCCAAAAAAGATATATTTGCTAATGTGAAACTTTTAAAAAACACTGGTCTCACAATAGAAGAGGACTTTCCACCAAATGTATTAGCAACTAGAAGGGCACTTAAAAAACATCTAAACCAAGCAAAGAATAAAGGATATACAGCTTACCTAAAATATGACAAGCTAGTCGTCAACGGAAATGTATACAACCTCGAAGAGTTAAACCAAGATACTGATAACAGCTTCCACGGATCACAAGCAACGACTAACAGCCAACAACAACATCCAAACCGAAGATACTCAATTCCTCTACAAGATCTCCGATGAAATGATTCTGAGTTCGAATCTGACGCCGAAAAGGATCAATCTAGCAGTACCTCACAACCTATTGTTACTAGCATCGAGCGCAAAGCCGCGAATAAGCCAGCTACTACAAATAAAAATACACCAAAACAAGACTACGTCAAAAACCAAGGATCACTTATCAAACAAAGTACTATGGAAAACAAAAGAAACAGAACAAAAGCCAATGCAGCAACGCAAGAACTGCTTGATAAGCATGTGAAAATAATCACTCGTTCGAACTCAGTGTCAAAAAACTTAACTCAGGACAACTCGCCACTACCAAAATAATGTTTTGGAATATAAACGGCCTAAGAAACATTATACAACCTAACCCTAATAGAAGAAAATATATTAGCAAAACACGATATAATATGTCTAACCGAAACTTGGTCCAACTTTGAAATTAATGAATTACCAAACTTCCTGCAGGATTATAAACTCTTCCAGCAAAAAGCTGTCAAAGATAACAAAACTGGCAGAGCAATCGGTGGCATTCTACTACTTACCAAACTTCAAATTCAATCAATATCAATACTCGAGCAAGATTGCCATTGGTTGTTCCTAGAACTAAAAACTAGAAAAGGACCTCTGATTATTGGCACAACTTATTTTTCACCCAGTTTTGACTTCCAAACTCTACTTGATCTCTATAGAGATACACTCGAATCAATATCAACTTCCTACACAGATCACGCAATCCTAATAGGCGGTGATTTTAACTCCAGGATTGGTGACTTAAACCAGGCAGAAGAAATGTTAATCCAAAACTCGAACTTATCTCACTCAAGAACTTCGCAGGATAACAGAATCAACAAAAAAGGGCGCGAACTAAATGAAGTCATGAAATCTAAATGTTTCTACGTTATAAATGGGCGAACGTTGACTGACACGCCCGCAAACCCAAGATACATAGGACACAACGGTTCAAGTATTATTGACCTAGTCTGGATCAATATAAACGCAATTAAACTTGTGACAGACTTCTCAGTACTAACAGACATAACACTGTCAGACCATATGATCTGTTCAGTTACTCTAGAACACTTAGACAGCACTGAAGCATACACCTTACTGCACCAACAAACATTCCAACAAAAGAACAAAATCTCCTGGGACCAAAACAAAGCAGACCTATATAAAGATAATATGAACACCCGTCCACCAACAGACTATGAAACTGCTGATACCATGTACTCCCATCTAGTAAATGAAATAAATACAGTCTCAAAGAATCTAGGCCTAATAAAACAAAATACGACCAGCTTCAAAAATAAAAACAAACCATGGTATAACAGTAAACTTCGCAGCCTGAAAACAGAAGTCAGAAGACATCTTAGATCCTGTAAGAAAAACCTCTTTGATAAAAGCAGCTTGGACTTGTATCATAAAGCGAAAAAAGAATACAAAGACACCCTAATACTGCAGAAAAGAAATTTTACAAATGAAATAAAACAAAAATTAAACAATGTAAAAGATTCAAAAGAATTTTGGCTAGCTATTAAAGCTTTTTACCCCAGAAACAGTGGAAACCAAAATCCAATCAATATAAGCAGATGGGAACAATTTTATGAAAATTGGTTTGGCCAAAAAATACCCTTCTCAACATCCTTTACGGATGTTGGACACCCATACCTTGACACAGAAATCAGCATACAGGAATTAAAATTTGCAATCAAAAATCTAAAGTGTAACAAAAGCCCTGGCTGTGACGAAATTATAAACGAACAGCTCAAAGCACTACCGCCTGTATGGCACGAATACATCACAAAACTATTAAATAAATTCCTCACATCAGAAAATATTGCAAGCGCCCTCAAAACTATTAACTTAACACTCATACACAAAAATGGCTCCAGAACCGACGAGAACAACTACAGAGGAATAGCCCTAGTCAACACCACAACCAAATTGCTTACATACATAATTAACAACAGACTTCGAAACTGGATAGAAGACAACAACATACTGCCGGAAGCACAGTCAGGATTCAGAAGACGTCGATCGTGCATAGATAACTTATTCGTCATTGACTCAATCACAAGATCCCGTATGATGTCTCATCCAGAAGGAACATACTGTATATTTGTGGACTTGCAAAAGGCCTTTGACTCAGTCAATCATGGAAAACTATGGCATAAAATATTTTCACTAGGGGTGTCAGGAAGAATCACTAGGCTCTTAATGAACATCTACAACAATGCGAACTTACAAGTTAAAATAAAAAACGAAACTTCAAAACAAATACCAATTTCAAAAGGAATCTTGCAAGGAGAATGCACGAGCCCTTTACTCTTCGCGCTCTACATCCACGACCTAGAAGCCTACATTAGATCACAGAACCTGGAGGGAATATTCATAAATCCGCAAATGGACATTCTGTCGCTGCAATTCGCCGATGATCTGGTAATTTTTGCCAAATCGCAACTAGACGCACAGAAGAAACTAACTGCTTTACAAGAATATTGCGATAAATTAGATCTAACAATAAATCCTAAGAAAACTAAAATTTTACACTTCCATAAGGGCAGACCTCCGAAACAAAAATATGTATTTTCGTGCCAAAATAACGAAATAAAGCTAAGTAACCAATACGTTTACTTGGGAGTTATCTTGACATCATCCGCTCCCTACAACAATCAAGCCAAACAATCCTACTGCAAAGAAAACTGTGTCACAGGCACCATAAAAAATAAACAAAAACATACAACTGGGAAACTATGATGAAACTCTATAACTCACTACTATTACCGGCAGTTTTATACGCAGGTGAGATCTGGGCGGCGAATCATTCTGAAGCTATAGAAAAATGCCAATCATTATTTTTCAAGTCAATCTTTCATTTACAAAAAACAACCCCGAACTATCTTATAAGAAGAGAATATGGGCAAAACAAACTACAGCTAATAATCTTACAAAAAATGTTAAACTGGTGGCGCAAAATTTTAATCATGCCCGACACCAGATATGTTAAAGCTTGCTACAACAATTTATTCAATCTTAACCTTAAATCTTCTGGGAAATTCACCGCACACAATCAACAAAAATATAATTGGGTCAGAAAACTCCAAACTTTCCTGCAGGAGGCAAATTTCGGCTGGATTTGGAATGAACAAGATCCCTTAATATTAAAAAACGAATTAAACAACATCCTTACAGCTTACTCCGAAATACTTTACAGATATGACAGTGAACGTATAATAAAATCTAGCTACAACAAAGAATACTTCCTATACATCACATCGTACAACTATCTAGAGCAAGCACTACCAATTAATGTATTACGGACGTCAATCCAGCTAAGAACAGCAAATACGGAAAAATGCTATTTATACTTAAAAGGGACGTCTTACAAATTTCCACGGGAAGAAATATGCACCATTTGCAATAAACTCGAAGAAGACTCCATTCACCATCCTATACAGCTGTCCAATATTTAACCCAAATAGAGAGGAATTCCTTGCAAAACATGGCATTTCACACCCTGGCCAAAACCTATTAAACAACCTAACAATAGACAAAATCTACGATATCTATAATTTCATAAATTCCTCACTAAAACTAAAGTCATTTATAATTTATACCTAATTTTCACAATAAATACATAAAAATAAAACATAGTGTCATAGTGCAGTGGTAAATCGCATAAGGCCTGTTTACCTCGTGCCTACGCAAATGGCACGAGCAGAATAGTGAAGTGAGTGTGGCGCTACCCAGTACAAGGATGCCCAGCAGCGAGCCAGGACCATGTATATGCAGTTTATACTATATTCCCTTCTTATAGTACCACATTATAAAATATTAACTTAATTACACACAGTATCTTATACTAAAATAACTAAATCAAATGTAAACAGTACCAATCCTTTGTAATAAGCACCGCTTTAATACAAATAAACTATTATTATTATTATTATTATTATTATATAGTAATAAATAATAATTTGCATCCTACATTTACTTTAAATTGCGCGGTTTTACTTTATTTTTACTAAATTTCATCGTGTAACAACCACTTCTCTCAGGACGTCAATGTACATTTAAAGAAAAAATTATATTCGACATTTTTAAAATTTTTTAAATAAACGTTTAAAGAAATTGCAAAATATCGAACACGGTTGTGCATTTATTCTGAATACAGATAAATTTACAAAACTTCTCCAACTTGTCTGCAATTAATGTAATATAATGTATATATATATATATATATATATATATATATATATATATATATATATATATATATATATATATATATATATATATATAACTTAAGTTTCAAGACTTTTCGATTGGATTTTTAAAAAATTATTTATTGTACATAAAAGAGTACGTGTGAATACAACAAGTTCTGAATCTAAACTAACTAACTTACAATACATTTATCATACTTCATCTACAAACTAGGTATACTATTACAGTTTACTGTATCATGGAAAAGTACTGTGAAATGTCCGACTCAGCACTTTATGGTGGTTGAGTGTTCTGTAACTCCTCCCCTATCAGAATGGCGCTCCTCCTGGAAGCTCGATTGGGGTAGTCCGAGGGGTAGTTCGGGTATTCGATGTATCTTCGTTCGATTGTCCTCTTGATCTCTGCATGTATCTTCTTATTACGAAGTATCCCATGGTTAGGACGATGAGGGAATACAACAGTATTGTCTAAAGGCTTGGGATATGCATTTGGGTATAATCTTCATTTATTGGTACGATTGGATTGAAGGATATATCGTTAAGTTTTACAGGATTTAAATTTATGGAATAGTTAGAGATCTTGTGTGATGGGATATTATAGTTTAATTTGGGTAGGAGTAATGGTTTTCCTTGCTCGGTGTCTAGGAATATTAATTTTTGTTCCTTGAATCTGATTTCGCAATCTTCTTCGTTCTTTATTAAGTGGATTCCAACTAATGGCTTAATGTTGGTTTCCTTTAAACATTTAATTATAATTTTTTCTTCTATCGGAAAGATTGCTAGGTACTTGTTGATTTCCGGGATGACTTCTACATGATTTTCTTTCATGTTTATTTTCGTGTAATGACATTGTTTTGAAGTATGTTCTTGAAGAATTTCTTTCTCACAAGTTGAGTGGAAGTGACCGTAGTATCTGGTTGAACACTGGTATACTTTTATTTGAACACACATGTCATTTATGGGAATTATTTCGTTATCGGATTTTAAATAATATTTTGAATTTGGAATAATTGTCACAAATTCTGAATCGTACTTCGTTGGGATTGGATATAGATAATAAAGCTCAAAATTCTTTTCAAAGTTAATGGGTGTAGAAATAAAATATGATATTTGAGTAGGCTCAATTTTACAGCTGACCTTTAATAACGATTCAAATTCAAGTAAATTTTCCAATTTAGGTGTGAATGGCAGTTGTAAATGGTAATGGTCTGAGACTTTTAATAATTCGTTCAATAATTCTATTGGCTGTATTATACTTGGATGTAAAGTTTTTAATTTACAAAATGTGATTGAGTTTTCTACATCTTGTAATGTGCTAAAAATTGAATTATATAGTGTAGATAGTTGGTCGTAAATATTTTTTGCAAAGAGGATATCTTCAATATGTGAATTATTTATGCGGTTGGCAAGTTGTATTATGTGTGATTTTAAAATTTCTTGATTTTTATTAATTTCTGAAATAGTGTTATTAAAATTTGTTATTATTTGATGGTTTACGGAATATGATAGTTTTAATTGCTTTTCTAAATTATGCTCATTTTCTTGCAAATGCGTCAGAATTTTGTCATACCTTTTGCCATCTTGGGCATCTAAATTACCAGTAATAGCTTTGAATACTGTTCCTAGTCCATCTATCAACCCTCTTTTGTTTCGGCGTTTAGTAGTGTAAAGTCCCATGTGATTGAGCTTTGTGTTTATATTAGTTTGAAGAAATTCTAATACTTTATTGTAATTATGAAGTTCATATGTGAAATGTGTATTATTAGAAATAAATGTTTTAAGATTTGTATGTTGGATATTCAAATTATCATATTGTTCGATGAGTGTACTGAGATTGTGATAGTGAACAAAAGTGTGTGTTGTCTTCTCGAGTTTTGCAGGACCTAAGTTGATAGGAAGGATTCCAAGGTTTTCTGTTATGTTCTCTATTATTGTTCCTTGTCCGATGCCCAGTGCGAGCAACCTGGAAGTGATTTAAACTTATAGGTATTTTTCTTAGGGCGTTTTATATTAGAGAAATGAATGTTGTCGGTGGTATTACCGTGTGTTGGTTTTATTCTTCCGATTTTAAGATGTTTATTAATTTTAATTAATTTTTCGGGTTTATATTTATTTTTAGTCTTTTGTTGTTTTTGTTTATTTTTAACAAACACATTTTTAGGGATATTTGGTAGTTCTTCTTTATTTTCATTATATTTACCGATTACTTTTTCTTTATTTTGCCTAATTTTATCATTTATAGTTTCGTATAATAATTTAGTTTTATTTTTATGATTTTCTATATAATTGTTTATTAATTGTTGATTAACGTTAATTTCAAAAGGGGATTTCGTATCAAGGTGGCCAGAAACTATTTCCGATGGTTTTAATTTAGTTACAGAGTGAATTGTATTATTATAAGCCAAAAGCGCTTAATTTACTTTCATTTCTATAGGTTCCTTTTTGTATTGTTCTTGATTGTTAAACAATCTAATATGCTCTATAAGGGTTGAGTGAAAACGTTCTATGATTCCGTTGGATTGAGGATGTTGGGAACTGATGAAATGCATGTCTATTTTATGTAATTCTAAAAGTTCTTTTACTACTGAGTTTTTAAACTCAAGTCCGTTGTCCGAGATTATTTGTTCTGGGATTCCGTGATGTGAAAAATGTTTTTTAAGTTGTTAACAACTTCTATTCCCTGTCCCGAATTTAATTTGTAGGCTTGAGCAAATTTTGAAAATGAATCCACTATAGTTAAAAATTTAGCGTGATCTAAAATTATACTGTCTACGTGGATGATTTGAAATGGCTTTGTTGCTGTAGGAGTGATGTTCAATTTTAATTTTAGGGGTCTTCTATCATACTTGGTTACTTGGCATATTTCGCAATTGTTAATAAATGTTTGTATAGAGTGTCTTTAATTTGGCCAGTAATAATTTCGTTTGACACGAGCTTCTGTGTCATCGATTCCTCTATGATTTGTTTTACTGTGGTGGTAATTTGATATTATTTGGATTATTTCGTCTTCGTCAGTAACATCAGTTAAATATTGTGTACATTTAATCATTTTAATTTGTGAATTTTTAAAGTGGGTTTGAAGTGTTGAACTAAACTTTTCGTATAGTTCATCTTCGAAATAAATATGATATTTAACGTTTGGGGCTATATATTCTCTAATAAATGTTATCATTTCCTTTTCGTAATCGTCTTTAGAGAATTCTACTAAAAATCTTTGTTTTTTATTATTAAATAATTTCAATATTTTGGGGGGTTTAGGATTATACTGAACTTCGGATATTATTATCTGGTTTTTTCCGTAATTAACTGGGGATTCTGTTATCGGTATTCCAACGATAGGGTTCTCTTGGTTGGAATGTACTGTTACATCGCTATCATCTTGCGATTCATCACTTTCGCTATCGCGTCTTGGTGCGTTATCTACTTCTACCGCTAGTGAATGATTATAATTTTGTTCGTTGTTAATTTCTTTATTATTTCTTAATTCGGTATAAAAGTTATCCATGAATTTATTAAGATGTTCAAAATTCTCTGATTCGTTTATATTTAATTCCATGGGGGTAATTTCATCTTCAGGTTTATTAAAAACAGTTATAAGTACATTAGTATCATTAAAAATATATTCTAACATAATTTTGACTTCATCCCAAATCAATTCATCTAATCCACAAGCAATTCTTGGAATACTTAAATTTTTGATTCTATTTTTTACACAAAATTTCCTTAAATTCAATAATGTATAAAATAAATCTTGATATGATGGTCTTTTAAAATATTTTTCTTTCGTTACCAAATATATTAAGTATCTATTGTTATCTTTTAAATATAATACCTGATGAAGTTTAGGATTTTGTGATTCTAACAAGTGAATTCCGTCAAACTTATCTCTGAATTGTAATGCAATACCTTGAGATAATTCTAAGTCTTTACTGATACAGTGCGCTAAACTACTATCAGTTGGAGCGTCAAATAAATCTCCTTTTACTTCAAGTAAATTCTTACAATCAAAATTTTGAGTTTTTTTTTTTATCTAAATAGTCTTGGTATAAGGCCAAGGGAGAGTCATTGTCAGAGAATTGTAAGGTGTTTGAAATTTATCATTATTTTCTTGATGGATTCGGCTTAGAGCGTCAGCATTAGTATTTTGTTTTCCTTTTTTGTAAATTATTTCATAGTCAAATTCTTCTAGCTTTAATCGCCAACGTATTAATTTTTGGCTACATTGTTTAAGGGAAAAAAGCCATTGGAGTGGTCGGTGGTCTGTATATATTTTGAACTTTCTGCCGAATAGGTATGGTCGGAAATACTGAGTTACCCAAATTATTGCTAACAATTCTTTTTCTATGGTGGAATAGTTTAATTCTGTGTCGTTAAGAGTTCTGCTCGCATAAGCGACGGGCAGGTCGTTACCCAGGCTGCCTTGAGATAGTACAGCTCCGATGGCGACGTTGCTGGCGTCACACGTTAGGTTGAATTCCTTATCAAAGTCGGGATATTGGAGTAGCGGTTCGTTAGTCAAAAGATTTTTACAAATTTCGAAACATTGTCTGTATTCAGGGTTATTAATGTCAATTGTTGAATCTTTCTTCAAGCACTTTGTAAATGGTTTGGTAATTTTAGCGAAGTCTTTTATAAATTTTCTATAATAGCCTAAAAGTCCTAAAAATCCTTTTATTTGTTTTGTAGTTTTTGGTATAGGATAATTTAGAATTGCCGAAATTTTATCAAGGTTCGGTTTGACACCGTCTGGGGTAATTATGTGTCCAAGATACGCGACTTCTTTCTTTAAAAATTCTGATTTGTCAATTTGAATTTTGAAATTTGCATTTTTAAGGCGTTCGAATACAAGTTTTAAATTATTAACATGTTCCTGTAAGCTTGTGCTGAAAACAATTATGTCGTCTAAATAAACTAAACATTTGTCGTTTGTCAGTCCTCGTAAAATATTATCCATTACTCTTTGGAATGTCGCAGGTGCATTTTTTAATCCAAAGGGCATGCGTAAGAATTCGTAGTGTCCGTCTTCGGTGTTGAACGCGGTTTTTTGTATGTCTGTCTCGTCCATTTCTATTTGGTGAAATCCCGAGGCTAGGTCGAGTGTCGTAAAATATTGACAGCGTCCTAATTTGTCTAGTAAGTCGCTAATATTGGGTAAAGGATATTTGTCTCCGATTGTCTTTTCATTAAGTTTCCTATAGTCAATTACGATTTGCCATTTCCTTTTGCCACTCGCGTCTAATTTTTTTGGTACAACCCAAATAGGCGAGGACCATGGTGAATTTGAGGGTCTGATAATATTTTGGTCAAGCATTTTGAGAATTTGAGATCTAACTTCTTGTTTGTGAATGTTTGGATATTTATAAGATTTAGTATAAATTGGTAATTCGTCACTTGTTTTTATTGTATGCTTAATCTGATTAGTGAAAGTTAAATTTTGATCTTCTGAATAAAAAATATCAGAGTATTCATCTAATAATTGTACTATTGCTGCCTTTTCTTCTACATTCATATGATCTAACTTAATTTTGGACATATCAAAATATGACTTTACAGAATAATTAAAATTTAAATTAGGACTACTATGTGTTTCGTATTGATTCATTTTTTCAACAGTTATAGGATTTTTTTGTGTAAAATTTATTTTTTCTTCAGAAAAATTAATAAGTGTGCATAATGCTTGAAAATTACTTGCGACAGAGACGCATTCAGGTATTAATGTGTTTTTAGTTTTTATTCTCGGTATTAAGATTGTTCCGTTTTCAACGTCGACTTTTACTTTTATAACCTTTTCAGTATTTGGTTCTACTGTATTATCATTACTAAACGTTATATTATTATTATTACTCGAAATTTTAGGCTGATCGTGATACTGGATTTTAATTTTACAATTAGGAGTTATAATTAAATCATTATGAACATCTATAATAATTTTTAACAATTTCAAGTTATCTAATCCCAAAAGTAAATCAAACTGATCGTGAAATTTAAATAAATGATATTTTAATTCTAAATTTAGTTGATCTTTAATGTTAAATAATTTTGAAACGGGTACCTTCGTGCTATACAACTCGGTGGACGTGCCGTGAGCTGTTGTAATTTGAAACGGGTCGTGAGTTTTATAATATTTAAATGCGACGTCAGGTCTGATGAATGATTTCGTACTTCCCGTATCAATCAAAATTTTTAATTTATTCTCTGGTATTACTATAAATGGGAGTTTACTTTGGTAATTAGTTAGGTGCATTAGTTCAATGCGTGGGTGATATTTGGTTCCGAGGCATTTATCTCTAAAAAATCATTATCATGATTTGCTTCCTCGAAATCCGTGATAACAGCAACATTTGAATCAGTATTTTGTTCAGATTAGTATTCATTATAAATTTCATCATTTACTGCTTCTGCATCGTTTATGTTATATAATTCTTCCGCGATATATTTCGGAAAGTTAGAAAAATTATTACTGCGATAATTCTGAGTTTGCCGGGATGGTCCGGGGTTTTGTCTAGTTTGATAAGGTGCAGTATTTCGTGTGGAGATACTCATAGGAATTGGTTTAGAAAATCTTTGGTTAACAGTTGGGTTTCTGTTCGTTGTATTTGGAGGGTTAGGTTTGGGTAGAATACTAGGTATATTATGAGTTCTCGCAGGGATGGAATTAATTGGTTGTTGATAATAATTATTTGGAGTGATATGTTGGAATGGGTTAAATCTATTAAATGTTTGAGTGTTTTGTGTATTTGATTTTTGTATTGGCTTGTGAGTGTTTGTAGAGGTGTTTTTAGATGACTTCGAAACATATTCGAATTGGAAGTCATTTGCAAGCATCCTTAGTGCAGAATTTAGGTCTGGTGGGTTCTTTGCCCGCATTAATTGGCCTATTGGTTCTTTCAAACCTTTTAATAAAATTCTGAGAGCATAATTCCGAAAATAATCTATCATTATGACGGAAGCTTCAGGGGTTGCATTTGTACTTATATAAGATATTTGTAGGTTTAACAAGTGTTGTAACCTGCTATAAAAATCAAATACGGATTCGTTTGGTTCTTGCTTCAATGCGGTTATTTCAATATTAAGAGTAAACCAGTCTCTTTTATCTGCGTACGTGTTTATTAACGCCGCTTTTAAATGGTCCCATGTTTCAATGGTGCAACTAGCAATATTTACAGCTGCTTCACCTTTAATTTTTGACCTAATTGTACTCATCAAATATTCGTTTTGAAAGTCATTAGGGTCAGCTACATTATAAAATTTGGTTACCAATTTTTGTGATATATCTAAAAATCTAGATAGTAGTTCTCTTTCTCCGTGGAAATCTGGGATCATATCCAAGTATTCCTTTTTTAAAGGGAGAGCCATATTTAATAAGGGGTTTCTTAATAAATTTCGATTATTTAATGGAGATATTGGATTTAAGTTACGATCTTCCGGATCGGAGTCAGATTCAGAACTGGACTCTGATGAGTTTAATAAAGGAATTATTTCCCGAAATGACATAAATGTGTACTCACAAAAGCGTCAGTATCCACGACATGTGCGTTGAGGATGGTCACTGGCGTTGTAGTCGAACAAGACGGTCCCGTGCTCGCTGATGTCCTCTCAGTGGATGGGAAAACGTTCTTGTGCTCGTTCTTCTCGGCAGTTGATGTTCGCTCAGCTGGCGTGAAGATGCAGGATGTCCAATGAAGTTGTCTCGAAGTGTTGATTTTACAACACGTAGAAATTGTTCGGTTGTCGAATAAATCACAATGTGAAACAAATTATATTCGTTAATCTGTTTCGACAATCCTACCGACTGCGCCACTTAAGTTTCAAGACTTTTCGATTGGGTTTTAAAAAAATTATTTATTGTACATAAAAGAGTACGTGAAGTTCTGAATCTAAAGTAACTAACTTACAATACATTTATCATACTTCATCTACAAACTAGGTATACTATTACAGTTTACTGTATCATGGAAAAGTACTGTGAAATGTCCGACTCAGCACTTTATGGTGGTTGAGTATATATATATATATGTGGAATTTGGTGATAATAATTGACACTAGCTGCTTTATTTTATCAAAATATAAATATGTTTTTATTCGTACAATGACATTACATAAACAAATCAACAAAATCACGTCTTCGATTGTTCTTTTCGTTTTTTTTCACGGCCGACCTGAATCGTCTCTCCCACAACTCAATCGTCTCTCCCACAACTCGGCCGTCCTGAAATTTCATCCGCCTCGGATGAAGACGAATTCGAATCATCTTCTCTCGCCATGGTCTCGTGTTGTCAGCACTGGACGAAGTAAGGGTCGGTCTCTCTCGTGCACATATTTTTCTCAGGTCGTTACGATTCTTCGCTGCCACAATTTCATAGGGCCTCAAGAATTTAGGTCTTAATTTACCTACTACAATGAACTGGGTGCGTTGAATAGCCACTAGTGATCCTACTTCGTAAGGCTGTGTTTTTTTTTCTCTTGTTGTTGAACGCCTTCTTGTTTTTTTCTTGAATCTCTTGAATTTCCGGTGGAATTGTATCCTTTTCAGGAAGTACATTAATCGAAAGAATTAAGTTTTCGTCTTCTGTTTTCAAATGTTTAATTTTAATAGCGCCCCCTATCAATGTCACCTCAGCATTTTGTAACAGTTCTTTCCCTATTAAACAGTCAACTGGAATCGTAGAATCGGATACTACGTAAAAGGTTGTAAAGAATTTAATTTCGCCAACAGAAACATCACAGCTGAATTTTCCTAGGGTCTTCACTTCATTATCACCTAGTCCCATCAAGGTTATATTATCCTTCTTCAAATTAATATCTTCCAATGCAAAATATTTCGTCGCGGAGATTAAATTTACATCACTTCCTGTGTCGACAAGAACATTAACGATTGTGTCCCCAATTTTTACTTTCGTAAACCTATTCTGTTTATTCTTATTTAAGGCTAAGTACACCTGTTTCTTTTCTTCATTTCTATTATCTTGTGCTTCATTTGTTATATCCTTTGTTCCTTTAGTACAGTTTGATGCAATGTAACCAAAATCATTGCACTTGAAACATCGTGTTCCTTTGTCTTTGTTTCCACATTCTCTTGATTTATGTCCCAATAATCCACAATTGAAACATCTATCACGACCACGACGCTCTTGACCTTGGTCTTTTGTGACCTCTTGATTTTGTCCATTTCTAACATCTTGACTTCTTCTATATTCTGGCTTGAAACTTCTGTCAATCTTCAACTTTGTATTAGCTTTTAGTTTCTCGTATTCGCGAAATTTACCTTTCAGTTCATGTAGATCTTTTGCTCCATACAGTATTATTTTATTTATGTCCTCATCTTGAATACCGGCAACAATGTAATCAATTAATGATTCTTCGTCAACTGTATTTTGTAGGCCAATTTCTTTCATTTTCAAAATGTACTCTAAATAGCTTTCATCCTGCTTCTTTTTTCTAGTACGTAACATTTTGTGAACTTCTGCGCTACTTACTTTCGAACCAAATTCATCTTTAAGTGCAGTTTTTAATTGATCCCAATTTGTTACATCTATCTGTGATCTTAAAAATAATTTAGCAGTACCGTTCAATAATTTCTTGGCATAAATAATTTTTTGTGTTTCATTCCAATTCGATATAGTAGCTGCATCTTCAAAGTCATGAATCCATTTACTTAAAGGATAGGTACCATCTCCTGTGAAATGCGATAGTGAATCTTCCATGTCTTTGAATGTAAAATTAGGTGACAGTCCTTGTTTTTGTAACAATTCATTTTCTCGTTTTAGTAATTCGATTTCTCTCTGTAGTAGCAACTTCTCCTTTTCATTTAATTCTTCTCGTCTTGCATTTACGTCTTCTGAGTTTTGTTTTCTCCTCATTTTTCTTTTATGGTGACAGAATAATAATACGTCAGCTTTATTTTTTACTTCTGTTGCGTCTTTACTTCTTTATCTTGAAAATCTCCTTATCTCGTCTTAGAATCTTCGTCTTCGATCGTCGTTGCGTCTTTAATTCTTATCTTCAAAACTGTCTTATATCGTCTTACAATTTTCTTCTTCGATCGTCTCACATTCACATCCACATCCTCATCCCGGACGAGCCCCCAATTTTGTGGGATTTGGTGATAATAATTGACACTAGCTGCTTTATTTTATCAAAATATAAATATGTTTTTATTCGTACAATGACATTACATAAACAAATCAACAAAATCACGTCTTCGATTGTTCTTTTCGTTTTTTTTCACGGCCGACCTAAATCGTCTCTCCCATATATATATATATATATATATATATATATATATATATATATATATATATATATATATATATATATATATATATATATAGCCCCTAGGCCCCTAGGCTCTGCGTCAATAAAGAAAATTACAACTGAAAACGTAGAAAAATAAATTGAGTAGTCTTAAATAACTTCCATTTAATACCAAACCATCGGCGAAGCAAGCTCGTCACTACGTTCCTCGCTTCCATGTCAGTACATGGACAAAGAAAGCTCGTCACTTCGTTCCTCGCTTCCATGTCAGTAGGATTTAAATAACATTTATAAAACACAAGTGACAATCGTCCAAAATAACTTTTTGACACTTGATTTTAAATCTCCTCCGTGAAACCTGTAATTTGATACCAAACACGGTAGGATTTATACCGTATTTATGAAAAAAAAAATTGACGATCGTCCAGAATAACTTTCTGAGACTTGAGTTTAAATCAACTCCGTGAAACTTTTAATTTGATACCAAACACGGCAGGAATTAAACAACATTTATAAAAAAACAATTGACGATCGTTCAAAATAACTTTTTGACACTTGAGTTTAAATTTACTCCGTGAAACTTTTAATTTAATACCAAACACGACAGGATTTAAATAATATTAATATAAAACAATTGACAATCTGCCAAAATAACTTTAAGTCTCCTCCATGAGACGTTTAATTTGATACCTAACACGGTAGGATTTAAGAAATATTTATAAAAAAAATTGACGATCGTCTAAAATAACTTTTTGACACTATAGTTTAAATCTCCTCCGTGAAACCATTAATTTGAATCCAAACACGGTAGGATTTAATTATCATTTAAAAGAAAAAAAATTGAAAATCGTTCGAAATAGCCTTTTGCTCATGAATTTAAATAAAAAGAAAATTATTAAATTGATTAAAAATATTTAAAACGAATTTGGAAATTATTTTTCAACCTTTTTGTATAATTAACTCGTTTAAATTTTACCGCCAAAATTGTTTGAAAAATTGAGTTTTACGAACAGAGAGACATCTGTTATATTTATATTTAAAATTTCAAACTGAAGGACAGGTGCACACAAATTTATGAAAAGTGACAGCTACATTTATTTTATTTTTTTCATTGACTTTTAAAATATTTACAAACAGTAAATATGTTTGCTATTTATTCTAAAAACAGATAAATTTATAAAACTTTTGCAATTTGTCTAGAATTATTGTAATTTATATTTAATTTTCCATAGAGATGTCAAAAATGACAAGATAACACTAAATTGTGAAAAGTTACGACTATAATACAGTTATTTAAAATCAACAAATTTCACATTCATAGCAACGCTCGCACACTCTGATTTCCGCCTTATTTATTTAATATCTCGCACATCATGTGTAAGAAAAATGGGAATTCATAAAAAGCACGTATTCCCAATCAAATTCTAAATTACTGTGAAGGTTTTATTTGAATCCGTCAAACGGTCTAGGCTGTAGGTCTGCGTACAAATTGGTTGCTAGATTGGCTAAAATATAGAGAAATACTCTAACCGATTAGTATATAGGACTAGCGGTCCGACCTGCTTCGCAGGTCTGACCCCTAGGCTCCGCGACCCTGAAAAAGATAGCAGTCTCTTTGTTCCTCGCAACCAAGTCAGTAAATTGGCGAAGAAAGCACGTTACTTCGTTCCTCGCTTTCATGTCAGTACATTGGCGAGGAAAGCTCGTCACTTCGATCCTCGCTTTCATGTCAATACATTAGCGGAGAAAGCTCGTCACTGCGTTCCTCGCTTTCATGTTAGTCTATCTTAACTTCCCGTCCCTAAAACAGTTCATTTAATACCCCTAAGTTAAGTTTCTAGTCATTTCCACAAAAGCAATTGCAGATCTTAATTATTTGTTATAAAGAAGGTTCATCACTACTTTTTCCAACTTTTTGAGCCTGAAACGTAACATTCAATAATTCACAAGCTAGGTTTAGGGGAATTTTCAGAAAAGAATTTGCCAATCGTACTGATTTATAATAAGATGGGTCATTACTAAGTTCCTCAGTGTTTCACTTCTGAAACATTTTACTAGATACTTCACAGGTCGCAAAAATTCATAAATTTTAAGGAAAAATAATTACCGATCGTAATTGGTTTGCGAAAAAATTTACAACAAACACAATAAATTTTCCGTGGACATTACCAAGACCAAGTGTTTTAATTTTTACCCCTGCAATAGATTTCAAGTGACTTAAAAAAAAGATTATCTGCGAACTCCTAAATCATTTCATTTCATACGCCACAAGTTAGAAACAATTTCTTTAAATTTAAGTTAAACACAACTTGCATTAATATTTGATCATATAATAAAGATTTTTGCCAATCTCACATTTCTATTGTCTTCTTGGCAATTTAAAAATACCGCCAATAATAATGTATAATAATTTGCATTTCACATTGTCGACTTTACCTAATCTAACGTCAAAGTAGAATCCAATCGTGAAATTTTAAGGGAAATTTTTTAAATTTTTATAAAATTTGATCGTGTAATACCAACCTTACCCAGTCCTATGTTATCTTGTCAGTTACACTTCAAAGTACAACCAAAGCGAAAAAAATTAAACATGTCTATTCAAGATTCTCATTTGATACCAAACACTATATTTTTCTGATGTCTTCTATGAAAACAAGCGATAGCCGCCATTTTCTATATTATCATTTGTCTCATCTATTCGACATCTGTCTTTGGACACCCAAAAAGTGATCATAAAAAAAATTTTAATTTAATTAATATTTTATCATTTGATAAAGACCTTTGTCAATCTAATATTTCTATTGGTAATTTAAAAATATTATCAATAATAATGTACAATAATTTGCATTCTCCTTTGTCGACAAATTTGGCGGATTTACTTTATTATTACTAAATTTGATCGTGTAATACCAACTTTACTTAGTCTAACGTCAAGTAAAATAAAAAAAAAATTAAGTTGGAAATTTTTTTTCCTTCTAGTTTCAAGGTTTTATTTTATTTTTATTAAATTTGTATATGACATTTCTGTTATTGTCTTGTCAATTTAAAAGAACCGTCAATAATAATATATAATCATTTGCATCCTACATTGTCGACAAATTTAACGCATTTACTTTATTTTTAATAAATTTGATCGTATAATACCGACTTTTCCTAGTTTAAAGTAAAAGTAGCTTAAAAATGACATTTTTTTTATTGAAAATTATTTACATTTAAATTTCGCGTTTTTTTAAAATTTTTATTAAATTTGATAATGTAATGAAGAATTCTCTCAATCTGACATTTCTATTATTATCTTGTCAATTTTAAAATACCGTCAATAATAATAAACAATAATTAGAATTTACATTTTCGACCAATTTGGCGGATTAACTTTATTTTTACTTAATTTGATCGTGTAATACCAACTTTTCTAAGTTTAACGTCAAAATAGCATCAAATTGAAAAATGTTATTCGAAACAATATTTTCTTAACAAGTTCGCGGTTTTCTTCATTTTTATCAAATTTGGTCGCGTAATACCGTCCTTCTTCAGTCTAACGTCTAACGTCAGCTTGACAGTTATACTTTGAAGTATAATCATAGCAAAAAAATTTATTGGAAATAATTTTTTCATTTAAATTTCCCGGTTTTATTTTATTTTCAGTAAATTTGATCGTTTAATACAGATTTAGCGTCACCATAACAAAAACTTCAAAATGCAGTCAAAATGAAAAATTTTATTATCCATTATTTTTAATTATTTTAATTGACTTGCACTAGAATTAATGTAATTTGTAATTAAAATTTCAAACACATCTGTCAAAAATAACACGTTGCTACGCCCTTGGAGGGCGAAACCGCGCAAGGTGCGGCGAGCCTCGGCCAGCTGCAGTGGAGTCGGGTGTGGGTTCCCTACTGTGGCTAGAAAAGGGTCGGAATAGGGCGCCAGTGTCCGAAACGAGGCTCGACGGGGCTGGACACAAGCCTGCGGGAAGGGACGATGTAGCAAGGGTGGCTTTTAATAAAATGAGCGTAGGTGTTGTAGACAAGATAATATTACGAGAATATTGTACACAAAAAAAATAACAGCGTTGGCGCTACTGCCTAGTCCAACGGCGGACAACGAGTGTAGCTGAGTGAGAGATAGCGCCAAGGCGAGGGGGTTGTTTATAACTCGTAGAGGGGAGGACTGCGGTACCGACAAAGTTACGGCGCGAACAAGTCACGTGGCGTTTCGCGTAGCATGCCAAACGAACGTACACGGTGCGCTAAAAACAGGTGACACGGTAAACAAGGCAGCCCTACAAACTACTGTATACACTACGCCCTAGCGGCATAAACAAAAGTGAAATACAATAAAAATAACGTTATTCCGCACGTTGTCTAAGTTTGTAAGTAGCTCAACCGAAGTAATAACACAGACGTACAACATAAATAAGTTAACCTACAATACAGTGTGAATTCGGCAATGGAACTGAAGCTGGTGAGTAATAATAATGTATATGTCTATTCTTAACTCAATTAACAGAAAACACATGCAGGTAATGACCAACAACAATGAATAAATAAATAAGTTGGGCTCGGCTTATCTGGGTCAGGAGCAGATCGGCTCGCAGCTGATGTCCGGCGGCCAGTGGCGTAGCTGGTGGGCTCGGTGTACGGAACCGGATCAGCTACACGATGGCGTCAGGGGCGTACAAGATGCTCCACAAAGCGAGACCAGATTGCTAGGGATCGTGCTAGCTGGCTCTTGGCTGGTACAGCAGGAAGACTTGCCCGGTACCAAAGATATCGTCCGGTACTTAAATATATCGTCCGGTACGTAAATTGTGTCCGGTTCGTAAATATGTCGTCCGGTACGTAAATATGTCGTCCGGTACGTACATATGTCGTCCGGTACGTACATATGTCGTCCGGTACGTAAATATGTCGTCCGGTACGTACATATGTCGTCCGGTACGAACAGATTACAGACAAACGGGGTTGAAGAACAACAATACACTTTAGGTGAGTCGAAATGAAAATGGCTGGACAATTACCTTAGGTGGTGGGCGGCTTGTAATCTTAATTTAACTTCTTCCAGACCGTGAAACAAATCCCGGAGTAATCCGGCGGAACAATACCACAAGTTACAGTGTGCAGCAAATCCCACAAAAGTGGATCGAAAATTCGATACGGTAACTACGATAAGCACGTGTAACTTCTTCAACGGCTGAATCAGAAAAAACAAGATTCGACGATTCTCGCGGGCTGAAACGATCCTGTAAGGATTCGCTGGCCTTGGCGCGGGCTCAAGGTTAGGCAGCGACTTAACTCACGGCGGCTCAACCAGGCCACCGCCGCGCTGGAGGGTAACTTGGTTTGCCTAACAACAGGCGACGAGAGTGAAACCCGGGACGTAACAACGTTGCACAAAAGTTACAGCTCCAATATAAATTTTTTGATTACAACAATGAAAATACTTGATTACAACAATGAAACACTTTCATTACAATAAATAATTATTTAAAACAATAAAAGTATATTATTTTCACACTAGAAATTGTTATTCTTCATACTAATATTTTAAAACTGATCCTGGTCAAAAAGTGTCCGTATAAATTTCTGCCGAAAAATATTTTCTCTCGGAATATTAGCAGGTTGTTGACAGGGTAGGGTAGCATAGTTTTCATTATGAATTTGACAACTTTCTTCATCAACTGTAATCTTCCTCTTCATGAATTTTTCTTATATTATATAATACAGCTAATGCTATATTGCTTCATTAGTATTTATTAATTTTGTACGTAATTCTATAGTTGATATCTTGTAAATACAACAAAATTTCATTCTATCATTGATGCATGATTTATTTGTATATGTTTTTCTCTACAACATAAAATAAAATATATCTTCCTACTATGTATTATATTTAATTTCACTATTTATAAATGAAGAATCAACTTTTTTAACGATTCCCTCACTCGATATACCGTGAAATACAAAATTTTTCACAGATTCAGGAATACATTATGTTTACACTTTGATAGCCCTAATACATCGAATACAATTAGTTTCATTGGTATTTAATCATTTCGTACATAATTGTATAGTATTTTATAAATTCTTCCATGAAAATATAACCAAACTTATGGTTGATTTTTTTTATGGAATTCTTGAAAAATGAGTTCCCTGCAATATAATCGGAAAAATGTATATTGTACAATTAAATTATACACACTTACCATAAATTATAATTAATTTTTGGTTGTTTATGTAAAAAAACAACGTTTTTAATCAATACACGCTACTTCAACCTGTACAAGGATTTTGAATTAAAAAGTTGTGTTTTCATTTTGACTGCTCCTAATTCATCCTATACAATTTGTTTTATAAGTATTTATTAATTTCTTCCGAAATTCTATAGTATTTTCGAATTTAATTTGTTCTTTGTCCATATAACCTAATTTATATATGACATTTATAATGAAGTTCGTAATGTATTTCCTGCAAAATTATTAGGAGAATTGATATTCTATAATTAAATTATACACTTACCATGAAATTCATTTAATTTCAGTGTATTTGTAATTGAGTACGTGACTCAAACTATTTTTCATAAAATATTGACGTTTACAAATCAATTTGAATTAATTGCAACTGTCAAAATATGTAAATCATTTCTACCACTTTAAAAAATTTACAAAATAGTACTCATGTTCGCTCCTTTATTCTAAACACAAATAAATATACCAAACTTATCTAACCTGTCTACAATTAAAGTAATGTATAATTAAAATTGAAAACTGAACTGTCAAAAATGACAAGTTGTTCTTCATTTGGTCAAAAATTTTAAAGATAAAGTGAAGTGACAGTTCATTTTGAAATTTTAAAAATAAATTACTTTAATTCTAGACAAGTTAGACAAGTATGGTAAATGTATTTCTGTTTAGAATAAATGGGCGTATATGCTTAATATTTTGTTAAGTTTTAAAACATCAATTTAAAAATAAAAAAATGAATTTGAAAGTGAACTGTCAATACCCTTTATCTTTGAATTTTTAACAGAAGTAGCAAAGCGTGTTATTTAACAAAAGCTACACGAAACAAAAAATTAGTTTATTTACTTAATATCTCGCACTTCATGTGTAATAAAAATGTGAAATAATGAAAAGGCTCTATTCCCAGCCAAACTGTAGATGCCTGTAAAGGTTTCACTCGCATATATCAAACCGTGTAGGCTCTAGAGCTGCGCACAAATGGTTTCTAGGTAGCCAAAAATTTTAACTGAATACTATATTGGACTAGCGGTCCGACCTGCTTCGCAGGTCTGACCCCTAGGCTCCGCGACACTGAAGAAGATAGCAACTAAAACTATAGGAAAATAAATTGCAAGTTTTCTCAAATACCTTAAATTTGTTAGGAAGCAATTGTCGAAGAAAGATTGTCTCTTTGTTCCCCGCTTTCCTGATAATATGGCGAAGAAAGCTCGTCACTTCGTTCCTAGCTTTCATGTCAGTGCATTGGCATTAAATATTCAACAATTTCAACAAAAACAATTTCTGATTGTTATTATTCATGACAAAGAAGATTCATCACTACGTTTTCCTTTTTTTGAGCCAAAAACATTCCATTCACTACTCCACAAGCTAGGTTTAGGGGAATTTTCAGAAAATTAATTGCCAATCATACTGATTTATAATAAAGATGGATAATTTCTAAGTTCCCCAATGTTTCACTGTTAAAACATTTCACTTGGTACTCCACAGGTCGCATATTCATGAATTTTAATGAAAAACAATTGGCAATCGTAATTGGTTTGCCGAAAAAATTACAACAAACACTATTTAATTTTTACTCCTACAATAGATTTCAATTGACTTTAGAAAATAACTATCTGCCAACTAAAAAACATTTAGTTACATAAACTACAAGTTAGATATCTATAAAAATTTTAAAAAAAGTTTAAACATTTATCGATCGTAACGATTTGAGATAAAATTTCGTCACTTCGACCTTCCTTTCGATACCAAATAAGTGATATTTAAAAGAAATTTATATTAAATACAACTTGCATTATTATTTGATAATGTAATGAAGACTTTTGTAAATCTGACATATCTATTGTCTTCTTGGCAATTTAGAAATACCGTCAATAATAATGTATAATAATTTGCATTCCATATTGACAAATTTGACAGATATACATTATTTTTACTAAATTTGTTCGTGTAATACCAACCTTATCTAGTCTTACGTCAGCTTGTCAGTTACACTTCAAAGTACAATCGAAGCGAAAAAATTAAAACTTGTCCATCAAGGTTCTTATTTGATACCAAACACATTTTTATAATGTCTTTTATTAAAACAATCGGCCAGCCTCCATTTTTTTATATTATCATTTGTTCAGTCTATTTAACAACTTCCTGTTGATACCCGCGTCACTAAAGAAGATTACAACTGTAGATAATTAAAATTAGTAGTCTTAAATAACTACCATTTAATAACAAACAAATGGCGAAGCAAGCTCATCACTACGTTCCTCGCTTCCATGTCAGTAAATTGACAAAGAAATCTCGTCACTTCGTTCCTCGCTTCCATGTCAGTACGTCTAATACTTAGAAGCATCGATATTTTCGAGCAGAGATATTTGTTGTATTTTTTGAGAAGAAAATGAAACCAACTATAAAGTGAAAAATAGTTTTCAACTTTTTTGTATTAGAAGTTAACTCATTTGAATTTTACCGCCTAAAATCCTTAAAAGTATCGAGGTTGACGAACAAAGACATCTGTCATATTTATTTTAAATATGAAAAAAATATGAAAAAAAATTCAAATTAAAAAAAAAAATTACAAAATAATAATAATGTTTGCTCATTTATTCTAAACACAAATGTATTACGAAACTTGTCTAAATAGACTACAATTTAAGTACTCGTAATTTATATTTAACATTTCAGACAGAAATGTCAAAAATAACTAGTTGCACAAAAATTTGTGAAAAGTGACAGCTACAATTTTAATTTTTTTAACTGACTTTTAAAATAATTTCAAAATTGTACACATGTTTGCTTATTTATTCAAAACACATATAAATTTACAAAACATCTTCAAGTTGTCTAGAATATATGTAATTTACACTTAATTTTTGATATAGATCTGTCAGAAATGACAAATTGAACATAAATTTTTGTAAAGCTACAACCATAATCAACATACTCCACTTTCGTAGCAACCCGCACACTTTGATCCATAACCTTATTTATTTAATATCTCGCACATCATGTGTAAGAAAAATGTGAATTCTTGAAAAGGACCTATTCCCAAACAATCTCTAACTTCCGGTGAAGGTTTCACTGAAATCCGTCAAACCGTCTAGGCTCTAGAGCTGCGCACAAATGGTTACTAGGCAGATGAAAGTATAGAGAATGAATTAAGCCTTTTAGTATATTGGACTAGCGGTCCGACCTGCTTCGCAGGTCTGACCCCTAGGCTCCGCGACCCTGAATAAGATTACAACTAAAAATATAGAGAAATAAATTTAGTAGTCTCTTCGTTCCTCGCTTCCAAGTCAGTACATTGGCGATGCATGCTCGTCACTTCGTTCCTCGCATCCATGTCAGGACATCGACGAAGCAAGCTCGTCACTTCGTTCTTCGCTTCCATGTTAGTACTTTTAGATTTTAAATCTCCTCCGTGATACCTTTAATTTCATACCAAATACGGTAGGATTTAAATAACATTTATAAAAAACAATTGACAAACGTCTGAAACAACTTTTTTACACTTTAGTTCAAATCTGCTCCACTAAACCTTTATTTTGATACCAAACACGGTAGGATTTAAAATATTTATGAAAAACAATTGACAATCATCCAAAACAACTTTTTGTCATTTGAGCTCAAATCTCCTGCGCGAGATCTTTAATTTGATACCAAACACATTAGGATTTACGTAACATTTATAAAAAAAAAAATTGATGATCATCCTAAATAACTTTCTAACACGAGTTCAATCTCCTTCGGGAGACCTTTAATTTGATATCAAACACGATAGAATGAAAATAAGATATATAAAAAACAATTGACAATCATCCAAAACAACTTTTTGACAGTTGAGTTCCAATCTCCTACGTGAGACCTTTAATTTGATATCAAACACTGTAGGATTTATATAACAATTATAAAAAAAAAATTGACGATCATCCTAAATAACTTTCTAACACGAGTTAAATCTCCTTCGGGAGACCTTTAATTTGATATCACACACGATAGAATGAAAATAAGATATATAAAAAACAATTGACAATCATCCAAAACAACTTTTTGACAGTTGAGTTCCAATCTCCTACGTGAGACCTTTAATTTGATATCAAACACTGTAGGATTTATATAACAATTATAAAAAAAAAATTGACGATCATCCTAAATAACTTTCTAACACGAGTTAAATCTCCTTCGGGAGACCTTTAATTTGATATCAAACACGATAGAATGAAAATAAGATATATAAAAAAAAATTGACAATCATCCAAAACAACTTTTTGACAGTTGAGTTCCAATCTCCTACGTGAGACCTTTAATTTGATATCAAACACTGTAGGATTTATATTACATTTATAAAAAAAAAAAATGACGATCATCCTAAATAACTTTCTAACACTTGAGTTTAAATCTCCTTCGTGAGACTTTTAATTTGATACCTAACACGGTAGGATTTAAATAAAATTTATAAAAAACAATTGATGATCGTTCAAAATAACTCTTTGACATTTGAGTTAAAATCTCTTCCATGAAACATTTAATATGATACCAAACACGTTGGGATTTAAATAATATTTACAAAAATCAATTGACGATTGCCCAAAATAACTTTTTGACATTTGAGTTTAAATCTCCTCAATGAAACCAATAATTTGATACCAAACACGGTAGGATTAAAAAAAAATTATAAAAAAAAACAATTGACAATCGTTCAAAATAGGTTTTTGTGTACGAATTTTGATTAAAACGAAAATTCTGTAATTCAGTATGCATATTTAAAACGATCTTGAAAATAATTTTCATTCTTTTTGTATTAGATAAATAATTAACTTATTTAAATTTTACCGCCTAAAATGATTAAAAGCATTGATGTTTACGGGCAGAGACATCTATTATACTTATACTAAAAATTTCAAAATGAACTGTTAAAAAAAACAAGGTGCACACAAATTTGTGAAAAGTGACAGCTACAATTTTAATTTTTTTGATTGAGTTTTAAAATATTTACAAAATAGTACACATGTATGCTCATTCATTTACTCTCTAAACACAGATAAATTTACAAAACTTCTGAAACTTGTCTAGATTTAATATAATTTATACTTAATTTTTAAAGAGATATGTCAAAAATGACAAGATGAACACTTTGTGAAAAGTTACAACTACAATACAGTTATTCATTTAAAATCAACAAATTTCACGTTCATAGCAACGCTCGCATACTCTGATTTCCGCCTTATTTATTTAATATCTCGCACATCATGTGTACTAAAAATCGCAAACACCCAAAAGGCACTGCTCCAAAAAATTCTTCACATCCCCAAAAAGGTTTCACGCGATTCCATCAAACCGGCTAGGCTCTAGAGGAGGGCAAATATTTGGTTGCTAGGTTGGCTAAAATATAGTAAAATACTCTAGCCTTTTAGTATAAGGGACTAGCGGTCCGACCTGCTTCGCTGATCTGACCCCTAGGCTCCGCGACACTGAAGAAGATAGCAGTCTCTTTGTTCCTCGCTTCCAAGTCAGTAAATTGGCGAAGAAAACACGTCACTTCATTCCTCACTTTCATGTCAGTACATTGGCGAGGAAAGCTCGTCACTTCGTTCCTCGCTTTCATGTCAATACATTATCGAAGAAAGCTCGTCACTGCGTTTCTCGCTTTCATGTCAGTGTCTCTTAACTTCCCGTCGCTAAAACAGTTCATTTAATACCCCTAAGTTAAGTTTCTAGTAATTTCCACAAAAACAATTGCTGGTCGTTATTATTTATGATAAAGAAGGTTCATTACTACTTTTTCCAACTTTTCGAACCTGAAAGATTACATTCAATACTTCACAAGCTAGGTTTAGGGGAATTTTCAGAAATGCAATTGCCAATCGTACTGATTTATAATAAAGATCGGTCATTACTAAGTTCCTCAGTATTTCACTTCTGAAACATTTTACTAGATACCCCACAGGTCGCAAATATTCATAAATTTTAAGGAAAAATAATTGCCGATCGCAATTGGTTTGCAAAAAAAATTACAACAAACACAATTAATACATTTTCCGTGGATATTACCAAGACCAAGTGTTTTAATTTTTACCCTGCAATAGATTTCAAGTGACTTTAAAAAAAAAAAGATTATCTGCGAACTCCTAAAACATTTCATTTCATACCCAACAAGTTAGATACAAAAAAAAAAATTAAATTTAAATTAAACACAATTTGCATTAATATTTGATCATATAAAGATTTTTACAAATCTGACATTTCTATTGTTTTCTTGGCAATTTAAAAATACCGCTAATAATAATGTATATTAATTTGCATTCCATATTGTCGACTTTACCTAATCTAACGTCAAAGTAGAATAAAATCGTGAAATTTTAACGGAAATTTTTTTCCATTAAATTTCGCGGTTTTTTAAATTTTTATAAAATTTGATCGTGTAATATCAACCTTACCCAGTCTTACGTTATCTTGTCAGTTACACTTCAAAGTACAACGGAAGCGAATAAATTTAAACTTGTCTATTCAAGATTCTCATCTGATACCAAACACTTTATTTTTCTGATGTCTTTTATGAAAACAATCGACAGCCGCCATTTTCTATATTATCATTTGTCCCGTCTATTCGACATCTTTATTTGGATACTCAAAAAGTGATAAAAAAAAATTAATCAAACATTTAACAACTTAATTAATATTTGATCATGTGATAAAGACTTTTGTCAATCTGATATTTCTATTGGTAATTTAAAAATATTATCAATAATAATGTACAATAATTTGCATTCTCCTTTGTCAACAAATTTGGCGAATTTACTTTATTATTATTAAATTTGATCATGTAATACCAACTTTACATAATCTAACTAAAAAAAATTCAGTTGGAATTTTTTTTTTAATTTCAAGGTTTTATTTTATTTTTATTAAATTGGTTCATGTTATAAAGACTTCTGTCAATCTGACATTTCTATTATTATCTTGTCAATTTAAAAAACCGTCAATAATAATATATAATAATTTGCATATTACATTGTCGACTAATTTAACGCAATTACTTTATTTTTAATAAATTTGATCGTGTAATACCGACTTTTCCTATTTTAAATAAAAGTTGCATCAAATTGAAAATTTTTTTATTGGAAATTATTTTATTATTTAAATTTCGCGTTTTTTTTATTTTTATTAAATTTGATAATGTAATAAAGAATTCTGTCAATCTGACATTTCTATTATTATCTTGTCAATTTAAAAATACCGTTAATAATAATAAACAATAATTATAATTCTACATTTTCGACAAATTTGGCGGATTAACTTTATTTTTACTTAATTTGATCGTGTAATACCGACTTTTCTTAGTTTAACGTCAAAATAGCATCAAATTGTAAACTGTTATTCGAAATAATTTTTTCCTGTCAAGTTCGCGGTTTTCTTCATTTTTATAAAATTTGGTCGTGTAATACCGTCCTTCTTCAGTCTAACGTCAGTTTAACAGTTATACTTTGAATTTAAATTTCCCGGTTTTATTTAATTTTCAGTAAATTTGATCGTATAATACAGATTTAGCGTCACTATAACATATAACCTTCAAAATGCAATCAAAAAGAAACATTTTATTAGCCATTATTTTTAATTATTTTATTTGACTTGTCTAGAATTAATGTAATTTTTAATTAAAATTTCAAACATCTGTCAAAAATAACACGTTGCACAAAAATTTGTGACAATATAAATTTTTGATTATAATAATGCAAATATTTGATTACAATAATGAAAATACTTGATTACAACAATGAAACTCTTTCATTACAATAAATTATTATATAAAACAATAAAAGTATATTATTTTCACACTAGAAATTATTATTCTAATCTCCATACCAATATTTTAAAACTGATCCTGGTCAAAATGTGTCCGTATAAATAGCTGCCGAAAAATATTTCCTCTTGGAATATTAGCAGGTTGTTGACAGGGTAGAGTAGCATAGTTTTCATCATGAATATGACAACTTTCGTCATCTACTGTTTGAGATTTAAATAACTACGTAAGATAATTTAATTGAATTTAATAAGAAAACTGCTGACATATGTACTGTAATCTTCCTCTTCATGAATTTTTCTTATATTATATAATACTGCTAATGCTATATTGCTTCATTAGTATTTAATAATTTTATGCGTAATTCTATAGTTGATATCTTGTAAATACATTAAAATTTCATTTTATCATTGATGCTTGATTTATTTGTATATGTTTTTCTCTACAACATAAAATAAAAATATATCTTCCTACTATGTATTATATTTAATTTCACTATTTATAAATGAAGAATCAACTTTTTTAACGATTCCCTCACTCGATATACCGTGAAATGTCAAAATTTTTCACAAATTCAGGAATACATTATGTTTACACTTTGATAGCCCTAATACATCGAATAAAATTAGTTTCATTGGTATTTAATCATTTCGTACATAATTGTATACTATTTCATAAATTGTTCCGTGAAAATATAACCAAACTTATGGTTGATTTTTTTTTTATGGAATTCTTGAAATATGAGTTCTCTGCAATATAATCGGGAAAATGTATATTGTACAATTAAATTATACACACTTACCATAAATTATAATTAATTTTTGGTTGTTTATGTAAAAAACAACATTTTTAATCTATACAAGATACTTCAATCTGTACAAGGATTTTGAATTAAAAAGTTGTATGTTTTCATTTTGACTGCTCCTAATTCATCCAATATAATTTGTTTTATAAGTATTTATTAATTTCTTCCGAAATTCTATAGTATTTTCAAATTTAATTTGTTCTTTGTTCATATAACCTAATTTATATATGACATTTATAATGAAGTTCGTAATGTATTTCCTGCAAAATTATTAGGAGAAATGATATTCTATAATTAAATTATACACTTACCATAAATTTCATTTAATTTCAGTGTATTTGTAATTTAGTACGTGACCAAAACTATTTTTCATAAAATATTGACGTTTACAAATCAATTTGAATTAATTGCAACTGTCAAAATATGTAAATCATTTCTACCACTTTAAAAAATTTACAAAATAGTACTCATGTTCGCTCCTTTATTCTAAACACAAATAAATATAGCAAACTTATCTAACCTGTCTACAATTAAAGTAATGTATAATTAAAATTTTGAACTGAACTGTCAAAAATGACAAGTTGTCATTCTTTTTTTAAAAAATTTAAAGATAAAGTGTATTGACAGTTCACTTTAAATTTTAAAAATAAATTACTTAAATTCTAGACAAGTTAGACAAGTATGGTAAATTTATTTCTGTTTAGAATAAATGGGCGTACATGCTTAATATTTTGTAAAATTTTAAAACATCAATTTAAAAATAAAAAAATTAATTTGAAAGTGAACTGTCAATACCCTTTATCTTTGAATTTTTAACAGAAGTAGCAACGCGTGTTATTTAACAAAAGCTACACGAAACAAAAAATTAGTTTATTTACTTAATATCTCGCACTTCATGTGTAATAAAAATGTGAAATAATGAAAAGGCCCTATTCTCAGCCAAACTGTAGGTGCCTGTAAAGGTTTCACTCCAATATATCAAACCGTGTAGGCTCTAGAGCTGCGCACAAATGGTTTCTAGGTAGCAAAAAATTTTAACTGAATAGTATATTGGACTAGCGGCCCGACCTGCTTCGCAGGTCTGTCCCCTAGGCTCCGCGTCACTGAAGAAGATTACAACTGAAAATGTAGAAAAATAAATTGAGTAGACTTAAATAACTTCAAATTTATACCAAACAATTGGCGAAGCAAGCTCGTCACTACGTTCCTCGCTTCCATGTCAGTACTAGACGAAGAAAGCTCGTCACTTCGTTCCTCGCTTTTAAGTTAGTGCATCGGCGAAGCAAGCTCATCACTTTGTTCCTCATTTCCATGTCCGTGAATTATCGAAGAAAGCTCGTCACTTCGTTCCTCGCTTTCAAGTCAGTGCTTGGCGAAGCAAGCTCGTCACTTCGTTTCTCGCTTTCATGTTACTAATATTTGGCACTTTAGTTTAAATCTCTTCCGTGAGATATTTAATTCAATACCAAACACGTTTTTTGACACTTGAGTAAAAATATCCATCATGAGACTTTTAATTTGATACCAAACACGGTAGGATTTAAATAATATTTATAAAAAACATTTGACAATCGTCCAAAACAACTTTTTGACACTTGAGTTTAAATCTCCTCCGCAAGGCCTTTAATTTGATACCAAACACGGTAGGAATTAAATATCATTTATACAAAACAATTAACGATCATCCAAAACAACTTTCTGACACTTGAGTTCAAATCTCCTCCTTGGGCCTTTTAATTTGATACCAAACACTGCATAATTTAAATAATATTTATAAAAAACAATTGACAATCGTCCAAAATAACTTTTTGACACTTGAGTTCAAATCTCCTTCGCGATGCCTTTAATTTGATACCAAACACGGTAGGATTTAAATAGTATTTGTAAAAAAACAATTGACAATCGCCCAAAACAACTTCTTGACACTTGAGTTCAAATCTCCGCCGCCAGGCCTTTAATTTGATACCAAACACGGTGGGAATTAAATAACATTTATACAAAACAATTAACGATCGTCCAAAACAACTTTTTGACACTTCAGTTCAAATCTCCTCCGCGAGACCTTTAATTCAATACCAAACACGCAAGGATTTAAATAATATTTATAAAAAGCAATTGACAATCGCCCAAAACAACTTCTTGACACTTGAGTTCAAATCTCCGCCGCCAGGCCTTTAATTTGATACCAAACACGGTGGGAATTAAATAACATTTATACAAAACAATTAACGATCGTCCAAAACAACTTTTTGACACTTGAGTTCAAATCTCCTCCGCGAGACCTTTAATTAAATCAAGTCGTTCGGTAGAACGACGCCGGCAAGAGTCCTAGTTCACCAGGAAGTTCACCGACAACACTTACTTACGGCAACTATTAGGAAAACCTAACCTCCAAATTTTTCAAACTTGTTTAATTCAAATATGCTATTATAATTTCCATTAAAACTGGCACCAGGGACGATATAATACATACCTTAAACTTATTCATTTTTTACGATTTATGTGCATATAACTCTTTATTTTCGATTATGTATTTTAGCCGACGACAGAAATGTGAAATCTCTCTTTCTCACGCGTTAAGTTAGCAACTTAAAAATTCCTTTACAAATTTTTGCCAAAAGATGGCAGCACATTGTCCGTAGATTTGAAAAATTCTAACGCACGACCATGAGTACGAAAGCCTCATTTACTGATCGAAACTAGTTTTAGTTTTATGTTCTATGTTTTATTATATTTGCAAGTAACATTCACAAATGACGTTTTACTTGTTGATTTTAATGAGTAGCGACATGTGACAAATATAGTAAATAAATTCAAGAAAATCGGTAACGTAATTATCTGCAATAGGCCATATTAAATTGAACTGTCAGAGAATTTCATAGGTTAGGTATGTATTTTATTGATATGAACTACAGTTTGGTTGTTTGTCCCATATACTTTCTTATACCATACATTCGATTGCAATGAAACTTCAGTGAGTTGTTGTGAGCACCCCTGCGAAGGTTCCTGAATAGATTGATTATTTCGAATAATTGTATTTATGATCAGATTTGGTTCTATTTAGAATACATATTAGTTGAAAAGAATGAAAGCGGGGAATGAAGTGCCGAGCTTGCTTCGTCAATGTATTGACATGGAAGCGAGGAACGAAGTGTCGAGCTTGCTTCGCCAATTGCCTGGTATTTCAGAAAATTTATTTGAGTGGCATTGCAACGCATGCAGTGTATTATCTAGTGGTAAATATATTATAAAATTATAAAAAAAGATACGTTTTAATTTATAAATTATTCTAGATTAATGCCAAAGAAGCGTTTATTTATATTTCTATGGTACAAAATATTTGGTTATGTACATATTTTGAATGAAAGTTGGAAGAAAAAGATAACTGTATATCGCTGCGTCTTTCTATTAATCAATTCTTAAGTATAACACGTAAAACTTAAACAGAACTAACGAGTTTGTGAACTTGTGCGTTAAAACTAAAACGTAAGCCCGATTTGTAAACGGTTGCATAAGATAACACATCTGCAAAGTTGTTAAAACAAAAACAACACTAATACTAATTTCTATTTGTGAATGAGGCTTTAAGGCCAAGTTCAAAAACGAAATCAACAAAAAGAACTGATATCTTCCAAAAACAATTTCATTGTAGGGGATGCGGCAAGAGTAGTGCAGAGAGCAACAAAAAAAAGTGATACCATTTTAATAAGGCAAGTTTGAAATTCACCTTAAAAAATCGAAATCGTAATATGTAAAAATCGAAAAACTATATTAGCTGTTAGTTTTGATAGTTTTGTTAGTTTAACGAAAAAAAAAACTTGCCGATCCGTATCTTGGCATCCATACAAATATGCTATAAATAAAGTCGGATCGGAAAGTTTTTTTTTCCGTTAAACTAACAAAACTATCAAAACTAACAGCTAATATAGTTTTTCGATTTTTACATATTACGATTTCGATTTTTTAAGGTGAATTTCAAACTTGCCTTATTAAAATGGTATCACTTTTTTTTGTTGCTCTCTGCAGTACTCTTGCCGCATCCCCTACAATGAAATTGTTTTTGGAAGATACCAAACACGGTAGGATTTAAATGATATTTATAAAAAACAATTGACACTCGTCGAAAATAACTTTATGACACTTTATTTTAAATCTCTAATGTGAAACTTTTAATTTAGTACCAAACACGGCAGGATTAGAAATAAAAAACAGCTCATAATAAAAAAAATTCTGAAATTGATTATAAATATTTAAAACGATCTTTCTATATTAGATATGTAATTAACTTATTTAAATTTTACAGCCTAAAATACTTATAAGCATCAAGGTTGTCGAGCGGAGACATCTGTGTATTTTTTGAGAAAGAAAAGAAACCATATATGAAGTGCAAAATAATTTTCAACTTTTTTTGTGTTAAATAAGAAATTAACTCATTTGAATTTTACCGCCTAAATTCCTTAAAAGAATCGAGGTTGACGAACAAAGACATCTGTCATAATTATTTTGAATGGAGGGTTATACAGAAGCAAATTTTCGTGCTGCCATCTATTGGTGTTTTCATTGAACTACTATGAAATTCACATGGGCGAAACACAAACAAAACGCTGTCAAAATGACAGTTCTTAAAATGATGCTAAATATAAAAAATCTGTTGTGGCCAGCACAAAACCTCCCGCCCAATACTACTTTTAAACGGTACAAAATAGTATTTGATTATACAAAAACATACCTTTTTATTTTTTAATTTCTATTTATATTTGAGAATTTAATGTTCTTTCGTATCTTTATTTAATTTTTTGACATATATTTCACTAAGAAAACAGCTACCTAATCACAATGACATGTGTCACATTTCGTAAAAAATTAAAAATTTTTAAATGTTTCCATGGTGTACTAGGAATGCAAGATTTGTGAAATCTAATTTCTTTATATTTTATTATCTCTAAATCTAATGAAAATTAATAAATTTAGTGTAATTAAAATACATGTAAAATTAAATATTCTTCAACTTTCAAAATAACAAAAATTGCTGAAAAAGGAAATTTAATCGTGTTTTTCACGAAAAACTGTTAAGGTCTTCAAGTAAACTGCTACTTCCGGTTGAACAATTTTATCCAAAATCTAATCAGCTCTTCATTTAAATATAGGAAGCAATAATTCACAAAATTGTATTTTTTGGTATTATAGTATTTGAGTTATGCGAGACGAAAAAATTACCACAGACTACACACACACACACATACATACATACATACATACTGTGACAAACCAGATTTGTCACCTTTCTTTTCTTCCTACAAAAATAAACATTTGTATAGGTTATAAACATTTTACATTTAAGCAACTAGCTTACCTCAAAGTAATTACTGTATTGTAAATGTTTACTTTTATTATTGATGTTCATATTCAATTCCTATTGCCTCAACTCATGTAAATATGTTGTTACTTAGGTTAATTAATTGTCACATAAACACAGTCACTTAACCATACTTTATGTCTACACGTCAAATCTGACAGTTACTTTATTGCGAAAGAAAGGTCGAACTTCCAAAATGCGGCCGTTTCCCAACAGATGGCTCGCACCGTCTTTAATTACCTCTCGTGGACACTTACCAATGCTGAATTAATAACTCTGCATAAAAGGTTCAAATAAAATGTCTTTTCTTATGTCGAAGATGACCATCTTAATAACTCGACTTGTCCGTCAGTTATTAAATCATATTTTTGTCTTTACTTATGTCGAAGATAGACCATCTTAATAACTAGACTTGTCCGTCAGTTATTAAATAATATTTTTGTCTTTTCTTATGTCGAAGATAGACCATCTTAATAACTCGACTTGTCCGTCAGTTATTAAATAATATTTTTGTCTTTTCTTGTGTCGAAAGACCAGGGTTCAATAATTAATAACTCGACTTGTCCGTCAGTTATTAAATAATATTTTTCTCAAATATGTCGAATGCTAAAATTGTAGTGTTCATCTGATTCAAGAGCTCGACTTGCCTGTCAGTTTTTTTAATCATCTTTGTTCTCCAGATCATATTCGTCTAGACTTGCACTGTCAGACGAATTGTGAAAGTTTTTTTACCCAAAGAAACAAATCAAGTCACCTACACATATTCGCGATTCACCTAGACTTGCACTGTCAGGTGAATCTCCTCTACATATCCAAGGTATTTCCTTACATCCTCACCATATTTCAGATTCACTGCAAAATGTTCAAATAAATTTAAGCTAACCTTAAAATTGTAACTTACCTTTTTGAACAATAATAATCAATTTTATTTACCATTATTAAAACCAATATTTTTATTTCACTAAAAACTCATTACAAATTGACGCCCGCGAACAGGGACTTGTGAAGGAGTTTTAGGAAAATAAAGACAACAGTTTATTTTATTCTTATCAAAGTACAAATTTGAACATAATGGCTCCTAAGAACCGTAAAAATAAAAGAAATTCCGAAAACGATAACACAGATATTTCACCTGAAAAATACATATTTATACAAACACTTACAAAAACTGAATTAAATCAAGAATTACGAAAGTTTCAATTATCAACGACGGGAACTTTGGCTGAACAACAAGACAGATTAAAATTGTTTTTCTGAAAATGGGGATTCAACATAAGTGCACTCCTCCATATACTCCACAAGCAAGCCCTGTGGAAAGAGTGAATCGCACATTGAAGCCCATGATCAGTTCTGCGATGGAAATCATAAGAAATGGGACGAAGAACTGTTCAATTTTAGACTCGCCCTCAACTCCAGTCAGCAAGAGTCCACCGGGTTCACTCCGGCTCTATTGAACCTAGGGAAAGAGCTAAAATTACCCAAAATAGAATATAATGGTCACCAGAAGTTGACAAACATCAATTTGACACACCACGATGTTGCACGAAGGAAATCCCACGTTGAGAAGCTAAAGGAAGTTCAAGAGTTGGTCAAAATCAATTTGGCCCGCGCTGCCACCTCGCAGGCGCATCACTACAATCTCCGAAGAAGACCACTAGAGTTCAAAGTGGGCCAAAAAGTTTGGCGACGAGAACATCCACTGTCATCAGCAGTCCAAGGATTCACCGCCAAACTAGCTCCAAAATATTCCGGTCCCTACGAGATAGTAAAAAAAGCCATCAACACCAACTCCCTCCACCAAGCTAAAGGACATCCCCGAACCAAGCTCCAAGAATCCTATTGTCCCACCTGAGAGTCATGTAGACTCTATTCCGGCAATCCCGCCGAAATCGATCGCCCCAGGAGGCCTTAAACGGCCACCGACGCGGCCACCACGGCCGGGACACTCTCCAAGAGTCAAAATTAGTAGGCCACTGCTGCCTACACCCCCGCTCCTCCCGAGCCCAGTTCCAGTCCTTTCCCCTATCCACCTGGAGGTACCGAGTGCTCCGATGGCCACATTCCTCCAGCGGTACCGGCCCGCCAACCTGACTCCAGGAACATCATTTCCCGTGCGCCGCCGGGGTCGTTGGTATGATGTGCCAGATCTCCGTCCCCAGTGAAATTTTTCCCTCCCCGCTGAATTAGACAGCTTTGTGTGAGTAGTGAAGTGACGTTTAATAATTCGTGTTTTGTTTTTGTTTGTTCTCTGTTTTGTTTTTTTTGTGTGCAGAAAAAAAATAAGCTGCCCTTATTTTTTTTTCTGAGGAAGAAGGGAGGGGGTGTGACAAACCAGATTTGTCACCTTTCTTTTCTTCCTACAAAAATAAACATTTGCATAGGTTATAAACATTTTACATTTAAGCAACTAACTTACCTCAAAGTAATTACTGTATTGTAAATGTTTACTTTTATTATTGATGTTCATATTCAATTCCTATTGCCTCAACTCATGTAAATATGTTGTTACTTAGGTTAATTAATTAAGAAAAGAATCTGAAATTTAAATTGTCACATAAACACAGTCACTTAACCATACTTTATGTCTACACGTCAAATCTGACAGTTACTTTATTGCGAAAGAAAGGTCGAACTTCCAAAATGCGGCCGTTTCCCAACAGATGGCTCGCACCGTCTTTAATTACCTCTCGTGGACACTTACCAATGCTGAATTAATAACTCTGCATAAAAGGTTCAAATAAAATGTCTTTTCTTATGTCGAAGATGACCATCTTAATAACTCGACTTGTCCGTCAGTTATTAAATCATATTTTTGTCTTTTCTTATGTCGAAGATAGACCATCTTAATAACTAGACTTGTCCGTCAGTTATTAAATAATATTTTTGTCTTTTCTTATGTCGAAGATAGACCATCTTAATAAGTAGACTTGTCCGTCAGTTATTAAATAATATTTTTGTCTTTTCTTATGTCGAAGATAGACCATCTTAATAACTCGACTTGTCCGTCAGTTATTAAATAATATTTTTGTCTTTTCTTGTGTCGAAAGACCAGGGTTCAATAATTAATAACTCGACTTGTCCGTCAGTTATTAAATAATATTTTTCTCAAATATGTCGAATGCTAAAATTGTAGTGTTCATCTGATTCAAGAGCTCGACTTGCCTGTCAGTTTTTTTAATCATCTTTGTTCTCCAGATCATATTCGTCTAGACTTGCACTGTCAGACGAATTGTGAAAGTTTTTTTACCCAAAGAAACAAATCAAGTCACCTACACATATTCGCGATTCACCTAGACTTGCACTGTCAGGTGAATCTCCTCTACATATCCAAGGTATTTCCTTACATCCTCACCATATTTCAGATTCACTGCAAAATGTTCAAATAAATTTAAGCTAACCTTAAAATTGTAACTTACCTTTTTGAACAATAATAATCAATTTTATTTACCATTATTAAACCCAATGTCTTTATTTCACTAAAAACTCGTTCACGGAGAGACCGGACCCTAGTCAGGATAGTTGATTTTACATTCACTCAGATTAGTTACAAATGGCGCCCGAAGAATCTACATAATCAGCTGTCAGTGAAGTTTAGTTTTGTTCTATCATTGAGAAATCATCCGTTGGCAAATTCAAATCTCCCCAGTTTTAATCGGCGGGAATTTTAAATCTACAAAAATTTAAATACTTACCTGCTGCTTTTCCTCACATGTCACAATTTTGGCATTTTACTTTCACAAAATAATTTACTTATTACAAAATGGCGCCGAACAGGGACGCTAGTATTTTAGTATTTCATGTTTTATGTTAATAATTTACTTATTACAAAATGGCGCCCGAGCAGGGACGCTAGTATTCTAGTATTTTAGTATTTTATGCTAGTATTTTATGATAGTATTTTAGTATTTTCTGTTGTATGTAGTAATTTCATTATCACAATACATACTGTTTTATATTAAGGGTTATTTCTGATTAAATTAAACACTCAGTATTTTATAACATTTTATTTTCCCGAAATATTACCACGATACATTTATTGTCTTTACACTGCAACATTTCAACCTTGACTCCCGTGACGGGTGATTACTTCGCCCGTCCAAACCGACATAAAAATAATACATTACAATCACAGATGTCGCTAAATACATCACATCCCCCGTCTTAAAATTGTGCTTGATACCTTTCAGGAGGTTTGATGATACGTCTAGGACGTTCTTCGACAATATTTCTGTTTGAATTAGGTGCGATACTTTCTGGTTCTTGATTAATTACATTATCATCGTCAACCGTTTCAACAGTAATATTTTCAGAAGAATTATAATATTTTGCTCTATTTATATACGTACTTCTAATTTGGTCGATGTGACGTTTCCAAGTTTGGCCATCGTCTGTCTTTACTAAGAATAAACATGAACCTAATTTTTTTATAATAACAGCTTGACACCAGGTTGGATTGTTCGGAACTTTATAGTCTCGTACTAGTACTTTTGAACCAATTGTTATATTTAAGTTTTGTGCGGTTTTTCCGCCATAATTATAAATTTGTTTACTTTGTTTATTGTCGACAAAATTAGAAGTTTGTGGTAAAAGTAAATCAAAACGGTTTCTCAGCTTATGACCTAATAATAATTTAGCTGGCGATTCATTAGTAGTTAAATGAACAGTATTACGATAATCAAAAAGAAATCTAGAAATAATCATGTTCAAATCCCTTGATCTATCTCTCCCTGCAGAACTGAGAATACAGTTTTTGATTTGTTTTACTGCATTTTCAGCGGCTCCATTTGACATAGGATGATATGGTGATCCAGTAAGGTGCTGGATGCCATTCATTTGTAAGAACTCTTGAAATTCTTGTGACATGAAAGCGGTTGCATTATCACTTACAATCTGTTTAGGCAAACCAAATCGAGCAAACATTTCTCTAAGAATTTCAATAGTACTGTAACTAGTTATATTTTTCACCGCAACACACTCAATCCATTTACTATGTGCGTCAATTAATACAAAAAATTGTTGACCTAAAAATGGTCCTAAATAATCAATATGTAACCTTGTCCATGGCTCTTTAGGCCATATCCATGGATGAAGATTGCATTTTGGAGCTGCTGACTTAAATTTATTACATGAATTACAATTTGCAGATATTTCTTCTATTTCTGAATTTATTCCAGGCCACCAAACATACGAACGAGCAAGTGCTTTCATTTTAACCACCCCTAAATGACTTATGTGTAACTCTTTTAAAATATGATTTCGAAATTTTTCAGGTATAACTATTTTATAACCCCAAAAAATACAACCATGAATGACAGATAGTTCGTTTGAACGTTGAGCAAAAGGTTGAATGTTTTTATCAAACTCTTTAATTTTAATATTAGGCCAACCCTGTATTATATAATTTAAAACTTTACTGAGTACTGTATCTCTACTAGTAGCCAATTTTATTTGATTAAAATTAAGTGGAATATTTTCAGAAATATAATTAATATATGAATAATCTTCGCTAACAATATTATCAGCATTTAAATTATTAAATTTATTTTTATATTCACATCTAGATAAGTAATCAGCAATATTTTTCTTAGAATCTATATATTGAATTTTGTAATTATATGCTGACAATATGTAAGCCCATCTTTGTAATCTAGAAGCTGCCATTTGTGGAATACCCTTATTTGTGCCAAAAATTGATACTAATGGTTTATGGTCTGTAACCAGAGTGAATTCTGAACCAAATAAATATTTATGAAATTTACGTACAGCCCACATGATAGCCAAAGCTTCTTTGTCGATTTGGGAAAAATTTTGCTCTGATTTACTTAAAACTCTTGAAATATATTCTATTGGTTTATCGGCACTATTAGGAAATGAATGAGACAAAATTGCTCCCAAACCCTTTGACGATGCGTCAACTGTTAATTTAAGTGGCAGTTCTGGGTTATAGTGAACTAAAATTGGAGATGACAGCAACATTTTTTTTACAGTTTTAAAAGCAGAATCACATTCTTTATTCCAAATAAATTTTTGACTTTTACGAGTTAACTTATACAATGGACTTAATATTGCTGCTAAATTTGGTACAAATTTTCCAAAATAATTTACCATACCCAAAAATGATCTTAATTGCGTGAGATTTTGTGGTTCTTTAATATTTTGTATTACATTAACTTTTTCTTTACAAGCTTCGAGCCCTTTTTCACTAATGTTGTGTCCCAAATAATTAATCGACTTCTGTAAAAAGTTACATTTTTCGCGTTTTATAGTTAATCCACAGTTCTTCAGTCTATTGAATACTTCTGTTAATTTTTCTAAATGCTTTTCCCGCGTACTTGCAGTTACTAAGATGTCGTCAATAAAACAAACAACCTCTTCTATTCCTGCTAAAACTGATTCCATAGTTTTTTGAAAAAGTGCGGGGGCAGACACGATGCCATACGGCAACCTTGTGTATCGAAACAAACCTTTATGCGTTGAAATCGTACACAATTCTGAACTAGATTCATCAAGTTCAAGTTGATTAAATGCATGTGACAAATCTATTTTACTAAATTCAACTCCACCTTGCAATTGTGCAAATAACTCCTCAATTCGAGGTAACGGATATTTGTAAACTTGCAGCGCCGGATTTAGTGTAATTTTGAAATCGCCACAAATGCGAATGGAACCATCACTTTTCCATACTGGTACTATGGGCGTCCCCCACGCCGAGTACTCAGCAGGAACTAATATTCCTTCATTTATCAATCTATCTATTTCGTCACTGACTTTACTCTTTAACTTAAAAGGCAGTGGACGTGGATTAAAATATTTGGGCAAAACATTATCTTTAACTTGCAAATTTATTTTACTTTTATTAAAAGTTCCTAATTTATTGGCAAATATCTCAGGGAATTTATTACATAAGTTTTCAATGCAGTTACGATCAGAAATGTGATTCAGCTTTGTACAATCTTTAACATTTAATTTAGTAATACCTAAGTTTAATTCCTTTAACCATGTTCTACCTATCAAGGGAGGTCCACCATTTTCTATAACGAAAGCATCCAAAACATGTGACCTTCCTTCATAAGTTATTTCTAAGGAGATTAATCCTAGTGGCTTGATTTTATTTCCAACATAATCGCTTAATATTTGACTACTCTTTTTAATTTGAAGATGGGAAAATTTTTCTTTATACAATTCAAAAGAGATTACTGATAGGGCAGTGCCAGTGTCAATTTCAAAATGAATATCGTGATTTTCAACTGTCAAAATAATGTCTATTGGATTGGAAGAGTTTTTATTGAAAATTGCAAAAAATTGAATATCTTCGTTTTCATTAAGAAAATTATGTCTTTTACTCTGGGCATTATTTGGGAATTGCTTCTTGCACACTGTGGCAATATGGCCTTGCACTTTGCACACAAAACACTTTGCATTTCTATACCTGCACCCACTCACATGATGTCCTTGGCGGCCGCATGCCGCGCACGCCGCTGAATGACCCCCTCGAGCCGGCCCTGGTACTCGTTGCTGTGTTGAACCGCTCGCCTGTGGCCGCTGCTCGCGCTGCTGCTGCCTGCCGCTGCCCGCCGCTAACCGATGAACAGGCTCGGACTTTACAGCAAAACGACTGCCGCTGCTGCTCTCGATCGCCTCCATGTGGTGCCGGGTTGACTCTTTATTTTGAGCCAACTTTAACATTTTGGTGATGTCCAACTTGGTGGCATCCTCCTCAAACAAACGATCCCTTAATGGACCAGGGTCGAGCCCACAAATAAAAATGTCTCGTATTACCCAGTTTAACTGCGTGACATCAAACTCGCAGTGCGTTGCTAAGCTTCTTAAACGTGCCATCCACTCGACAATAGATTCACTGTCTTTTTTCTTTGCATTATAAAATTTATACCGAGCCGCGAAAAGTGCGTTTGCTGGTTTAAATTGTTGGTCAAATAATGCTATTAATTCTTCGTAAGATTTAGATTCCGGTTTACTTGGACTGCTTAAATCGTACATAAGTTTATATGAGTCTTCACAGAGACTGTTTAGTAATATTGCACGTTTAATATTATTTTCCGCGATATTATTGCCTATGAAATAATTTTTTAATCGCGCACTGAAAATTTCCCATCTTGAAGTTTTAAAATCGAATTCTGGAAGATGACCGACGGTATGTGCCATTTTAAACACGTTTCTATTATTTATTTTTTAAAATTTATGTCGGTTCTAATAAAATATTTTTATTTTCCTCGTCGCCAATGTTTTATATTAAGGGTTATTTCTGATTAAATTAAACACTCAGTATTTTATAACATTTTATTTTCCCGAAATATTACCACGATACATTTATTGTCTTTACACTGCAACATTTCAACCTTGACTCCCGTGACGGGTGATTACTTCGCCCGTCCAAACCGACATAAAAATAATACATTACAATCACAGATGTCGCTAAATACATCACACATACATACAGACATCATCGCGAAAATAGTAAAATCGTATTGTAGGGACTCTAAAACGTGCTTATTCATTGAAAACTCACTACCCATTTTTTGACCAAAAACAATACCTCCCTTACCTAGAGGTAGGCGGGAGGTAAAAATAAAGTTTGTGTATGGTTTGTGCATAGTAACTCCCTTTATTACTATAAAGGTATATGGCAAGTGATAAATTTATTAAGTTACTTAAATAATAAACTTCAAAAATAAAAACATAACCTTGTTAAAACACCATATCAAACGTCAAAACATGGATGTTTGTGTTATGAAGTTCCATCTCAACTTTTACCTCATCTTTCTCTTTCTTGCCTGTGACGTCAAAATCATAACCCTCCATTAGAAAAAATATGAAAAAAAATTCATATTTAAATAAATAAAAAAATAGTAAACAATGTACGTACATTTATTCTAGACACAAATAAATTTGCCGAATTTATCTAACTTGTCTACAATTAAAGTAATGTATAATTAAAATTTCGAACTGAACTGTCAAAAATGACAAGTTGTCATTCTTTTTTTCAAAAAATTAAAGATAAAGTGTATTGACAGTTCACTTTGAAATTTTAAAAATAAATTACTTTAATTCTTGACAAGTTAGACAAGTATGGTAAATTTATTTCTGTTTAGAATAAATGGGCGTACATGCTTAATATTTTGTAAAATTTTAAAACATCAATTTAAAAATAAAAAAATGAATTTGAAAGTGAACTGTCAATACTCTTTATCTTTGAATTTTTAACAGGAGTAGCAACGCGTGTTATTTAACAAAAGCTACACGAAACAAAAAATTAGTTTATTTACTTAATATCTCGCACATCATGTGTAATAAAAATGTGAAATAATGAAAAGGCCCTATTCCCAGCCAAACTGTAGATGCCTGTAAAGGTTTCACTCGAATATATCAAACCGTGTAGGCTCTAGAGCTGCGCACAAATGGTTTCTAGGTAGCAAAAAATTTTAACTGAATAGTATATTGGACTAGCGGTCCGACCTGCTTCGCAGGTCTGTCCCCTAGGCTCCGCGTCACTGAAGAAGATTACAACTGAAAATGTAGAAAAATAAATTGAATAGTCTTAAATAACTTCCAATTATACCAAACAATTGGCGAAGAAAGCTCGTCACTACGTTCCTCGCTTCCATATTTGTACATCGGCGAAGCAAGCTCGTCACTACTTTCCTCGCTTCCATGTCGGTACATTGACGAAGAAAGCTCGTCACTTCGTTCCTCGCTTTCAAGTCAGTGCATCGGCGAAGCAAGCTCGTCTGTACGTTCCTCACTTCCATGTCAGTACTAAACGACGAAAGCTCGTCACTTCGTTCCTCGCTTTCAAGTCAGTGCATCGGCGAAGCAAGCTCGTCACTACGTTCCTCGCTTCCAAGTCAGTACATTGGCGAAGAAAGCTCGTCACTTCGTTCTTCGCTTTCAAGTCAGTGCATGGCCGAAGCAAGCTTGTCACTTCGTTTCTCACGTCCATGTTACTACTATTTGACACTTTAGTTTAAATCTCTTCTGTGAGATATTTAATTCAATACCAAACACGTTAGGATTTAAATAGCATTTATAAAAAACAATTGAAGATCGTCCAAAATAACTTTTTTACAATTGAGTTTAAATTTCCTTCATAAGACTTTTAATTTGATACCAAACACGGTAGGATTTAAATAATATTTATAAAAAACAATTGACTATCGTCCAAAACAACTTTTTGATACTTGAGTTCAAATATCCTCCGCAAGGCCTTTAAATTGAAACCAAACACGGTAGGAATTAAATAACATTTATACATAACAATTGACAATCATCCAAAACAACTTTTTGACACTTGAGTTCAAATCTCCTCCGCGAGGCCTTTAATTTGATACCAAACACGGTAGGATTTAAATAATATTTATAAAAAACGATTGACAATCGTCCAAAATAACTTTTTGACACTTGAGTTCAAATCTCCTCCGCGAGGCCTTTAATTTGATACCAAACACGGTATGATTGAAATAATATTTTTTAAAAACAATTGACAATCGTCCAAAACAACTTTTTGACACTTGAGTTAAAATCTCCTCCGCGAGACCTTTAATTTGAGACCAAACACGGTAGGATTTAAATAATATTTATTAAAAAAATGACAATCGTCACTTTATTTTAAATCTCTAACGTGAAACGTTTAATTTAGTACCAAACACGGCAGGATTAGAAATATAATATAAAACAACTGACGATACAAAAAAATTTATTCTGAAATTGATTATAAATATTTAAATCGATCTTTTTATATTACATAAGTAATTACCTTATTTAAATTTTACCGCCACAAATATTTAGAAGCATCAAGGTTGTCGAGCAGAGATCTTCCAAAAATGCCAAATTGAACACAAATTTTTGAAAAGATACAACTATAATCAACAAAATTTTCGCAGTAATAGCAACGGTGAATCAACAAAAGCTACGCAGTCGCACACTTGCTCTAAAAAAATTTGCCTTATTTCTTTAATATCTTGCACATCATGTGTATGAAAAATTTGAAACATACAAAAGGCACTGCTCCAGAAGAATCTTTAAATCCCTAAATAAGTCTCACAACAATCGAACTCGTCGTTTAAGCTGTAGCGAATAATAACTGGTTGCTAGATTGGTTAAAATATAGTGAAATACTCATGCTGATTAGTATGTGGGATGTTAAGTTATGTGCACAGGGCACTGCCAATGCAATGCAAGTATTTCGAGTTTTAATACATTTCATTTTGTAGGGTTAACATTAATTACCTTATTCCATAGTCCAATGACAAGAATAGTCAGAAATAAGTAAGAAATGCATAAAATAAAGTGAAACCAATCATATTTTGAAGACAGGGCGATCCCAATCTCACAAATTGTGTTGAAATGTGTGATATATGCTCCATGCTATGTTTTTGTATACAAGTGTTATGAATTAAAATATTTCGAAAATAACTTGTTACAAAAAGGTAAATTATTCAATCACCATATTCCACAGAAACATAATAGGTATATTAAAATGTGTATAACACTGATATTTTTTAACATGAAATAGCGAAAACATTTATAGAAGAAATTTCAAGAATTAAAGGTAGTTGAAAAGGTTTTCATATTTTGACGTTGTAACGAAGTGATTCGTCACAAGCAGCTAAATGTGATCTGATTTGGTAAAATCAGACCTTTTCGTCCTTAAACCGCGAATAACTCACGCATAGAGCAACGCACGCGCGTAAAAACTTTTATCCTACGGTTAAACACCGCGAGCCACCGTATTTTGTTATTTGGAGCAAGATTCGCGCACCCGTGATCCCGATTCCATTTTGTACCAGTGCTCCATATACTTTAGCATAGGAAAGACGATTTTATTCCTAACCAAACAGGATCAATTAATAAAACGCTATATAAACCGACGATTTTTGGCGACAAAATCATCATTGTTCCGAGAGTTCTTCCGTGAACAATAACCATCAGTGAGAGCTATCCTCTGATCTTCCGAGAACCACCGTACCGTTCTGCAATCAGCACCAGGTGAGCAAGTCGTTCCGTTTAACCGCTAGTAACTCCGTGAGCTTCTCCGAGAGTTCTTTAATCAGTGTGAGTTATCCTCTGATCCGCTTGCTACCGTACCGTTACCGTAGACTATACCGGGTGCTCCGTTAAACGAGGTTGTCGCTGACAGCTTCCGTGGCTTCTTGGTGGAGCGAATTCTTGTGGCACTGCGAGTTTCACGACGCTGTAGGAGTACCGTTGCTGAGAGTTCTCTCGTAACGTAACAAATACAGTCGGCGGTGAGTTTTCCTGGGCCACGAGGTGCGCGACACGGAGAAGTCATCCGTGAAACGAATTGGGGTGTGTAGACCGCGAGTTTTCCGGTCACTTACACCAATCCGGACGTCCCACTCTATCGACGCGTTGCCGAACCTAGCTTGTGAGTTCTCCATAGCTATTTACGGCCACGACGCCCGTAGGCTGGGACCCCCACGTCACCGACGCCGCGACGCTAGGCGTCATCTTCCGAAAACCTGACCGGGTTATTATCCGTCAACCGTCCGTCAATTTCCGACACCCCGCGCACCGGCCTGACGACGCCGCGACGCAAGGCGTCGTTTTTATCAAACCAGGCCAAATCATTCTCCGTCATCCGTCCGTCGAATACGAGCACCGCAGACACCGCTCCGACGTCACCGACGCCGCGACGCCCGGCGTCGATTTCGCGATACCGTTTTTTTTTTTTTTTACAACATTTTTCTTACAAAACTAAACTTATTTACAACCCAATCTTAACTTAACTAACTTACTTAATTCAAAAAAACTTATCTAAATCAAAAATAACTTATCTACATTATTTACACTTAACTACACACGTCCATCGATCGCACAAAAGTGTCCACTCTGGCGTAAAGGGGAGGGAAGACCTACACTGCACGTGACACTGGGGGGCTGGGGCGGGGTAGCGCTGGGATGGTGACTCGACGGCCATCGGGGAGTCGCCATCGAAGACGTCGGTAGGGGTTGGCACCTGGGGGACGCAGGGCTTGCAGCCACGCATCGTAGTCGGCCGGGGTGACCATCGCTGGATCCGGTGTCGGGGACGGTGTTGCGGCCACGGCGACAGGATGCTCCCTGGTGATCGGTGCGGGGGGTGGTGACGGGGATGAGGCGACGGCTGTGCTGGACTCGGCCCTCGAGTCTGGACTCAGCTCCGCCAGGATGTTCCACAACTCGGTGGTGGCTTCCTGGACGCTGAAGTCGGGTACGGTGGCTGCTGCTGGTGGCTCCGGGGTGATCTGATCTACGTCGTCCGCGGTATCGGGTTCGGTGTCTGACGGTATGGGCGACGTAGTCAGATCAATGACGTCCGCTAACGGGCTGGGCGGTCGGTTGACCGGAGGGACTGGTGGCCCTCCTGGGTAGGGTCCAAATCTCGCCACCAAAGCCTGTCGGAGGGCTTCGTCGCCGTCGCCTGGTTTCCACGCCGGTGGAGGTGTCGTGCGTGCAGGCCGAATGAGTATGTTACTCAGGACGTTTATGACCGGGGCGTATCCGGGGCCGGATAGCTCGGCTAACTCGCCCTGCAGGCGGCCGCTGTGCTGGTGCGCCGCCTGCCCTACCGCCCACCCTCGTCGGGCGAGTTGGCTTCCGGATCCACGGTGCCTCTGGGTCCATGCTGGTGAGGATTAGCCTCATTAGATAGGGCTTTTAAATCTTTGATATGAACCCGCTTAAGTACACGCCCGTGAGCTCCTTTGAGGTCGAATATGCAACGTTCAGGTGCTTGGTGTATGATTTAATTTGTTAGTTGTCTTCATTTTGAAATATTTGTTGTAGGTGTTATAATAATTACGGGACATGAAAAGTAAATAAAATATGTGGATTATGTAGATTTTTCTAATGCGATCAATAGTAACAAATTTATACCAGTGGCTCATGTGTGTAAGCGGCAGGTTGAACTGCTTCAAACGCTTGATTACAGCAATGATATATATTTATTCTTTGTATCTACCTTACCATGGACTATTTTATATATATTTTGTGAAACTATTTTTGTAGAGTATATAGTATGTTATAATTAAGTAACATTCTCAAAACTAATAAAATATTTAAGAAAATAGCAATAAAAAATTTACGGCCGGTTCCAACGTTAGCATCGCATAATTCGGTATTGTTCGGTATACTTCTGAATACAATAGTTATTCTAAAGAAAAATTTTACAAATTTAATGAAATTTTTAATATAATTTTAATTGCAGACCAGTTGGACATGTTTGACAAAGATCGGTATTATATGAACAAATATTAGGGAAAGTTGTATTTGATTTTAATTTGTTTTAAAATTCACTTATTTAGTCGCTAAAGAAAGGACTGGAAGAGACGAGATTAATAATTATAACTGGAAGAATTATGCCATATTGTGTAGTGTGCCGTATATCGTACTAATCACCCTTTTCCTATTATATTATTGTAACTACATAAGTTTTATGAAATTTTCAGAGATGGTGGAGCCCTAGCTGAGACACCCGCCGTAGGCGGGTGTCGACGCTAGTCCAATATACTATTCAGTTAAAATTTTTGGCTACCTAGAAACCATTTATGCGCAGCTCTAGAGCCTACACGGATTGATATATTCGAGTGAAACCTTTACAGGCATCTACAGTTTGATTGGGAATACGTGCTTTTTATATATTCACATTTTTATTACACATGATGTGCGAGATATTAAGTAAATAAACTAATTTTTTGTTTCCTGTAGCTTTTGTTAAATAACACGCGTTGCTACTACTGTTAAAAATTCAAAGATAAAGGGTATTGACAGTTCACTTTCAAATTCATTTTGTTATTTTTAAATTGATGTTTTAAAATTTTACAAAATATTAAGCATGTAAGCCCATTTATTCTAAACAGAAATAAATTTACCATACTTGTCTAACTTGTTTAGAATTAAAGTAATTTATTTTTTAAATTTCAAAATGAACTGTCAATTCACTTTATCTTTAAATTTTTGAAAAAATGAAGAACAACTTGTCATTTTTGACAGTTCAGTTTTAAATTTTAAATATACATTACTTTAATTGTAGACAGGTTAGATAAGTTTGGTATATTTATTTGTGTTTAGAATAATGGAGCGAACATGAGTACTATTTTGTAAATTTTTTAAAGTGGTAGAAATGATTTACACATTTTGACAGTTGCAATTAATTCAAATAGATTTCTAAACGTCAATATTTTATGAAAAATAGTTTGGGTCACGTACTAAATTACAAATACACTGAAATTAAATGAAATTCATGGTAAGTGTATAATTTAATTGTAAAATATCAATTCTCCTAATTATTTTGCAGGAAATACATTATGAAGAACTTTATTATAAATGTTATATAGAAATTTGGTTACATGGACATAGAACAAATTTTTGAAAATACTATAGAATTTCGGAAGAAATTAAAAAATACTTATAAAACAAATTTTATTGGATGCATTAGGAGCAGTCAAAATGGAAACAGTCAACTTTTTTATTCAAAATCCTTGTACAGATTGAAGTATCGTGTATTGATTAAAAATGTTGTTTTTTACATATACAAACAAAAATTAATTATAAGTTATGGTAAGTGTGTATAATTTAATTGTACAATATAAATTTTTCCGATTGATTATAATGCAGGGAACTCATATTTCAAGAATTCCATCAAAAAATCAACCAAAAGTTTAGTTATATTTGCACGGAAGAATATATAAAATACTATACAATCATGTACGAAATGATTAAATACCAATGAAACTAATTGTAATGGATGTATTAGGGCTGTCAAAGTGAAAACATAATGTATTCCTGAATCTGTGAAAAATTTTTACATTTTACGGTATATCGTGTGGGTGAAAGCCCTCAATCATCGAGTGAAAGGTATCATTTTAAAAGTGATAGGTAATCGTTATAAAAGTTGATTCTTCATTTAAAAATAGTGAAATTAAATATAATTCATAGTAGGAATATATATATATATATATATATATATATATATATATATATATATATATATATATATATATATATATTATTTTATGTTGTAGAGAAATACATATACAAATAAATCTAGCATCAATGATAAAATGAAATTTTGTTGTATTTACAAGATATCAACTATAGAATTACGCATAAAATTATTAAATACTAATGAAGCAATATAGCATTAGCTGTATTATATAATATAAGTAAAATTCATGAAGAGGAACATTACAGTACATATGTCAACAGTTTTCTTATTAAATTCAATTAAATTATCTTTCGTAATTATTTAAATCTCAAACAATTGATGACGAAAGTTGTATTATTCATGATAACTATGCTACTCTACCCTGTCAACAACCTGCTAATATTCCAAGAGGAAATATTTTTCGGCAGCAATTTATACGGACACATTTTGACCAGGATCAGTTTTAAAACATTGGTATGGAGATCAGAATAATAATTTCTAGTGTGAAAATAATATAATTGATTAGTTGTCAAGTTTTCGTAGAAGATTGACGTTTATGTGGTTGCTGCTGCAAATTTTGCAATAAATTTTTAATCTGAGTGCTTCTAATAGTGTTTATTATCTCAGTTCTTTGCAATTGTGTGTATTCTCAAAGTACGAAAAAACTGATCTCAATATTAACAGCGAGTGATCCATTTTTCAATTTTTAAATAAACTTGAATTCAATAACCCAAGTCAATAAGGTTCAGTTTCGGTGCTTCGTATGTAGTATTTGCACTAGCAGGTTCAATTAAGTTTACTAATTGATCGCCGGTAAGTGTCTACGTGAATCATTATAAGAATCTTCACATTCGGCTCTACTCGTGCAAGTTCGTTTTCAATAAAAATGACAAACACTTGCCCTAATTGCAACAAACAAGTCACAAAGGATCTAAAAATTACTATTTCTTGTCACGGCTGTCAAAAACTTACTCACCTTGCCTGCTTGCAACTAACGTTTGATGATGTTAATCGTCTAACAAGAACAGCAACGAAGTCAGTAAAAATTCTTTGTAATTTTTGTTTAAACGAATCTGTTACTTTAAATTCACTCAAAGAAGTAATATTAACTCTTGAGAAGAAATTAACTGAGATTGAGAAGAAATTCTGCGATCGTAGTACAAACACCGACATTATTAGTACTGAATATATTATTAAAGAAATTAATGATAGACAGGAAAGAGAGCGCAATGTCATTATAATAGGTATACCGGAAGAAGATCCTACTAATCTCACGACACAAGTATCGAACATAATATCTAAAATTACCCCAGACATAAATTTAGCGGATGCTACTATATTCCGAATCGGTTCTCTCAACAACGACACTGAAAACTCGCGCCCACGTCTTACTAAAGTTATACTAAACAATTCAGCCGCTGCTAGCTCGCTACTACGGAAAGCGAAAAAAATTAAAAATATTCCAGGCTTCCAGAATATATTCATAAATGCAGACCGTACGTTTCAGCAAAGACAGTACTATAAACAAATAAAAGCGGAATTGGATGCTCGTAAAAATAATGGTGAAACCAGTATCAAGATCGTTCACCGTCTTGGGGTCCCAATCATCAAAGAGACAAAAAACTAGAAAATTCACTTACTAATAAAGCACAGAAAAATATCCATATACTATTTTGGCTAATTCGGTGCCTATATATATATATATATATATATATATATATATATATATATAGATTCATCACGAATTTCGTTCGAGCCTAGGGCCTAGACGGTTTGACGGATTTGAATGAAACTTTCACAGAAATGTAGAGTTTGATTAGTACTGCGTGCTTTTTATGAATTCATATTTTTCCTATACATGATGTGCGAGAAAACTTGAAAAAACAGGCATTTTTGGGCCAAAATCAACTTAGAGTGTGGTGGCCGTGATATTTTTAAGATGAACATCTATGACAACTTATCAGTTTTGACAGTTCAGTTTTAAATTTGAAATATAAATTACATTAATTGTAGACAAGTTGCAGAAGTTTTGTAAATTTATCTGTATTTAGAATAATAGAACAAACGTGTTTGATATTTTGCAAATTTTTGAAACGTTAATTTAAAAAATTTAAAAAATGTCGAAAAAAATTTTTGACTCTGATTGTATATTGACGTCCTGAGAAAAGTGGGTGTTACACGATTAAATTTAGTAAAATAAAGTAAAACCGCGAAATATTAAGCTAATGTAGGATGCAAATTATTATTGACTGTAGATACTTTTAAAATGACTAGATGACAATAGAAGTGGCAGATTGACAGAAGTCTTTATTACATGATCAAATATTAATGTAAATTGTGTTTGATTATTTTTTTTTTTTAAATCATTTATAGGGTATCAATAGAAATGTCTCGAAAAGACGAGATAAATGATTATATAAAAAAATGGAAGTTGACCGATTGTCGATTGTTTATCTAAAAGTCATCAAAAATATATTCGTGTTTGGTATCAAATGAAAAGTCTTGAATAGACATGTTCTAATGAATTGTCAAAAATATGGACCGACTGATATTAATTTTTTTTTTCTTAAAATGAAATGAAATGGAATACGATGGGCAATTGTTTTTTCTAAAAATTCATGGAAACCTGACTTGTGGGGTAGCAAATGAAATTTTATAAAAGTGAGAAGTTAAAGAACGTAGTGATGACCCAACCTTAAAACAAATCTTTACGATTATCAATTGTTTTCATAGAAATGGCAGGAAATGAAGGACAGCAGTGACGAATTTTTTTATTCCAAATCGTTACGATCGGCAATTGTATTTTTTTTTTGTTTCATAGTTATGAGTAAGTTGAGGAATGTTAGTGAAGAACATTCATTATCACAAATGATTGCCATCGGCAATTGTTTTTGTAGAAATTACTAGAAAGCTAACTTATAGGGTATTCAATAAAAAACACGCAACTTCCCTCTATGGAAATCACTCAAATTTCCAATATGCAATTTTCTTTAGTGTTAATCACACAACTTTCCTCAATGGAAAACACATAACTTCCCTTAATGGAAAACGCACAACTTCCCTCAATGGAAAACATACAACTTTTTACCATGGTAAACACATAACTTTTCTCAATGCAATATACACAAATTCCTTCGATAGAAAACACACAACTTCCCTCTTTGAAAATCACTCAACTTTCCATAAAGGTAAAATACGCAATTTTCTTCAGTGGTAAACACAAAACTTCCATCAATGGGAAACACATAACTTCCCTCAATGAAAAACATGGGAGACACACAACTTCCCGCAATGAAAAATATGGGAGACACGCAAATTCTCATAGTGACATGGAAGCGAAGAACAAAGTGACGATATTCGTCAATGTTAATGTCATGAAAGCGAGGAACGAAGTGACGAGCTTTCTTCGCCAATTTAGTTAAATGAAAGGGAGCAACGAAGTGATGACCTTTCTTCATCAATTGCATGATCTCATATGAGATATTAACAAAGCACTATTATCCCATACTTTTAGTTGGACCCTAAATTAAGTTGAAATTTTCCTCAAGGTCGAGGAGCGTAGGCATTCGACCTGCGAATTAGGTCGAACCGCTATACAGTACTAATCACCTTTCGCATATTATATTATTATATACATAAATTTTGTGAGATTTTCAGAGATTGCGGAGCCCTAGCTGAGACCCCCGCCGTAGGCGGGGTCGACGCTAGTATCTATCTATTATCAGAACGTCCAAGGCTTAAACACAAAATTAAACAATCTATACTTAAATCTTCTATCTTCTGATTTCGATGTAGTCGCGCTAACAGAAACCTGGCTAAGTGAAAGTGTCTTGAATAGTGAGATATGTGATGGTTCGTTCGCAATTTATCGTAAAGACAGAAACTTTGCCCAGTGCGGTGTGTCTCGCGGAGGAGGAGTGCTTCTACTTGTTAGAAAGACATTTGCATCTCAATGTGTGTCATTAGATCAATACACTGATCTAATACCTGTAAATGTAGACATTGTTTGCTGCAAAATATGTGTTAATTCTACCAACATGTACATTATTAATATTTACATCCCACCAGCTATGCCGACTAATGTTTACGAAAATGTGTTGGACTGTCTAGAGTCAATGCCTTTTTTATTGGATTCTAAATGCATAATTATGGGTGACTTCAATGTACCAGAATATAATGTTGATCCAACCAGTACAACTGTAAATTTACTAAATAATTTTCAATCTTATACGAATATGAAGCAATATAATTGTGTTGTTAATGAAAACAATAGGACTTTGGATCTAATTTTTTATAATGCATCTTGTACTGTTAGTTACGAACAATATTGTATAATTGACAAGGAATATCTACATCATCCTACACTATGCGTAAATCTATCGATTGAATGTAATACTCTTAAAACCAATAGCCTACAAAATCAAAGAAATTATAATTTTAAGAAAGCAAATTTTGCTCGTCTATATCACTTAATTGCCAACTTTGATTGGGAACAAATACAAACTTTCAATAATGTTGATTCAGCTTGTAATTTTTTGTATACGACCTTATACGGTTTCTTTGATGAATGTGTGCCATCATCACCTGTGTATTCTTGTAACTATCCTCCCTGGTATACACGTGATATCAGAGCAAAAATTATAAGAAGTTACACATTTTTAATTTACATAAGAAATTTCCTGATCATCCACAGTACTTTAATGAATATAAGTTTTTGCGATCAAAATTAAAAACTGAAATTAAATATGCGTATATAAAATACATTAAAGATTGTGAATCACGAATACAAACGGATCCAAAATCATTTTGGAATTTTGTTAACTCAAAGAAAGTTGCGACTGGATACCCACTTAACATGATTTATAATACATCAGAATTAAAATCCCCTAAAGATATTGCAGAAGGCTTTGCAGATTATTTTAGCAATGTTTACCAACTTCCTGGCTCAATACCCATCCTGAATTATAACCCTAATGACAGTAATCTCATTACTCTTAATAATGTAACACTAGAAGAAATTGCTGCATCTATTAAAAACCTAAAGTCAAATGGTACCGCTGGTCCTGATCTAGTTCCTAACTTTATTATCAAAGATTGTGCTTTTCCATTTTCGATTGCATTACTTCATATCTTTAATATTTCACTAAAAACTCAAATTTATCCTCAAGTATGGAAATATGCACGTATTGTACCTGTGTATAAATCCGGAGATAAAAATAACATATCTAATTACAGACCTATTGCTATATTGTCGAACTTCAGCAAGGTGTTCGAAACATTAATATACAACTCTATATATTATAAAATCAATCATAAAATTTCTACTTTTCAACATGGTTTCATGAAACATAGATCAACAACTACGAACCTTTGTTCCTTTACACATTTTCTAGCAAATATCTTAGACAAACGAGGCCAAGTAGATGTTATTTACACCGACTTCGCCAAAGCGTTCGATAAGATTGACCACAACGTAATAATCAGCAAACTATTCTCATTTTCAATTTCTAATTCATTAGTCATGTTAATAGCATCTTATCTCCACAACCGATCTCTATACGTTCAAATTAATGGCTATAGTTCTTCTTCTTTCACCCCTACTTCTGGAGTACCACAGGGTTCTAACCTTGGGCCACTCTTATTCTTGATCTTCATAAACGACATTACTGACGTCATCAAAAGTCATAAATTACTATTTGCAGGCGATTTAAAAATCTTCAGATCAATATCTAAGTCTGATGACTGTCTTGAGTTACAGGCTGATCTAAATAATCTGTATGAGTGGTGCATTTCCAATAAATTGCTTCTTAATCTCTCTAAATGTAAGGTGCTCTCGTTTACACGTAAATTAACAACCATCAACTTTGATTACAAAATACACAATACTGTGCTTCAACACATTGAACAAATCAGCGATCTAGGAGTACTATTTGATAAACCTTTTACATTTAATCCTCATATATCAAATTTAGTATCCTCATGTTTAAGAGTTTTGGGATTCATTGTTAGAAATACTCGCGATTTTACTAACCTGCAACCGATATTTACTCTGTATTACTCATTTATTAGATCCAAACCAGAATATTGTGTGATAATCTGGTACCCTCATTACAATAATCAAATTTGTATTATCGAAAAAATTCAAAAGAAATTTTTAAAGTATATGTATTATAAATTAATGAATTATTATACATCTCGCAACTTCGATTATGACATATTGTTACAAATATTTAATACTAGTAGTTTGGAAACTCGTAGATTTATTATCAGTTTAAAATATTTGCATAATTTAATTCACAATCTTATTGATGATTCTGAATCTCTTAGTTGTCTTAATTTTCATTTCCCAGCAATATCAACAAGAACCCATTTACTATTCTACTTATCTCCGGCTAATACCAACGTATTTTTCAAATCCCCAATCAATAATATGTGTAGGTTGTACAACAATATTCAGGATGATTCAATGGATATTTTCAAATTAAATTTTCATAAAATTATTGAACTGCATAGTAACTAATGTGTATTAATAAACAATCAATACTTATCGAAACAATTGCGTAATGTAATTTTTTTTCTGTATACCTGTAAAATATTTAATATAACATATATTTCTGAGATTAATGTAAGGAAAACCATAAATTAATATTTGTCTTACTCATTGTTACATAGATTAATGTAAGGTAAACCATAAATTAATATTTGTCTTACTCATTGTTACATAATTTATAAGTTTAATTATAGTTTTGTTCTTTTTATTTGTATTTATATATATTGTGTGTCTATTTCCTGCCTTGTAATTGGGCCTGTGCTTGTTAGGCAGTGTATTATAATAAATAAATAAATAAATATACTTTATTGTTTTAAATAATTATTTATTGTAATGAAAGAGTTTCATTGTTGTAATCAAGTATTTTCATTATTGTAATCAAATATTTGCATTATTGTAATCAAAAATTTATATTGTAGCTGTTACTTTTGTGCAACGTGTTATTTTTGACAGATGTGTTTGAAATTTTAATTACAAATTACATTAATTCTAGACAAGTCAATTAAAATAATTAAAAATAATGGCCAATAAAATTTATCTTTTTGACTGCATTTTGAAGTTTTATATGTTATGGTGACGCTAAATCTGTATTATACGATCAAATTTACTGAAAATAAAATAATACCGGGAAATTTAAATGAAAATATTATTTCCAATAAATTTTTTTGCTATTATTATACTTCAAAGTATAACTGTCAAACTGACGTTAGACTGAAGAAGGACGGTATTACACCATATTTTATACAAATGAAGAAAACCGCAAAAAATTATTTCGAATAACATTTTTCAATTTGATGCTATTTTGACGTTAAACTAAGAAAAGTCGGTATTACACGATCAAATTAAGTAAAAATAAAGTTAATCCGCCAAATTTGTCGAAAATGTAGAATTCTAATTATTGTTTATTATTATTGACGGTATTTTTAAATTCACAAGATAATAATAGAAATGTCAGATTGACAGAATTCTTTATTACATTATCAAATTTAATAAAAAATAAAAAAAAACGCAATATTTAAATGATAAAATAATTTCCAATAAAAACATTTTATTTTGATGCTTTCTTTTAAATTGACAAGATAATAATAGAAATGTCAGATTGACAGAAGTCTTTATAACATGAACAAATTTAATAAAAATAAAATAAAACCTTGAAATTTAAAAAAAAATATCCAATTTAATTTTTTTTATATTACTTGAAGTTAGATTATGTAAAGTTGGTATTACACGATCAAATTTAGTATTAATAAAGTGAATCCGCTAAATTTGTAGACAAAGGAGATTGCAAATTATTGTACATTATTATTGATAATATTTTTACCAATATAAATATCATTGACAAAAGTCTTTATCACATGATCAAATATAAATTAAGTTGTGTTTGATTAAATTTTTTTTTTAAACACTTTTTGGGTATCCAAAGAAAGATGTCGAATAGACGGGACAAATGATAATATAGAAAATGGCGGCTGTCGAATTTTTCATAAAAGACATCAGAAAAATATAGTGTTTGGTATCAAATGAGAATCTTGAATAGACAAGTTTAAATTAATTCGCTTCGGTTGTACTTTGAAGTGTAACTGACAAGATAAAGTAAGACTGGGTAAGGTTGATATTACACGATCAAATTTTATAAAAATTTTAAAAACCGCGAAATTTAAAGGAAAAAATTTCACGATTTTATTCTACTTTGACATTAGATTAGGTAAAGTCGACAATGTGGAATGCAAATTATTATACATTATTATTAGCGGTATTTTTAAATTGCCAAGAAGACAATAGAAGTGTCAGATTGGCAAAATTCTTTATTATATGATCAAATATTAATGCAAATTGTGTTTAATTTAAATTAATTTTTTTTTTAGGTATCTAACTTGTGGGGTATGAAATGAAATATTTTAGGAGTTCACAGATAATCATTTTTTTTAAGTCACTTGAAATCTAATGCAGGGTAAAAATTAAAACACTTGGTCTTAGTAATATCCACGGAAAATTTATTAATTGTGTTTGCTGTAATTTTTTGCGACCTGTGGGGTATCTAATAAAATGTTTCAGAAATGAAATAATGAGGAACTTAGTAATGACCGATCTTTATTATAAATCAGTATGATTGATTTTCTGAAAATTCCCCTAAACCTAGCTTGTGAAGTATTGAATGTAAAGTTTCAGGTTCAAAAAGTAGTGATGAACCTTCTTTATCATAAATAATTACGATCAGCAATTGCTTTTGTGGAAATTACTAGAAACTTAATTTAGGGGTATTAAATGAACTGTTTTAGAGACGGGAAGTTAAGACTGAAATGAAAGCGAGGAACGCAGTGACGAGCTTTCTTCGCTAATGTATTAACATGAAAGCGAGGAACGAAGTGACGAGCTTTCCTCGCCAATGTACTCACATGAAAGTGAGGAACGAAGTGACGTGTTTTCTTCGCGAATTTACTGACTTGGAAGCGAGGAACAAAGAGACTTCTATCTTCTTCAGTGTCGCAGAGCCTCGGGGTCAGACCTGCGAAGCAGGTCGGACCGCTAGTCCTATATACTAATCGGCTAGAGTATTTCTCTATACTTTCATCTGCTTAGTAACCAAATATGTGCCGCCCTCTAGAGCCTAGACGGTTAGATGGAATCGCGTGAAACCTATTTGGGGATGTAAAGAATTTTTTGGAGTAGTGCCTTTTGATGGTTTCAGATTTTTAGTACACATGATGTGCGAGATATTAAATAAATAAGGCGGAAATGCGTTTACGGATCAGAGTGTGTATGTTGCTATGAAAGTGAACTTTGTTGATTTTAAAATGAATAACAGTTTGAATGTCAGTTTTGACGTTTAAATTGACATGATATTTTAAATGAATAGCAGTTTGAATGTCACGTTTGACGTTTCAATTTACAGGTATTTATACAAATTTTACATCATTTCAGGAAGTTACGAAAGTAATTTGGTATCTATTATTTAATGTGAAAAAGATAAAGAAAATATAGGCATAAAATGGCGAACATTGAAATTTCTCTCAGTGGGAATCACAATATTGTAACAATGGAATACATAATTTCTTTCAATAGAAAATTCTGAATTTCGAGCAATGAGAAATACACAACTTTTACACTAAATTCGAAAAATCTCTGAACAACGAACACAAAATTCTTTCTTTCGTCACTGGTTAACAAACAACTTTCCCCAATGAAAAACATAACTTTCGTGAGTGGTTAACACACAACTTCCCTGAATGAAAAACATATTACTTTCGTGAGTGGTTAACACACAACTTCCCTCAATGAAAAACATATAACTTTCGTGAGTGGTTAACACACAACTTCCCTCAATAAAATCATACAATTTTGTCAATAAAACACATGCAACTTTCGTCAGTGCGAAACACACAACTTCCTTCAAAACTTGTACTGACATGAAAGCAAAGAACGAAGAGACGAGCTAGCTTCGCGTATATACTGACATGGAAGCGGGGAATGGAGTGACGAGCTTGCTTCGCAGATGTACTAACATGGAAGCGAGAAACGCAGTGACGAGCTTGCTTCCCCAATTCTTGGAATTAAATGAAAATATTTCAGCGATGAACAAACAACTTCCCTCTATGGAAAACATACAACTTCCGTCAGTGGTAAACACACAACTTCTCTCAATGGAATACATACAACTTTTGTCAGTGGTAAACACACAACTTTCCTTCTTGGAAAACATACAACTTTTGTCAGTGGTTAACACACAACTTCTCTCAATGAAAATCATTCAACTTTCGTCAGTGGTTAACACACAACTTCTCTCAATTAAAAACATACAACTTGTGTTATTGGTAAATACACAAATTCCCTCAATGAAAAACATACTACTTTTTTCAGTGGTCAACACACAAATTCCCTTAATAAAAAGCATACAATTTTCGTCAGCAGCAAACACACAAATTATCTTAAAAGTTGTACTGACATGGAAGCGAGGAACGAAGTGACAACTTCCCTCAATGGAAAACATGCAACTTTTGTCAGTGGTCAACACACAACTTAGCTCAATGGAAAACATACAACTTTTGTCAGTGGTTAACACACAACTTCTCTCAATGAAAAACATACACCTATCGTCAGGGGATAACGCACAATTTCCCTCAATGAAAAACATAAAACTTTTACCAGTGGTAAACACAAAACTTCCCTCACTGCAAAGCATTCAACTTTCGTCAGTGGTTAACACACAACTTCCCTCAATTAAAAACATACAACTTGTGTTATTGGTAAATACATAAATTCCCTAAATGAAAAACATACTACTTTTGTCAGTGGTAAACACACAACTTTCCTCATTGAAAAACATACAACTTTTGTCAGTGATTAACACACAACTACTCTCAATGAAAAACACAACAATCGTCAGTGGTTAACACACAATTTCCCTCAATGGAAAACATGCAAATTTTGTTAATGGTAAACATACAACTTTTGTCAGTGATTAACACACAACTTCGCTTAATGAAAAATATTCAACTTTTGTTAATGGTAAACACTCAACTTCCCCCAATAAAAACATACAAGTTATGTAAGTGGTAACCACACAACTTCGTTTAATGAAAAACGTTCAACTTTTGTCAGTGGTTAACACACAACTTCCCTCAAAACTTATACTAACATGTTAGCGTAGAACAAATTGATGAGCTTATTTCGTTAATTGTTGGTTTCAAATGACAGTATTTCTGTAGTAAACAAACAACTTCCTTAATGGAAAACACACATCTTCCCTCAAAGGAAAACATGAAACTTTTATTAGTGATAAACACACAACTTCCCTCAATAAAAAACAATGAAAAACATACAACTTTCGTCAGTGGTTTACACGCAACTTCCCGCAATTCATTGTATTTCAATACATACAACTTTCGTCAGTGGTTAACACACAACTGCCCTCAATAAAAAGCATACAACTTTCGTTAGTGGGAAACACAAAAATTCTCTAAAGTTTACGAGCTTGCTTTGCCAATTGTTGATATCAAATGAATAAAATAAAATAATAAAAGCAGGTCGGACCGCTAGTAATATACTATTAAATAACGCCTACGAATGAAAATTCGGTTGATATTTGGAAAATTACTAAGAACCAACAAATTTTGATCTGTTGAAATTGAAACGGAATTTTCGTTTTTATCACATATTTATAAAAAAGTCAAATTGTTTATGAAAAAAAAAAACAAAGTAATTGAAATTACAATGAAATTGTGCTAGAATTACAAATTACTTGCATAAATAATATAATTAATTACTGAACTTTCCATAAAAGATATAATGTAAATGAAAATTTAAATTACCAATTACATTTCTGAAAAATGTAATTAATTACGTAATTTAATTACTTGTAATTAATTACTGCCCATCTCTGCCTCCCGCACATAAATATATGTAAAGGAGGTATATTTATGTTACGAATTGATTAGATTTTGCGAACAATTTATCAACAGTAACTGGTAGATTATTTGAAGGGTTTTTGGGCTAACCTCAGTAAATAAATGAAATGAGTAAAATTAATTGAGATCAAAAGAATGCGGCATATTACCTTTCCTACAATATTTATGTGAAACTCTTCTTTATATTTTGTTTTCATCAGTTTCAAAAGCTGTTCGTGGGCCAAATTAATTATTAATATTAGCGATTTTTGTTAATTTGGTATTTGTTTTTTATTATTTTCATTTTAAGCGGTCTCACCTGCTGAGGTTGTATGCCGCCTCGGTACCTCGTTTTTGGGTAATGTGACAACGGCACGCGGTATTCGCTGGTATGAGTTTTCGCAAAGCGGTAACCCATACAACTATTGACCGCGGGCAGTGTTGCTTAACTTGCGTTATCGAGTGAACCAGATTCAATGTTAGCAGCCATGGCTATTGCTAAAATTAGTTATTATTTCAGTTGTTATTTTTCCTTAAAATATTCTTAAGCATAAGAGAATTTAAGATAGAAAGAAATTCAGTACAACCATTTTCCCTTCATTAGATTAGAACAATTTTTTTTAAATTATTCTAAAATATTAATTAGGCCAAATGATATGATTCTGGGCTCGTACTCGCAAGTGCAATGAAAACATAACATTTACGGTTTTACAATTTTTGTTGACAACGTCGTTCTAGTACTTTTAAAAAACTTTTGATGTTTTACCATAAAAAGACTTATAGAACTTAGGGTCATAAGAAAACAACATGTGATATTTGACAGTTTATTAAATGAACAAAAATAACAAAAAATGAAATTTAAAGATAATCATGGTTTTCTGGAGATGATATGAAAGTAATAATCATGAATTATATATGGGCTTGAGGAGGTAATACGAAGTATTGAATCCTATTCTAGTGAAATTTTACTAAATATTCTTTTCCTTAAATTTCATTTTCTGTTGATTTGTTCATTTAGTGAATGGATAAATACCACATGTTGTTTTCTCAGCCCCGTAAATCTTAACTGTCCAAATCAAAAGTTTTGTTAAAAGTACCAAAACGAACTTATCAACAAAAACGTTTAAAAAGTAAGTGGTGCCTTTTCATGGCACCTCACCTAGATGTTTTATACGTCAATATTAAATAAAACTGATTTGTTTCGTAATTCTGTTCCAATAGAATAATTTAAAAATCAGTATTTCCAGACTGAAAATGTCTATTATTTTGCTCAGTTACTTATTTCTATCTTATTCTTTTTTTAAGTTGAATACAGCACTCAAAAAAAATTTGCTTTAAATATAAATAAATTGCAGGTTAAATAAAATAAATTTGCTTTCGAAAATGCTCCAACAACTTCCACTTTTAATTCAAAAACAGTGCTACTTTCGGGAGATATACTGGGTGTCTCATTTTAATTTACCACCTGAAATATCTGTCGACCTACGTTTCAAATCGAAAAATATCCCAAGTAAAAGTTTAATGATTTGGAGGGGGACAGGTAATTATGTAAAAAATTCAACCCCCCCTACCCCCATGGTTGGCTGGGGTGGGGGTAACTTTGAAAAATTAAATAGGACCCCTTATTTTTTATTGTAAATTCGGACGAAGCGTAAAAAAATAAGTAAGTTTTATCTAAAAAAGTTTTTTATTATTATGATAGATCGCGCTGCATTCAATTGTCTAATTTAATTTACCATCTAAAATATCTGTAGACGTACGTTTCAAATCGAAAAATGTCCCAGGTACAAGTGTAATAATTTGCAAGGGGACATGTAATTATGTATAAAATTCAACCCCCCTACCCCCAGGGGTGGCTAGAATGGGGGTAACTATGAAAAATTAAGTATGGCCCCTTTTTTGTAGATTCGGACAAAGCGTAAAAAAATAAGTAAGTTTTATCTAAAAAAGTTTTTTATTACTATGGCTGATGTCGCTGCAATCAATAAAATTCGTTTTATTATGTATTTCAACTATTTCATTTGGCGGGTAATCATCCATTTTTAAGGAACTGTGTTATGATGCACTTCGTTCTACGATAACTTACGAACACTCTGGTTCAAAATTTGACACATTGTTTTGAATTCAAATTAATAAGTTTAATTTTCAATTAAACAAATTTTATTGATTGCAGCGCCATCTATCACAGTAATAAAAATTTTTTTTAGATATAATTTACTTATTTTTTTATGCTTCGTCCGAATCTACAATAAAAAATAAGGGGTCCTATTTCATTTTTTAAAGTTACCCCCACCCCAGCCACCCATGGGGGTAGGGGGGTTGAATTTTTTACATAATTACCTGTCTCCCTCCAAACCATTAAACTTTTACCTGTGACATTTTTCGATTTGAAGCGTAGGTCTACAGATATTTCAGGTGGTAAATTAAAATGAGACACCCAGTATATATTTTTTAATATAAAAAAGACAATATTATTATTATAATTTTTTAAGAGTTAAAATTTTCATTTGGCGATAGTTCGTTCCCTATGAATTTTAGAATAAAAGTGTCTATACAAAATATGTTGAGATCAATGAATTTATGCTTATTTGGTGCAATTTTTGTTGCTGAACATATTTTATATTTACACTTTTGTTCTAAAATTTATAGGGAACATACTATCGCATAATGAAAATTTTAGCACTGTATTTCCCATGTCCTACAAAAATGTAGACACCCGGTATACTCACTCAAAAAACAAAATAGTTCCTTTAAAAATTAAATAATTTGTTTTTGATTTTAAAAGTCCTAAAAACCTAAGTTTTTACTTTTATATCAAAAAAATTACAGGGAAAATTGAAAGAATTGAGGAAAAATTGCTTTTGAAACTTAATTTTGATTTAAAAGTATAGTTTTCCGCTATTTTATATCCATATGGGAACTCTTGAGAAATCAAAACATATCTGCAATGAAGCCTAAAATATTTACAATAAGTTCTATTTAACCAATTTCATAACACTTATATCCTTAGATGCAATACTTATTTTTATAGATAATTTTTACCTCCCGTTCAAAAGGGAGGTGTAGAATACATAAACGGATTCGATGTCAAAATGTTTGTCAATAAGCACGTTCTCATGCCCTTCTTAGAACCCATTTTTATGATGATGTCTGAGTACATGTACAAAATTTTTGATTGTACGCTTTATCTTAAATTCTATTCTACGTAAAATTTTACATGCTCTCAAGAAGATTTAATTAGGTTTTGATGAAAATCTACCAACCGGAAATGGTCCTTCCATTAAGCCCTATAATTTTTTTAACATCTTGTAAATAAATGGGTTAATAACAATTTATCACACACATGAAAGAATAAGTTCCTGGATGTAAATTGAAAATAAGGACAAAACCATCGGTTTCATTTTGCTCAAAAAATTTTATATTTCAACAAAAAGAAAAACTCTTTACAAAAAATAAACAAAACTCTTATGTGTCTAATAGAGTGAGTAGCGAGTACCGGCTGTCTGCCGTGAAATCAATAAACTACGGCGTTGTCAAATATCTTGGAAGCTGCAACCTACGTAGTTCGAAAAGCGATATACACCGCTGCGATATACGCGCCGAACAGCGCCAACGCCAGGAGCGGAGGAATCGTGAACTAAATTATACGTTTTTTTACAAACTCCCGAGTTAGAGCATCCGGCTGAAATCTTCAGCATAGATAGAATACGATGCAAGGTACCGTTTAACATAGCTCAGCGTTATGGCTTCCATATATGGAAGTAATAACGCAGCGGATGCCACAACCAATGTAAATGGTCAATAGGTGGATGCCACATACTACGGAATATATATATATATATATATATATATATATATATATAAATTATATGATCGTGACCGATATATAATAAAAAAACGAATTTTTCGATTTTAATATACAGGCTTTATTTAGCAGTTTCTACTTTGAAGTTCTACAGCAAAAAGGATAACATTTCTTACTCTAACGCTTATTTATACTATTTCTTATCATAAAGGTTTCTTATTACTACGTGAGATATTCTCTCAGAGATTCATCTCATATTTGTTAAATCAGCATCTAATAGGGCTACATAATACCTCCCCTTCTAGATGATGGCTAAGAAATATTAGATGGAAAAGAAATCTGATGTTCTACTTCATTACTTAAATGTGGTGATTGAGTTTTTGTTCCATCAGATGTCTTTCCTTTACATATTTTATTCTTATATTTAATTATTAATTTATAACATATAAAGATTAAAATTATAATAATTAACAGTACATACAAAATAGTAAAGTGTGTTTCATAGTTAATATTTAACTCTTTCATTGATTTTATAGTGGGAATGGTTTCTGTAAATTCTTCTAAAGTTGGCAATGTTTCATTTTTATTTAATTTTATCTCCGACATAATTGATTGTGGAGACTGAAGTTTAATTTCTTTATATTCATTTACAAAAGTTTTAAAGACATATTTATTAATTTTACATTTACTATTATTGCTGTACAACAAATAATTAATACATTCACTTATTTTTACGTTATTAATTTTACGATAATAATACTTATTATTGATTAGGCAATCATCAACCTTAACATTATTATCAATATACATTGTTGTCTCTTGGTCATATAAATAATACATGTTATTTTGTTTAAAGGGAATCATTGTCATTTGATACAAATCATAAGTCTTCTCTGACATAATAGGGATAGTTATTATAAAATATATTTTATTTTTGTCATGGTTACAATTAACTGTTAATAATTTGGAAATTTCAACTATATCATACATGGGTAACATTTGTTGTAGATTTTCAAAAGATATTAAACTTACATCGAAAGTGTGCAAGGAACAAAAATTAATACTTTCGTTTATTTGAGAAATAATCATTTGAATATGATTTAACAAGGAAATTACTAACTGTAATTTTGAATTAAATAAAATTAATGCGTCTTTGTTATCTCGTTTATTAATTTATTCTTTTAAACATTGAATTTGATCAAAAAGTTCTTTTTCATTAATATTTACTTTATTAATTTGTTCATTAAAATGTTTAATTTATCTTTAATTAATTAATTTTTACTTTTCTTTTATGAAGTTTTCCTTTTACTTCAATAGTATGATTCTTATCATTATAATTATCAATTTTTACTTTTTCAAACAATGGTTTTTTAAATTTTGTTATCAGTCTGGGATTTTGTTTAAGAAAAGCCTGAGAGGCATTTTGAAATTTTGTATAAGTTTTATTTGGTTTATGGCGTTTTAATTTTTCATTCACAATTTTATTTCGTAATTTATCATGTTCATTTTGTTTATTTTTTTGAAATATTTCTATTTGCTGTTCGTCTGTTAAGGTCATTCTTGGTCGGATGTGTGAGTAATCTCTACCGTATAGTATTTCATTCGGTGATAATTTCGTGATGGAATGTATGGTGTCATTGTAGGCTAGTATAGTTATCGTCAGTATTTCATCTAAGTTTTTATTTGGATACTTTTGGAATAAGATTCGCAAGTGTTCTATTAAGGTGGAATGTAGTCTTTCTATTGCGTTTGATTTTGGATTACCAACGGATGTAATGTGTAGATTTATTTGATTATTATGACAGAAAGTTTTAAAAGCTAAATTATCAAATTCTTTTCCTGAGTCATAAATGATTGTTTGTGGTTGTAATCTTTCTTTAATAAAATTTGAAACTATGTTTATAATATTATTACAGGTTATATTTTTTATAAAATATATTTGAACATATTTTGAAAATTGATCAAATATTGTTAGATAATATTTTGAATCCAAGGTTAATATGTCTAAATTTATTATTTCAAAAGGTCGTTGAGGGGTTGGTGTAAGTTGATCTTCTAATTTTGGGGGTTGTCTGTCATATTTACATTTCTTACAAGTTTCACATTTATTTATGAATGCAGTTATGGTTTCTAACATTTTTGGCCAATAATATTTTGTTTTTAATTTATTATAGGTTTCTAATATACCGCGGTGGTTTGTCTTTCCGTGATGGTAATTAAATATTGTTTCATCCTGTTCATTCTCGTTTTCTACGTCTTCAACTTGTTGATTAACTCTTATTAAGTTTACTGATCCGAATTCGAATTTATTCTGTATTAATTTATTTAAAGTGTTAGCAATTTCATCTGTACAAATACAATAATATCGTATTTTAGGTACTATATAATTTAGAATAAATTCAAACAGTTGAGTTTCTTTATTTTCTGGTTCTAATGAAAGTATAATTCTTAATTTTTTACAATTAAATAATCTTTTTATTTCAACGTTATTTTCTTCACCTTCTTGTATTATTATTTTATTGTCAGCTACATTAATTCGATTTTCCATAAATTTTAAACCATTTATAGGTTCTTCTGGTGAGGAATGAACAGTGTCAATTGTTAAAGTTTCTATTTCTCTCTCTACATCTTCAGCGTTATTTAATAAACTGTCTACCGATTCGTTTGAATGGTTTTTTAGGAAGTTATCAATTTCTTGTGAGTTTACGAAATTATGAGGTAATTCGTAAATATTAATTTGGATATTTGTATCTTTAAAAATATTATTTAATAATTGAATTAATTTTTCTTTTTTAAATTTATCTAATCCACATGATAGGTATGGCATATTAATTTCAAATAAATCATTTTTGATTAAATAGTCTCTCAGACTAATAAGACAAGATTTTAATTGTTTCACGTTAACATTTTCTTTATACGTGTCTTTTGTATACAGATGTAGAATAGTTTTATTTTCAAAATTTTGAATTATTATATTTTGATTTTTATAGTTATTCTCACAGTATTTTTTGCTAGTAAATTGTTCGTCTATTTGTGAAGCTAATCCTTTGCCAAAATAATTGTCTTTAGAAACACAATGACAAAATATTTCTGTTTCAGTTACGTCTCCGGTTATGTGATTAATTTTGAAAGGTTCTTTTATTCGTGATAAATAATCAGCAATTTTGTTTGTCTTACCCGGTAAATACTCGATTTCAAAATTATATTCACTTAGTTCAATTTTCCATCTCATTAATTTTTGATTTACATTTTTCATGTTAAATAACCAAGTTAAAGATCTGTGATTCGTTCGAATAATAAATTTTCTGCCGTATAGGTAAGTTCTAAAATTTTGTACCGACCAAATGATAGATTTTAATTCTTTTTCTACTGTAGAGTAATTTTGTTCGTGATTATTAAAAGTTTTTGACGCGTATGCTAAAGGTTTTTCTACGTTATCTTGTACTTGTGAGAGTACTGAACCCATGGCGTAATTTGATGCGTCAGTTGTTAAGATAAATGGTTTAGAAAAATCAGGGAAGCTTAGTATAGGGGGGTTACTAATTAATTCTTTAGATTTTTGAAATTCTTCTTGATAATCTTTATTAGTTATGTCAATTGTTTTATTTTTCTTTAAACATGCTGTGAAAGGTTTCGTTAATTTTGAAAAATTAGGTATGAAGCGTCTATACCAAGATAGTTTTCCGAGGAATGATTTAATTTCTTTTTGTGTTTTCGGAATTGTAATTTTATCAATGGCTTCTATTTTTTGAGATTATGTTTAAGACCTTGTTCTGATATAACAAATCCTAAATATTCTATTTCTGTTTTCATGAATTCGCTCTTATCAATTTGTATTTGTAAATTTGCATTTTTTAATTTTTCAAGAACAAGTTTTAAATTTTGTAGATGTTCTTCTTCCGTTTTACTAAGAATTATAATATCGTCCATAGAAACGAGACAAATTTTGTTAATTAAATCTCCTAAAATTTCGTTCATCATACGTTGAAATGTTGCTGGTGCATTAATAAGTCCGAAAGGCATTCTGACAAATTCATAATGACCTGATGGGGTGCTAAAAGCAGTTTTTTCTATATCATCTTTTTCTACCGAAATTTGATGAAATCCGGAATGTAAGTCAAGAGTAGTAAAAAATTTTGGTTTACCAATTTTATCTAACAGTGTATCAATATTAGGGAGAGGATATTTGTCTTCTCTAGTATTTGAATTTAATTTTCTGTAATCTATTACGAGACGTGTTTTTCGTTTTCCTGATGCGTCTGTTTTTTTGGGGACAATCCAAATAGGGGAATTATAAGGGCTGTTTGATTTTCTAATTACACCGGTTTTTAATAAATTTTGTACGTGGTCTTCAATGTCATTCTCAAATGTCTGTGGAAGTCTATAGTTTTTCGTATATATAGGGGTATTATCTTTAGTCAAAATTTTATGTTTAGTATGTGTAGTGCATGATAAATTTTCGTTCTCTTTTGGGAAGAGTTCAGTATATTGTTCTAATAATTTATTTATTTTTTGTTTTTGAACATTATTTAAATGTTCTGATCGAAAATTCAATTTGCAAAAATTTGGTTCTGTCATTGGAATAAATGAAAAAATAAATAAAAATAAAAATAATAAATCACAATCTTCATGAAAAGTATGAATATAAAATTTTTGAGGTTGATTAAAAATTTTTATAGTTATAGAATTTTTGCAATGTACTTTTGAATTAGCTGTTTTAAAAGTCAAATTCTCACTTACAATTTTTGATTTATACAATTTTGCCATATTTTCACTAATAAGATTTACATCTGATCCTGAATCTATTAACACTTTATAATTTGATAAATTAATAACAGGAATCTTGTTTGTGACTGAAGTCATAACTATGTTTCTTGGTTTTGAGGCTCTATGGACTCTAAAAAATTATCATTTGACTGATTTTCAAAATCTGGGTTTTCGTCAAAATTTTGATTTTCTTGGAAATATGTTTCCAAATTTTCGGGTTCGTATTCGACATTTGTTTGTAAATAATTTTATTTTATTGTTTGTGTACTCATTGGGATTGTACTTTTTGTTATTCCAGACATGGGTTGAGGTTTGAATTGTTGTCTAGTTCTGACGGCATTATACGCGTTTTGTTTAGAAGCAAAAGGCATGCTTTGTTTACCAGAGTTCTGTTGAACATTTATAGGTTTTGAAGGGAATTGTTGCCCTGGGAATCTTTGTGGAGGTATATTATTGTGAAATATTTTCTGCGGTTGTTGAGGGTTATCTGATCTCAACAATGGACTTTTAAAAGTTTGGAGTGCATAATTATAATCATTTGTTAATAAATTTTCACACATTTCTAATGTAGTGGGGTTATTTGTAATAAAAGATCCTCGAACATGAATTGGTAGTAATGTAATGAAATGTTTCACTACTAATTCTTGTATTTCATTTATTAATATAGTTTTCTGAGCTGTGTTATAATTTAATAAATGAACTTTTGATTTATATTTTGCAAAGTCATTTTTAAATTGTATTAAAGTTTCATGTATTTTATTTGTGCTTCTGATGCTTAAAATTTTTAATAAAATAGTTTCTTTAGTTAATTTATCTTCAAAATTTTCAGTTAAATATTTCTTTAGGTCTCTCCAGTTTTGGAAAGTGTTTTCGTTAATCAAATTTACTGCTTTATCTGTTAATTTACTTAACACTAATGAAAAAGCATATTTGGCTTGCAATGCATTAATCGTTGTTGATTGCACTATTTCGTAGAACAAATCTACTTGAATTATAAAGTTTGGTAATCTATTTACATCACCATTGTATTCATGGATGACATTAGCAAGATTTTTAATATCTGCGTAAGTTGTCATTTCTGTATTATTCAATCTATTTGATTGCAAAGAAATATTGTTTAGTAAGTTACTTAATACTTCAAATTCGTGATTTGTATCAGATGACAGTGGTTCGTTATCTGACATGTAATTTATAAATTTAAAAAGAAACAATGAGACTTACAGACTTATTGTGAGTATCTGTATTGTTGACATCTCCTTTGTTGCGAGTGGGCTGATGACGTTCAGTTGACGGATACCTTGAGCTGCGAGCTGCTTGTTGCTTGGGCTGGTGGATTCGATGGGTCGTATGAATAGACCTCTGATGGGTCGTACGAATAGACCTCTGATGCAACCACTGTTTAGGTTGATTGTTGGTTAGCGAAGGCTTATTGGTGTTGCTTTGCTTTGAGTTTCTTCGAACTATTAATTGTTTGGTTCGGACACACTATGCAACAATTGAAATTGTTGAATAAAGCGATGACAGATTTACGGCGAATTTTCAGCACACTGACTTCTTTATTTGTGATCCGATCCGACTGCGCCAATTATATGATCGTGACCGATATATAATAAAAAAAACGAATTTTTCGATTTTAATATACAGGCTTTATTTAGCAGTTTCTACTTTGAAGTTCTACAGCAAAAAGGATAACATTTCTTACTCTAACGCTTATTTATACTATTTCTTATCATAAAGGTTTCTTATTACTACGTGAGATATTCTCTCAGAGATTCATCTCATATTTGTTAAGTCAGCATCTAATAGGGCTACATAATATATATATATATATATATATATATATATATATATATATATATATATATATATATATATATATATATATATATAGGCGTTTAACATGGTAAACCAGTTGTTAAGCATAAAATTCTACATCCAGATCAGTACTATTAATTCGCAATTCCGTGAATTTTCTAATTTAATTTCTGCAGTATGAAGCAATCAAAATGAATTTTGTTTATTGATCCGAATGTAGAATTTTATGCTTAACTTTTTTTGAAACATTTTTGTCAAAAATAATTAGGGAAGCAATGCGAACGGAAAAACTGATTTACCATGTTAAACGCCTATGTTTAAATTTTCAATATACACACATATACAGGTTTTCTCTTTTCAACGATGTATTGCAACGTATGTTTGAATAAAAATTTGTTAAAGATATTATTTATTTTAATATTAAATCAAATCAAGGAATTTCATTTTGAAAACAATTAAATCGAATACAAAACAACTAACATTAAGACAATAAATTATAACAAATGCTCAAAATGCTTGCCATTATTAACTAGACATAATCGACAACGTTCAACAATACTGCTAGTTACTGTTCGCAATGTATTTCGATTAATACTATTGAATATATTCACTACTGCTTCACGTTATTCTTCTACATTTTGGTAGATGTTATTACTTCCAAACACTTTATCTTTTACAGCGCCCCATAAATAAAAATCAAGCGGCGTTAAGTCTGGTGATCTTGCAGGCCATAAACGGGTGTGTTAGTTGCTATGACAATATTGTTAAAACGATGATTTAAATAATTAACAACATTTCTAGCATTGTGTGCTGGAGCGCCATCTTGTTGGTACCTCATTCTAACATTTTGTGCCAAAGGTAAATCATCAAGTAAATCTTCCAGCGATGTTTGAAGAATTTCTAAATACCTTTGTGCTGTTAAATTTCCATAAAATATTATGGGACCAACTAAACGATTTCCCAGTATGCCACAAAAAACATTAAAACCGAATCGAACTTGGTTTCGCCGTGGAATAAGTGCGTGTGGATTTTCCTGTGCCCTATAATGCTCGTTATTTCGATTGAATAAGCCACAATTTGAAAAGTAAGATTCGTCAGTCCATAGAAAGCAATTAATAAAATCATCGTTTTGTGTTGTTTGATTTATGAACTATCTGCAAAATATTGATCTCCGCATATGATCTTTATATCGTAAAACCTGAGCAATGTGTAATTTGTAATGGCGAAACTTGTGTTTTTCAGAATTTTTTATGATTTTGACTTGGATACATTTACTTGGGCTTCTATTTCGCGAGTTGAAATATTGGGATTAACTGCCACACATGCCAAAGTTAACGCTTTATCTTCAACTTCATCTTCATCATCTATCATATTGTTACGATTGGGTTTTCTTAAACTTCCATTGACACATTATTAGATCATATTGGAAACCCAAAATTTTTTACAACTTTAAATTTGCATTCTGGCTTCCATCAAATATTAGTAAAAGAAAAAGATAGACCGAAAACAGCCTTCTCTACTGCCTCAGGACATTACGAATTTGTCCGGATGCCCTTTGGATTAATTAATGCCCCCGCGACCTTTAAAAGAATGATGAACGAGATCTTATCAGAATATATTAATAAAATTTGCTTAGTTTATATGGATGACATAATAATATTCGGAAATACTTTGGAAGAACATTTACAAAACATAGAAAAAATATTTTCAAAATTACAAGATGCGAACCTTAAAATTCAAATAGATAAATCGGAATTTTTAAAAACCGAAACAGAGTACTTATGTTTTATAATATCAAAAGAAGGACTTAAACGTAATAAGAAAAAAATCGAGGCAATTGAAAAAATAATGATTCCAAAAACAGTAAAGGAAATTAAATCCTTTTTAGGTAAACTCTCCTGGTACAGACGTTTTATCCCTAACCTGGCTAAACTCACCAAACCTTTTACGCAGTGCCTCAAAAAGGGAAATCAAATAGACATAACTAATAAAGAATATCAAGATTCATTTAAAACTGCCAAAGAATTAATAAGTAACCCACCAATTTTAGAATTTCCTGACTTTTCAAAAAAATTCTTTCTCACTACAGACGCATCCGACTTTGCTATGGGATCTGTACTCTCCCAAGTTATAAACGGACAAGAAAAACCAATTGTTTACGCATCATATACATTTAATGCCGTAGAACAAAATTATAGTACAATAGAAAAAGAATTAAAATCAATCATATGGTCAAATGATAATTTTAAACCATACCTATTTGGAAGAAAGTTTACTATCCGTACTGATCATAAACCCCTCACGTGGTTATTTACCATGAAAAACGCGAATCAAAAACTAATGCGATGGAAGGTAGAATTAGGCGAATACAACTTTGATATTGAATATTTACCAGGAAAAACAAACAAAATAGCAGATTTCTTATCAAGACAAAGAGATAAATTCAAAATAGAGAAAAGAATAGGAGACGTAACGAATACTAATATTTTTGCACATTGTATATCAAAAGATTTAAAATTTGGAAAAGGCCTTGCTAGACAAATAAACTCTAAATTTGATAGTAAAAATTATTGTGAAAGAAATGTAACTAATAAAAATATTATAATTCAAAACGTAGAAAATAAAATAATTTTCCATTTAATTACAAAAGAAACTCATTTAGAAAAAGTAAATAGAAAATATTTTAAGAAAACACTTACCGAATTGCGAGATTATTTAATTAAAAATGATATATACGAAATTAATATCTCTTACTTATCATGTGGATTAGATAGATTAGAAAAATCGGAATTAATACAAATCCTGGAAAATATCTTTAATAATACTCAAATAAAAATAAATTTATATGAATTGCCAGAAAATTTTAGTTTGGGAACAGATGAATTAGATCAAATTGTAAATGAAACATTAAACACAATTTATGGTAATGAGAATAACGAACAAAGTATAATCGCAAATAGCTCAGATTCAGGAAACACGATTCATAGTTCTAATGAGAATCCAATTAATGGATTAAGATTTGTCGATAATAGATTGGATACCGCAATAAATCAAATTATACTTCATTTCTCAAACAACCCATTTGAAATAAAAATAATAAAGTTATTTAATTATCAAAAACAACGATTTATTATTAATATAGATAAAAAAGAAGAACAATTATTAGAACTGTTAAAAAATTATGTGGTACCAAAAATTAAATATTTAATATTAATACCTAAACAATATGAACAAATATTGAATCAAATAATTCAAAGTAAATTTGAAGTAAATACAATAAATTTAATAAAATGTAATAAACTTGTAGAAGATGTCGAGGATGAAGAAAAACAAACTCAAATTATATTTGACAGTTATAATGGTTACCTAAATCATAAAAGAATAATGGCGACATACAATGAACTTAAAGAAAAATATTTTTGGCCAAATATGGTTAAAGATATTACAGAAATTATTAATCAATGCAGAATATGTAAAGAAAATAAATATGACCGACACCCAATACAATTACATGACACCTACACCACAAACCCCTTTTGAAATTATAAATATAGTGTTAGAATTGAATGGGATATTCTATTTATTTATATTAATACACTGGTATTCAGAATAACTCAAAATATATTCTTTTTACCTCCCGCCTACCTCTAGGTAAGGGAGGTATTGTTTTTGGTCAAAAAATTGGGTAGTGAGTTTTCAATGAATAAGCACGTTTTAAGGTCCCTACAATCCGATTTTACTATTTTCGCGATGATGTCTGTATGTATGTATGCATGTATGTATGTGTGTGTATGTGTAGTCTGTGGCAATTTTTTCGTCTCGCATAATTCAAATACGATAATACCAAATAATACTATTTTGTGAATTATTGCTTCTTATATAATGAAGAGCTGATTAGATTTTGGATAAAATTGGTCAACCGGAAGTAGCAGTTTACTTGAAGCCCTTAACAGTTTTTTTTGTGAAAAACACGGTTAAATTTTCTTTTTCAACAATTTATGTTATTTTCAAAGTTGAAGAATATTTAATTTTACATGTGTTTTGATTATACTAATTTGATTAATTTTCATTGGATTTAGAGATAATAAAATATAAAGAAATTAGATTTCACAAATCTTGCATTCCTAGTACACCATGGAAACATTTAAAAATTTTCAATTTTTTCTTCGAAATGTGACACATGTCATTGTGATTTTGAAGCTGTTTTCTTAGTGAAATATATGTCAAAAAATTCAATAAATATTCGAAAGAAAATTTAAATTCTCTAATATAAATAGAAAATAAACAAATAAGAAGTTATGTTTTTGTATCAAATACTATTTTGTACCGTTTAAGAGTAGTATTGGGCGGGAGGTTATGTGCTGGCCACATCAGATTTTTTAATTATGACATACACCAAACATATTTTATTTTTCAATTATTAACAAGATTACTACGATAGATGTATATTATTTATATTTTCAAAGCATGAGTGATTTAAATTATTTCAACACTCCTCCTTTCGAATGTCTTTGAAAATAAGTTCAGTGAAGTCCAATTTGTTTTCTTAGTTGCATAAGTCTTGGTCCTGGTAAAGCTTTCGTAAATAAATCTGCTTCCATGATTTCTGTAGGTTTGTATTCAATTTCTACTTGACCATTTGCTATTGTTTCTTTGATAAAATGTTCTTTTATATTTATATGTTTACTTTTTGAGTTTATAACTGGATTTTACGCCATGTTTTGCGCAGCTTGATTGTCGTTTTCAATTTTGATTTTCTCTTGGTTTATTCCTATATCTTGAATTAATTGGTGCAGGTGAATTGCTTCTTTTGCTGCCTCTGTCATCGCCATGTACTCTGCTTCCGCTGTTGAAAGTGCCACGGTCCGTTGTTTTTTCGATTCGTAACTTATAACGCTGCCCCCGTAGATAAAACAATATCCCGTGTAAGATCTTCTGTCTAAGAAGCAAGAGGCCCAATCTGCGTCGGTCATTCCAACCAAAGGTTTTCTAGTTTTTGAATAAGTTAAAGAAAGCGTTTTCGTACCTTTTAAATATCGTAGAATTCTTTTGACTGCTGCCCAATGTTCTTTTCCATAACATTCGTTAAATTGGCTGAAATATGATACTGCGTAGAGTATATCTGGTCTTGTAGCAACTGCCAGATACATCAAAGTTCCAATTAGTTGTTGGTAAGGTAAATCTTCGCATTTTATACAATTTTTCTCTAATTTCAAATTTGTTTCTATTGGAGTATTTACTGGTTTGCAGTCTTTCATGTTAAATTTCTCTAATAATTTTTCAATGTAATTTTTTTGTGATTCTTTTATTTAATTTTCGTTTATTTCAAAATCTATACCCAAGCAATATTTCAGTTGGCCAATATCCTTCATCTCGTATGTCTTCATAAAAATATTTTTCACGTAGTTCAACATTTTTTCATTCTTGTAAGCTATTATAATATCGTCTACGCAAATGGCAATTACTGTATATTCTCCCCCTTTTTCCATTACGTAGATGCATGGGTCTGCATGTTATTGTGTAAATCCCATTTCGCGTAAGGTTTCATCAAGCTTTTTAAACCATTGTCTACCAGCTTGTTTGAGCCCATACAGTGCTTTTTGGAGTTCACATACTTTTTCTTTGCCTGGTTTTCTTAGATTTTCTAACATTTCTTTTGCCTTTTTATATATTGAAATGTCATCAGAATTTCCCTCTTCGATTATTATTTCGCAGAGATATTTCTCTAATTCTTTCGGTTTTTCCATGACAATTTGTTCTTCAATGTTTCCATTTAAATAAGCTGTAGTTACGTCCATCTGATACAATTTCATACCTTTTTCAGCACACATTGCTAATAATATTCTAATGGAACTTAATTTAGCGACTAGTGCATATGTATCATTAAAATCAATTCCTGGCCGTTGTGTATACCCTTTTGCAACTAATCTTGCTTTCTTTCGTTCTATTTTACCGTCTGATCCAAGTTTGTCTTTAAGTATCATCCTGCAACCAACTACTTTCATATTTTAATTTTTTTCTTTTATTTTCCAGGTATCATTTTTTAAATGTGCTTTTATTTCGCTTTTAATAGCTTCATTCACACTCACTGTGTGTTTCATCGTTATCTTTTGTACAGATATACAACGTTTCATAATCTTTTAACCATTCTGGTGTTCGTGTTTCTCTTCGTGGTTTATTTGGTTCGCTAGGTTCCGTAATTTCTTCTATTTGCGTTTCAGACTCTATTATTTCATTTGTTGGAGATTCAGTCATTTCAGCGGTTTCATCAAATCCTTCTTTATTAGTTTCTGCATTTTCTGTCATTGTTATTTCAATTTCTTCATTATCTTCTTCTGTTGATGTTGAATCTTCTATTTCTTTATTCTTGTAAAACATTTTATTCAATACTTTTACATCTCTACAGTTTTCAATTCTATTTTGTTTTGGCATCCAAACTCTGTATCCTTTGATTATTTCTGAATATCCCATAAATATTCCTATTTCTGATCTTGGAGCAAATTTTCCACCACTTTTCTTTTTGTCTAATACAAACACTTTTGATCCAAATATATGTAAATGATTAACTGATGGAATTTTTCCCATCCATTTTTCGAAAGGTGTTTTATTTTCTATTATTCTTGTAGGTGTTCTATTACATAAATAATTCGCAGTAAAACTAGCTTCTGCCCAAAATCTATTTGGTACATTAGAATCTAATAACATGCATCTTGCTTTATCGAGTAGTGTTCTATTTTTGCGTTCCGCAAGACCATTTTGTTGCGGGGATTACGATACTGTCAATCTTCTTTGTATTCCTTGTTGGCTAAAATATTCATTGAATTCTTTATTGCAATATTCTTCTTTTCCATTATCTGTTTGTAGAAATATTATTTTTCTATCCATAAAACGTTCTACTTCTTCTTTATATTGCTTAAACTTTCCTAAAACTTCGTTTTTATGTTTTATAAAGTAAACTTTACAGTATCTTGTATACTCATCTGTAAATGTTACAAAATATCTTGATCCTCCGGGAGTGATTTTCCGCATTGGTCCACATACATCGGAGTGAATTATTTCTAATGGTTTCGTAGTTCTATTCTTAATTTCATCATTTTTTGGGAATGGTTTTCTTGTTAATTTTCCTTTTATACAAGCTTCACAATTTGGTAATTTTTCGTTTTCTTTGAAATAAAGTCCTCTCATTTTCTTATTCTTCATTGCCAATTTTAGATTGTTTTCATTTATGTGACCTAGCTTTTTATGCCAAGTTTCTACTTTGTTTTCTATTGAAGCGTTTATTTCTTCTTTGTTTTCTTGGTTGTTCCCTTTTCTTCCATTTACGTAATATAATCCGTTGATTTTCTGTGCTTTCATTACTGTTTTTCCATTTTTATCTTTAACTGTAGCAAAATATTTTGAAAAATGTACAGTGTAATTTTTATCAGTTATCTTGGCTACTGATATAAAATTTGTAGACAAATTTGGAACATATAAAGTATTCCACAAGTTTATATTTTTTGCTTCTTCAACATTGAATGCTACTTTTCCTTTTCCAACGACTTTACTTGTATAATCATCTGAAGCTAATTTTACAGTAGAAGTTTCATTTGTGTCGATACTATCAAATAATTGTTTATTGTAACACATATGTGACGTACATCCACTATCCAAACACCATTTGTCTTTCTCAAATTTTGCAGGGTTTCTCTTTGTTGCTAAACATAAAGACATGATATTAAAATTGCTGTTTGACACATTCCTTGGTGAACGACAATCTTTGGCCGTATGTCCCTTTTTGTGGCAATTGTAGCACTCTACAACAGTACGTCTGTTTTGTGGATTATATTTGTTTTTCCGTTCTTTGTTTCCCTTTTTATATTTTCCATAAAAAGCTTCTTCTGTACTAGCACTATTATATTTTCTGGCTTCTTTTTCCTGTATAATTTTTATTTTTAAATCTTCTGGACTTGGTAAATTATCTCGAGATTCTATAGCTATTCGAAAATTTTCGAACGTAGCAGGCAAACTGTATAGCAGCATAATACTTAATAAATCACCATTTATATTAATGTCCATATCATTAAGTTTGTTAACAGTTTCCATAAAGTCATTTACTTGATCACCAATATCTATTTCATCAGTTATTTTGTTTACTATTAATTTTTTCAATAATGTCGCCTTTCGCGCTGGTCCTTTACTTTCATAGGTCTTTTTCAAAATATCCCAAACATCTTTGGAGGTTACACAATTTTTTACTAGACGTAGTTCTGATGGAGATATTATTAATAATAAATCAGATCTTGCAAGAAGATCTTGTTGTTGAAAAACAATCCTTTCATTTTCCGTTTTTGGTTTAGGGATTTCTCCCATAATCCATTTCTTATTAAAATTGCCTGTGCTTGCACCTTCCAGGTGTCGTAATTATTCTTCCTCAGCGGTTTAATATGAAAATTAACGTTATTATTTTTGGCCATATTTATTATTTTTAATAAATATCTTCTGGGCCCATAACCTGTTAGAATTGAATGGGATATTCTATTTATTTATATTAATACACTGGTATTCAGAATAACTCAAAATATATTCTTTTTTAATTATCACATACACCAAACATATTTTATTTTTCAATAATTAACAAGATTACTACGATAGATGTATATTATTTATATTTTCAAAGCATGAGTGATTTAAATTATTTCAACATATAGATCTCCTTACATTAAATAAAGAATGCTTCCTGACTATATTTGATCAATTTTCTAAATTTGGATTTATTCACCCCACTTTTAATAAAACAGGAAAAGAAACAATGCTAATAATAGAAGATTTCATAAAAACTTATAAAAAACCAAAAATGATCATCGCCGATCACGGAGCCGGACTTAATAATGCTTTAGTAAAAAACTACTGTAATAATCATGACATAAAATTACACTTAACTAGTATAGCAAACCCAAAATCAAACGCAGTAGAAAGATTTCATTCCGTATTAATAGAACAAAGAAAAATTAATTTATTGCTTTTTTGTCCAGTAAATTTCCTCTTCTGGTTTTTCAATTTCATTCAAAATCAACTCAGCTCTGCGTATTTTTGTTAAACTGATAAATTCTAAATTTAGTTAACATATCGTATCTCGTTCGTGAGACATTGCGCACACGGACATCCATCCATCCATCCTAACACACAGACATCATTGAGAAATGGGTATTAATGTATACAGTGGACCTCAAATATGTATGTCTTAAAAAATCTAGTCAACGAAACTTTTTTTTTGTACTGTTTGTATTGGGCGAGAGGTTATGCGTTGAAAATTTAGTTTTTAATATTGAATGAAATTATATAAGTAAATTAATTTTTTTACAGACTCTCTCCTCCGAAGAACATTGCTCAAATATCAGCAAATACGAATAACGAAGTACGAAGATATTTTACTATTATTTAAAATATTATTTTGTTTTTTAATATTGGTGTATCATGCTTTTAAGTGTTGACTTTATTTCTACAATATATGTTATATGTTATATGTGTAGAAAGTTTTAATTTTGTGATTAATAGAAGGAAATCAATTATGTTAAAATAATTTAATTTGTTTAATCCTGCTAATAAAATGCGTTGTTTCTTATTTGGATACACAACTTGAAACCAGTCGTTTTGTCCACTCAAATTAGTACTATAGCAACCAGTCGTTGCCTTAATAGCATTGATTTTGCACTGTCGAAATTAGAAGAAAACTATAATAAAATTCATAACATTTATGTATTTATATGAAAATTTGCTTTATAGTTTATAGCAATTATTAAAAACAGGAAGAGCCCTCGTACTTCCCCATCATCCACTAAAATGGGATAGACGATGTGATGAACGTTACGTCATTTGTTTCCGATCTAATAATTAACAGTTGAGATTTGCAGTAAAAATTTTAGAATTTTGCAGATTAAAATATACGTAAATTTTAACAGGAATAAGTCAATATAAAAATATTTGAATTTTAAGAATTATGGAGATGCATTTTTTGTGGCCTGAATCTGTTAAGATAATAAGATACATGCACTCCCTTTCTATGTACGTTCTTCATTCCAAGAGTGTACAAGGAACACTATAATTTTCTAGAGACAATGACTAGTACCACAAGCTCTGTTTTTGGGTGTTTTAAGCTCGGTTTTAGCGCTGTACAACGTTTTAAATGATTTTATAAAAAAGTAGTTCAAATAAAAGTGGTAGATAATACATTTCTCTGTAACTTTTATTTGATGCATTTTTTTTATAAAATAATTTTAAACCGAGCTCAAAACACTGCTCTTAAAACACCCAAAAACAGAGCTCGTGGTACCAGCCAATGTTTTCTGGCCCGTAATGACAAAAAACAAACCGAATACATAGAACGTGTAAAAGTTGTAATAAAATTAAGAAAGATAGTCCAATGGAGTCGTTGATACGACAGAAACCACCAGAAAGATCTTGGAGTATTGTCGCATCAGATCTTAAAGGAAACGAATATCTACTGATAGCCGATGCTTACTCAGGATTTTTTGACTTCAGGCAACTGGATGTGACAAATAGCACCACTATTATCAAAGCCTAGAAAACCTAGTAAATATTTGAGTTAAAATAAATTTTGTTGGTATTTGCTATTAGCTACATTAGTTTTTTTTTTCTGCTTTAACGGTTTTAGTTTGTGTTGTCACCACTAGATGCTTCCATATCACGAAGTCTCAATTTTATTATTAGTAGGGTCGTTTACTAGAGTCACAAAATATCAAATAAGTCATTTACATTATGACTAGACTCAGAAACATCGTACTAGATATAATAGAAGTTTACAAAATATTATTAATTATTTTAGTTTTAAAATCGTTTATAATGACGTCAAAGTGCTATGCTGCATATCTATCCTATTCGAAATTCTTTGCACGTCTCTTATTATTCAGCTGTCAGATTGTCAAAGTATCCAAATAGTTGGCAAGTATTTTAAAGGTTTTTTATTTTACTTTTAATTCTATATTATTTATTTCTAACTAATAAATATTACTTGAGGTCGATTCAACGAAATTAGAGAATTGTTTAATAACATAGATTAGCAAAATTTATCAGTGGTACCTACTTAAACAGTTGACTAAATTAATCTTACAATTTATTCATGTCTCATTCTGAAATAAATGGAATTCATTTTACTTACATACCACGAAAAGTTATTTTAATTCCATTTAAATAGTTGTGTAACATGGTGATACAATCATATTCAAGATCGAGCATCCCTGGGCGGACGCGTTCGGAGATAGCTCGTCATCTGGAGATCATCGCCTCCGCCGCCGAGATAAAGCTGCCAGTAATTAATTTTTTGTTGACTATTTTAGTCGCACTATCTTCGACGGTTGGAGACGATACTCTGGTAACAGATATTGTATATTACTGACATCACCAATTGTGTATATTTCATTGGTCTGTTGTCTCCAATACAAATTATTATCCCAGGCCAGTCAAGCTCAGTCAGTTCATTTTCGCTTCTCTTAGCAGAAATACGTGTGCGGTTAGTTATTCGGTGCTCGCTTAATAATTTGTTATCTTTTAATTTTTATTATTTTTTCTAGCTTTATATTTGTAAACTATTGTGTTCCTTCAAATTACGCTTTTTATATACTTTAATAATTTTTATTTAGTTGTTATAATTCAAAACACACTTCCCACTTTGTTACGGTCTAACTTTTGATTAAATGTTTATTGAACGTTGGTTCGATCGTATTTCGCCCTTTTAGAGGCAACCCTTCTGACAGGGATGTGTTTCGTCAGAATTTCATGATTATAATTCATTTCACGAGTTCAAGGTTTAGTCACTGCAGTAACTATACGCGTTGCAAGTAGTAAGTACGCGCTTTTCCCTGCAAAGTTAAATCTGCTACTTTTTATGATTTCGGGACACTTTTAGTAAGAATTCTGTGTGGGCGGTTGTGCTACCATTTTGTGAGTGATTTCGTCGAGATTTTGGTTTGAAATATTACAAACATAGTTTGGATTTAGAGTAGCACAACTTTTGGATTGTATATATTTATTTATATGTCGGTTTTGGCCGGATTACCTACCCACCAGAACGCTGCGAACGTTAAAGCCAAAACTACACCTCAGACTTTTTCTTTTCTGTTTTGACTTTACGTTTTCATTCCCTTGCTATTTGCTGAGAATTTGTTCAGCATCTACCTGTCGAACTGTCGGCATATCAGCGGTCGAACCTTCGCCCACGCTCTCAGAACTTCGGCAAACGTGGTGGTAGGATCGATAGCTCGCATCGCCCGCCATTGGCAAGTCAACCGGCTATTCGGCCAACCTGCGTGGTGGGGAGACGCGTCAGCAGAAGCAGCTGTTTACCGCTGCTGACAGATAAGCGACCATTTCCGTTCTTTCGTTTTGTTGTCATTGTCAATTATTAATTTATTGTTTTTGTTATTTGAGCAACATATTTATATTGTGTTTGGAGTAGAATCTGATCTTACCCCGGTTTATTTTGATTTGTTGTAACGTTGACAAAATCCGTGGCCGGTGGTTCCGCGTCGTAAGCTCGTAGGACGATATTTAATAATAATAATAATAATAATATTTATTAAATGCCTGAAGGCCAACCATATACAAAATAACATATAATGTAAATAATATTAACAACTATACCCATGCATCCTTAACAAACTATAAATATTGTTAACAAAATAATCTTAACTAATCTACCTTAATAAATACTGTTTCAGCTTATATGCAAAATGTCTATTATTAAATATACTTTTTAAATTGCTCGGTAACTTATTATACACCTTTAGACCTTTATCGTATAAACTATTTTTTGTACTTTCTTTATTTTTCTTGGATACTCGAAAATCTTGTTTATGTCTCGTATCATATTCATGAAATTCATCATTTCGCTGAAACATCTTTACGTTTTTTTGTATTTCTTTATGTAAATAAACTAATACCCTAAATTCCAAAAATACTTTTATTTCTAACCAACTTAATTTTTCTAACATAATTTTAATTCTAGTATATTTATTACAATTTAAGATAATTCTCATGCACCTATTCTGTAGCATTTGTAATCTTTGTATACACCTTTGATTAGTTATGTACATAATTGTAGCACAATACGTAAAATGCGGTAGTATCGTCGTATTGTATATTACTGTTTTAGCATATTGTGAAAGTCTGTATCTATAAGAAATTCTATTTAATACTCCTATTTTCTTCGCTAGTTTCTTAATAATATAATCAATATGTTCCTCAAATTTTAATCTCCTATCTACAATTACACCTAAATACCTATACTTCTCTACCATTTGTATTGAGATCTTATCAATTTGTACCACATTTTCAATATCATCACATATTTTTTTATATATATTATTGTTAGCTAACATCATATATTTACATTTTTCTATATTAAGTTTTAATTTATTTATTTTAAAGTATTTCTCTAACTCGACTAAATCACAATTTAACTTTTGAATTACATTTTTATAGCACTTATCAGAGATATATAGTAACGTATCATCCGCAAATAGCTTAATTGCACATTCTTTAGTTACTTCAGAAATATCATTTATGTACAAATTGAAGAGTAGTGGCCCCAAAACACTCCCTTGTGGCACACCGAAATCATTCGGTACACTGTCACTTAAAACTTTACCCCACTTCACTTTTTGACTTCTTTGGATCAGATAACTTTCAAACCACTTGAACGCTACCCCTCCTATACCCATTCTTGATAATTTATTAAGTAATATTTGCCTATCAACAGTCTCAAAAGCTCTTTTGAGGTCTAAAAACACAAGTCCTACAATATTGTTTTTGTCCAAATCATTCTTCCACTCATTCACTGAAGATTGCACTGCCTCCTCGCACGATAAGTTTTTACGGAAACCAAATTGATTTTCACTTAGTATTTCGTTTTTATTAATGTAGCTTAGAAGACGATTGTAAACTAATATTTCTAATATTTTGTCACAAGTAGGAAGCATGTTAACAGGTCGAAATTCACCACATTTAACAGTTTTAGCAACTTTAGGTACCGGCACAATTACTGATTGTTTCAATGCACTAGGTACAATACCATTCTCCAGTGACATGTTGATCCAATTCAACATAGGGAAGCCGATAACGTCAAATAATTCTTTAATTATTTTTAAATTCAAATTATCAGGACTGGTTTTATTTTGCATAGTTGAAATACATTTTCTTAATTCATTTAGCGTTACTGGTTCAAATTTATTTATGAAATTATTTTCGCATTTTGCTGTAGCATTTGAAATTACTTCCTGAATTTCTGGAATTGATTGATTTATTTCTTTTATACTTTTAACATAGTATTTATTAAATTCGCCAGCGATGGTTACCGCATCAAAAATTATATTATCGTCAAATACTATACCTTCTTCTTCGTTCTTATTATCACACTGTAGAAGATTTTTTAAAGTTTTCCACATTTTGTTAGGTTGAGATTTGCAATTGTCTATATTTTTTTCAAAAAAAATACGTTTTTCTTCCCTGATTTTATATTTTAGTTGATTTCTTGCTACTTTGTATTTTTCCCAGTCTACTTCGTTATTTGTAGTGCAATATGCAATGTATTTTAAATCCCGAGTTTGAGATAATTTTTTAATATCTTCGTTGTACCATAAGTTTTTGTTTCTTTTATACTGCCTTACTTCTGTATATTGAATTACTGTATCATTTACATTTTTATAGAATTTTTGGAAAACATTATTTACGGAACTGCTTTCACGTACCCAATCAGCACCAATTAAGTTAAGTGCCACCATTCTATAATCAATGTATTTTTTTGTACACAAATTATTTTCTTTATGACACCCATTCTCTACCTTATTAGCATTTACGATAATGTTTATATTACTGTGATCGGTAATTTTAGGTGTTTTCCATACTTCACATAGTAATTTATAGATATTTGTAATTACTAAATCTACTGTTGACTTTGAATCATCTGTAACTCTTGTACATTCATCAATCACTTGTTTCATTCCATTTGAGCTTATAATTGTATTCAATTTTTTGGTATAAAAATATGCTTCGTCTTTACAATTAATGTTAAAATCACCAGTAATAATGATATTCCCACAATAATTATTAAAAAGGTCTTCAAGACATTGCGATAAAAAATCAAGAAAAATATTATGACTTGCACTTGGTGAATGATAAATTATACCAATTAATGTTTTATGGGAATTCATTTCAATTTCTATTAAAATTACCCAGTAGTTCATTTGTACAGAGACTGTTTTTAATATTTTGTACTTTACTTCTTTTCGTATGTATATTATTACTCCTCCTGTGTATCTACTCGTTGAGTCTTCTCGGATTATGTTGTAATTATCAATTGTTATTTCTGAATTTTCTATATCATTAGTTAAATGTGTCTCACTTGCACATAAAATAAGTGGTTCACTAGATTCGATTAGTTGTACAATTTCTTGATAATTAGCATAAACACTTTGAGCGTTCATATACAAAATGTTGGTTTTATTCTTTATATTATTCTGTAATTGCTATGTTGCATATTCTGTTTTCTTCTGAACCGCATTATATATTCTTTTATAACAAGGACAGTCCAAATCTGTTACTTTATGCTCAGTATTTAACGTTAAATTGTACTTAGCGTTTGCTTTAATACAATTATTACATTTTTTCATTTCTGAATTACAGTTTAGTCCACTGTGATTCCCTGCACACACTGAACATACTTGAACTTTACTGTCACAATTTTTTGCTACATGGTTAAAACCGCAACAATTATAACACCTCTTTATGTAAATATAATCATATACTCTACCTCTTGACCATCCTAATTTTATTACATTGTATTCTAATAACATCTTGTGTGTCAATTTGTCAACTTGTAAATATATATCATAATTTTTTCTAACTGTAACCGTTTTCTTCATTACTTTCATATGAAATTCACCATGTTTTGTGACAGAATTTTGTTTACATATTTTATCAATTATCAATCCATCATCTATTGCATCACCTTCTAAATAAATATTGCTTATTTTAATTTGAGGATACTTTAATTTTGGTATTTCTACTCTGTATTTTTCACCCATTTTTTGTGAGATTTCATTCTTTAACTTATCTCTATCACCTTCTTTATCACATCCAATAACTACTGCACCCTTAGAAACCTGTTTTAATTTAGAGATTCCAATTTGAATATTTTCCGGAGATACTTTTTTCTTGATTTCATTCTTCGTAATCTGTGCTTTTTGTTCTTCTATTGGTTTCACTATCAGAACAGATTGTTGACTAATATTTTTATTTTTTAATTTATCCGCATATGATAATTCATGATCTTTATTTACACCCGTTTTTAATTCCTTTTTCAAATCTTCCAATGCCTCTGCAACAGCTGACTGTACGAACTCACGCAAATCATTTTTATTTACCAACATATAATCACTGACCGGACCCGTCTGTTTTGACAAATTTAACCTTGGACAATCTTTACAATTATCGCAAAACCATTTTAAACTCTCACAGTCTTCCAATGTTTTATACTGCTTATTGTTTAAACCACTACACAATATATGGTACCAACCACCACAACTTCCTTCGCACCCAATTACTTTTTCACCATCAAAATCACATAAACATTTAGCACAGAATTTTTCTTTCTCTTTACTCGTCGCCATCTTTACTCAAATTCTACCACTTTTTTAAGCGCTTACGCGAACCGTGTGATCGATCACCTGCTTCTGTACTTGCTAAGTTGTGCGCTCTCATTTCTTACGCTTACCGAACGTCCTAGTTGCACAGCCGCGAACAACTCGCTGCGCGATCCACTTAACCAGCAAATTTACCGCGCAACCCTGGTGCGATCAGATTTACCTCCGCGTCATTTACTGTTGCGATATTATTTTGTGGTAAACATTGCATTATTTATCTATCCACCTCGGTGTAAATATTTGTATTTATTTAATATATATGCTCAGTTAAGCCTATCTTGCGTTTCTGTTTTTTTGTTACTTGCGACCCTACACCTATTCCGGTTCGTTGACCAACCTTAAGGGTTGAACCTGTGCGGCGGCCCCACCTCCACTGAGTACGCCGGGTTTCAACCGGCCTTGCCCGGGTTCTTTAAAAGATCGTAGCAGTAGATGTTCTATAATATACAGGTTGTAAATCAAAAAGCGGGCCATAGGCGTTTAACATGGGAAATCAGTTTTTCCGTGCGCAAAAGTTCCCAAATGGTTTTAGACGAAAATGGTTCAAGCAGAAAGTGTAGAGAATTTAATTCTGCATCTGAATCACTAATCAGATTTTATTTTACACGTCTTATAATCCGTAAAATTAACTTTAAAATTTTATAAATATTGGTCATTTGTAGTGATAGCCATGGAATTGAAACAAAATTACAAACAATTACATGCTGTCGCAAATTTCATGTGAGCTGTCACATTCTAGAACCTACCATTAGCTAAAACTAAATCAATATACCGAAATAATTTTTTATTCAAAACCGTTGGAAGTTTATCTTCATGGTCGATAAATAATGAACAAGACAACAAGAGTTGCTGTTGATTGAATTGCAAAATCAAGTGTGTCGTCTAGAAAATTAGTTTGTTAATGAAGCTGAATATTTCCCTAATTATTTTATTCTATATTTATTTTATGAATTTATTCACAATTATTGGCGATGGGTGAAAACGTACTACTTGTTATTGAACCTGGATCTATTTCCAAAAAATCATTCATATCATTTCAAACGAGAACTACCAGATTAGTCCAGCATATGAGCAATTCCATCCCATGAAATTCCAGTCAAAATTGATGACGAAAAATAAAAACACTCACTAATATTAAATACGAAAAATTAAAAACTAAAGCCACAAACTTCAGAAAATTACAGAAAACTTGTAGAAATAACCTCTTTACTGGTGGATCTGTAACATAACACGAAACGTATCCGGTGCAAGACGTTTTATTTTCCATATTAAAATATATAAATATTTTCAATATTTTTTAAAACTATTTTTACATTTATTATAATAATTGTAAAAATAATAATTTATTATAATATTGTACAGATTATAACAGTGTATTGATAACAATAATGTATTGATTACAGACAATGCATTCTTATAGATTACAATAATGTGCTCATATTGATTACAACAACAATGTATTCTTATTGATTACAGTAATGTACTTGTATTGATTATAACAATGTATTTTTATTGATAACAACAAAGCCCTGATTATAGCAATAAAAAAAGTAACCTAAAAATGCACTTATCAATCGCGAATATAACGAGTTCTGGGAACAATGAAATTTCCTACTGACATTTTTATTATTCCATGCAATCTTCAAAACTAGAAGAAATTTATCAAGGTGTATTTTATTTTATTTATTTATTTACAAGCTCCCAACAGGATACAAACTATCGTAATAGCAAGGGGGTTGTTTCAGATAAATAGAATTCGCAAATTGAAGATATAACTGAAAATAATTCAATTGAAAATATAAATAAAGAATTACAAAAAAATTTTTTTAAATCGGTTCCGCATATAAAAATCTGGGATTAATAATCAGAAATACTCAATTCTTCGACGATCTTTCAGTTCTAAAACTGCTATTTACATCCCTTGTGCGACCTCATAACGAGTCTCTGGAAATAGTTCAAAGAAAGTTTTTAAAATTTGTTTCGTATATCATACATGGATATTATCCGCCAAGAGGTATATCTCAGGATTCATTGTTAGAATCGTTTAATATGAATTACCTCCATCAAAGGCGGACTATTATCTCTGTTATTCTATTACAAAAAAATTTTAATAATGATATAGACTTTTTTTTTTTTTGAACAACATTTCATTTCGAGTTTCGAGATTATCCGCCCGCTATACTAACAGATTCCATACTAAAACTCCTCGATCAAACATATTAATTAAATCGCCTATAAACAATATGCAACAATGTTATCACCAGATTGAATCGTATATTGATATTTTTTACGATAGTATAAAAACTATTAAGAACGCTATCATCTATCTTAATTAAAATTTATAAAGCTATGTGTTTGTTTTTCTTTTTTCCTTACCCTAGAATTGGACGACAGTCTGTTGGGTATTGAACTAATAATAATAATATGCGAAAACCTGATGTAATCGATATTTGTCCTTGTATAAAAATTTTAGCAGAAGTCGGATCGATGGGGACTTTTGACATATCAATTGTAATAGTGTATTCAAGGTCTGTACCAATTTTCAGCTCGATGCGAAATTTTCCGTAGTTAAATGTCTATTTTGACTGGACTATTGGGCGATTTCGACTGGCATCGGTTAGTACTTGGTCACAGGAATGATTAGTAAATAAAGGAACCAATTGATTTCAACTGGCACTTTTATAACTTAATATGTAACCGGTGACAGTTTCAGTATGTCAAATCAGCAACATGCTCGAGAGCACGGTTCCGGTTCGTCCAACGGTTAGTTCCTATTCTGATTGGTTGAATTTCACTAGTTATATGATTTCAAACTAGTACGCTGTCATCATATTTCAAATTAAAAAAAAAATACAAAATATGAACACAATACATTTAATATAAATAATATATTAATATCTATCCACAATTCGAAGAAGTTTTCCAATTTTTGATGACGATCTTTTACGATTATGTAACATATACCAGCCGTTGATTTTCCAGAAAAATGTAAAATGTTTTTTCGGATACCATTTTTTATCCTTTTTTGAAAAAAATCTAATAACATTCCAAATACAACCTTACGTTTTCTGGAATACTTGTTTTCTGTCCGCTATACATAACTTCTGGCTTAAAAAATTAACGAATGCACACAAATATCTAGCAGATGCCTTCACAAACATCCTTAAAGACCCAGAGACCATACCACCATTCCTTACACAAGGAATAACGTACCTACTCCCTAAAACTAAACCAACAAGTCGTGACCCTGCGCAATATAGGCCAATAACATGTCTATGCACCACGTATAAGTTACTTACCTCGGTACTAACAACACATATATATGAACATCTAGAGGAAAATAATATACTAGCTGCAGAACAGAAAGGATGCCGCAAAGAGACACAAGGATGCAAAGAACAACTAATTACGGATATGATAATAGCGGAGGAAGCTAAAGCAAAACGCAAAAACCTTCACGTAGCTTATATAGACTACCAGAAAGCATTTGATAGCGTCCCTCACACATGGCTCCTTGAAGTGCTAACCATCTACAAAATACACCCCTACATTATCCAGTTACTACAAAAAATGATGGAAAAGTGGAACACAACACTTACCTTGGCAGAGAGTAGCACGGAAAATAATATTGGACGCATAAAGATCCAGAGAGGCATCTTCCAAGGGGACTCGCTTAGCGCCCTATGGTTTTGTATGGCTCTAAACCCATTGTCCACCCTATTGAATAACACAAAGAAAGGATACAAATTACAAAATGGCGAGAATACCTTTTCACATCTAATTTATATGGATGACATTAAATTGATGGCAACATCAGAAAAAGATCTACAACAGATGCTTAAAATAGTAGAAAATTTCAGCAAAGACATCCATATGAAATTTGGAATTGAAAAATGTAAAACGAATGCCATGGGAGGAGGGAAATGGAAAAAGTCAGAAGATTTTCAACTTACTACAACACCTCATGCTATACAAAGTATGAACAAAGATGAAAAGTACAAATACCTGGGACTAAGCCAAAACAACACCACAAAACAAAGAGAAATGAAGGAAGAATTAACAATGAGGATGATGCAGAGAGTCCATAAAATCTTAAAAAGCAGACTATCAGCAAGAAACAAAATAACAGCCATCAACACCTTTGCGGCACCGGTTGTTACATACAGCTTCGGTCTACTAAAATGGTCCAAGACAGATCTTCAAAATCTGAATATTAAACTACGAGTAGCTTTCACCAGGAGCAGAGACCACCACCCAAACAGTTCTATTGAACGTTTCCATCTTAAACGAAATATAGGAGGCAGAGGAGTAATAGACCTAGTGAACGCTCACTATACTCAAATACATAGACTTAGACAATATTTCTATGGGAAAGAACAACAAGATAACTCCTACTCAGACCTCATAAATAGCGACAATTTTACACCTTTACATCTGAAAGATACAGACTTTAACCCAATGGAATAAGGAACAACTACTGAGAAAAAATTAAATGACTGGATGAGTAAAACAAGACACGGCACATATGCAGCAAATATTAATCATGAAAGTATTGACCACCACGCTACCCATGCTTGGCTAGTGCACGGAAACATATTCTCCGAGACAGAAGGCTTCATGATAGCTATCCAGGATAGAGTAATAGCAACGCGAAATTACAAAAAACATATTCTAAAAGACAACACCGTAATAGATAAATGTAGAATGTGCTTCCAAAAAGAAGAGACCATAGAACATCTAATAAGCGGCTGTACAGTATTAGCACCAGGCGAATACACAGAAAGACATAACAATGTGGCAAAAATTATCCACCAACACCTAGCGCTAACTATGGACAACAATAAAGAGTACCAGCCCTACTATAACTACCAACCAGAGAATGTCATACTAACCGAAAACGGCAGACTATATTGGGATAGAGTGATCCTTACAGATCACTATATCAGACACAACAAGCCCGACATTGTGTATGAAGATAAGAAAGCACAGACTACATATATAATTGACATAGCTATTCCATATGTTAAAAATATCGAGGGTACAATGAAAGAGAAAAAACATAAATACCAAGAACTAGCAAGGGAAATACAACAGCTATGGCATTCCCCGAAAGTTGAAATTGTACCGGTAGTCCTAGGAGCAATGGGGGAAATCCCGAAACAGCTACATGAAGCACTTCAAACACTTAACATGCCCAAAACATCTTATTTGAACATGCAAAAAGCAACTATCCTAGGTACGTGCAGAATAATAAGAAGCGTTCTTAACTTACCTTGAAGACAACGCAGATAAACACTTGGTCGAACTTTAAATCAAATTGAGGAACCTGCAACAATAAAAATTTGTTTCCAACTTCAAAACTTAATTATTACACCAAAATAATTAATAAAATTTGTACATACTTACCTCATGAGGTCGTTGTGCAATGATTGAACCTGAAAAGAGATTAAAAAATTATAATAATAATAATAATGATAATAATAACAAACAAGTAGATAACCTTAGAAGCTACTTCCTAAGGAAAGCAGAGATCAGCGACCTGCATTCAACTATAGTGAGAGCTGATAAAAATATAACACCAATACGTCTAGCAGATGAGACCTATGATCCTAAAAAACATATCCCAGAAATTGAAGACCTCAGACGAGCTTGGAGGGAAAAAGTATTACATGGAAAATATATTGCTAGAATAGAAGATGAGGAAAACATCGATGCGAAAGCGTCCCAAGCCTGGCTAACCCATGGAAACATATTTAAAGAAACGGAAGGCTTCATAGCTGCGATCCAAGATATGGTCGTACCTACACGCAGCTATCGAAAAAGAATTATGAAGCAAAAGCTACCAGACATTAAATGCAGAATTTGTGACAGCACAGAAGAGAAGCTGGAGCATATAACATCGGGTTGCACTGTGATGGCACATAAACAATACCTAGATAGGCATAACGATGTTGCTGCAATAATTCATATTGAACTCCGTAAAAAGTATATTAATCTAGAAGAAAATATACAATACTACAACTACACACCACCAGCAATATGTGAAAATGGAGAAGTAAAGCTATACTGGAACCGAAAAACAATTACTGATCGGGCTATCACTAACAACATCCCAGACATAATGCTCATCCAAAAACATAATAAGGAAGCATATATAATCGATATTGCTATACCTTGGCCAACAAACCTAGATAAGCAATATTCGGAAAAAATTAACAAGTACCTACCATTAGCAGATGAGATCAATGAGATGTGGCAAATGGACATGGTAACAATTGTACCCATAATTATCGGGGTTAATGGTGAAATACCTAAAAGAATGCATGCAAACTTAAGTAAGCTTCAATTAAATAAAAATTTATACATACCAATGCAGAAAGCAGCACTTCTCGGAACGTGCAGGATAGTCCGCAGAGTCATCGGAGATGGAACCAATAAAGAATCGCAGCAAAAGTCCATTCAACATCAGGCCCAGGAAACCGAAGACGAAATACCTCAGGGCATCGCAGATGATCAGCGGGACTCGGGATCTGAAACATAAAATTCTCTTTTGAATTATGTTGTCGTATATTACGTAAATATTAGTAAATTATCATGCTTATAGTTACTTGTCTTTAGGACCGTAATTATATTGTAGCAACCTGAAAAGAGAAAAAATAAAATAATAATAACACTAACTGTTGAAGAGAAATATGCGAAAAACTGATGTAATCGACATTTGTCCTTGTATAAAATTTTTAGCAGAAGTCGGATCGATGGGGACTTTTGATATATTAATTGTAATAGTGTATTCAAGGTTATATATATATTAAAATATATAAATTTTTTCAATATTTTTTAAAACTATTTTTACATTTATTATAATAATTGTAAAAATAATAATTTATTACAATATTGTACAGATTATAACAGTGTATTGATAACAATAATGTATTGATTACAGACAATGCATTCTTATAGATTACAATAATGTGCTCATATTGATTACAACAACAATGTATTCTTATTGATTACAATAATGTACTTGTATTGATTATAACAATGTATTTTTATTGATAACAACAAAGCCCTGATTATATCAATAAAAAAAGTAACCTAAAAATGCACTTATCAATCGCGAATTTAACGAGTTCTGGGAACAAAGAAATTTCCTACTGACATTTTTATTATTCCATGCAATCTTCAAAACTAGAAGAAATTTATCAAGGTGTATTTTATTTTATTTATTTATTTACAAGCTCCCAACAGGATACAAACTATCGTAATAGCAAGGGGGTTGTTTCAGATAAAAAGAATTCGCAAATTGAAGATATAACTGAAAATAATTCAATTGAAAATATAAATAAAGAATTACAAAAAAAAAATTTTAAATCGGTTCCGCATATAAAAATCTGGGATTAATAATCAGAAATACTCAATTCTTCGACGATCTTTCAGTTCTAAAACTGCTATTTACATCCCTTGTGCGACCTCATAACGAGTCTCTGGAAATAGTTCAAAGAAAGTTTTCAAAATTTGTTTCGTATATCATACATGGATATTATCCGCCAAGAGGTATATCTCAGGATTCATTGTTAGAATCGTTTAATATGAATTACCTCCATCAAAGGCGGACTATTATCTCTGTTATTCTATTACAAAAAAATTTTAATAATGATATAGACTTTTTTTTTTTGAACAACATTTCATTTCGAGTTTCGGGATTATCCGCCTGCTATACTAACAGATTCCATACTAAAACTCCTCGATCAAACATATTAATTAAATCGCCTATAAACAATATGCAACAATGTTATCACCAGATTGAATCGTATATTGATATTTTTTACGATAGTATAAAAACTATTAAGAACGCTATCATCTATCTTAATTAAAATTTATAAAGCTATGTGTTTGTTTTTCTTTTTTCCTTACCCTAGAATTGGACGACAGTCTGTTGGGTATTGAACTAATAATAATAATATGCGAAAACCTGATGTAATCGATATTTGTCCTTGTAAAAAAATTTTAGCAGAAGTCGGATCGATGGGGACTTTTGACATATTAATTGTAATAGTGTATTCAAGGTCTGTACCAATTTTCAGCTCGATGCGAAATTTTCCGTAGTTAAATGTCTATTTTGACTGGACTATTGGGCGATTTCGACTGGCATCGGTTAGTACTTGGTCACAGGAATGATTAGTAAATAAAGGAACCAATTGATTTCAACTGGCACTTTTATGACGTCATATGTAACCGGTGACAGTTTTAGTATGTCAAATCAGCAACATGCTCGAGAGCACGGTTCCGGTTCGTCCAACGGTTAGTTCCTATTCTGATTGGTTGAATTTCACTTGTTATATGATTTCAAACCAGTACGCTGTCATCAAATTTCAAATTAAAAAAATAATACAAAATATGAACACAATACATTTAATATAAATAATATATTAATATATATCTACAATTCGAAGAAGTTTTCAAATTTTTTATGACGATCTTTTACGATTATGGAACATATATCAGCCGTTGAATTTCCAGCAAAATGTAAAATGTTTTTTCGGATACCATTTTTTATCCTTTTTTGAACAAATCTAATAACATCATTCCAAATACAGCCTTACGTTTTCTGGAATACATGTTTTCTGTCAAAGATTAATGCCAAAATCTACCGCGCGTATTCAGTAACCGTTCGGTCAGTATGACGTCATTGTTTCAACAACCAGTGCCAGTGGAAATCGCCTTTTAGCTACTATTTTGACTAACTACGCGAAGTAATATCGTGTATCGATTTCGGAAAAAATCTTTTTTTCACGACCTGGAGAAAAACCCGGTTTCTATACTAAATTCATGGCAGAAACAACCAATTTCATATCTACGGGAGATTTGTGCACTTTTTCTCCCATCGTGAGGGAAAGTGCTCAAATAATATGAAAAATGAACAAAATTAAACAAATCAAAGGTAACCATCATAAATTATATTACAATTCAAATAATTTTGAAAGACATAAAAACGATCACGAAAGAAGTATATTTTTCCCCTTGTTGTATTGTAGCCCTCGCCTACGGCTCGTGCTTCGAATTACTCAGCGGAAAAAAATCCTATATTTCCCTCCTTTAATGTATAATATACTATGCTTACTTTAAAATAGATCATTGTACAAATAAATATATTTTAAATTATAATTGGTAATTATTATCATTCTCACATTTTATAATTTATTTAGCAGAGACCGTGTTTACAAATCGAAACCGGTTTTCAATGACATCGCGGAATAAATAAACAAACATTGTTATCATACCGAAATATGAATTATGAATTAAATGATATTTTTAAAAATATTAAACAGTTGAAAGTAGAAAACAATTAAATATTTAGAAAACAATAATTAAGGTTTTTATTTAAAGCAGTTGTAATTTTAAATACTACAATTACAAAGTAAAAATTACATTTTGCAATTAGAAAATAAAAACATGTAGGTAGCGCGCGACGCAATATATTATTCAACTTACCAGGAAACAAGAAATCTCGGCGGATGAAGAAAAAAGTCTGCTGGGCGATGTTCAGTTAACAAGGCAGCTGTGAAACAAGAAAAATCTTCAGTTCATCGTCAACTCCAGATACGTCATATAGAAACAAGACCGTTAGTATTGTGAGTGGGCAACAATCTGTCGACTAATTTCACATTGCGTTATCAAACATACGTAAATTATTTTCACGAAGTATAATATAGATTGTGCTGAGCTAGCGGCACGGAATGTTACTATTCATGATAGATGGATGGGAGAGGGTAGGAAGCCGGTTGTTGTACAGCAAAGACAAAATAACGGAAAGACTTGACAGATCAGTGTTACCAAAATTTCCAAGGTTTCACACTAACAGAGAAGCGAACCTAGCGGTGAGGCCCCGAACTAATGTTATGCTGGTGGTAGGTTTTTAGGTGATTTTTAGCAGTAATTTAAATTTTTGTAATGTAATAAAATGAAAACACAAGGTTTTAGGATAAATGTATATATTTAGCTATATTTGTCACTATATGCAATATTAAAAAAATATGAAATATATAGTACACAAAAAATATAAACAAATACAGCACATAAAAAATAAAAACATACACAAAAACTTAAAACAAAAACACATTACACAAAAAATAATATATATATATAAATAAGATACAAGTATTTTTAACAATTTTTTATAAAGAAATCTTCGATAATTTTATTGTTATCTATAGAATTTATTCTTATTTTGGTATTAATTAGTTTTGTAAAATAATTTAATAATACTAAATGCAACAGGTGCATAATTTTTTTTTGTATTACTTCGCCATGCACTTCACAAAAATTGGAAGGCATAGCGTAGACAGGAATAGGATTGGAAAGGATGTTAGGGGAAGTAATGAAATTAGGAATTTGAGAAAAAATCTCGTCTCTACATAATTCCACAATATTAATAAAATTTGGGTTTGCGTACTTTAAGTAACGGACATCATTTAAACCATAATCTCTTAAAACTGTATAATTATGAATGGTACTTATGTCCGCAGCACAAAAGAACTTAGAGCACAAGTCGCATTCATAATTAAACAGTTTTTTTTTAGTAAATATCCAGCGACGTAACCAGCAGTTTGAATATTTAACCGTAATACGGCAGTCTCGTTGCAAGTGGATTGTGGCAGGATATGTGGCATAGTTTGTTGGGAGATTGAAGGACGAATTTCGGAATTTGATGGAATCTGGGTGTCAGGAGAAAGTAAAATGCGGTAAGAAAGGAGAAGATTCTCACCATCATCTTCACAATTCGTACCCATGCTACATCGAACAGTATTGTGCAATACAGTTGTTTTGTATGCATCGGCAAATTGTGTAGTTGATGGTCGAGTATTTCCTCCGAACAAACCCCTTGCAACACTGAAATGATTCTCTAGAGGATCTTGGTTAAAAGATCTAAGCGTGAAGAACTTAAAACCCTTCTTCTCTAGAGAATCCCACAGATACTCCGCATTACGGAGAGTAGATATCAGTATTTGAAGAAATGGTGGACTTTTTACGTGCTTATCTTCGACGAAAAATTTTACTTCTGTTAAATCTTTACGGGCACATCTCCAAAAATGTATATGAGGCGACCCTTTTTTTAACTCTACTGGCTAAGGGTTTTGTAGACGACGAAACAGAATTTAGAGAATCGAACACGTCATTCATGAAATTGACTAATTCTTCGGTTCCGGATGATGCAATCTGCTTCGTATTCGCCAAGATTTTTAGGGCGGCAGCAGAAGAGTAACTAAAAGTCTGAGCGGCAAACTTTACTCGCATTTTTTGGCGATCAGTCGGAAATATATGAGCCTGGGTTAATTTTGTAGATTTGAAGGTACCCCCAGCTCCATCAACTTCATATAATTTTTTAATGTCACTCCACTGCGCTACCTCTCCTCTGAATATAATGTTTTTAGTCATGAAATTATTTCTCATGCACTTCAGCAAGTGAGGTGCGTCGAAGAGATGAATAATTTCATGACCATCAACATTATAAACAAAATCATTGCAGTCTCTTTTTGAATCTTCAGCAAGACTACGCATCGCGGCCACGTTCCAAGATCCGCCATCGCAAACAGATGACACGATCTTGAATTTAGTCCTTTCATGAATGGCCCTAACAACTTGCAGAATCAGCGTTTTCAGCGTGTACTGATTCGCAGCATTGCGAGTAAAATAAAATGCAACTGGTTGCTTCCATTTTCTGGCAATGCCGCGAATCATGAACACTAACGCATGATCTGCAAGTTTCGATCCTCTTTCTGCTCCCGTTTCTACAAAACCCTCAACAGGCCACGAATCATTTTTAATTCTCAAAGTAAGTTTTTTCATCACTTCCATTTCATCGAACATAAGCACGCAATGTCTATGTATTTCCTTCATACTTTCTGATATACCATTTAAATATTCAAACATGCGATCATTTATACCAGCATTACATTCGAAATTGGCTAATGACCGTTTTAAAGTACGCACTGAAGGGAGACACAACAATTTTTCCAAATATCGATAACACCGTGGACCGTGTTTCATGATAGATAAAAAGAGAGATTTTTCCTAGATCCATTAAGTTGGCCCCCCAATTATTAAATTTGAAATATATTATTACGCTAATACAATGTGCTTCCTATGTGCTGCAATGTGCTGTATGTTATTTAAAATGTGCTGGTTCCGTTTACCTGTTTTTAAAAAATTCTTGATGAGAGGCCAACTTAATGACCTTTCCCCACTAGATGTTTTGTTGACGGAAAATTAATTTGCTTGGAATGTGCTGTAAGTTACTTTAAATGTACTGGTTCTTTTTTCCCGTTTTTCAAAATTTCTTAATGACGGGCTAACTTAATGCTAGCCCCATCAACTAGTTATTAAGAAGTTTTGTTGATTAAAAATAATTGTGCTTGGAATGTGTTGGGATGTGCTGTATATTATGTTAAATGTGCTGGTTCCGTTAACCTGTTTAAAAAAATCTTTATGAGCGGCCAACTTAAGGACGTTTCTCCGTGACTTCTCTAATCAAATGAGTCACTATCCACCCGTCCAACTAGTAAATTATGAATTATATTATGACATAATATAGTTACATTACTGCAGTGGTGCATCATTTAGTTCTAGACTTCAGATTTATGAGTTATATTTTTTCAATCAAATCCACAATAAAACCAATTTAACACTCATTGGCTTTAAGGCGAGATTATAAATAAATTTTTTTAATAAAACTGAATGTAATCAATTACTTACAAAGTATTATTATTACTGTAACGCAACAATCATCTAGTTAATTAAAATAAAGGATCACCTACCTTTACCTGTGTACCTACGTTGTGCTTACCTGAAAAACAAATATAACCCCACAGACTTCGTAATACGAATTTCCCGGCAATGGTGTGGGAATCGGTGAAAGTATGAATAAAAGTAATAATATTTATTTTCTATTAAAGTTAATAATAATATATTTGCAGTATTGTAGTACCTATATACAATATTGACACAGTTTATTTATTTATTTACGCTACACAACAGGAATAAATTCTACTTGCTATGCACGGGACCGCCGGCACAACGTGAAATCCGAACCAAGTCTCGATAATGTATTATATGATTTTACATTTTCGACATCGAGATTGCTGGTAGCAGAAACCAACCCCTGGATCCGAATGCTAGATCATTAGCCACTAGTCTACGCCCGCTACTTTCAAAATTAATTTAGTTTTATTTAAACAAAATAAATGCCCTTAAATATCTATTTTACAAAATTAACAAATAAAATAGATTTAAAGTAATAAAAATTGATTAAAAGAAATTTAAAAAATGTGTGTGCGTGTCAGCTCCGACACGCGACTGGAATTTATACTCCTAAGTGACAGATTGTCATTAGTATATGTTCATGTATTACAATAAACTCTCAGTTATGCATGTGCCAAATTTGAACTCATTCAGTTGAGTATTTTTCAAGTTAGCTGTCCGCCATTTTGTTTCAAGATGGCGGATTGTCAATAATATATGTTTATATATTGTACTTTTGATCGATGCTAGGACTCCCCGAAATGGATTATTTATAATGAAAACTCTTGTAGCCTTCTGTATTAGTTTTATTAACACAGAATATTAAATCTGGACGTTTCGGCAGAACAACTTCTGCCTTCTTCAGCAGCAATACATCGAATAAGGTAGATGTATTTCAGCGTATTAACAGATCATTAAATTTTGAAACATCTTTGCTTATAATAACTTTGATAATCAACGAAGAGGTCCGCAACTTCAAACATGAGAGCATCTCACAAAGTTGAAAAAAATTAAAACTTATCTAAATTAAAAACATTACAACTTGACTAAAATAAGTCAGGAATTACACACCAACGTGTACGGTGGTTGACAGTCAAATGTGCACATCTACCTTATTCGTATTTGTAGGACTCGCCTCAAAATAAACTCGCACTCTCAAAATAGCAGTTGCCAACCTTGTTATACAAATAACTATTTTCTGGGGGTCAAATCTTTCGTTCGGGAAACCCCCAGATCCTTCAATGTCAGCCGATGTTCTGGTGATCCTACAAAATCAAAACGTTTAATAAGGCATATATACATATATATATATATATATATATATATTTCATTCCTTTAATTAATAATTAGCAGGTACCTACTTACTTCCAATTCCGCCCGTCCATCTTTGTATATATATATATATATATATATATATATATATATATATATATATATATATATATATATATATTATACAAAGATGGACGGGCGGAATTGGAAGTAAGTAGGTACCTGCTAATTATTGATTAAAGGAATGTAACTATTTCTATGGTAAATAACACTTAATTAAAGAATATTATAAATAATAATAAATTAGGATCAGGATTGATTTGTTGTTTCCTAATTGATATTGCCGGTGGTCATTCCAGGGGAAATATTTCTATGCTAAAATAAATCTAAATCAAAGAATATTTTAAATATTAATAAATTAAGAGCTGGGTTGATTTGTTGTTGCCTGGTTGATACTGCCGATGGCCATGCGAGTGGGAATATAATAAAAAAGCTCGTTACCTGAGCGTTCCGTAGGTTTCGTATTCTCGATGCGATGCGATGTAGTTATTTTACTGCACGTGGGACCTGAAAATTAAAACAAATATTAATATTGGTCTAAAAATTAAAAAAAAAAAATGAAAATATTTTTCAAAAGACGAAGAAATAAACATACCATAAATAGTCGCAGTAATAATGGATAGATTCTCCGAAGGAGTAGTGTCTCCTTTTCCCATTTCCACTTTTGGATATTCCAGATTCCCCGAAGTGGTGGCTGGAATATTTTTCCCGGCTGGTTCTACAGGTACACTGGCACCTGTAACGAAATTTTTAACACAATTACAAGCGGGCATAGAATTTCTACTAATCCTTTAATTTTGTAGTGAGTTACAGTTAAAAATTAAGACAAATTAAATAGAATCCATTGGGTTTTGTAAGTTACATGCTAATCCTATAATTTAACCCCTGTAGTGCTACCGTTCAGTGCACATAATGAGTAATACACAGAAATGAAATTTATTGTAAATGTCTTGAAATCCGGATTAGATAATTTACCGTTACGGACAGGTACTTTTTCATATGAAAAAAAGAATTATGCACTTAACATAGAAATTATTGTGGAAAAGTATTGTTCAGAAATTATGCCCCATAACCCCTCCACAGCTACCAAAACTGAACTAAAACCCGACAAGCGTTCTCGCTGGTCGAATGAGAAAGATAAACGATACGAAATAAAGGAGAGATATATAATCCATTGTTTACCTGAGCCAGGTAAAAACCTCGTAGAGATTATAAAATTTCACACTTCAGATATTACAATATTTGGCAAAATGCAAGTGAATATTGGATGCTGTACACAAGTGCGATGAGGCATCCAAACTTCTTGAAATATAATAATAATAATAACATAATGTAACTAAGATCAAATATGTATGACTTATAATAAAACATTTATCAATATAAATACAAATAAGGGCCGATATATCCATTTACGAATAAAGTATCGAATAAATTAATCACCGAATAAATAAAAAATGTCGCATCGAAATTATAGCTCAAATGATACTTATTGTTCTAGCTGTCATTTTGTTTTCTGAATATATTGTTAATACCACAATGTTACATGGAAACAAACATTTAAGGCTCTGTTTAATACTCAATGTTGAAATATCTAAAAGAATTAGTTAACTCCTCGCTATATTATACATTTTAAAATTATTTGACGGCATTATTTTGCGAACACTAATTCTTTTGAGCGCAGCGAACAAAGAAATTTAATGTATTTTAAAGTACCAAATATTAACACCATTTTAAGAAGATTAGTGTAACCAATATTCAATAGTCATTTGTTGGCATTAACTTTAAAGTGGTCGAAGCAACCGCTATTGTTTGGAAAGGGTGGAATTTTCCAAACTGATGCCACTTTGTTTTTAAGTACGCGAACTAGGTATAAATATGTTACATTACATGTAATTTTCATTCTACGTTCAGTTCTTGAGCAATTAGAATATTTTGTGATGGCGAAAATTTCAATGGAGAAGAGAGCAAGAATAATTGCTCTATGGCAAGCAGGGTGGAGTATCGGCGACATTGCAGAAAATCTTCAGATTGATGTAAGTATTTTTTACATTTACAAAATTTGTCCTTATTTAAAAATTTAAACCAGTAAATAATCATTAAAATTATTCCAAATATCATTTGTCAAACTCAAATAATACGACTGTTTGTATGTTTTGTTTCCCATGGCACTCTGGAAATAGTTAGAAATTATGTATTTTATTTTACGTCTATCTCATGACAGAAATAGGTATATCACATCCATAAATTTAGGCTCGGTTTACGAAGCTTTTTAATTTTGAACATTTTACCTAATTCCACTATTGCTCTAAAATTAATAAATAATAACTTAGAGCGAAATTAAAATATTTAAATTGTATTTCCTATAGCTCAAAAAAAAAAAAAAAATTGACACCCGGTATTTGCGAGAGGTGAAAATTCTTTACATTTAATCTAATATAAATATTTTATATTTCAGAGAAAATCCGTTTGGCGTTGGATTCAGCGATACAGAATTGGTGGCCCGTTTCACCAACAAAATCGTCGACGAAGCGGGGCGCCACGCAAACTGAATGTCGTTGCTGTCCAAAATTTGCAACAGGCCGTCAGCGAGACTCCTTTTTGCTCATCTGCAGAGCTAAAGCAGAGACTCGGAGTTAATGCTTCTGCTTTAACCATCAGGAGACGGCTTCAAGATTTGTAAAATCCTGGTTTAACGATCACCCGGAAATCACTTTACTCCAGTGGCCTGCTAAGTCACTAGATTTGAACCCCATCGAAAACGTGTGGGCGACAATGGTCCAGAGGGGGACAGGAAATGTTCGAACGAAGGCTGCACTTCAACAAAATGTTCTCCGCGTGTGGGAGGATCTCGTGGAAGCGAGTACCGCCAGAATTTAATTAATTCGATGCCGCGGCGAGTAGAATCTGTTATTGAAAATAATGGCTATTGGTGTAAATATTAGGTTTTTAATTTAATTGTATATATTGAACTTTTTGTGATATATTTGTTGTATATTTTGACAACACTTTTTGTAATATTTATTTTTAAACTTGTGTGATATATTTGTTGTATATATTGACGACACTTTTTGTAATATTTATTTTTAAACTTGTGTGATATATTTGTTGTATATATTGACGACACTTTTTGTAATATTTATTTTTGAACTTGTGTGATATATTTGTTGTATATATTGACAACACTTTTTGTAATATTTATTTTTAAACTTGTGTGATATATTTGTTGTATATATTGACGACACTTTTTGTAATATTTATTTTTAAACTTGTGTGATATATTTGTTGTATATATTGACGACACTTTTTGTAATATTTATTTTTGAACTTGTGTGATATATTTGTTGTATATATTGACGACACTTTTTGTGATATTTATTTTTGCACTTGTATGATATTAATATATTTGTTGTATAAATTGACGACACTTTTGAACTCCTGTGATATATTTGTTGTATACCGCGGGTAGAATTTAAATGTAGAATAGGGGGATCTCAATGATATTTTTTTGAATTTGCTATCAATTTTTACCTACTTACTATACAGCAAAGAAGAAAATACGAAGGTGTTTAGAATTTCAAAATGCATGCAATAGTTACCTAAATGTTAATATTTCACTATATATCAATTAAATTAAAATTAGTATTTATTAAAAAAAATATTATACGGCTATAGAACACTAAACAAAAACAAAAAAAATATACATTTCAGAGAACAAATTTATAATTATTTATTACAGTGTTGTATTATTATCTTTAGAAATTTCATAGAAGATTGAAATGATAATTATTTCAGTGTTCATTTCTTTCCATTTCTTTTTAGTAAATAAATAAATATTTGATATTTAATACCATAAAAGGTATAAATGAAGAAACAAAACAGATAAAAATAAGAGAAGAGAAGATACGGGTAAAAGAAGAGAGAGAAATAGGAGAAAAACTAAAAAGAATAGAATATAGACGAACAGAAAGAAAAAGAAGCAAATAAAAATAAGTTTATAATAACAGGCGTGAAAACAGAAGAAAACTAAAGGAAGAAGTTGGAAAATTCAATAACCAACTCGATATCAATGTAAAGATTATTTTTTATTATTATTATTATTTATAGCAATATCAAAAATATAACACTGAAATCCCTATATGCTACATTTCAATACTACATCCGGTATATTGGCGACACAGTAACAAACAATTTTTTGTAGTTGTTTTATATTTCGTCCATTAATATTTTTAGTTATCAGATAATTTGAATTAAATATGTAGTTGAATGTTTGTTTTATTTTATGATGAAAATGTAATTAATTTTCAACAGGGGTCGCAAAGTTCAAGAAGTTTAGATGCGTCATCGAACTTGTATACCGCATCCAATATTCACTTGCATTTTGCAAAATATTGAAGATCATAAGTGAGAAATTGTATAATCTCTACAAGGTGTTTACCTGGTTCAGGTAAACAATGGATTATATATCTGTCCTTCATTTCGTATCGTTTATCTTTCTCATTCGACTAGCGAGAACGTTTGTCGGATTTTAGTTCAGTTTTGGTACCTGTGGAGGGGTTATGGGGCATAACTTCTGAACAATACTGTACATACCTGAGAAACAAACTGGCCCGCGGAACTTGTCCAAAATTTAGCCGCAACTTCAAATGATTCTGGAATTGGGCATCATCGAAATGAAGTGGACAAACGCGATAGCCTCTGTCATGCAATTGACTGTATGTCAAATCATGCAGATCCATACGATTCATGTTTTCCAGCCATTTGATTCGTAGCTCCTCGTTTCGCGGGAAGCAAAATAAAGTGCCTCTTTCTTTATTTGGCACAAGGTTGATGAGGCAGTTCTCATTAACACACTTCTTAGTCTACAAATAATAAAACACAATTAATATTATATTAATGGTTAGGTGGAAGATCAGCCTCTGGCTGAACCTCGCCATTGACTGACATTCAATAAAGTTATATTATTATTATTTGCAATTAGAACGAAGAACAAACTTTCATATAATAACGCGCATATTTATATTTAAATGCTCCTTAACTTAAGAGCTTGTATTTTTCAATTTGAAATGAGGAATTATATTTGTCTCATACTCCCGGTAGTTAGCTTATTAACTTATTAATATTAAATTTCTCACTAAAATCGCTATGGCATAATTAACTGCCACAAGTATTAACTTTTAAGATTATAAATATCAATTTACACACTAGCAAATAACATATTCAATCTTTATTTATAAAGTGACAACTTAAGTATCTCATTTAAGTAAAATAAAACAATGCAAATAAAAATTTATACTTACAACTGGCATGACTGCTACTTTTCTACACCTATCACACAAAAATAATCTCACTGTCACTATTAAACTCTAACTTATCTTCAAGATGACAAAATAAGAGCAAGTGTTGTTATGACACATTATTTTAATATAATATTATTGTTACAACATACTGCAAATATGACTTATATGAATTAGGTTATTTACTCTAAGAAATTTATAAGTTTTCGAATTTTTTATATGGAGTAGAAGACAAATAATTAACCAGTCTGATTTGTATCTTTTGCCTTGTTTCTTTGTTTGTTGGCATATTTTAAGGCACTGCATTATTAATAATTTTTGAATTGATGGCGTGTTTAATTCATTTAATTTATCATTCTAACCATTTTCATATATTTAACGGATTTTTCAATTTTGTTGCAAGTGCATACTTTTTTTAATTTCGTAATTTGTTTTTAGCACTTGGGTTTTCAACTGTTTTTTTCTTAAATTCTAATTTAAATATTTACATAATCTGCATATATTTTCTGTACCATTGGTTGTTATAGTGCATTTTATTTGTGACGTAAACTATACAAAACTATTTTCCAAAGTTTACTATGCAATACCAATTTAAATGCTTCATTTCAAGATTTAGATATTTCTTTGCAAATATCCAGTTTATCAATAGTATATATTAAATGTCTCGAAACAGGTAATATTTTTAGCATTATTTTAATATAATTAATTAGAAATAAAATTTTTATTATTTATATTTTTATCAAGAACAATTTATTTTTCAATAAAACAACGATGACTCGAATCGAATGATAATTTAACTAAAGATATGTAACTATTCCTATTTTTTTCGAATTTTTATTTTATCCTTTAATTATTAGGAATTGAGTATTTATCCAAAATAAATTAAAAATAGCGTCTTATGAGCTTTTATATGGTATTTATTTTGACCTGGGCACAAAATAAAAATAATCAAATTAAAACTCTTGAATATCTTATGTAGTTATTTACATACCACTGTCCAAATTTAAATAATTATTTATTTAATCATAGGTTTTTTTCTTATATGCAATGTCACATTTTATATTTTTTCTTATTTTTTATTTGTTTTTATATCTAAATAACTGGAGCAATTTGGGAAAACAGTCGAAAGTGCACCTGCAATGGTACCTACAAATGTATGTAAACTTAATAGCGGTACCAAAATTTACTTCGTTTGTTGAACTTGTGGAGGGAATAGGAGGCTATACGTCCGTGAACCTGACCCGACCAATTAAAATTTTTGATATTTTTATTTCAGAATAGTATTGTTTAACGATTGTTTACGTTTGTTTAGTCATAAATTTTGTTTGTTTACAATTATTTTTCCTATTTTTTTAAAAATAATGTTTGGTCGGGTCAGGTTCTAACTAGCCCGACCAAATTGTCAAATCGTTTGTTTAACTTTAGTCACTTGTTCTACAGTGTTTGTTTAAATATATTTACTACTTTCAAACGTTTATTTTGCTCCCGAGCCCAAATTAATTATAAAACAATATGGTTGCACCAGGTTCACGTTTGCCCAACCAATTAATTTTTTTAATATTTTTATTACAAAATAGTATTGTTTATCGTTTGTTTACGATTGTTTAATCACAAATTTTGTTTGTTTACAATTATTTTATTAGTTATTTTAAAATTAATGTTTGGCCGGGTCAAGAACACAGTAGCCCGACTAAATGGACAAATCGTTTGTTTTACTTTACTAAACTTTACAAAAAACAAAAATTAAATATAAAATAATATGGTTGCACCAGATTCATGGTTGCCCGACCAATAGATTTATTTAAATATTTTTATTAATAGAATAATATTGTTTTTCCGAAAGCGATACTAAAGTACATGATATTACTAGGTACGCGAAGTTAGCCAACATAGTAGCTCAAGTTAAACTTTACAGACTCTTATGTCTAACTTGAATTACAAACCTAAAATAACAAAAAAATTATAATTAAAGTTTTGTTTATTGTTTCAACTTCCCCGAACCCAAGTAACGAAAAATGCGTTACAGATCGAGATCAGTCGGTCTTGTATAAAATGAACTTGTAGTTACCTTAAGGATAATATTGAAAATACCAAATAGTAAAACTAACTTTAATAAACAATTTAGTTAATTTGAACAAATTATTTAACTATTTGGTCGATCTAATCTGTCTACTTATTGTAAGACTATGGTATACAGGACATTTTTGAATAGATATTTTTTTTTTTTGCTTTACAGCGATGTAAAACACTAATAAAATATTTTTATAATTAATAGAAAATTATCGAAATTTGTTATTTATATTAAAATTGAATGGAAAAAAATGAATTATAGGTTTCTATGAAAGAAAATAACAATTTCAGACAATTGAAAAATAATTTACGAAAACTTAGCTATAAATATTATATTAATTGGCTATTTTGATCCAAGCACTTCTGCGCCTTTCATTCTGTTTTTCTATAACTTACTTTACATTCTTGGATTAATCTGATTTCGAATTCGTACAGTGGCATTTCGTAATACATTTTCATTCTAATATTCCCGAATAAAGAGTTTATTTTCTCAGTAACTCTATAAAAAAATCTAATTGTGTTAAATCCCTATCTATTTAATTACTGTACTATGACCTGTGAATTGTGTGCAGAAGCTCCGCCTTGCCAAAACCACATATTTTGTGTTTGACGAAGTGGCAATATATCTAAAATATCTACAATACCATTTTGTTACATATTTAAATATCTAGGGCAATTTAAATTTTCGTTAATTATGATTTGGTCAATAAGTGGAATTCTTAGTATATCACACCATATAATGAAATTAAATTTAACTCGTTGGCGAGATTCTATTATTTATTATTAAATTTTTTCCACAGCAGCCCACGATTCACTTTTTTATTTCAATTCTATTATAAATAACCAATTTCGTTAATTTTTCAATTAATAATAAAAATTTATTATTACTATTTTACACCGTTGTAAAGCAAAAAAATCTCTATTCAAAATTATCATGGCTTATTATGTTTGAATACTTCTGCAAATTCACCATTAAAAAGTGTCATAAGAAAGTGCATACCAGAATCGCGTATTCTGTCACATAATAAAGTTATCAGCAGAAAAAGAAAATCGCTAAATTAACATATCAGGCAATATCTAGTGACCTATGCATTCAATTGGAAAAACAAATACATGTTCAGACTACCCTACTAATGAGGCAACTTTCGTCTAATTTAACCAACTTCGTATCTCTTACGGTTCTCGAGATCCCAATGCATTCGTACCTTAAATGGGACATACTGTATATTGTGCATGTGTTTCCAACCTCAAACATTGAAGTTATCGTAAATAATACTCAAAACCGTGTTTTGTCCTCAATTTCTTCATCGGAATTTGAATTTTTTTCTTTAAAGAGTTTGCGTGCCGTCGGGTACGATTACAGCGCCACCTGTTGGAAATTGAAAAAAAGTATCCGAATAAACCCTACATATTTTTTAACACTCTTTCAGAATCTGCAATAAAAACTAGGGGTTCCCATTTAAAATTTTTAAGTTAAACAGAACGGTAACTTAATGTGTCATTACCTTTTAGAGATTGTGTAACAAGAAAATATAAATAATGAAACAAACTACACGAATATTAACAAATCTTATGGGAAGCGTGGCAACATCGCATTCCATATTAAATTCCGCGCAAAAATACAAATGTGTCGGATAAATTAATCTTACCTCACGATTTGTTAAATTTACATTAATTGCATTTAATGGGCAAAATAAGTATTTTTTGAAATTGTTATTGATTTCAATGGAAAATTAATTTAGTTTCTTTGAATATTCTCATGTCCGAGGTTCGACGTTTGACGAAGAGCTCGTTTGAAAATACGACGTTGTCACGTTTAGCATCGTCGAAAGACATTCAGAAATTAATAATTAGATTTTCATTTTCTTGTAAAATATATAATTATAATGATAAATGATGACAATTTTATTATTGTTGTTCTTTTGCTTGAAAATATGCATGTTTCAAACTTAATTTTTTAATTTTTGACAGTTCATTCAGGTAAGGTCGATTGTCAAAATTAACATTCTAGTCCCACGAAAATGAAAAAAAAAAACATTGAAAATTCGAGTTCCAATAAAAATTTTATATTCAAATGCATTTTAATTTGCACAATTTAATAGCAATTCTTGTTGTTTTTGACAAACGTAATATATCCTAACATTAACATTAACACCGCGACAATAAATTACTACTTGTCATTTGGGTGCATGGGCAAATTTATTGACATCTAACATAAACAATAGCAACTATAGATAAACAATGTAATATATTTGGGTTAAGCATTACTAATCATGAAGAAATTTATATCTATGTATTTTCTGATAAAAGTTACTTGTTACAATGGAGGATTACACTGATTTCCTTTTTTTATTAGTATACAAATTACAAATACGAAATATTATATGAAAAAAAAAAAATATTAAGTGAGATATGATTTTTTTCTTTAATTTCAAAAAATTTTAAATAATTAAGCCGTGACGCCTACAACTGACTTCAGAATAAACAAGTCCGTGCTTATTTATGGTTTATTGTTGTCAATGCCAATCTGTCAGTGTCTCAATGGTTTGTTTGCGATTGTTCTCTAACAATTATCAAGTATTTGAATATAATTGCTCATAACAACACATACCTGGATACCTGGAATCAGAATATGAAAATGTTCAAAAATAATGTTTAAATTAAGGTCAAACATACGCGACAAAGAACGAATCCTTTATTAAAAAAAAAAAACAGTAAATTCTGTATTCTTCATTTATTTTGATGTTCTTTATGGTCTAACAACCTCCTTCCGTCAAAATTTCATGATTTTCTTACAGTGACTTACATACAATGCAATGTAAGATGAAACGAATATTTTCGCTGGGTTCGTTCAATTCCATGAATTTTGTTTTGCAAATTCAAATTTAAATAAATTATTTCTTACAATTATTTTTATCGAAAAACAAAACAATTATTACTGTGAAGTCTTTGAACATTATAGTATTTATACATGTGGATGAAAAGGATAACTATAACCTTGAACTATAAAAAAATATTCGTTGAAGTCTAGTTGGTCAAAAATTCAGAACTTTGATACTGGATTTTTCATTCCCATGAACAACTACAGTAATAAAAATAATTCGTATATTTATAAATATGCTCATCTATAATACACTAAATTCAAATGAAAAATAATTTTAGTATGTTATAGACGATCATATTTATAAATATACAAAGTATTTGCATTATTGTAGTCGTTCATGGGAATGCTACATTGAAAATTATGTTTATGTATAATTTGTAAACAAAATTTGCTACAAAACTTTGGACTTTTATTTACAAATGTAGGTATAAAACATTATGTTTCATTTATTATAATAACGATATATTGTTTCAAAAAAGTCATGTTCATGTTGAGCTATCTTCAGCCCATATGGTTGACCTTAACAAAACCATGCGCTATACCAAACATACAGTCCTGACGTGATCCGTAGGCGTTGTGACGTCACAATTTTTAGGAGAGTTTCAAGTAGCCTAAAAATTGCATTTTTCTAACATAAAATTATGAATGAAAACTTGTTATTTAGCAAATTTTAACGAAATACCTCATCGTACAAAAAGAGAAAATTATGTAAGCATTACGAACGATAAGTAATTACCGATGTCAGACAAAACTGGAGAATTTGCTTTGCTCAGTTTCCAAACATTGTCTTCCGATGGTAATCTGTACTTATCGTTCTTGATACTTAATATATTATTGTTAGATGTAAATGTTTACTTTAAATAATTGACTTCAGTGGCTGCGTTGTTCACAATGCAAACATCATTGAAGTATTTACGAAACATAAGACGGCCGCAGGATCAAAATGAAGAAGGCTGGACAGAAATACATAGAGCTACATGGTTCGATAATCACACTGCTTTAATCAAGTCCATCATAGTCTACCCGTATCGTCTGAATGAAGGAAACATTTATGGAATGGGGTATGTGACCATAATCGAATTTCAATGTATAAGCCATAGAATATGAATGTTCTTCATTGTAGTTTCTTAATACAACAATAAAAACTGTACATTATTTTGTAATAATAAAGTTATTAGCAATTTTGTGTTTTGGAGAAGGGATATGCGACGTCACTGTGGCCGTACGCATGACCCGCTGATATATATCTATTTCTTTCCTTTACAGTATCTCGGTCTTTTTCTAGCACCATGCCTACCGCCGCAATCTATTCAGAAGACACAGTGACGTCTCAATCCCCTCTCCAAATATTTAAAAATTGATTGCTCGTTAACTATAAACAATTAATTGATTTAAAAAAATACGGGTATTTTATTTTTGTATCTAGTATCATGTAATGTCAGAAAAAAAAATTGGTCACATACCCCATTACTGCACATCATTTGGCTGTTCGGTATTCAATTTTGTTATACCTATATTTTAAGTGGTTCACTATTGCTACTTCGACAACTATAAGAGCTACGAGGTCGGTTAAATTAGAAAACAAATGAGAAAAACAAAAATTTTTTTAGACCAATGGTTCTCAAAATGCGGGGTGCAACTTTCTTATTTTTAATGGCTACCTATTTTTTTTTTTTTTTTGCTTATTCGATTCAGTATTTTTTTTTTCTGAATTCAATGATATTCACATGTAATAACCTAATATTACAAAATATTTGAGAAAAATTAAAAATTAAAAATGTATAATTGTTATTAAAATAAGCCTATATAAAGATTGCCATGGAAGTTGCACCCCGCATTTTGAGAACTACTGGTCTAAAAATATTATTTTTCGCTCATTTTAATTGTCTTATAATATAGAAATTATTTACTAATTTAACTAACCTCGTAGCTCTTATAGTTCTCGAAATAGCAATAGTGTACCACATAAAATGAACATTAGAAAATGAGATGCTTCAATTTTTATTATTTTGCAAAGAAATCAGTAAAAATACAATTAAAGAAAAATATAAATTAATTTTAAAGGATTTAAAATCACTCATTAATAGCATATTCCTTGAGTATATTAAAAAATCTGAAATGTTCAGTACATGACCTCCCAGTTATACAACATTTAAACGGCGTAAAATAGAAAAAAAATTATAAACTTAATATTTTATTTTATTTATTTAATTTTTTTTATTATAACAAAATTTACTACGTGACAATAACTAAAATATTGGATAACAGTAAATAAATTTTTATTAAAAATTGGCCTCTACCGGTTTCGGCAACTCATTTGCATTCTTCAGGTGATTATGTTAAAAAAATTAGTTTTTACGCATTTTTCCAATTATACATTACAAATTACAGAAGTAATGAGAACAACACACATTAGGACGTCAAACAGTTTTAATGTGTAATTGGAAAAATGTATAAAAACTAATTTTTGTTGTCGAAACCAAGCCGATTTTTTATAAAATTTTCATGACTGCTGTCTAATAGTTTAATTATTCTCACAAACATCCATCCCGTCAAAAAACTTCATATTCATAATTTACTATCAATTATTTACTAAGATATGCTCTAAATACCTCATACGCCTTCAAGTAAAATAGTTGTCATTTTCGGTTGCTATCAAAATATAATTGAATACCAAAGGTTAAAAATATTAAATTTAAAAATGATATTTCCATTAGAATTTGATGTGCCCACCACATAACTTCTTCAAAAACTTTAATTTCATAGCTACACAAAATATAGAAAAATATTTCAAATAAAAATTGTAATCAATACTATTTTACAGCTTTTTACCTCCCGCCTACCTTTAGGTAAGGGAGGTATTGTTTTTAGTCAAAAAATTGGGTAGTGAGTTTTCAATGAATAAGCACGTTTTAGGACCCCTACAATACGATTTTACTATTTTCGCGATGATGTCTGTATGTGTGTGTGTGTGTGTGTGTGTGTGTGTGTGTGTGCGTGCGCGTGCGTGCGTGTGTGTGTGTGTGTGTGTTTTTTTTTTTTAATAGCAACTTTATTCAAGCATGCTCCATACAATAATATTACATGCTTATAATATACTTCATTTTATAATAACATTGTTATAACTAATAATAATATCTAATAATTAATACATTATAAAATAAGTTTAAAAGTATTACATAATAAAAATTAACGAATTTAACAAATTATTCGGCAAGTATTTCAAAATCAATGGTCTCAATAAATTCTAGAAATGGTATCATAAATGTTTCTATCAAATCTTCATTTCTAACCGGCCAAGTTTCACCACTTCTTAAAATTTCATTTTTCAGTTTCTCTCTTTCATGAATTAATAATTGACAATCATATATTAAATGATTAACTGAATCGTTAATCTCACCACATTTACAAATAGCGTTGTCTATTAATTTAAATTTGTAAAGGTAGCTTTTTAATTTTCCATGTCCGCTGAGAATTGCTGTTAATTTTGGATTGTATGGTAGCTTAATGAGAAGTCTTTGAGTTACATTTGGGAAAAACATTTTGGTATTGAAACCTTTATCAGAATTAGACCACTCATTTTGCCATTTTTCGATACTGATTTTATTTTCTGTATAGTACATTGCCCGTTTAAAAGCCCTTGCTTCGAGATCTTTGATTTCCCTGGATTTCAGTTCCCCATAAATTCGTATTATTTCTTCTAATTTTAATATAATGGGTGTATTTCCTGTTAAAACACAGGAAGCTTCATAAGAAATTGTTCTATATCCTTTAAGTATCTTGATATTTAAAAGTCTTTGTACTCTTTTAATTTTTATTTGATTAAATTTCTTCTGCAGGGCACATTCCCACGCTGGTAGACCATAAGAAAGAATTGGAATTATTGCACCTTTATAAATAATATTCAGCGCCTCTTGTCGTAGTCCCCATGTTACTTTTGCCGATCTTGAGAGAATATGAATTAATTTACAACATTTATTAGTTATGTATTCTACGTGTAAATCAAATTGAAATTTATTATCTATTTGGATTCCCAGATATTTGATTACTTTAACTTGTTGCAGAACTTTATAATTTAGAAATATATTTATTTGTTGATTTATTAAAGATCTTCTTTTAGTTATTAACATAGCTTGTGATTTGCTGTCGTTGAATTGCATTTTATTATCTGTAGCCCATTTCATAATTTTACTTGTTTCCAAATTCATTATATTTTCTGCCTCAAGAACACTTCTTCCCTTCGTTAATATTAATAAATCGTCAGCGAATGCTATGACTTTCGTATTTCTTGAATATGGTAAATTTAATAAAGAATTATATTGTAAATTCCAAAAACCCGGTCCACAGCATGAACCTTGGGGACATCCTCTATTAACAGCTTTTGTTACTTTAATTCCGTTAACTTCTAGCACAGCAAATCTTCCATGAAAATAATTTTTTGCTAGATTAAATAAATTTCTTGGACACTTAAAATACTTCATTGCTTTAATAATTGCAGGCCACCAGGCCGCATTGAATGCGCCTTTAACATCTAAACTGACAAGTACCACAACTTTATTTTCCAGGAAACTTTCTGTAACAAATTTTTTGACTTCCATTATAGCTTCCGTTGTCCCTGAATTTGGAATAAAACCAAACTGGTTTTTGTTCATCAAGTTATTTACGTTCATAAATTTCATTATTCTATTTATCATTAATTTTTCTAAAACTTTCCCACCCACATTTATTAAGCTTATTGGACGAAATTTACCTACATCTTGTGAATTTTCCTTCCCTGGTTTTACTATTGGAATTATTGTAGATGATTTCCACTCTTTTGGAAAGTAAGCCCGTAACAAAAATTGATTATAAATTTCTGTGAAACATAGTGGGAATATTTTTAAAATCCTCAAAAGTATCTCACTTGATATTCCATCCATTCCAGGAGCTTTCTTTGGGTTCATATTTTTAAGTACTTGTTCAATTTCTTCTACATTAAATTTTTCATCGTCTTCCGAATCAATTGGATTTTCAATATCTTCTCGAACCTGTTTGTGGTACTCATTGACGGCTGGTAACCGCATTTCATACGCAAAAATATATCACCTACCGAGATCTGCGTAAGCAGAGTGCCACACCCTTAATGGGTAAAAGGCGTGATGATATATTTATTTTATTTATTTATTATCATCAGAATCATTGTCTTCTAAAATAAATTCTTCCATCATGCGATAAAGTGTACTTTCAGTATCTGTTGTAAATTCTCCATTTTCTTTTTTAATAGTAGTCAGTAATGTTGTACGCTTAGTTTTGCCGGCAGCTAATTTATACACCGAATTCCAGGGGTTGTTTTTACTACAAATATTGCAATATTCTTTCCACGATTTGTACTTTGCTTCCTTAATTTGTAACGTGTAGTTAAATTTATGTTCCATATACTGTCTCTTCCTTTCCTCCCTAAGAACTAAATCATTTTTGGTTCTTTGATATCGTCTTCTTAAAGCATTAACATTTTTTCGCATGACAGTAAGTTCATTCGTCCACCAAGGAACTGTTTTCCCTTTATTTTCGAATTTTTTAGCTCTTGAAGTCTTGAATGATTTTGAGCAAGCTGTCTTTAGGGCTTCAAAATACTTTTTAAAAAGACTTTTAAAATCCACTTCCCCTTTGGTCCATTTACCAACCAGGATTTCATCTAATTTTTTCGTTGTAACATCATGGCTCTCAATATTCATTATTTTCTGGAATTCCTCTTTTATATATTTATCAAATGTGTCCCAATTTTCCGGATTAACAATATACTTGAACCTATTGTGCAATAAAAATTTTTTATTTTGTTTCCCTAATTTAATATCGTATGTCAAAAATCGATGGTCTGAACAGCTTTCTTCCAATTCAATTTTCCAGTTAAGAACTTTATTTGTCAGATGGTGACTGGTTATAGTTAAGTCAATATTGCTTTTACCTCGGCCATTGTCAAAGGTGAACTGCTCGCTTTCTTCATTAATTATGTATAGTTCTTGTGTCATTGTAAACTCTTCCAAAATTCGCCCCCTTTTGTTAGTCACCATGTCGTGCCATATTGTTGATCTAGAATTACTGTCTAATGCAGCTAGAAAAGCTTAATTTTTAACAAATTTTATAACTTCCTCCAAATTAATTAAGGTAATTTGTATATCTTGTCTTATATCAAAATAAGCTGAGACAGCGTAAAATTGAAAATCATTATAAGTAATATCTAGAACAACCATGTCTTCATTTGAGAGTTGATTCAATAATATAATGTTAAGTAACTTATTTCTAACTAAGATAGCAGCTCTTTTATGACCATTGCCCTGAGCAAATATATTTATATTATTTGGAATTCCTCTTAAAACATTTTCAGTCTCATAAGGTTCTTGTACAAAGGCTAAATCTATATTATTTTGCTCCATAACTTGCAATAAATTTTGTGTAGCTACTCTGGAATGTTGTAAATTAATTTGAATGATTTTTAGAGTTAAATTGTTCCTGTCCTCTTCTTCTTCAAATATGTTTTGAATTATATTGTTTACATGTACCGTTTCTTGATTATATTGCTCAATAACTACTATAAGTTAATATTTTTAATATACTTTTTTAAAGTGTTGAGATAACAGGGACAGTTTTTATCAAGTGCAGAGTGATTGACGTTAACCTTTTCATCTTTTGTATACTTATTCCAATTTGTACAATTAATACACTTATAATTGTCTTTACTCGCTTTGCATTCCTTTAGTTTATGTTCACCGGAGCAAATTGGACAAGTTTGTTTTCCTTTACAATCATGTGCTTTGTGATTAAATTTACTACAATTAAAGCATCTATTTACATTTATATAGTCTTCAATATTACAAATATTCCAGCCTATTTTTAATTTATTTCCTTTTAGTTTCTGTCGAATATCAGCTTTAACTTCTATGACTAAGTTTGTAATTTTCTTTTTATTTTTGAAGATAAATTTTGGTATAATATCACCTTGCTTCAAATTTAATTCTATATTTTGTGTTATAATGGTATTTTCTGCATTTTCAATATTAGTTTCTTCGGGAACATTGTAAATAATTAGTTTTGGATTTCTATATTGTACCGCTGAAGCTTCCAAATCAGTGCAAAATTCATTAATTTTATTTGTTAATATTTCTATTTCTTTCGCACTAGACGATTCAACCAAAACCTTGCCGTTTTTAAATGTTTTAACTGATTTAATTCCGATTTGTAAATCAATAGGATTAATTTTTTGCTTTAAAACATTTTTGACAGCATCAGCTGATTCATTTTTCTTTGAATTGACAATTAACTTGAATTTTTTACTACTTTCTTCTTTACTTAAATTACTTTTAACTACTTCACTATATCGAGGGGTTGGGATGGTACTAGTTTTTTCATTAATGGATGGAATGACAGATATATCAATCAAATCATTTTGTAACCTGTCAATGTCATTATTTTTTTCCTTTAATACATTTTGCAACTGATTAAATACTTTTCTCAGATTAGCTACTGATTTAATAATATCCTGTTTATAATCGTTTCTTAAATTTCCGCTTTTTTCCGTAATATTTACTAATTTTTGAAGAGCACTTTCGATGATCACATGAACATCGTCCGCCATCTTAATGTGTGTTGTTCTCATTACTTCTGTAATTTGTAATGTATAATTGGAAAAATGCGTAAAAACTAATTTTTTTAACATAATCACCTGAAGAATGCAAATGAGTTGCCGAAACCGGTAGAGGCCAATTTTTAATAAAAATTTATTTACTGTTATCCAATATTTTAGTTATTGTCACGTAGTAAATTTTGTTATAATAAAAAAAATTAAATAAATAAAATAAAATATTAAGTTTATAATTTTTTTTCTATTTTACGCCGTTTAAATGTTGTATAACTGGGAGGTCATGTACTGAACATTTCAGATTTTTTAATATACTCAAGGAATATGCTATTAATGAGTGATTTTAAATCCTTTAAAATTAATTTATATTTTTCTTTAATTGTATTTTAATGACAGATATATCAATCAAATCATTTTGTAACCTGTCAATGTCATTATTTTTTTCCTTCAATACATTTTGCAACTGATTAAATACTTTTCTCAGATTAGCTACTGATTTAATAATATCCTGTTTATAATCGTTTCTTAAATTTCCGCTTTTTTCCGTAATATTTACTAATTTTTGAAGAGCACTTTCGATGATCACATGAACATGTGTGTGTGTGTGTGTGTGTGTGTGTGTGTGTGTGTGTGTGTGTGTGTGTGTGTGTGTGTGTGTGTGTGTGTGTGTGTGTGTGTGTGTGTGTGTGTGTGTGTGTGTGTGTGTGTGTGTGTGTGTGTGTGTGTGTGTGTGTGTGTGTGTGTGTGTGTGTGTGTGTGTGTGTGTGTGTGTGTGTGTGTGTGTGTGTGTGTGTGTGTGTGTGTGTGTGTGTGTGTGTGTGTGTGTGTGTGTGTGTGTGTGTGTGTGTGTGTGTGTGTGTGTGTGTGTGTGTGTGTGTGTGTGTGTGTGTGTGTGTGTGTGTGTGTGTGTGTGTGTGTGTGTGTGTGTGTGTGTGTGTGTGTGTGTGTGTGTGTGTGTGTGTGTGTGTGTGTGTGTGTGTGTGTGTGTGTGTGTGTGTGTGTGTGTGTGTGTGTGTGTGTGTGTGTGTGTGTGTGTGTGTGTGTGTGTGTGTGTGTGTGTGTGTGTGTGTGTGTGTGTGTGTGTGTGTGTGTGTGTGTGTGTGTGTGTGTGTGTGTGTGTGTGTGTGTGTGTGTGTGTGTGTGTGTGTGTGTGTGTGTGTGTGTGTGTGTGTGTGTGTGTGTGTGTGTGTGTGTGTGTGTGTGTGTGTGTGTGTGTGTGTGTGTGTGTGTGTGTGTGTGTGTGTGTGTGTGTGTGTGTGTGTGTGTGTGTGTGTGTGTGTGTGTGTGTGTGTGTGTGTGTGTGTGTGTGTGTGTGTGTGTGTGTGTGTGTGTGTGTGTGTGTGTGTGTGTGTGTGTGTGTGTGTGTGTGTGTGTGTGTGTGTGTGTGTGTGTGTGTGTGTGTGTGTGTGTGTGTGTGTGTGTGTGTGTGTGTGTGTGTGTGTGTGTGTGTGTGTGTGTGTGTGTGTGTGTGTGTGTGTGTGTGTGTGTGTGTGTGTGTGTGTGTGTGTGTGTGTGTGTGTGTGTGTGTGTGTGTGTGTGTGTGTGTGTGTGTGTGTGTGTGTGTGTGTGTGTGTGTGTGTGTGTGTGTGTGTGTGTGTGTGTGTGTGTGTGTGTGTGTGTGTGTGTGTGTGTGTGTGTGTGTGTGTGTGTGTGTGTGTGTGTGTGTGTGTGTGTGTGTGTGTGTGTGTGTGTGTGTGTGTGTGTGTGTGTGTGTGTGTGTGTGTGTGTGTGTGTGTGTGTGTGTGTGTGTGTGTGTGTGTGTGTGTGTGTGTGTGTGTGTGTGTGTGTGTGTGTGTGTGTGTGTGTGTGTGTGTGTGTGTGTGTGTGTGTGTGTGTGTGTGTGTGTGTGTGTGTGTGTGTGTGTGTGTGTGTGTGTGTGTGTGTGTGTGTGTGTGTGTGTGTGTGTGTGTGTGTGTGTGTGTGTGTGTGTGTGTGTGTGTGTGTGTGTGTGTGTGTGTGTGTGTGTGTGTGTGTGTGTGTGTGTGTGTGTGTGTGTGTGTGTGTGTGTGTGTGTGTGTGTGTGTGTGTGTGTGTGTGTGTGTGTGTGTGTGTGTGTGTGTGTGTGTGTGTGTGTGTGTGTGTGTGTGTGTGTGTGTGTGTGTGTGTGTGTGTGTGTGTGTGTGTGTGTGTGTGTGTGTGTGTGTGTGTGTGTGTGTGTGTGTGTGTGTGTGTGTGTGTGTGTGTGTGTGTGTGTGTGTGTGTGTGTGTGTGTGTGTGTGTGTGTGTGTGTGTGTGTGTGTGTGTGTGTGTGTGTGTGTGTGTGTGTGTGTGTGTGTGTGTGTGTGTGTGTGTGTGTGTGTGTGTGTGTGTGTGTGTGTGTGTGTGTGTGTGTGTGTGTGTGTGTGTGTGTGTGTGTGTGTGTGTGTGTGTGTGTGTGTGTGTGTGTGTGTGTGTGTGTGTGTGTGTGTGTGTGTGTGTGTGTGTGTGTGTGTGTGTGTGTGTGTGTGTGTGTGTGTGTGTGTGTGTGTGTGTGTGTGTGTGTGTGTGTGTGTGTGTGTGTGTGTGTGTGTGTGTGTGTGTGTGTGTGTGTGTGTGTGTGTGTGTGTGTGTGTGTGTGTGTGTGTGTGTGTGTGTGTGTGTGTGTGTGTGTGTGTGTGTGTGTGTGTGTGTGTGTGTGTGTGTGTGTGTGTGTGTGTGTGTGTGTGTGTGTGTGTGTGTGTGTGTGTGTGTGTGTGTGTGTGTGTGTGTGTGTGTGTGTGTGTGTGTGTGTGTGTGTGTGTGTGTGTGTGTGTGTGTGTGTGTGTGTGTGTGTGTGTGTGTGTGTGTGTGTGTGTGTGTGTGTGTGTGTGTGTGTGTGTGTGTGTGTGTGTGTGTGTGTGTGTGTGTGTGTGTGTGTGTGTGTGTGTGTGTGTGTGTGTGTGTGTGTGTGTGTGTGTGTGTGTGTGTGTGTGTGTGTGTGTGTGTGTGTGTGTGTGTGTGTGTGTGTGTGTGTGTGTGTGTGTGTGTGTGTGTGTGTGTGTGTGTGTGTGTGTGTGTGTGTGTGTGTGTGTGTGTGTGTGTGTGTGTGTGTGTGTGTGTGTGTGTGTGTGTGTGTGTGTGTGTGTGTGTGTGTGTGTGTGTGTGTGTGTGTGTGTGTGTGTGTGTGTGTGTGTGTGTGTGTGTGTGTGTGTGTGTGTGTGTGTGTGTGTGTGTGTGTGTGTGTGTGTGTGTGTGTGTGTGTGTGTGTGTGTGTGTGTGTGTGTGTGTGTGTGTGTGTGTGTGTGTGTGTGTGTGTGTGTGTGTGTGTGTGTGTGTGTGTGTGTGTGTGTGTGTGTGTGTGTGTGTGTGTGTGTGTGTGTGTGTTAAATAAATATACGAAAGAAAATTAAAATTCTGAAATATAAATAGAAAAGAAACAAATAAGAAGGTATGTTTCTGTATAATCAAATACTATTTTGTACCGTTTAAGAGTAGTATTGGGCGGGAGGTTGTGTGCTGGCCACATCAGATTTTTTATTATGGCAAAATTTACGCTTATTCAAATACTTACTGAGATATGACCAAAAAAACCAGATAGTCTTCAAGTAAATTGCTACTTCCGGTTTAAAGATTGTTACCAAAATCTAATCAGATCGTAACCTCAACATTAAAATTTTAACTGTGTTTATACATAAAATTAATAGAAGCGTGTGTTGGCTCTTAACAGTTATGTTTAGATGTATACAGGCTGGTGACTTGGACAACGCAGCATAGGGATTACAATGGTAAATTCTTAGTGTGCACTTATTTGCTCCCCTAATTATTTTAGAGCAATAACTTATTTAGATTTTATCTAGAGAAAAAAATTCTGCTTCTATTGATACCATTGTTCATAAATTTCCATTGTTAGGAAGAGAAAAAATCTAAGAAATTAAAATTAACTTTTTTACTAAAATCGTTGATGCCATGGAACAAATAAAACAATAAATAAAAAACAAGCGGCCTAACATTTGACGTTTAAATTATTAAATATCGTTGTTATAATGTATTCAATACAAGAAAAAGTAGAAATGATTAAATGGTTTTATTCCGGAAGTAGTGAACGCGAAGTAAGTGCCATGTTTGTTGTTAAATATCCGAAACGGCCAATTCGAGCAAGTACTATCCACAGGATAATTTTGAAGTTTGAGAGTACAGGCACTGTAATAAATAGTTACAAGTGTAATAATGACGTTCAGAATTTAATTCAGAACGAGGAAAATGAGAACACCTTTAATGTTTTGATATACATCACTCCCGAGTACAAATACAAATCATATAAGTACCATTTTCACCAAGAGTTCCGAGAACATGATTTGGCGAGAAGAAATACATTTTGCTTCCAAATGATGGAAAAATAAAATAAGGCCACGAGAATTTCAAAATTTAGAAGAATTAAAATATTCTATTCAAGTTGAGTGTGCTAAAATATCACAAAGACAATTAGCAAATGTCAGACGAGAATTTTACGACAGGTTGGGTCATTGTTATAGTAAATGGTGGTTTGTTTGAACATGTGCTATGATTTGTTATAATTTTGTGTTTATGTGTTGTTAAAATAAAATCCTGTTTCCCAATACTCTTTTTATGGTTTTTCAATTAATTTATAATAAGTTTAGGGTCGTTACTTAATATGAACCTAAATTATACTGTTGCCAAATGACATTCTTGTAATCAGTTTTTAGTTCGTTTTAATTTCCGGAATAAATCCATTTAATCATTTCTTTTCGTTGAATTGAGTGGATACATTATAAAAACTGTATTTAATAATAAGTTTAAACGTCAAAAACCAAGGGCAAATGTACACGCGCTTGTTTTTTATTTATTGTTTAAATTGTTCCATGGCATCATTGATTTTAGCAAATAAGTTAATTTTATTTTTTTCAGTTTTGCCTCTTCCGGGCAATGGAAATTTGTAAACAATGGTATCTATAGAACCAGAATTTTTGTCTCTAAATAAAATCTCAATAAAGTTTTGCTCTAAAATAATTAGCAGAGCAAATAATTGCACACTAAGAATTTACCATTGTAATCCCTATGCTGCGTCGTCCAAGTCACCACCCTGTATACCTGCTTGACGCTCTTGTATTGTCATTCAGAAGATGGAGTAGAAATCGAAATGATCATCAATTATTGTTTATAAAAGCTTTAAAACGAGAAGTGTTTTATCTTATTTTTATTTATGTGTTTATAGCTCTATAAGAACACAAACATACAAATTACGTGTAAAGAAAGATTCTGTTTTATGCACAATAATTTATTCATAAAAATAATATTTGCAATTAACGAATTTCTTCAATTAATAAAACAGTATAGAATTCAGAAAGAAGGTTAATCTACATTCCCAGATATTTTGGTTAGATGGGATCGTCTCAAATGCCTGGATATTCTCTTACAACAGAACCAAATTGACGTGAATGCAGTTGATGAAGATGGATGGACCCCACTGCACGACGCAGCCAGGCAAGTTAAAATATTCTGTATTTACAGTCAATTAGAGATCTCAAGACAGTGAATAATAGTTATTTGTGTATGTGTATGACGCTTAACCCTTCCGTGACCAAAAGGCGTATCTTACACATCCCTCAGATCTATTTTTAAAACGAGTTAGCAACGGTCTTTTAACATTTGTATTTGTCCATTTTTCTTAGTGGAGTGTGGTATATAAATATAATAAAATTGTATTTTTCAGAATTTTGGGCTGAAAATGAGTTTTTTCACCAATCATTTTTTTACCGCAATTATGGCTCGAACAGAAAGAGTGACATTTTATTTTTCTTACTGATTTTATTTGTCAATGATACAATTTGCGATTTTTGTAAATATTACTTTAAGAAACGGGGGTATTAAATATATCCCATTTAGGCATAGGCGATTCTAAATCATTTTGGTTACAGAAGGGTTAAGTATCTGTACCTGTATCTCAAATGTATTTGTGTGTGGTTGTTTAATCCTGCTTATAAAATGTGATGTTTCTCACTTGGATACACAACTGGAAACCATTGATTGTGTCCACTCAAATTAGTTCTATTGCAACGGGTTTGTGAAAGTAGGGAGTGAAAATACTTTCGCCCACCCATTGCCATAGCACTCATTTTCCACTGTCGAAAGTAAGAATAAACTATAATAGAATTATATTATATTTATTTATTTATATGAACATTTACTTCCCAATTATTAAAAACTGGAAAGGGCGACTTCCCTATCAATCCAATAAAATTGACTAGCACAACTGTTTCTGCCACAATATGCACATTTTTTGATACCATCCACTAACGAAATTTAAGTACCTTGCTTTAAATTTCTCCAGAAATAGATAAAACGTAGCGACATTAGTTTTATTTGTTTATTTCACTTCATACAGCAAATAAATTTTAATATTAAAAAAATTTTAATAGCACTATTGAACAAAACGCTATACAGCACTAATTCACTCACTTGTGTTTCTTCGCAAACTTGACACGCGCGTGAGCGAAATTCTTAGTTTCTCCATTTATACTGTAGTTTACTATTGTTCTCAACTGTAATCTAGATAATCTAAATCAAACTCTTTATATTTAGTAAACTTTTGTCAAAATTCGAGTTGTTAATTGCGTTTCATCGTAATACTTCACTAGATATTTTCTAAGTCCTAAAACAAAAGTTATTTACGCTATGAATTTTGGCGGTATACGATTAAGATGTTTCCGGAGTCAGGTATTTATATATATATATATATATATATATATATATATATATATATACATATAGTTTCGTTCTTAATAAAAAAAAATTGCTTAGCAACGATACAGTACCGTAAAAAATAAAATCTCAAGTATGAAAGAAAATAAGATACATGTAGGTTAAAAAAAAATATTTTGTCAGGTTGGGTCGTCCACATGTCAATGTCAACATCGTAGATTATCATTCCTTGACGCCGGTCTACATGACGACAAGGTATGTTTATTATTATTTACATATTCGCAACATTTAATTCGCAAATATGATTTTAGGGAAGGCTATGCCGACTGTATGAAATTATTGCTAGAATATTGTCCTGAATCTATACATTCAATTAATTTTGCTGGGAGCAATCTGCTGCATAACATAGTCAGGTAAGTAGGATTATTGTGTTTTATAATATTATAACTAAACAAAATTAAATGTTTCATTAATATTGTTATTACAGATACGGCCGGAGCGATTGTATGGAAATTATTTTTCTTCTCGACGATATAAACGTAAATGTTAAGGACGTTTGGGGAAACACGCCCTCCATTATGCTGCAATGTAAGTTTGTATGGCATTTTAAAATAATTATACAGAAGAAGTATCTAAAAATGTTTCATATATTGAAATTACAAGATCAAGTTACGAGCTGAGTAGATTTTGTAGCAATCCTTCAACCGGAAGTGGTAGTTTACTAAAGGCTTATTAAATTTTGTTGGGTATATCTCAGTAAATAATTGAATTAAAACCGTTTGACACGTTGTATTATCCTGATCGCAATTCTGAACAAATTTGTTGTGACCTATAGTAAAACAACCTTCAGAAAAATGCCCGAAAATATGAAACACGCTCTATTATTAACATAGAATTAAATAGAATAAACCTTTAACAGTAGATAACGTTCATGAACTAAATTAATTTAGTATTTTAATTTTTTTTTTCCTGAATTTAAGCGGATCGACTGCTATGGTCATTACCGCTGTAAAAAATTAATTAAAGCCAACCAAAATTAAATATATAAATAATGGTGGTAAGAAAAACAAAGGAAAGAAATGAACTATAAAATATCATTTATCAGTCCGGTGGAATGAATAAATTTTAAAAGTTTCTCAACACTATCAGTCTCATTGGAGAGAACTGACGGAAGAGTATTTGCAAAGTTGATAAGGTTTCTGACGTTGTGATATTTAGCACAATGTAGAAGAAGATGAAAAACAGAAAGGCGAGTATCACATACATCGCACATAGGTACGGGGTCCCGAACAAGAAGATAAAGATGAGTAGCTTTAATGTGACCTATTCTCAAGCGCGTAATCGTTACTTGCTCTTTCCTCGTAACAGAAATAGGTAGCTTCCACTTTTGAACGCTAGGTTTAATCGATCTAAGTTTGTCGGTGGAGCGATTCCACTCGTCCTGCCAAGAAGTTAAACAAAATGACGATATACGTTGAAGCATATCGTCTGGCCTGAGAGCGTGCGTCCTAACGTAAACAAGTAGAGCAGCTTCACGTGCAGCATAATCAGCTCTGTGATTACCAGCGATACCGATATGTCCAGGAATCCACAGAAAAGTAACACGGATTTGCCTAGATGAAAGTCGGCAAAGACTATAAAAAAGCATCTGAATAAGAGGATCAGTTGAAAACCGGTTACATAGACTCGTTATAGCGCTGAGTGAATCCGTACATAAAACGATATGTTGTTCACGTTCGATGACGTGTAAGCAACGTTGCAAAGCAGAATAAATGGCATACAACTCAGCACCATAAACAGAGGAAGAAGGCGATAAAGTGATAATATGTTCTTCATCTCGAAAAATGAAAGAACATCCGGTTCCGGTTCTGTTTTTAGACCCGTCTGTATAGATAAAAATGGAGTCTGTGTACCTTTCTTTAAGGAGACAGAATTCCTGGACATAAAGGGAAGGCGGAGTAATATCCTTCTTATACTTAGTAACTCAGTACTTATTTGAGGAAGACACCATGGTGGTGTATCCGAAATAAGCTGAGGTAAAAAACATGAAATGCCAAGGTTTGGACATAATTCGAGCAGTATATCTCATGTATTGTCGTGTTCTACGGATAGATAATGGAGGCAACCCTGACTCACAGTATAAACTGTGAACTGGAGAAGTACGAAAGGCAAACGGATACCCGTACCTGAGTACGATTGCTCCAAAATCAAGTTTTGACGTTACAAGTGAATTGTAAAGTCGTAGCAAACAGTTTCTATCAGCACCCCACTTAGTGCTTCCGAGGCATTTTAATGCATTCAAAACACGACGGCAGTCTGCAGCAAGTTCTAGAATATGCGGCTTCCAGGTCAGATACGGATCAAGAGTTAAACCCAAAAATTTAACCCTATCGACGCACTGAATTGGAGAACCATACAAATGAAGAGAAGGATTGTTGTGAGGAGTACGTAAGCGACAGAAATCTATACACTTCGTTTTCTCGACAGAAAAACGAAAACCCCTAGCGGTAGCAGCATTGGTTATGGTGTTAATTGCATCCTGAAGTCGAGATTCGCACTCAGGAATGCTAAATGCTGAAGTGTAAATGACCAAGTCATCGACATAGAGACAATGGCGGATGGTCGGCGGAAGATTTAGTGCAATGCTATTGATAGCAATTAGAAAAAGGATTACACTAATGGTAGAACCTTGCGGAATACCATTTTCTAGGGGGTGAGAAGATGAATAGATATCACCTATACGTTTAAGCTTTAAATTAAAATGGAATACGCTATTTTAGAGTACAAAACTACTCATAAATGTAGCTTTCCGGAAGCAAGGCAGCATGTACAACGTAATACGACTTTCACCACTTCTTATGCTAAGGTTGCACCAAAACCTGCTTCTCCTCCACCGTTAATCGTTGCCCACATCGCGTCTCTGATGCCAGAGATCGCAAAAATCGTAAAAAATGTATTTTCTGAATTTGTTCAATTATTTGCTTCTCAAAGTCAATTCAAAACTCCAACCGCTTCGTCTCTTGCCTCTACACCCAGTTCATCTGGTGTTAAATTTGTAATTTGCCAAGTGTACCAACAAGTAACACTCCCCAAGTCAGCCTGCTGCTATTAGCTGATCGGAGCCCCAGCTGTGTTTGCATTCAAGAAACTCATCTCAAACCTCAAGATTCATTTTCTCTAAGCGGCTTTAACATTATTCGTCATGACGTTAATCCTGACGGACGAGCACATGGCGGTGTAGCAATTCTTTTAACTTCTCCTACACCATATACAGTATGTAACCTTCAAACGCAACTTCAAGCAGTTGCAGTTCAATTATATTCGCCTAGAAAGTTTACAGTCTGTAATATTTACTTGCCAAATTTTAATTGGAATATGAATGATCTTGAGAATATTATAAATCAGCTAGAGCCACCGTTCCTTCTTGTTGGTGACTTTAATGCACACAGTTTTTTTATGGGGATCCAATCAGTCTGACGGTAGAGGACGTATTATTGAGAACCTTCTTGATAACATTGATGCAGTGCTCCTGAATACAGGGGACGCCACCTATTTGAATTTACGTTCAAATTCCTTTTCAGCCATTGATTTATCAATTTGTTCTCCTTCTTTAGCTCCGCACTTCTCCTGGAAAGTGCTTGATGATGCACATTTCAGTGATCATTTACCCATTTTGATCTCTTGTTCTCTTCCTTCTTCAGAGCCTTCTTTTCTCCAAAGATGGCGATTTGAGTCTGCTGATTGGGACAGTTTTTCCGCGGAAATAATCGTCCCAGTTATGTCAGAAAATATTCATGTTTCTCTTGGCGATATTAATTGCAGTATCTTACGATCTTCAAACAATAATATCCCGTTAACATCTTCTCGTTTCATTAGAAGAAAGGTCCCGTGGTGGAACACGAATGTAGCTAGTGCTATTCGTGAAAAGAAACGTGCATTAAAATGTTATCGACGTTCACCAACTCTTGATAACCAAATCATTTTTAAGAAGGCCCGAGCTCATGCTCGACGTGTTATTCTACAAGCAAAGTCTGCCTCCTGGCGGAATTATGTCTCTTCTGTCACACCTGACCGTTCGTCGAATGAGCTGTGGAATAAAATTAAATACATGCACGGTTATCAAAAGTCTCACACTGTCAATCTTCTTCATATCAATAACATTTTAAGCACTAATCTTAATGACATCTCCGAATGTTTAGCTACACATTTCGAGTCTGTCAGTAGTACAGAAAACTACTCTTTAAGATTTCTTAATATTAAAGAAACGAGTGAAGCCCCTCTTGATTTCTCTTCTGATGGCGATGAAGAGTATAACCTTCCTTTTTCAATTTTTGAATTTGATTTTGCACTTAGCAAAACAAAAAATACATCTGTCGGTCCTGACAACATTTCATATTGCATGTTAAAGCATCTACCTTCTGAGATGAAAACTCATATTTTAAATTTTTTCAACCTTCTCTTGCGTAGCGGTACGTACCCGGATGCCTGGCGAGAAGCCACCATCGTTCCTATTTTGAAACCGGGCAAGGATGCCACACATTCTACTAGTTACAGGCCCATATCACTAACGTGTCAGCTGGGTAAAATTTACGAACGTATGGTAAACTACAGGCTTTGCTGGTACTTAGAGCATAATCGCCTTTTAGATCCTTTTCAGTGTGGCTCTAGAAAATGTCATTCTGTCACTGATCTCCATGTTCAGTTAACGAATGACATTCATTGTAATTTCCTCGAACGAAAACATTTGGTTGCTGTTTTCTTCGACCTGGAGAAGGCATTTGATATGACATGGCGTTACGGCATTCTCAAGCAGCTACATGAGTGGGGACTTCGTGGTAATCTACCACTTTTTATATCTTCTTTTTTTGAAAAACGCACTTTCAAAGTACGTATAGGTGATATCTATTCATCTTCTCACTCCCTAGAAAACGGTATTCCGCAAGGTTCTACCATTAGTGTAATCCTTTTTCTAATTGCTATCAATAGCATTGCACTAAATCTTCCGCCGACCATCCGCCATTGTCTATGTCGATGACTTGGTCATTTACACTTCAGCATCTAGCATTCCTGAGTGCGAATCTCGACTTCAGGATGCAATTAACACCATAACCAATGCTGCTACCGCTAGGGGTTTTCGTTTTTCTGTCGAGAAAACGAAGTGTATAGATTTCTGTCGCTTACGTACTCCTCACAACAATCCTTCTCTTCATTTGTATGGTTCTCCAATTCAGTGCGTCGATAGGGTTAAATTTTTGGGTTTAACTCTTGATCCGTATCTGACCTGGAAGCCGCATATTCTAAAACTTGCTGCAGAGTGCCGTCGTGTTTTGAATGCATTAAAATGCCTCGGAAGCACTAAGTGGGGTGCTGATAGAGACTGTTTGCTACGACTTTACAATTCACTTGTAACGTCAAAACTTGATTTTGGAGCAATCGTACTCAGGTACGGGTATCCGTTTGCCTTTCGTACTTCTCCAGTTCACAGTTTATACTGTGAGTCAGGGTTGCCTCCATTATCTATCCGTAGAACACGACAATGCATGAGATATACTGCTCGAATTATGTCCAAACCTTGGCATTTCAGCACCCTGATGAAGACTGATTAGCAGTCGAAACGTTGGTGTATTTATTGGATTTTATTAAATTGACTGCTTCTCCAACATCTCGTTTTTATTCATTCAACATCCACTCGAGAAACAACCCATCTATTTAAATCTACGGAGACTATTTTACAGAATGATGGATACAATTTTACAAACATATGACCCACATGTTGCTACGACCATAAAGCACTTGATGAAAGCCAACAGACAACTGGCCGCAGCCATCAATCAACGTACTTTCCTACTCAGGTGCAGAGTAGATAAGGTGATACCAACACACATCCAAAATAATTTCAAATGCCTACAACAGTCACTGACTTCAGACCATCCATTCAAATCTAAAATAACAAAATTGATTAATAATTTTAAAACACAAGTATTAAACACTGAAATAAAAATAGCTTGTTTCCGGTTAAAAAAAAAAAAACTAGAACAACAATACAAAGATCTATTAAATCAATTATTGAACAAAGTCATGCCGAATTCATGCAGCCATTTTCATTTTCATTTAATTTAAATTTATTTTAATTTAAAAAATAAATACGTATTATCAAATGTAAGCATTCATGCAATCATTTAATTTATGTTCTCATTTTCATTTAATTTAATTTATAAGATAACCAACTTTTATCTTTTAAATGAAAATGAAAAAAATTTGACGTTTGTGATTGAAAAGGTTATGTTTTAAGTCATTGAGAATTTAAATTCCTTGCTTAAATATGAATAATTTTGATGATTCGACTAAGTAGAACTGAACAAAAATAAGAAAATATAATTTTCTGTCCGATAAATAGAAATTTTATTCAAAAATAAAGAAGCTCTTATAATTATTATGTAGTAACATAGATTTCAAAAGATTATTGAAGAAATCTTTTTCCCTGCGGAATCTGTTTGTTGAACAAACGACTTAAGTGGGTCTCCGTTTCTTCATTTTTAAATAACAATATGATATGACAGAACACATAATCACTTGTATATGATTATAATCACTATTTAAAAAAATTCATGCTTGTAAAATATGAATCGCGTAACTATTTATGTATTTGTTAGTCCAATATTACCAGACTTAAATGTGACACATGACGTGCATTCATTTTCATTTAATTTAATATTGTAGTGTTCCATGAATGATACATTTAAAAAAGATAAATTAAAATTAAATTAAAATTTAAAATTAAATTAAATGAAAATGGCTGCATGAATTCGGCATCAGCGATGTACATCTACAATTTATAAACAGCACACTAACTAGACAATTCAACTATCATAACAACACTATTAAAAACAAACATATTAAAAAACTAAGTAATCTAAAAAATAAAACACGTACGAACAACAATCTATTTCCAGAAGATGAATGGTTCTTAAATCTAACAAAAGTAGAGTTTCCAAATGAATGCAAAAATTTATTAGCGTTAGGCCCAAAATTTGCTGTTCCCTACCAACCACAGGAAATTCCTGTTGACAGACTTATTACTGACGTTGAATACATACTAAGTTCAACAACAGACAATGAATTAAAAAATAATTTAAGGGCTAACGTTGCAAATAACATCACTAATCATCTACACAGAACACATGACAAGAACAACATGTCACATTTAACACTAGATTACAATAAAACGAAGAAATTTCTGAAAAATAATCACACAGAAGTTCTTATAGTTAGAGTAGATAAAGGCAACAAAACGGTAGCCATTAGCACCGAAGACTACAACAACAAAATGAATTACCTTTTATCCGACTCCACAACATATAAAGTAGTTAACAAAGACCTAACCACTAAAATACAAAATAAAAACAATTCACTTATTAAAAAACTACATGACAATAACTACATAGATAAGACTAGGTTAACACAAGACACTGCTGTTGCACCACGCATTTACGGAAACATCAAGGTTCATAAAACTGATCTACCACTACGTCCGATCGTTTCCGGAATCAATGGCCCTACATCCAACATCTCCAAGTATCTAGCTGGTTTACTTAGCGGACTAGAAAATGATGACTTCCATGTGAAGAGTTCCTTTGAGTTCGCTACCTTCAAATCGACTGTTAAACTAGATCCTGGATACATACTAATTTCACTAGATGTAGTCTCGTTGTTCACTAATGTGCCCCTCAACCTCATTCTACAAGTGATAGAAGAGAAATGGGATATAATTAGTAAGAAAACAGGCATACCACTAAGTGAATTCTTACAACTAATAGAGTTCTGGTACAACAACAGCTTCTTCTGCTTCAATGGCATTTTCTACCTGCAACAATTTGGTACTGCAATGGGTTCCAGCCTAAGTCCTGTGATCGCCAATCTTGTCATGGATCGATTAGTTCAGCATTGTGTCTCCAACCTTCCTTTTCCCATTCCATTTATCAAGAAGTACGTTGACGACATCATCACAGCTATACCGTCTGACCAAAAAGAAACCATTCTACAAGTATTCTACAGCTACGACAACCACCTACAGTTCACGATGGAAGTTGAGAGTGAAGGAAAAATACCATTTCTTGACATGCTTCTAATTAGACAAGAAGAAGGTGACATTTTGTCAAAATGGTATCAAAAGCCGACATCTACAACAAGATATCTTAACTACCATTCACACCATCCGCGACACCAACTGATTAACTTGGCGGTAAATTTAAAAAATCGGGCGCTGAAACTTACGTCAGAATGCTTCTACACCGAGGTCGAGATGAAGATCAAGCAACTACTTCTTATAAATAATTACCCCAAAACCCTTGTAAACCGCATCCTCAACACAAACAACCCCAAACCTCCACGCTCCCCACCTACTGACACAATTATTACTGCACCATTCCGTTCATTTCTGACTTATCTCATAAAGTCAGAAATACTTTGTCACGTCATCTCAACATCAACATCACTTTTAAACAGTACAAAACAGTAAATAATTTGTTCAGTAATACCAAAACCCCTATAGACACGATGCAAAGATCCAACATCATTTACAAGATTCCATGTAAAGATTGCGACAAAGTCTATCTAGGACAAACTAAAAGATATTTGAGTACCAGATTAACAGAACATAAAAGGAACTGTGAAAAACCGAATTTGAGCGCTAAGTGTGCCTTAGTGGAACACAGTCAGGTAGAGAAGCACGCTTTTGACTTTGAGAACACCACAATACTTGCCACTGAAAAGAATTTAAATAAACGGTTAACCATGGAAATGCTACACATCCAAAGAAACAAAAAAGCAGTGAACGCACAAACAGATATCCAAAATCTCAGCTCCATGTATTCTGGGATTATAACAAAACACTACGGACAGTTATTGTTACAATAATTAGTTTATTTCATTTGTGTACATTTCAACATTCTGGTGATATTTCAACTGTGATATTATTTTAGTTATTAATGTATTGTCTAATCCTGTATTTTGTCCTGCAAGCCCTTGATTGGCTGAAGGGTGGTTCCTTGCATCTCTGTACGATTACTTCACTAGAAACTTCTTGCATAAGTCAGTTAGTTGATGACTGTTAAGTAACATGTTCGTGTGTGTATTTTATCCTTTTTTGACGACAGATTTCTGTAAAATAATTTTTTACATGATATTCTTTATTTTTTAAAAAACCAATTATGTAAGTCTGCTTACCTTGATATATGTATGTTTATTTATTGTTTGTTTGTTTGTATCAGCACCCTGATGAAGACTGATTAGCAGTCGAAACGTTGGTGTATTTATTGGATTTTATTAACTTGACTGCTTCTCCAACATCTCGTTTTTATTCACTTTACATTAAATTCGTAAATTAATTTACGAAAAATACCACTTTTTCACAATAATAACTGCGGACGGCTCGCTGACAGGTGTTACCGCTGACAGGTACGTACGCTAACTGATTGGGGAGATTATTTTAACAGATAGTGATAACATTTAGTGGGTTATATAAACTATGGGGAATAACATATTTTAATATTTTTACTAGCGCCCGACTTACAGCCAAACAAATTTAGTAGAGTTCTACAAAACGCAATATCTGGTTATTATTGTTATTCAGGAGCTGTTTGGAGGTATTCTTTTGACGGATAGTGATGAAAGTTCGTGGATTTGTTATTTAAACTATGGGGGAAATATGCTTTACACCACATTTGAATATGTCTACTAAAACGCGACTTACAGGCCACTAAATTTAGTGGAGTTCATACTCAGCAGCTGCCGAGTAAGTTTTCTTTTGACTCAGATAGAAATTTAGTTATTGTTTTAGGATCAAAGAAAGATGCGCCAGTGATTGCACATCTCCAAGCCTTACAAGTAAGTTCACAGCATTCCTAGACTTATTTAGGGAGAAATACATTAAATAAAAGTTGCAGAGTATTTAATTCTCTACTATGTTTGTCCAAAACATTTTTATGTAAGCCGTCAAACTCCAGAGATATTCTAGAAAAAGTAGATAAGCAATTTTATTCCACAATGTCCATAGATTCTAATCGGAAGTCATTTATTTACATTTTTTTCTGTGTTTCACGTTTCGTGTGCAGCGCGCAAGGTCCAGAGGCTCTGTCAGCATCTGCTCAGACCTGGGGGTCATCTGCTGCTCTTCGCGGGTCCAGCAACTTCACTCCTGGACGAAGAAAATTTCTTCTTGTATCATTAAATAAATGTATTTGTATAAAGTAATAATAAATAAATTTGAATGTAATGTAATAAATTATAAAATAAATATTTATTATTAAAATAACATGACTTTCATTTAATACACCCCATGATCTAAAAAATTTAAATGTAATTCCGGTTTGTATTAAGAATATACTAGATGGCAGAACTATCAGATATGAATGCTCCACACTTTTTCGATTTGTTCACTAGCTAAAAAAGAAATATTTAATTGATATGGGTAAGCTCTTTGTCCTTCTAGTAAAGGCAATTATTTCAGACTACAGTTTGTAAAAATGGGTAGAGTTTCGTTATTTTTGCGGTATCTCTTACCGTTCTAATTAATCCAGGTCACTTTTTATAAAAACCAGTATCTTGAATTAGTTTTAATTACCAAATCGAAAAATTGTATGTGAGGAGTTACCGCATCCAGTACTACTGCCACCTCTTACAATATTTGTGAACTATTGTTGTGATTACAGGCCAACATTTTCAAACTGCAAGTTTTTCTTTAAATTTAGTACATTGATATTGCTGGCAGCGGTCGTCGGTGCAGAGCGTTCTGGTAAAGTTGTCCACGATGATGCATGGTGCGACGAGACTGGTTATATCGTCAGCTCCACGATGATGATGCAGCCGTAGAAGATGATTCCGGGTCCATGGAGGTCCTATACAAACATACAAATCATATATTAATATAATTGTATTACTGAAATATAAATTTACTTACGATTTCGTTGCAAATAATTTACTTCAAAGTTGATATCGGCTCCGAAGACACTGTTGAAGGTGATAAAGGTTCCGGCAGCATTGTCCACATGTCGTTTTGAACATAAAAACTATATATAAGATTAAAGAATAACTGGGAACCTGGAAAAATCATACATGTTACAGTTAGGAAATATTTGTTGAACATATTAGTGCACTACCCCAGCAGAGTTGGATACCTTTGACCTGCTTCACATAATGTGAAACTAGGCGCGGATGAAAGCCCAGATGGTCGGAGTGAGATGATCAAAGCTCCGGTGATGTTGTTTACGAGTTTACATAAAAATAATGTATAAGATAAAAGAATAATTCGGGTCTATTACGATATCACCTTGAACACAGCTGCCAGTTAGTGAGCACAGTTTGTTTATCAAGACAAATAGAAGGTAAAAAAATTTGATGTGGTCAGCACATAACCTCAAACAACTCTTAAACGGTACAAAATAGTATTTGATGATACAGAAACATACCTTCATATTTGTTTATTTTCTATTTATAATTGAGAAATTTAATTTTCTTTCGTATATTTATTTAATTTTTTTGACATATTTCACTAAAAAAACACCTTCACAATCACAATAACATATGTCACATTTCGTAAAAAATTGAAAATTTGTAATTGTTTCCACGAAGTACATGGAATGCAAGATTTATGAAATTTAATTTCCTTATATTTTATTTCACCAAAACTAATGAAATTAATAAAATTAGGGCAATTAAAACAGATGTAAAATTAAATATTCTACAATTTTCAAATTAACATAAATAGTTGAAAAATTTAATTTAACCGTGTTTTTTCACGGAAAACTGTTAAGGGCTTTTAGTAAAGTGCTACTTCAGGTTGACCAATTTTATCCAAAGTCTAATCAACATTAAAATATAAGAAGCATAAATACATAAAATTGTACTTTTTGGTATTATAGTATTTGAGTTATGCGAGACGAAAAAATCGGCACACACAAAATCGTATCGTAAGGCCCTAAAACGTGCTTATTCATTGAAAATTCACAACCCAACTTTTTGACCAAAAACAATACCTTCCTTATCTAGAGGTAGGTGGCAGGTGAAAATGAAAACAAACAATGAACTATGGACTGAATTGCTAAGGAAAAAAATCTGATGTGGCCAGCACATAACCTCCCGCTCAATACAACTCTTAAGCGGTACAAAATTGTATTTGATGATAGAGAAACATACCTACTTATTTGTTTATTTTCTATTTATATTTGAGAAATTTAATTTACTTTCGAATATTTATTTAAAATTTTGACATATATTTCACTAAGAAAATAGCTTCTCAATCACAATGACATGTCACATTTCGTAAAAATTGAATTTTTTAAAATGTTTCCATGGTGTACATGGAATGCAAGATTTATAAAAATTTATAAAATTTTAATGCCTTTATATTTAGTTATCTCCAAAACCAATGAAAATTAATCAAATTAGTGTAATCAAAACAGATGTAAAATTAAATATTCTACAACTTTCAAAATAACATAAATTGTTGAAAAATAAAATTTAACCGTGTTTTTTCACGGAAAACTATTAAGGGCTTCTAGTGAACTACTACTTCCGGTTGACCAACTTTATCCAAAATCTAATCAGCTCTTCATATAAATGTAAGAAGCAAAAATACACAAATTTGTATTTTTCGTATTATAGTATTTGACCGAAATTCTGTTTTTCGGTTCATCTATCTCTCTTACACTTGCGTAATTGTGCGAGAAAAAATTTTAACAACAATTGCAAATAAAAACTTCATCGTATAATCCACGCTTAACGCTTGTCTGATACATAAGAAAACACCGCCATAAGTTCCCTTAAACATTTATTATTATTATATTAAAAATTACAAATAAATATGATACTTACTAATATAAAACAGGTATTGTTTAATGAATATTTTGTATCCCTTTATTAAAATATGTTATTACTTTTTTTGTATTGAAAACCTATGTTTGGATAAATGATATTATTGTTTTTATAAGTATCTCTAATTTATTCCGACTAACTTAACATTCAAAACCTCTAATACCTGCATGAATTATCATATGTATTTTTAAATTGGATTTTTGTGTAAACTTTTTATTACAAGCTGAACATTCAATCTCTAATCCCTGCATGTACTTTCATATGTGTGTTTAAAGCACCTTTTTGCGTGAACTTCTTCTTACAAATTGTACATTGAAAATCTTTAATACCTGCATGTATTTTCATATGTTTGCTTAAATTACCTTTCAGTGTGAACTTCTTCTTACAAATTAAACATTGAAAATCTTTAATACCTGCATGTATTTTTATATGTCTGCTTAAATCACATTTTTGTGTGAACTTCTTCTTACAAATTGTACATTGAAAATCTTTAATACCTGCATGTATTTTTATATGTCTGCTTAAATCACCTTTTTCTGTGAACTTCTTCTTACAAATTGTACATTGAAAATCTTTATACCTGTATGTTTTTTCATATGTTTGCTTAAATTTCCTTTCAGTGTGAACTTCTTCTTACAAATTAAACATTGAAAATCTTTAATACCTGCATGTATTTTCATATGTACTTTTAAATTGTGTTTATATCTGAACTTCTTATTACAAATTAGACATTCATAGTCTCTAATAATTTTTTTTATTATTAATACATTTGGTTAAATTAGTTTTTTGAACGTAAATTTTATTACAAGTTGAAAATTTTTTTTTGCTACCACTATGAATTCTTTCCATGTGCGTTGTTAATTTATGAAGAGACACAAAATAGTTATTACATATTAGACATTTAAACTCTTTTCTAGCTGTTTGATTGTATTTTAACAAATCAGGTGAATCTAATAAACTATTACTACAAGTTGCATTTCCATTGTCTGCGTTCGTATTAGGATTAACTTCATCCCTATGCAGCTGGTTATCATTTTCATTGCAACTTGAAACTCCATCTTGTACATTATCAGATTCCGAATCGTACATCAGAACTTCTAGATAAAGCTCGCGGTCCACTCTGTCTTCAGTTGCAGCAAATTCTTCTTTGACATGTAAAACACTTGTCTGGTCTTCATATTCCACCAACGAATGCAATGAATCTTCGGTTTCTTTAATATTCTATTCCTTATCCAAGTCCTGCTCTCGATTTATCAAGAATTCTAGATTAGAGATCTTTATTTGTAAATCCGCGTATTTCTGACCACCTGTGTCACTGTTTTCTTGTAATAACTTTGTGTACTGAATTATATGACTAAAATTTTTCAAACACATTTTCTTGAACTTGTAGAATGAATGGACTGATGTGCGGCAAGTCCTACAAATGTATTGAGGGATTTCCGAGCCCAAATCCGTCTGAAATAGAGACACATTGAATATTACTTAATACTGCAAAGCTGAGCAATCACCACTCTTATCATTTCATATTTATGATACGATTTTTACAAAAGTAAAATTTACATAATTATTAATTAACATACATGATAACATTAAAATATTGTCTGTAGAAGAACTGATCAACACTTAAAAAATAAAATCAACCAACAAGGAATGAACGAACGAATTGTGTGTCGCAGCCCATCAATCGTATTATAGCACCCTGGTGAGAATGTTACTACAGATGAAATGTCAGTGCCTTAGTAGAAAATGAAAAAAATTATTAAGAAATATGATTGTTCTCGGCGTACTGTACTTATTCATGTACAGCCTGTATTCTGTACAACAAACATATCCCGTTTTCTTTTTAATGCGGCCCTAAATAGTTGGCGCCCCCACCTGCTAGAAATCGCAAATAAATTGCACTAAAATTTCGTGCTAATTACGTAGGAAGTTTATAAATTTCGTGCTATAAAGGAAACCAATGAAAATGAACGTCGAAACTAATTTCGTTAATTTTTCTATTAATTATAAAAATATTTTATTAGTGTTTTATATCGTTGTAAAGCAAAAAAAAATCTCTATTCAAAAATGTCATGGCTTACTATGATCTCTATATGAAAAATAAAAGATGATACCAGTAACTCGTAAATGTTTAGATTTAAAATTTTTTTGAGTATTTCTGCAAATTCACCATTAAAAAGTGTCATAAGAAAGTACAAACCAAATCTCGTATTATGTTATACAACGAAGTTTTCAGCAAAAAAAAAAACCGCAAAATTTACATTTTAGCCTATATCTAGTGACCTATGCATTCAATTGGAAAAACAAATACATGTTCAGACTACCCTACTAACCAGGGGGCTGACAGTAGTATAGGATTTCTTGTGATAGAAGTTTTTGATTACTTCGGGTGCTCTAAACATAGATGGAAATGCTGTAGCGTTTGGTTAATAACTACAACTAGTAGGCGGCCGCACAAACAGTTGATTTGAAATTTGAAACTGACGTTTGAAACATTGAAACCAAGGAGCAAAGGAGATTTCGCTTACATAGGCGAATATGGTGCATGCATGTGGTGACACCTACCGGATCGGGCAGAGACTACTATTACTTATATTTGGGATCTAGATATCGCGAGTTTTTTAATTGTATCTTGTTTTTGTGTGGTTTTTGTCTGCTGTCAAATATGTGAGAAGAACAACAATAAAATTGTTTATTGTTAAATATAAATTGATAATTTCAACTGATATTTAATTATTTGGATTTTTTTAAATAGAGGTAAGTACGTTTAGCAATAACTGCAATTATTAATGTAATATTTAATAGTTACAATATACATGGAAATAGTTTTCTTCACATGGCGACTCCGAGGCATTAAAATTCAAATACGGAGCATTCTTATGGATGTGTGTAAATATATATTTATTTATTTATTAACTTTTTTTAGATGTCCGATTAGCATTCATATTGCTTGAGGTAACAAGGAGAAACTATTGTGCGGTTTTTCAAACCAACTAAGCAACTGATACAGTTCATTGTTTAGTTAAAGTTAGTAAATACTCCATCTCTCTTCGAAGTGCCCGTTCAAAAATTGTACGCATCGTACTGTTTTGGATTCTCTATAACGATTTGCGATTGAATGCAAGCAAAAGTTATTGAAGAGCAAGTTTTAAAAATAAATTGTAGGTAATTTAGTATGAGTATTATTTTGTTCTATTTAATTTAATGAAAATATATTTTTGACAGCCGTTCTCTCCTTATGCTGCAAGTTTCGAAGCTCCTGGACATAATGAAATTTTGAAGATGCGTGAACAGTTATTACTTTAGAAGAAGGCTGGCAGTGGTCTACATGTTCACCTGCATTAACGAAAGCACAAGCAATACTTATGTTAGAACATATTAATTGTAATCCTCAAGTTCACCTGCGTTACGAACAAGACAGTATTTATGTTAGATCTCCAGGTTCAATTGCATTTTAGAAAATTCATGAATAAATTCACAAATAATTTGTTTTTAATTAAACTAGGTCAGTAAAATGATAACGTAAATGACAACTAAATGGCCTAATTTGATTAAAAAGAATTATTGATAATTAAATATAATTTTTCTCCAACCTAAAAATATTTGCAAATATGAAGATCAAAACAGATTTATGTTGTTTGACAGGTTGTTAATTGTGATGTACTTCTAAATTAAACTAATTTATTTAATTTGTAAAATTGTAACAAACTTCTTTCAAAATAATTATAAGAATATTTGTAAATATGAACACCAAAATTATTTATTTTGTTTATAAAGTTGTGACCAAAGCTTCTTCAAAGTCTGAATATTTGCAAATATGAATGTCGAGACTGAATTATTTTGTACAAAAATTGTTACGGAATTGTTTTTAATAATATTTGTACTTATATTTGTATAATATATTTGTCATTACACGTAACATTTGTTTTCATTTTAAATATAACTAAAATTTAAAAAATATTTGGAATCTAGTAGTAGTATGAAATGACTACTAGCGCGTACATAGCGGATCGGGCAGAGACTAAAAGTCATGGACCAAAAGATTAACATTGAGTGCGTTCTCCAGTACTCCATGATTGAAACCGTTACCGTTACTTTGTGTTTTATGCAGAGACAAATATCTAAAGTTTTGTGTTTAAATAGTGAAGTGATTCAATTTACTTGAAAGGTAAGCATTTTTAATTTATTACTTAATTTTAGTTCTTTTTGAGAAGATTGAGTTTTTAAAAATTGAATTTACAACGGACCTTAAGTCTTTATTGTACTTGTACAATGGTTGAACGACAAAAGATGCTTTACATTATGTTACAGCAGTATATATAAGTATTTCTTATCTAAGTATCTTATTTCTACTAAGTAGGCAGGTTGCTCTCTGTAACTCCTCCGGCACAAGATGAGAACTATGGGGTTTTGGCCACAGAGTTCGGTTGAAATTGGATATTGGTTGATGCGGCTGATGCGCTTGCCTTGGTTTGTCTCTGATGTGGACTCTTGGTTGACTTTCTTCGCTTAACATGATAACATACAATGCATATAATACATAAAATTATAAAGCAATACAAAATAATGGTGAAGACACCAATTTTATCATAATATACAGAGGTGTTATTTATTTCATTTAAATTTTCTTTTTGTTTATTTATCAATGAAATAATATGTTTAGTATCATCTAAATTTATAGAGTCTATTTTAAATGTTTTAAAGTTTAAAATATTTTTATCACTGAAGTCTTCTGGAAGGGGTAAACTGGGTAAAATTATGTTATTGAATTTTGATTTAAATGTTTGATATGTTTTAAGCACAGTATTTTTCACTTTCACTTCACACTCGATGTTGAGTTCGATTAAATAGCTACCATTTAAAGGGATGTTGTCGGTGTTTCTTCCACATTTCTGGGTGGCGATGATGTTGTTTGGAGCGATGACGATCCACTGGTTTCCTTCTATTTTCTGAATTTTGGTCTCTGGGATGTTGGTGACTACTTGTTCACAATTTGTAGAATTTACTTCATATTTTAGTAACTGTATTTCACAAGGAGGATTAACAGTTATTCTTGATGTATGTACTTCATGACAGAGGAACTCTTCAGGGGTGATTTCTTGGCATTTGGCATCGAAAAATGCGTAAGTTTGCTCATTGGTAACAAGGAATTTAGATTGAGGTATGATTGTTTTAAATGTATTTTTATATGGGGTTGGTAAAGGATATAAATGATAATAAGTATAACTTTCAGTTTCAACTATAGGAATTTGAATTAAAAATGTAATTTGATTATTTTTACTAAAACTTTTAATTTCTATAATTTTTTCAAATAATAACAAATTTTCTAAAGAAGGTACAAATGGGAATTTATTTTTATTTAATATATTACTTATGTTAACAACTTCTGATAATAAATCTTTAGGTTCAATTATAGAATTATGAAAAGTATTAAGTTTTGAAAAAGTTATTGCCACTTCTATTTTCTCTAATAAATCATAAATGATTTGCATGCTTGTAATATATTGAGTAAGGACTGTTTGAACCAATAAACAGTTTGCTGATTCAACTTGTTTAGCATAAGTAATATTTATATATTTTTCTAATTCATCAATCTTTAAGCTTAGGGATTGTTGATTATTAAAAAGTATTTTTAAATTTTCATCAAATTTATTAATTGAAGTTTCCAAAATTGTAATTTGTTCATTAATTATTGTTTTAAATTTATTTTGATTTGTTGAGAGTTTTGATATCGCTTTGTCATATCTTTCAGCGTCATTTTGATCGAGATTGCCAGTTATAGATTTAATTACGGAGCCAAGACCATCGATTAAGCCTCTTTTATTTCTATTAGTTAACAGCGGGTTTAGTTGATGTATTTGAAGTGAAACTTTATCTTCTAAAATTTTTGTAAGTTGATAATTTTCTTTATTATGTGTAGAATTGTGAATTTCATGTTTAATTTTGGAGAATGAATTTCGTAATGCATTGTATTCATTTATAATATCTGAGATGTCATATATTTGAACGAAAGTCCAGTAGTCTATTTTAATTTGTGCATGTCCAAGTTTCAATGGTAAGAGTCCAGGGTTTGTGTTCAGGTTGTGATATTTTGGAATTTCTAGGGTTGCGGCAGCAACGATGAGGATGAGGGATCTGAAACAGGTGGTTGTCTCAGTTCTTTTATGTGTATAATTTCGGATTTTTTCTTTTTCTTTTCATTTGAAATTTCAACTCTATTTTTATCTAAAAGTTTAGTAATTTTATATGGTCCTAAGAATTTCAATGATTTTTTACTTCTATTAAGTGGGTTTTGTTTATAAACTGTTTGACCTACTTTGAAGTGATAATTAGTATCTCCGTGCGTATTATGTTTCGCGATAATTTTTTCTTTCTTACTATGTAAGTTGTCAGAGACTTTTTGATATACATATTTTAATTTTTCCTTATGATTTTCAATGTAATCATTATAAAATAAATTTGGAAGAAATATTTCATTAGGGTTTCTAGAATGGGTGTGTCCGAATGCTAGCTCAAATGGAGTATAATTTGTAGCACTGTGTATTGAATTATTGTAACCAATTATTGCGTAATTCATTTGATCGCTTTGATCATCGGGGTACATTTCTTGAAGTATTCTTAAATGCTCAATAATCGTAGAGTGAAATCTCTCTACAATAGAGTTTGACTCATGGTGTAAAGGGGTAGTAAAATGAACGTTAATTTTATGCAGTTTTAAAAGTTCTTTAATTAAAATATTATTGAATTCTTTACCGTTATCCAAAACTAAATTTTCTGGTATGCCAAATGATGCAAAATATTTTACTAAGGCGTTACTAGTATTAATTGCTGTTTTACCTTCAATATGAATTGCCTGTGCGAATTTAGTAAAAGCATCCACGAGAGTTAAATAATTTTTATTATCAAAGATAAAAATATCTACGTGTACTATCTGAAATGGACGTGTAGCTGTTTCAGTAAACATTAGCGGAACATACGGTTTTTTCCTTGCGTATTTCGCTCTTTGACAAACTTCACATGCGTTTATAAAATTTGTGATTGTAAATTTCATGTGCTTCCAATAATAATTACGTTTTAAATATTCTAAAGTTTCATTAATGCCTCTATGGTTAGTATTACCTTCGTGATGGTTTTTTATTAATAAAATTTGTTCTTCTTTATTTGTTACAGTATTAATTAATTTATTACATTTTATTAATTTTGGACCTTTCATAGAAAATTTATTCAAATAAACTTTGGAAAAATCTCGGAAAAGTTTATCTGTATGAAAGTAAAGGTGATATATATTTTTCGAGTCTGTATAGTCTCTCAGGAATTCAAATATCATTTGCTCATTTTTATTTTCAGGTAATTTTACTTTAATTATTTTTTGGTTTTCATAATTGTTATGAGAAATAACGAGTTTATGGAGTATGTGTGGAAAGACATGAATTTGATTTAATTTATTGTTAATAATTTCGTCTAATATTGTTATACCTTCGTTTGTGTTATCATTTGCGTTGGAGTGTTGTGTTGATGTTTCTGAGTCTATGACAACGATGTCGTTTTGTTTGGGAATTGGAATATTCTTGGAATTAGGTGGTTTGATTTGAATGTTTGACAAAATTTTTATTTTTGGTTTAATTTTAGGATTTGAATCTTTACTTGTGGATGGTACAGGTTGTATTTCGTTTTTGTCAGGTGTAAAATTTTCTGCAAAGTTTCTAAAATATTCAACTATATCGTCGTCAATTTTACCAGGGTTGTTTTTTAATGATTCCGTTTCTAAAGCATTTAAATTTATTCTTGAAAGACAATCTGCGTTTGTATTATGTGTTCCTTTCTTATACTGAATATTATAATCGTACTCCTCTAATTTTAATCGCCATCGGACAAGTCTAGAGTTGGGTTCTTTTATATTGAAAAGCCAAATTAGTGGACGGTGGTCAGTCACTATTGTAAATTTTCTACCATAAAGATACGGACGGAAGTGCTTACATGCCCAAACTATCGCTAATAGTTCTTTTTCGATAGTGGAGTAGCGTGTCTCTGTATCATTCAAAGTTCTAGATGCGTAAGCTATAGGTCTGTCACGTGGAATTTCGCCTTGCGAAAGTACGGCACCTATTGCAAAATTGCTGGCGTCTGTGGTCAGTATAAAAGGTTTGTTAAAATCGGGGTACTGTAAAATTGGGTCGTTTATAAGTAAATTTTTGCACGTGTTAAAGCTTTCTAAAAATTCTTTATCATGTATAATTTTTGAGTCCTTTTTTAAACATTTTGTCATCGGCTTTGTGATTTTTGCAAAATCTTTGATGAAGCGTCTGTAATATCCTAATAAACCTAAAAAGCTTTTGATTTCCTTTGGTGTCTTAGGAATAGGGAAATTTTTTATAACAGAAATTTTTTCTGGATTAGGTTTCACGCCATCAGAAGTAATGACATGTCCTAAATATTGAACGGTTTTTTGGAGGAATTCGCTTTTGTCAAGTTGAATTTTGAAATTACTATTACGTAGTCTATCAAAGACGGATTTTAATCGTACGATATGTTCATCAAGTGAAGAACTGAATATAATAATGTCGTCTAAATATACTAAACAAGTTTCATGCTGAAGGCCGCGAAGGACGTTATCCATGACTCGCTGGAACGTCGTTCTTTAAACCAAACGGCATACGTTTGAACTCGTAATGCCCTCCTTCTACTGAAAAGGCTGTCTTTTGGACATCGCTAGGGTCTACCTCTATTTGGTGGAATGCACTAGCTAGATCTAATGTTGTAAAATAGTTTGCTTTTCCAAGTTTGTCTAGTATGTCTGAGATGTTAGGCAGGGGGTATTTGTCGTCTATTGTCTGGTCATTTAATTTTCTATAGTCTATCACTACGCACCATTTTTTCTTACCCGAAGCGTCTAGCTTCTTCGGTACGATCCAAATTGGGCTGGACCAAGGGGAAATACTATCTTGAATAATGCCTTGTTTTAACATTTTGGAAATTTGAGATTTTACTTCTTGTTTATGGATTTCAGGAAATCGATAAGATTTTACGTGGATAGGCGTATCATTTTTTAATTTAATTTTATGAGTAATATCATTTGAAAAACTTAATGGAATTTTATCACAATAAAATACATCTCTGTAATCGAAACATAATTTTCTGATTACATCCTTCTCTTCTTTATTACAATGATCTATTCTTATATTCTTTAAATTTTGTTTTAAAGTATCATCAAATTCTTTATCCAATTCTTAATCTACTTCCATTTTTTCAACAAAATTAATTTCAATAGGATTCAATGGTTCAATTTCAAGAGGTTCTAATATTTCAATTTTAACAGGATTTTCATTTATATTAATCAAAGTGGTTATTGCAAAATTATTTGAGATGTTTACGAGTGCTTTCGGCATTTCAACGCCATTTTCAAAGTTCATGTGATTTAGTATACCTATACCGTTTGTCATTTTAAAGCCCTTGTCACATGGTCAATCATTACTTCATTTTTGTTTGTCAAACTATGTATGATGACGTCATATCATTCAGTTTGATGCATGATGAAAAGAAGGTGTGTCAGACGGTCATTCTTTTCACTAGAGTGAAGTTTGTCAAACAGAAACTTATATGCATAGAGGGCATCGCTGTCGGTCATGTGATGACAGAAATGATAGTTGTTTGTTGATGAAGTTGATTTTATTTTCATAATACCTAGCGGTGCCAATGAGAACACCAGTATTTGTTTTGTATCCTACAAAATTAATTTATTTTTCATTTCTCATTTCAATAACATTAAATTTCAACATTGCCAACCAGTTTAGATAAAAATATTTTTTGAAACCTATTTATTTAATATATATTCCAATCCAGAATAATTGAAGAATTATTAATATTTGTATAAATAAAGTCTTATTAAAATACTTACTTTATTCATTACTATTAACAAATGTCACTCGATCTGTCAAAACTACAAAAGTCGAATCAAAATGTATGACAGAATAAGAAACGTTTCTATTTAGAGCATTTGACCAAACTGTATGACGTGACGTCACGTTTCTGTGTTTGTCATTCAAAAGTTTTGTCAAACGGTGGAAACACTGACCGTGTGACAAGGGCTTAACAGGGAGTTTGACAACAATTGAAGTTCGAGGTGGTACAGTGATTGAATGTAAAGGAATGGGATTTTTATTATTACTCAATTGTATTTCTTTATCAGGATCAAAAATAATTGGAATGTTAGCATGTGGTGTTGTAAGTTGTCTAGTTGTAACGTTCACGTTTGCGTTTAATTGTTTTAAAAGATCAACACCGATAAGGCCATCATATTTATTACTAAATTTAAATAAATAGAATTTATGACTTTCAGGGATATTAAAAATTTTAAAAAGTGGAATTTCAGCGACTTCATTATGATATGAAATGTCGTGAGCTGTTTGGATATTAAAATTTTGATAAAATTTACATGCTAATTCAGGATCCATCAAACTTTTACTACTTCCGGTGTCAATAAGAAAATTTGCGTCAATTTCGGGTATATAGATATGGGGTAAATTTGCTTTTAGGACGTTGAGTTGAATTACGTCGGGTTGTTCGGGTTGTTGGCTGTAAGAAAATTTACAGCTGAATCGGCATTAACAGATGTACTCTGCTCGTATGCGGTGTTATCAGTGACATAGTGAGATTCGTCATATGACACGGCGTGAGAATAATCTTCATAGTACGTGTCGTAATCATCATATACAGGATGGTTCTCAAAGGTTTCAAATTCGGAATCTTGTGTTTCTTCATGGGAAATTTGGGATTGTTCAGGATGAATGTCTTGGTTAAATAATACGTTTGAGGTTATTGGTTTTCGGAAGGTGTTTCTGGAGTGACCAGATGATGTGTCCATTGGTTCAGGTTTAAATTGTTGGGATTGATTTTGATATGTGAAATTTTGTTGGAAGTTAGGGCGTGGAGAATTTTGTTGGAAATTCGGACGTGAGAAGTTTTGTTGGTAATTCATTGGTTTTTGTATGTGGTGGAATGTAGGGGGTCTCATTTGGATTTGAGGTTGTCTTTGCGCATAATATGTTGGTCTGTAATTAGGTTGGTTGATAGGTTTTTGGAATGGATTTGTTCTGAGTGGTTGTTGTGTGTTTTGATAGTTTAAAGGAGTTGGATTTTGTCTAAAATATTGGAAATTTTGTCCATAGTTAGGTGGTATTTGTGGTCTAGATGGTAATACTCTGTGTGATGGTTTGAAGTTGGATTGTAAATTTAGTGTGCTTTGTCTTTGTGTGGAATAAAGAAAATTTTCTTCTTCAATGAGTAAACTCATTGCTTTTTCAAGACTATCAGGATTTCTAAGTCTGACGTTCGTTTGAATGTTTAATGGTAAACCACGTATAAATGTTTTCAAAGCTAAATCATTATAGTTAGCCTGTCTAATGGTTTTCTCTGCATTTGTTAATTGTAAAGTATTTAATTTAGATGTTATTAGGCTTCGTGCGTCTTGACATCTCATGCCAAAGTTATAAGGTGGCTCATTTTTATTAGGACGAAGCGAAATCAAATCTTGGATCAAACAATCTATATTACGTTGATCACCGAAACTGAGGGATAGAGCTTCTTTTATCTCGTCCCAAGTGGAAAGTTCTGTTCGTGAACCAATTAAAATTAATGCTCTGCCTGTTAGTTTACCTAGCACAGCTCTTACTAAAAAATTATTTAAAGCAAAATTTGTTTGGGTGCCAAAAGTGTTTATTAAATTTTGACATGAATCAAGAAATATTCCCAGCGTATGAGGGTTACCTTCATAATTTGGAATAGAGTCTACATATAATCTTAATAATTGGTAATTTACGGGATTTTGTTCAAGTTGTGGTGGTGTTTGTGGCATATCTATATCTGTATCTGCGAGGTTAAATCGATTTAATAGATCAGATAAATTCTGTAATTCGTTTTCACTCATTAATCAATAAAATTCTAACTTATTAATATTTTTCTACTCTAGTTAAACTTCAAGTTATCTTTTAAAATAGGATTCTTGGAATATAATAGGATTTGATTTGTATTATGGAATTGAGCGTACTCACAGTATTATTTGTTTCATTTCTTCTTAACCTAGTGCCTATAGGTTCGGACGATTTTGTTCCTCTCCCAGGTCTTCGTATTCTAGGGGGTCTGGCTACGGCGATGCTGTCCTTCACCAGGCTGGCTTTGGCGATGCTGTCCTCCACCAGTACGTTGCAATTCGCTCTCCTAACTCTCTTCTCTTCTTCGGTGCTGTAGGGCTCGCGACAAACCGATATCCGCTCGATTTGCTAAACGGCTCACTCCCGGACCGAAATACTCGATAAATTGTTGAAACAAAAGTTATCCGTGCGATACGTCTAACTTCGAGTATCCTACAACGACTGCGCCAATTTTAGTTCTTTTTGAGAAGATTGAGTTTTTAAAAATTGAATTTACAACGGACCTTAAGTCTTTATTGTACTTGTACAATGGTTGAACGACAAAAGATGCTTTACATTATGTTACAGCAGTATATATAAGTATTTCTTATCTAAGTATCTTATTTCTACTAAGTAGGCAGGTTGCTCTCTGTAACTACTTTCTTTGTTATTATCTAAAATATTTTAGAGCATTTGCATGTTCCTTCAAAGTTTTATTTAAATTTGAACTTTCGATTGGTTTGTATATTTTTAAGCAGTTTAACAATTTATTTTCACCGATTTAACAAAATAGGCTGTTCATATAATCTAATAAAAGATCGTTATTTTGATATAATAAATTTATTTCAGAACATGAAGACCAAAAGGGGCACTGTTCCAAGCTGCAGAATGGATAATGTGGGTCATCCTGACATTTCCTTGTTCTGCTTACCAAAAAACCCAAGTTTATGTAACGTGTGGATGCAAAATTTGGGGATTTCGGTGCTGCTGGAAGGCAAGTCGGACACTGCACTTACACACATGCGAGTGTGTAGTTTGCATTTTGAAGATACGTGCTTCCAAACGGCGTTTAAGAAAAAGCTATATAAATTTGTAAAGATATATATGTATTCATTAATTAAAAAATAAATTTGCATACATGAATTTATATTTTATTATTTTTAGTACTTTGAAATTTGAATTTCATTAAATTCCCGCATTTTCATTTCAAATATCGCCTTAGTTCGGGTGCTCTATTCATAGATGGCGCAGAACTTCTATCACACTCAATTTTGCTGGGACTGTCGCGTCTCTCTTTAGATATTTGTCTCTGCTACTAACTTTCGTCTAATTTAACCAACTTCGTATCTCTTACGGTTCTCGAGATCCCAATGTATTCGTACCTTAACCCTTTGTCTACTACAGGTACTCCAAAGTACCGCAAATTTTTACATCCCTTAAATACCAAGCTATAAAATAAATGAATAAATAATAAAATTTTTATAAATATTTACTAATAAATATATATCATATGTAAAATTAACTTTAATTATGTATTTTTTTCAACTGGTACCACAGCGAAGGTTATCACTTTTGTTGAACATATTCATTAGTGTTATTTTTTACGAAGCATAACAGACAGTACTGACAGTAGATACAGGCAAGGGAGAAGCAAAATTTTGAAAGATACAAATTTATATTTACAAGATGTAGTACAAGGTACACCAGCCATATTTCTTATTGCTTTTTAATTGTACACTAGATGGATCATGGAACTACGACATTTGGTTATTGTTCGCTTTCGACAAATGTATTTTCGAGTTTTGTAACATTCGTCATTTGTATTTTCGGTAAATGTACAATTCCTCACCGTAATTTTCGATATTTATATGATCGAGAAATGTATATTCCTGATTTATATTTCGTGAAATGTTTGCTCGAGAAGCGTAGTCCACGTGTTAATAAAGAGGTTATGTCTACTTACAATTTCAGGTAAACAGCATATTAGCATATCTCGCACTGCTATTCCACTTTCATCGTGTTTCAAAAGTCTTTGAAGATTGTTAGAATCCAGGCACAATAAACAAAACGCTGATAAATTGTACATTTTGTACCACACAAACGCAAAAACTCAATGGCAGTCTGAAAACACTCAATAAACCACAATGATGCAATGTTGCCAACCATAGCATAAAAGGCTTAAATATTATTTTAGCTAATTTAATAATATTTCAATTTCACTGTTAACTTATATTACAAAAACATAAAAATCTAGTGACAGAATTAATAATAAACGAATGAAAAATTGACTTTCATAAAACAGCAAAAAAATAATCAATATTCATGTACCATGTTCCTACCATTTTATTAAACATTTTCTTCTAATAGAAGATTTGTTTCTCGACTGGAAATTGAATAAAAGACGAGATGTTGGAGAAGCAGTCAATTTAATAAAATCCAATAAAAACACCATCGTTTCGACTGTAATTCAGTCTTCATCAGGGTGCAGATACAAACAAACAAACAATAAATAAAACTTACTAAACGCAAGGTAAGCAGACTTACATAATTGGTTTTAAAAAATAAATAATATCATGAAAAAAATTATTTTACAGAAAGATACAAGGAACCACTTATCAGCCTATCAAGGGCTTGAGGGACAAAACTACAGGATTAGTTAATAAATTAATTGCTAATATAATATCACGGTTGAAATATCACAAGAATTGTTGAAATATATTAAAAAAACTAATTATTGTAACAAAAATTGTCCATAGTGTTTAGCTAAAATCCCAGAATAAATGGAGCTGCTCTATGCTGTTAATCATACGTTATAATCAGATATTATTGCATTTGTAAAAATAATGACTTGTACCAAACCAACCTAGATGATAATCAGTGCACAGAAAGTTATTGGAGTTTTTTTTATCCCAAAATTTAATCGTAGAACTCCAAGTCTAATTTTTTTTTGGCAAAAACCTAAAAAAATCGAGTTAAGGGTGGATGCCTATAGATTCAGCCATAATAATTATAATGGCGGTCTCAAAATGATATAGTACCATTAGTTTTGGGGGAGGAAACTTTGCTGAAAGCTTGGTTGACTTTAACAGTTCCATTAATTCAAATCGAATGAAAATTAGATGCTGGATGATTTAAGTTAGCCTCAACTATCTTTAAACATGATTTTAGAGTGTTAATTTAACTCCAATATAAAGTGGACTCCATGAATAGGAAATTCACCTTTTGCAAGTGATAAAACGTTATTTACCCTTCTCCTAGCAACCAGATCAAAATACTAACGTCATTAATGTCATTTGCATTATATGTCAAAAAATTTACATAACATCACGCTATATCCCACTCAGTGGGGTAGCACGAACCCAGGAACACAGTCAACCAACAATCAATCTCCTCCAAACATGCCGATCCTGATACACCACTTTCGCTTCGTCCACATTCATACATGCTCGTATATTCTTTACACTCGGAATCATTCGTTCACATAACAAACCGTCAATCATACCCAACCACTTATTCCTCGGACGCCCACGCAATTGTTCTCCTTCAATCTCACCCACATATATAAATTTCACCAACCTTTCATTCGATATTCGTTCAAGATGTCCAAACCACCTCAACTGACTCACTCCCACTTTCTTAACAACGTTTTTCTCAATCTCACACTCACCATTCACCAATGTATTCCGCATACGATCACGTCTCGTATACCCACACACTCCTCTCAAATCTCTCATTTCCACAGCAGTTATACGTCGTTCATGCTTCTTCATCCACACCCAACCTTCAGAACTGTTGAACAGAGTTATTTTTGTATTTACAAAATGACAGACAGTAACTAATCAATAAATTTTCTTTACATATTATATTATAAACAACATAGCACGATGAGACGAGGTCAAACGAAGTCTTGTGAATCGGAGTCTAGTAGACCAATTCCTTTGCAGAAATATTGGTGTTTGTCCTTGGGAAGAGCCTTCGTCAACATATCTGCAAGCATGTTTCTGTGAGCAAATAAGCAGTCGATACTATACCTTTTTCGAGAGATTGACGGATAAAATGATGTCTAATATCAATATGTTTGGAACGCGAGTGATACATCGGATTCTTTGCTAAACGTTGATCTCCTTGACTGTCACTCTTAATGACAATTGGTGACATTGACATCCCAATTTGATCCAGAAACCGTTGTAAACCGAGAGTAAAAACGTAACCAGAATATGATCTATGTCAAAAATACAATTCCCCCAATCTGCACTGCAAACCCTTCAATGGGTTTACCCTTCTTCTTGAATTTAAGTGCGTAATTTAATGAAGCACTTAAATAACGTAATACTCGTTTTGCTGCTTTCCAATGCTCTTCATTGTAGCAATTATTAAATTGACTGAGGGAGCTGACAACATACGCAATATCAGGTCGCGTAGCCACTGATAAATACATCAGTGATCTTATAAGATGACGAAACGGAAATTTTTTCATAATTTCTTCTGTGTTCGTATTAGGCTTATCCAATTTACTTCCATTTTCCATTGGTGTTGCCACTGGTTTACAATTTGTCATTCCATACTTATTCAGCAGATCTTGAATGTATTTCTACTGTGACAGATATATTTCCTGCTTTCTTTCATCGCAAGTAAATTCTATTCTTAAACAGTAGTTAATGATTCCAAGATCTTTCATTCTGAATTTTTCTTTGAGATTCACCTTCGTTTTCTCAATTCATTTTTCATTCGTTGATGTAAGAATGATGTCATCAACGTATACACCAATAAGAATAATGTCGTTGTCATTTTTCTTGATGTAAAGGCAGGGATCAGAGTCCATAGGTTTAAATTCAAATGATACTAAAATGTTGTGTATCTTTTTGTACCAATGGCGGCCAAACTGTTTGAGTCCATACAAAGATTTTTTAAGACAGCATACTTTGTCTTCTTTTTTAATTTGCCGCAGCATTTCTTTTGCCTCTTCATGGATAAATTTGTCGTTAAATTTGATCAATTTTTCTACAGTCTCTTTCAGCGTATCTGGCATTTCCATAAATGCAGATTACAGATTCATCCAAATCACCATTTAAATACGCTGTTTCTACATCAAGTTGATGTACCTCCATTCCCAATTCGACAGCTAGAGCAATAAGCATTCTGATCGAACTAAGACGTATTACACAGGCATACGTCTCGTTGAAGTCTATTCCTGGACGTTGCGAATATCCTTTTGCTACTAATCGTGCTTTTCTACGATCTAGATCACCATTATGCTTATACCGTGTGTCCTACGTAAATGTTGGCATAGACAATTAACATGTAAAATCAGTTTTTTGTAAATAAAAAGTGTCCGGCAAAAAATTATGCATCCAAATTTTATATCACAATACTTCTAATATCCCTAATATTGGTGTATTGCACATATTTTTGTGGCTAAAACAAGCATTATAATTAAATATTCATCATTGTAATAATTTGATAGATTAGGGGAAAACATTTGTTTAAAAATTCAAGCTGGTAGGACTGGAACCAAAATTATCACCCTATATTGAAATCTGCACGAGCTGTAATAAAACGAACAAAAAATAAAGGTGTTCGTCGTTTATTTTATTATATATTGCGGTAAACGAACGGATTTACAATTTTTTAAGTAATCATATTAGACTAGAAAAAAAAAAAACGTCCATATTTATTGAACCTATTTACATAGTACCAGCACTGCCCGTGATTTTATAAAAAAATAATTCAAAAGAACCAAAAACTTTGTAACATTGAATAAATATATGAAATATTGTTAATTCAAGTTTAAAGTAATGGAATTAATAATTACACAGACTTAAAGACAACAATTTTATTTTTATTTTCAAGGAAAGAATATCGTTTTATAATAAGTGAGACAAAATAAGAGGCACTACCGCAAATTTTAAACTTATATTCTAATATAATATAATAATAAAAATCAGAAGCGAATGTTCAGGAAAATAAAAGCAGCGACACACGCTACAACATCCGGTCAACATCTGCTGCGTGTGAGCGCTCCACTAACATGAAGTGGACAAAACACTTTCATTGAATATAGATATTAAAAAAAAAACTACGCACTTTAACGGGATAACGATAAAATAAATAAACACTAAACAAACATTATTATTTACATAATGTTATTCTACCTTGGTAATGTCCACACAGACATCGAACTCAATGTTCCACGAGAGAAAGTCGTCTTTGTTGAATTCAGTGTGCCAGTCACACCGTTCATTGTACACCAGGTCAGGTGTGAAAGTGCGCGTGTGTCCAGTGGCGGGGTCAGTGACCTGCACCGAGCAACGGAACTTATACAGCTGTTCACTCGGCACCGGGGTGTGCACCCAGAGGACGAACTCTGAGTCGGATAGCCAGTACCTGCACATAGCGGTGCCGGAGGCACTAGTTAAGAGACAGTGCCGCCCAAAGGACTCTGTCCGTTTCGCCCGCCACATGGAGCCGGCCCTGTACGTGATGTCCTGGTGTGCAAAACCATAGTGCGCGGCCAATATGCCTCGCACATTCACTCGCGACACACGCGCACTGCATAAGTTACACTTGGTGCGCCGCTGGCAGAAGTACCACTCGTGTTTAGTGCACTTGTCAGAGTAGTCAGTGTACCTGCAGCCCCGGATTCGGTTCTCACAGGTTTCCTTGACGGGGGCGCAGCGCTCGCACCACCCACCTGGGCGCGTCAACACTACTTCGCAGTTGCAGCACTTCTTCATCGGCGGCGCCAGCTGCTCGGCCGCGTCACACGCCCTCCGATTCAAAGTCACGGTGAACGTGGTGCCGTCAAACCCGCCCAGCATGTCTAGAAGACTGTTGGTGTTCACGGCCACTGATGAGTCCTCTTGGATCGCCAGGCAGCCTTCCGGCGACACTTGTCCTTTTTTTATTACCTGCTCGTCTTCACGTTTGATGTCGAGGGTGTAGCTATAGTCCGAGGCTTGTTCCGAACCGTCCACCATGCAAATCGCGTGGAAAATCTTTCCCGTGGCCACGCACACCTTGGTATGCAGTACGAACAGGGCCTGGAACGCCGAGATGATGTAATTGTGTAGACTGGCCGTGGCGATGTCGTGGGTGAGGCTGCAGGGGTTGTCGAGCACTCGGTCCGGGTGCTGCTCGCAACAATGAGCCAACATGGCCCCGCGGGGGCCCACCCAGTCGCAGTGGGCGGAGCCGAGCACCGGGCACACGTAGCGCCGGTACTCGCACGCCGCCTCGTGTGCGCTGCGACCGGCACCGTCTCACGGCACCCGAGGTCCCCGTTCTTGCACGGGAACTTCAGGAGCTTCACTACTGCTTCGTATTGGGTGTTCCGCGTGGCCGGGTGCTTGGAGGCGTAGCACTGGCCGCACACCCCCGCCCCGTCGTGCTGCAAGTACACGGGGCTCCGAGACAGGTAACCCTCGCAACTGTGGCACTTTATTTCCTCCAGGATGTCGACGGGGATGTCCATTGTGTCCAGGCATATGCTCCGGCGGTTCTCACACGCCGTCTTGTGCACGCTCTCTTCCGCCTCCGCTGTGAACGGCACTGTCTCACGGCACCCGAGCTCCCAGTCTGGGAACTTTCGGAGCTTTGCTACGACTTCGGATTGTTGGTTCAGTGTGGCTGGGCGCTTGGGGGCGTAGCACTTCTGATCTTTCAGGACGTCTGCTGGGATGTCCATGGTATTCTCGTGCTGACTCATTCGAAACCTACCACAGAAAATCAACATTTAGTTAATTTATAATAAATAAGCAACGCAAGTCCAAAAAACAAAGATGATAAAAAACTTGTTTAAAACCAGAGATATTTGTATAAATTACATCCAATCTTACTTTACTATGTTCTAAATAATTTTTGTAACCATGGGATTCCTCTAGACTGATAATGCAAATACTGCAAAACACAATCCCTTACAGTTTCTGTCATCACATGTTTAAAACGTTAAACATTACGATTAAATTAGTTTCAGCTGATAATCTTCGACAGCCATAAATGAACAAATGCATCACGTCTTGGAGAAAAGAATAGTAAGGAGGGAGCATATGATTACAGGCGAGGGGAGTGTAACCAGGAGGGAACGGATTTGTGCTTATAGCAGTGGGGATAACAGCCCCAGATTTAAAACATTTTTGAATTAAATAATTTCAATTAAAATTTGAGCAAGTAAAATATATTTCCATGAAAAAAGAAAGTTTATCCCATAATATGACCACAAAAAATATTCATTTACACTTACCGAAATTGTTAAATAACATATTTGATCAAATTTTACCAATTTGTAAATTTTTAAATACCCATGGTAATAAGTAAATGTCAAAAAAAGTATATCGCTATATATTTATAAAGAAAAAAATCAAAGTACTTGTAAATCGAATATTTACATAAAATTACAGTGCATACTTAATTTTGCACATATAAACAAAATTTCAACAATAATATATAAAATATTAATGTGCTTTTTAAAATAACATCATTTTATTATTCCAGTTTGGAATCATCTTTATTTTATTTATATTGTTTCGTATTAAAATATCCTATATACTAAAAGGCTTATGGACTATAGATTAGCCAATCTAACAACCATTATTATTCATCGCTACAGCTTAAACGGTACGATGAATTCGGGTGAAATTTTTTTTAGACGTAAAGGGCCATAGGGACTATGTGCTTTTTATAAATTCATATTTTTCTTACACATGATGTCCGAAATATTAAATAGTAAAGACATTAAATTTTTACATCAAGGGGTGCCTCGTGTTGCTACGAAAGTGTAGTTTATTGATTATAGTTGTAACTTTTCACAAATTTTTGTTCAATTTGACATATATGACAGATCTGATTCAAATTTTGAATAAAAATTACATTAATTCTAGACAAGTTGAAGATGTTTTGTAAATTTATCTGTGTTTAAAATAAATGAGTGAACATGTGTACTCTAATGTAAATATATCAAAAGTCAATTTAAAAAATTAAAATTGTGGCTGTCATTTTACACGAATTTGTGTTCATCCTGTCATTTTTGACATATCTGTTTGAAACTGTAAGTATAAATTGAATTAATTCTAGACCAAATGAAGAAGTTTTATAAATTTATCTGTGTTTTAGAGTAAATGAGCGTACATGTTTACTATTTTGTATATTTTATGAATGTGAATTTTTTTTCTTATTTTGTTCAAATTTAAAATAAATATGACAGATGTCTATGTTCATTAATCTCGATTCTTATAAGGATTTTAGGCGGTAAAATTCAAATAGGTTAATTTCTTATCTAACACAAAAAAGTTGAAAATTATTTTTCACTTCATATATGGTTTCTTTTTCTTCTCAAAAAATAAAACAGATGTCTCTGATCGACAACCTCGATGCTTCTAAGTATTTTAGGCGGTAAAATTTAAATAAGTTAATTACATATCTAATAAAAAAGATCGTTTTAAATATTTATAATCAATTTCAGAATATTTTTTTTTATCATCAGTTGTTTTTTATTTCTAATTCTGCTGTGTTTGGTACAAAATTAAAAGTTTCACGTTAGAGATTTAAAAGTTATTTTGGACGATTGTCAATTGTTTTTATATATATTTTTTAAATCCTACAGTGTTTGGTATTGAATTAAAGGGCTCGCAGAGGAGATTTGAACTCAAGTGTCAAAAAATTGTTTTGAAGGATTGTCAATTGTTTTTTATAAATATTATTTAAATCCTACCATGTTTGGTATCAAATTAAAGATCTCGCGGAGGAGATTTGAACTCAAGTGTCAAAAAGTTGTTTTGGACGATTGTCAATTGTTTTTTATAAATAATATTTAAATCCTACCGTGTTTGGTATCAAATTAAAGGTCTCGCGAAGGAGATTTGAACTCAAGTGTCAAAAAGTTGTTTAGGACGATTGTCAATTGTTTTTTATAAATGTTATTTATATCGTACCGTGTTTGGTGTCAAATTAAAAGTCTCGTGGAGGAGATTTAAATTCAAGTGTCAAAAAGTTGTTTTGGATGATCGTTAATTGTTTTTTGTAAATATTTAAATTCTACCGTGTTTGGTATCAAATTAAAGGTTTTACGGAAGCGAGGAACGAAGTGACGAGCTTCCTTCGTCAATGTACTGGCATGGAAGCGAGGAACGTAGTGACAAGCTTGCTTCGCCGATGCACAGACATGAAAGCGAGGAACGAAGTGACGAGCTTTCTTCGTTACTGTACTCACACGGAAGCGAGGAACGTAGTGACGAGCTTGCTTCGCCAATTGTTTGGTATTAATTGGAAGTTATTTAAGACTATCAATTTAATTTCAGTTTCTCCGATGCACAGACATGAAAGCGAGGAACGAAGTGACGAGCTTTCTTCGTTAATGTACTCACGCGGAAGCGAGGAATGTAGTGACGAGCTTGCTTCGCCAATTGTTTGGTATTAATTGGAAGTTATGTAAGACTATCAATTTATTTTCAGTTTTGCCGATGCACAGACATGAAAGCGAGGAACGAAGTGACGAGCTTTCTTCGTCAATGTACTGACACGGAAGCAAGGAAATTAGTGACAAGCTAGCTTCGCCAATTGTTTGGTATTAATTGGAAGTTATTTAAGATTATCAATTTATTTTCAGTTGTAATCTTCTTTAGTGACGCGGAGCCTAGGGGACAGACCTGCGTAGCAGGTCGGACCGCTAGTCCATATACTATTTTGGCTAATTCGGTGCCTATATATATATATATATATAGATTCATCACGAATTTCGTTTGAGCCTAGGGCCTAGACGGTTTGACGGATTCGGGTGAAACTTTCAACGACATGTAGAGTTTGATTAGGACTGCGTGCTTTTTATGAATTCATATTTTTCCTACACATGATGTGCGAGAAAACTTGAAAAAACATGCATTTTTGGGCCAAAATCAACTTAGAGTGTGGTGGCCGTAATATTTTTAAGATGAACGTCTATGACAACTTGTCAGTTTTGACAGTTCAGTTTTAAATTTGAAATATAAATTACATTAATTGTAGACAAGTTGGAGAAGTTTTGTAAATTTATCTGTGTTTAGAATAAATGAACAAACGTGTTTGATATTTTGCAAATTTTTGAAACGCTAATTTAAAAAAATTTTTAAAAAGTTGAAAAAAATTTTTGGCTTTGATTGTATATTGACGTCCTGAGAAAAGTGGGTGTTACACGATTAAATTTAGTAAAATAAAGTAAAACCGCGAAATTTAAAGCTAATGTAGGATGCAAATTATTATTGACTGTAGATACTTTTAAAATGACTAGATGACAATAGAAGTTTCAGATTGATAGAAGTCTTTATTACATGATCAAATATTAATGTAAATTGTGTTTGATTAATTGTTTTTAATCATTTACAGGGTATCAATAGAAATGTCTCGAAGAGACGAGATAAATGATTATATAAAAAAATGGAAGTTGACCGATTGTCGATTGTTTATCTAAAAGTCATCAAAAATATATCGTGTTTGGTATCAAATGAAAAGTCTTGAATAGACATGTTCTAATGAATTGTCAAAAATATGGACCGACTGATATTAATTTTTTTTTTTTCTTAACATGAAATGAAATGGAATACGATGGGCAATTGTTTTTTCTAAAAATTCATGGAAACCCGACTTGTGGGGTAGCAAATGAAATTTTATAAAAGTGAGAAGTTAAAGAACGTAGTGATGACCCAACCTTAAAACAAATCTTTACGATTATCAATTGTTTTCATAGAAATGGCAGGAAATGAAGGACAGCAGTGCCGAATTTTTTTATTCCAAATCGTTACGATCGGCAATTGTATTTTTTTTTTTTGTTTCATAGTTATGAGTAAGTTGAGGAATGTTAGTGAAGAACATTCATTATCACAAATGATTGCCATCGGCAATTGTTTTTGTAGAAATTACTAGAAAGCTAACTTATAGGGTGTTCAATAAAAAACACGCAACTTCCCTCTATGGAAATCACTCAAATTTCCAATATGCAATTTTCTTTGGTGCTAATCACACAACTTTCCTCAATGGAAAACACATAACTTCCCTTAATGGAAAGCGCACAACTTCCCTCAATGGAAAACATACAACTTTTTACCATGGTAAACACATAACTTCCCTCAATGCAATATACAAAAATTCCTTCGACAGAAAACACATAACTTCCTTCTTTGGAAATCACTCAACTTTCCATAAAGGTAAAATACGCAATTTTCTTCAGTGGTAAACACAAAACTTCCATCAATGGGAAACACATAACTTTCCTCAATGAAAAACATGGGAGACACACAACTTCCCGCAATGAAAAATATGGGAGACACGCAAATTCTCATAGTGACATGGAAGCGAAGAACAAAGTGACGATATTCGTCAGTGTTAATGTCTTGAAAGCGAGGAACGAAGTGACGAGCTTTCTTCGCCAATTTAGTTACATGAAAGGGAGCAACGAAGTGATGACCTTTCTTCATCAATTGCATGATCTCATATGAGATATTAACAAAGCACTATTACCCCATACTTTTAGTTGGACCCTAAATTAAGTTGAAATTTTCTTCAAGGTCGAGGAGCGTAGGCATTCGACCTGCGAATTAGGTCGAACCGCTATACAGTACTAATCACCTTTCGCATATTATATTATTATATACATAAATTTTGTGAGATTTTTAGAGATTGCGGAGCCCTAGCTGAGACCCCCGCCGTAGGCGGGGTCGACGCTAGTATATACTTATTTTTTTTAAATTCAAAATTTATAACTTTAATCAAGTGTACTCTGTGGTTTTCTAATTGTCTTAATAAACTTAACAAAGGAAAAACTTAGAGTTATGAAAATTTTTGATTTGGTTTATTCTTTCTCTTTGTATTCATTATATTTGAAGATTGTGTCTTGTTTAATTTTTTCTATAATTTTTATTTGTATTTTGGAATTTTTCTTGAATTTGTACTACACTTTCATTATTGTATTTGTTTGTAATTTTTTTTTCTTGGTCTGTAATTGGGTCTATGACCTGTTGATCAATTGGTTTAAATAAATAAATACTTTGGGAAGTATTAGATTTCATACGTCAAGGATTGGAAACAATTTCTGACGAGTTACCATGTACTTATCTGCAAAGAAAGTGGGGAATAACATACACACATAAAAAAAAATAAACAAACAACTTGTTTTGATAAATTAAAATTTGTGAAGCACAGTCACTCAAAACAACAGAAAGAAACAACTGTGCACACGACGAGTATAAATAACAGGCATAGAAAATCATATGAAATAAGTAATATACCATTACAGAAGCAAACGTTAATGAATTATACAAATGCCAACAATTCCAAAAATATTTTGCCAATGTTATCTGAAGTTCCTGCTGAAAATAATTACGAGTATATGCCGCAATTTAATAATATCAATATTATCATAAAAAATAAATCAGTGCAGTGAAATTTTACAATATAATGTAACAGAAAATAATATAAAAATACAAATTGAAAATAGTTTAGAATCAATGTGTGATACAAATAATAACACTGGCAACTTAAGTTAAAATTCTTTTAGAGAACGAGGAATATTTGAACATTTTTAAATTTGAACCTGTGGAATATACAGACATACAGATGAGTTATGCCCGTTTCAAAGAAGTAGAATCATCAACAAGGTAACAATACCCGAGTATATTGTGGAAAAATGAAACGATATTTAGATTTACCAGCAGTAACTTTGGAGTTTGTAAAGGACGAAAAGAAATAGATACAAAATTTAAAAGTACAATTTTATAGGGAAGGAGCATTGAACACTTGCCAGCAGTTCGTGCAGGAATTGAAATTAAAGGGCAAGTAAACGTCTTTATTCAAACTATAAAATAAATCAGAGAAAGATTATTAATATATGCCCATCTGGTTTAGTTATTCATCCACTTGCACCACATCTACGTACTTCACTAGATGGCTTTATTTTCGATCATTATGAACGTAATGAGAAGTTTGGTATATTGGAAATAAATATGTTTCAAGCGTTAAATTTCAAAATTTGGAAATGGCGTGCAAATAATATTCTTTTTGTTATTCAAAAATTGACAATAATTATCGACTGAAGAAAAATCATAATTACTACTATCAAATGGACAAATGTTGGTGACAGGTGCAACATGGCATGATTTTGTAGTATATTTTACTCATTCCAAAGAACTATACATTGAAAGAGTAGATATTAGTTTTGTAAATGCATGTACAAAAAACTTACAAAAACATATAAAGAATTTGTTATATCGTATTTACAGAAAAAATGTACTGAAAAGAGTTCCATTATAAGATTGTAATTAAAAAATATAAACTTTTTCTGACAGTTAATATGTCATACAATTGTTTGTAAGTTTGTTTGAGTTCCAAGGCTGACACTATAAACAAATTTTCAAATAACTTTAAAATAGTTTTTCTCTATTATAAAATGTCAAAAACAAAATCTGTTAAATAATTCAAATGCACAATTTAATTCTTTAAAAATTGTATTTGAAGCTTTTTTGCATAAAATTATATGGAGACTTTTGCGCCATGGAAAACACTGATTTTACATGTTAAACGCCTATGGCCCATTTTTTAATTAACAAAATGAAAAAAGTTATCGCAATAATGAAAACTAAAAAACTTGTATTTAAAGGTGATAAAAAGAAATTAATGATGTTTAATGTAGAAATAAATATATCATCGCGCCATTAATTATACTTTGTATAAGAAAGTAAAAATGCACACACTATGATTATTGAAATATAAAAAGATTCACAAACGAGACTGAGAAAATCCAGCGGATCTAACAACTTTATGTATATATCTTAAAAACTAGACTCTAAACATTACACTGCTGCATTAAGAGTGATTTTTACTACAACAGTACAACTGTCTAAATAATTTCATTACGGCCTTGCATTTATTATGGAGGTGGCTAGCTAAGATAGTCTCGAGAGAAACCTATTACAATATTCAATAAAATGTTTAAAAGGTGTGTATAATAAAACTACACAATACAACTCTCTACAATTACTTTAAATTTTATTGGGTAAGTATACATATGCCCCGTGAACCAAATATTCACATCAAAATATAGCATTGTAAAGTAAAATCAATTCACTTACTGTTGCTTTACGAATGATGTACAACTTGGATGCTGATACCGGCTCCGAAAGCTGCTACAGGTGATCCAAGCTCCAGCGATGGTGTTCAATGATCCCTATAATCATAAAAACAAGATTTATTTAGTAAAAAAGGGTAGCTTCAAACTTGAAAAACATACTTATGGTTTGGTGCTTAACGTATTATCTCCTAAATCACAAAATTAAAATGATGCGGGCCCACTATTATCGGTACAATTACACTAAAATAACACAAGAAATAATTGTGAGAATACCTTTAACTAACAAGATAGTTTGAAGTACATGTTAACGTTTTCCAGATCCTTCCACTTTTGATTCAATGAACAGCTGATCATAAATAAACGTTCGTTGATAACTCGCGTCATCTTAAATGTGCTAAAATCACGTAACCAGGTGACAGTAAAATTGTTATAAAACTAAAAACCTTTTAAAATAATAATGTTGTATAATACATATTTTTTAAAAAAGTGTACAAACTAACCAAACAGTCAGCAATTGAAGTGAGTCTTCGTCATAGCTCTCAAATTCTTGTAACACTGACACAAATTTAACTTTTGTTTATCTGTGTATCGACATTATTATGTAATACTTGATTATGAATTAATATTATTTACACTAACAAGCACTATTTCACAAAATTTCATGCGTCAACGCTGTATTACATACAACACGGTTGTGAAGATAGGAACCCAATTCCTATCGTTTTATAAAATACTTTGCACAAAGCGCATGACATGTATAGTACAACCAATGTAATGATGTTTTGAAATTACACTATTTTTACCTCCCGCCGCTTCCTATAAGGGAGGTATAGGAATCATGCTAAAAATTCGATAGTGAGTTTCCAGTGTATGAACACGTTTTAGAGTTCCTAGAATACGATACTTTAATAACTCGGAGAGGGCATCAGTTAGTACTAAATTCCGACCACATTCCCGGCCCCTGCGGGCGGGGCGATGGGTAACTTTTAAATTATAAATAGAAACCCCTATTTTTAGCACAGATTCATATTCTACGTCGAAAAGTACATATGATTTGTCCGATAAAAAAATTTCAGTTCGCAATAGAAAATATTGAAGATCGTCGATCAAAGCGTCAATACCCACAATTAAACAAGTGCAGAAAAATTGGACGTACTTTTTAGCGTAAAAAATACTTCTTTTTTTAAAAGATTTTAAAGTTGACGCTCGTCCCACCCACCAGACCCCAGGGGTCGGGGATCTATCATTGAATAGCCCTTGGAAAAATACTAAATATGTTTTTTCTGTTCTTTTATTCTTTTAATTTTTGTTCTATTTTTGCGATTACAGCGGCATCTATCGTGAATTGAAATTTTTTTCGGACAAATTATACGTACTTTTCAACGTAGAATCCGAATCTGTGTAAAAAATGCAGTGAGCGGGAAAGTGGTTGGAAGTTAGTACTACCGGATGCCCCCCTTGGAGATTTTAAAGTTTCAATTCGATTTTTTTTCTGTACAATATGTAGTTTTCGAGTTATACTAAATTCCGAGTTAAGTGAAACACCCGGTATACAGGGTGTTCATTTTAAGTGGTACACTATTGCTATTTCGAGAACTATAGGAGCTACGAGGTCGGTTAAATTAGCAAACAATTTCTATATTATAAGACAATTAAAATGAGCGAAACAAGAATTATTTTAGACCAGTGGTTCTCAAAATGCGGGGTGCAACTTTCTTATTTTAAATGGCAACCTATTTTTTTTTATTTGCTTATTCGATTCAGTATATTTTTCTGAATTCAATGATATTCACATGTAATGACCAAATAATACAAAATATTTTAGAAAAATGCAAAATAAAAATGTATCATTTCTATTTAAATATGCATATACAAAGTTTGCCATGGAAGAAAACAAATAAATCAAATGCAGTAATAATTGAATAAAACTGTAGTTATGAGAATAATTATTAATTTTGTTGTTACAATACAGAAATACAGAGGTACACTTAAAAAACTAATATTAAAAATTGTTTGATTTATTTGTTTTCTTCCATGGCAAACTTTATATAGGCTTATTTAAATAAAAATGATACATTTTTATTTTGCATTTTTCTCAAATATTTTGTGTTATTTGGTCATTACATGTAAATATCACTGAATTCAGAAAAAAATACTGAATCGAATAAGCAAATAAAAAATATAGGTTGCCATTTAACATAAGAAAGTTGCACCCCGCATTTTGAGAACCACTGGTCTAAAATAATTCTTGTTTCGCTCATTTTAATTGTCTTATAATATAGAAATTGTTTGCTAATTTAACCGACCTCGTATCTCTTATAGTTCTCGAAATAGCAATAGTGTACCACTTAAAATGAACACCCTGTATATATATATATATATATATATATATATATATATATATATATATATATATATATATATATATATATATATATCAATTGTATCTATCCTCTTGGGAAGAGCTGATTAAGATTAGTTTTTTTAATATAATCCAATAACCGGAAGTGATAGTTTTGAATGAGAATCTTGTTATTTTGAAATATCTCAGCAAATTATTGAAGGACGAGATATAATGTCTTCATGAATTTTGTTTAACTTGGCTTTCATTATGTACTTTCAAAATAAAATAATTCAACAATGTTTCAGCCTTCATTACAGCCATCTTTAGGTTCTAAAGTTACATTGCAAAATTTAAGTCATATAATAAAATTTGTTGTTGAAATTAAAAAATAGAAAATAATTGTTACATTTTGTAATTAACAAAACTAGATACTAATATTATAAATGGTATGGATGTTAGTATTAACAAGGGAAAATGGCTTGAGGTGTTACACAATAACAATAATATTTGAATATCAGAGCTTGCACAAACCCCAACGAAATATCATCTAAAAATGAGATATACTCGTATTTCCATCAAAATTATTCCTTTAAATGTATACATTTATTACTACATTGTTGAAAGTATTCATAATTTTTTCAAGAGCAGAGAAAGGAGGTTATTTTCCGCCAGTGTTTAGTACATATATAATTGTTGTTATTATTTTAAAATTTTTCCGTCCTCAATAGTGTATCCAACGCTTCTTGGGTTTAAATTATACTTTACAAACGGAATGAAGTTCACACTTTTCAGGTATTCTTTATGATTATATTTTGAATTACTGATTACTTAAATTAAATTTTTGTCTAAATATATTAATGAAATTAAGCTCATATAACGTATCAAATAACGTGTTACTCAGAATACTGTTTGTAAGAATAGTTGAAGCAATGTCCGTTGGCGCCACAGTTGATTCCTAAATAAAAATAGTCTATTCGTATATGTGTGATGTAGCGTCTGTTTGATATGCAAGTAAACATTTATCTTGAATAAAATATGAAAATTAAAGAAGCAGATTGGAGTGTACAATGTTCAGACGAGGAATGCGACCAAAAAACAGGGCTGTTCGAGCCGCCGCCGGGAGTGATAGAACGATTGTATTCTATTTTAGACAAAGGCAAACTTCCTAACCTAAATTGGCAAAGACAAAGTTACAAGCCACCAGCTCCAAACAATGCACCTGTTGTTCCAATAGTAAAAGAAGCGCCCGCGGAAGAAAAGTCTGTGTTTGATGTCAGGGATGAAAACAGTCCACCCAGATTTCCATTTAGAAGGGAGGGCCCAGCCATGCTGAAAGGCAGCGCAAAGAAAAAAACTGCAACTTTCGCTTCCGCTGTATCAAATGTGAGAAGACATCAGAGGTTGGCAATGAATATGTTGGAAAGCGAGCAATATTCACCAACGAATAGTGAAAACGTTTCCCAATTCTGAGTTCCTGTCAGATATTTATTAAATGCAAAGTTTTGAATGTATATAGTAAACTATCAAATTCTCAGCCATGACAATAATTTTACAAAATAAATAATATAATATAAACTTAGTTATTTATTTTTTTCTTGCACAACAGTTAATTATACTAATTATAAACTATTCAAAAGTAAATAGTATTGTTAACAACAACCAACATATGAAGTATAATAACGGTTCGAGACTAAAGACCTATTCTGTGTAATGTCACTATCACAATTGTGGTGCATAGAGTTAGAGTGATATTTTTGAACTGATATTTAAGTTTAGTTTAGCTTCGTTACTTTCTAGTTCTTTAAAAGTTAGGGTGGCAACTATGGACTTCAAAATTTTATTACCTATTGTCCATAAATGTTGTGTACATGTATTTTTTTCCGACGATCACTACGAAAAGTACATACATTCATACGCTAAACTATTACTGAAAATTGGTCATTGCATATCACTAGCAGTGCTATGTGATATGAAAGCTCGTTAGCCAATCAGATACGTCCGCAACTATGTAATATGATTTTATCACACGCTGCGATAATTGAGCGAACTAACCTGAAAATTTGTATTTAAAGGTTTGACAGTTGCAGACCCTGATTTCTCACATTTTAACATAATTTTTGGTGAATTCTGATAGCAATGATGTTAACATAATGTTTTAATATTTTGATGTAAATATTATATTTTTTTTACATAATTGTGGTCGTTGGAAAAGTATCGTGTACAACATGTGCTGAAAGGGTATTTCACACTCGTGTGATTAAACCAGTCGCCTTCTGATCGTGGCTCAAACTTCACACTCATGTGAAATATCCAACTTTCAGCACTAGTTATACAATATAATATTTCAAAGATAAACAAAAAAAAAATTATCTAATTTGTGACTACTTTTAGACACTACCTACGAAGATGTGACTAGAAGTGAATTGATATGTCGTCATATGCGGTTCTTTCGCCTGCTTCAATAGATAGCGTTGCAAAATGTCACGATCATTCCGTTGCCCATAGATACTTCAGTTATCACGTTATTTAATTTTAATAAACCTCATCAGCATTTTGTTTTAAAATAGGAGAATTAAATAATTTATAATGAGTTTAGTAGACTGTGAACTAATATTCGCGCGCTTAATTAGAGAATGGAGTGCAGAAATGCAATGAGAAAGAATTGACATGTTAACTATAATATCTCACATTGGCAACAGTGAAAATTATTGCACTCTATGATGTTCTGCGCAAGCGCGATAACTAACTTCACAGTAGTTTGTATGACAGTGAATACTTGTCTGTGGTGAAGAGGATGTACTACCCTGCTCCAAGCGGTACTAAAACGTGCGTTCGAATATCCCACAGAATTTTCGTACTATTGAAGATAAATTTAAATTTCAAATTTTTTTTCAATAGTATAAGAGTTAATCTAGGGCCCCAAATTAATACATTTACTTTTTTTTGTTTTTTTATATGTTTTATAATACATTAAATATCATGTATATTTGCATGCATTTTCTACTATTCCTAAATGAGATTTTTAAATTTTAACAATTAAGGGCCCTAGATTGAACCTTTATCTCAATAATAGTTTTTATTTCAAAAAAATATCTTAAGCGGTATAAGAAAATCTGTAGGATATTCCATAACGCTATTGCTTCATTTTTTCGTAAATTTTTCTACTGTGCACTAGCGAACCTGGCGGCTAACGAAAATATTAAGATTTAGCTCCGCCCTTGTACACTATAGAGCATAAACTTTTGTTATTACTATAGTAGCCTCGAGATTATCTTTCTAAAACTGCTTATACATAATTTCAAACGTGATATTGCTAAACATATTTCTCTATGAAAATTTCTCAACCTGTAATTCTTTATTCTCATCTGTTACATCCTCGTTTATTCTTGTGGAACAAAGTATTGCTCTGGCGAGTGTGCGTAAGTCTCGGCAATATCCAACACAGCGCATGAGTTCCACTCACTTATTTGTTGGGTTTGTGAAAATAGTGTCATTTTATTTCATCCATTGTGTTATTCATTGGTAGTTTGCCAGTATATTATAAGGTATTTAGAACAGAGAACTTCAAGAACATAATGAGTGACGACAAAAGACGCGGCAGTAAATCTAAACTGAGATTATCTGCTCGCAGAAAAAAAAGTAGAAATTTAGAAATGTATTACAGGTATTTAATATAAATAATCTTTAAAGAAAACTTTACCGTTCACAATAAAACATATTATATTTTATAGGAGTAAACGTACAGGTTTGCCATATTTAAGTAAAAATTCTACTGCGAACTCGGACGAACTTCTTCCAGAAAACATCACGTAAGCTTTATTTTACTTTATGTTCAAAATTAAATAACAAAACCATAATTATATCACAACCCTATTGTAGAAATATTATAAACCAAGAATCTGATGATAACAGTATTATTTTTAATACTACCACAAGTTTGCAAGAAACCCCAGACGAGACAAGTTCTTCAGAAGGAGTCATACATATCGAAAAAGAGGATAATCATTTAAATAAAATATTAACAGAAGACTGCGATTTAGAAGGAACACGGCGAATAATTGATATTACGTACTTTATAAATCAGTTGCGGCTTTTAGATAATCCATTCTCCAAATTTTGCATGTTCATTTCGCAATATGTTTATAATACGTGAAATTAGAAACGGTTTAGAATCATCTTTCATTTTTAAATGTAATCTATGTAACTTTGAATATTCAGTATGTACTGCCGCGAAGGAAAATAATTACATGGATACAAATACTTGTGCCGTTTCAGGCATAATGGCAATTGGGGCTGGTTTTTCAAACATGCAAGAATATATTTCTAATTTTGATATTCCTTGCATGTCATATAAAAAATATGCGACGGTTCAACAGAGTGTGGCAATCGCGTGGCAGAAAACGGCTCTGAAAACCATGGCAGAAGCTGCAGAAAAAGAGGCGCAATACGCAAAACAAATTGGCAGTGTAGATAAACATGGTGTGCCATTGATAACAGTGATTGCTGATGGATGTTGGTCGAAAAGATCGTACCGAACAAATTATCGAGCGTTGTCTGGGGTTGCTGCTATAGTTGGTTTCAAATTTCGGGAAGTTTTATATATAGGTGTGAGAAATAAATATTGTATTATTTGTGCCCGAGCTGAATCGACAGAAACTGAAACACCGACACACAACTGTTACAAAAATCATAGCGGTTCGTCGAGTAGTATGGAAGCTGAAATAATTGTTAATGGATTTAAAAGCAGTGAAAAAATGTACGGCATTAAATATCATAAATTGATAGCAGACGGTGACAGCAGCACATATAAAAAAATATTAGACTCAAGACCATATCAAGATATCACTGTTGAAAAAATTGAATGTCGAAATCATTTGTTGCGAAGATATTGCATGAATTTGAACAAGCTTTGTGATAATACACATTATAATTTAGATGTTCGTAAATTATTGAAAGATCGAATTTTACGCTTACGTTCAGCAATTATTGGAAGCCTTACATACAGAAAACACAATCATGATATCCAACAAACAGAAAAAATTAAATTATTTCAAAAGGACATTATGAATAGCGTTAAACATACTTTCGGCGAACATAAGAACTGTGAAAAATATTTCTGTAAAAGAGAAAACGATACAAATTATTACCCTTTGTTGGAAAGAAATCAGGAATTTTTAAGAAATATTTACAAATGTGTAGAAATTATGTCTCATAATGCACGTAGTCTGTTACATGATGTAGACAGTAATGCTGCAGAACAATTTAATGCTATTGTTGCTAAATTTGTAGGAGGTATGTGTGTATTTTTTCAAGCAGTTTCATAAAATAAAATTGTTTATTTTCAGGTAAAAGAATTAATTACTCATCTCGACGTTCTTACGAAACACGTTGCTCTGCAACAGTTGTTTCATTCAATACAAAAAAACTCATACCGAATTACACAAAGAAATGTATGGAAGAAGCCCTAGAAAATTAATTTAAAAAATGGAGAATCACAGGATGTTACGATGTGTAAAAAATAATATTTATAAACAATCAAAAATACATCTAAAACGACGAAAATCACAACAGAAGACGAATACCGACTCTAATTATGGTGAAAATTGTGAAAAACCTGATTTGCCGAAAGACATATATGAAGAACAGGTTAAATTATATTTAGAGGCTTTGAAAAAAACAGATGAAGACAGAATTCAAATTGAGTTATCAACTAGGTTACAAAGTGATAGTGGAGAATGGATGGAAATGCGACGACAATTATTGACTGCTTCCAATTTCTTTAGAATTTGTGTCCGGAGAAATACAACAAGCTGTGTAAATATAGTAAAAAGTTTACTTTATAGTTATAACTTACAAAATATAAAATCAATCAATCATGGAAAACTTCATGAAAAAGATGCACTATTGAAATTAGAAAGTCAAGAAAATATAAAAATTAATTCATGTGGACTTTTCATACATCCTCAGTATAATTTTCTTGGTGCAACTCCTGACGGTATTCTTGGAATTGATAAAGTTGTAGAAGTGAAATGTCCTTTATCAGCATATGGGATGTCAATAGAAGATGCAGTAAAGGCACAGAAAATAAACATATTAAAATGGAATAATAACAAAATCATTATAAATAAACATTCTAGCTGGTTTTATCAGGTACAAGGACAATTGGAAGTGACACAAAGAAATGAATGTATTTTCGGAATATGGCTGGGAGAAGACAAACCCATGTACGTCATTAAAATATTAAGGGATCGTGAATTTTGGGATAACTTAATGAGGGACAAATTAATAAAATTTTATATGGATTGCCTGCTCCCAGAATTAGTAGATCCTCGATTTCCGCGCAATGGTGTAATAAGAGATCCACCGTACATAACATCAGCAATAGAGAAAAGAAATGAATTGAAAGGAAAAGCAAGAAAAAAATTATTCTGAAATAATTAAGATTCAGTTAATTATGTGAAACTGTATGCAGGATGTTAAACAAGCAGGACCGGATTACACCATTCAGGGCTCTGGAGCCATATTACTCGTTGGGCTCCCCACCGTCTCCTTATTTTTAAAATTTAATTTAATTTTTTTTACAAAAAAAAACGGATGCTTATATAAATTAAAGAAATAATTAGCAAACCATAAAACACCTATTGAAACAATTGAAACATCTATTCTATTACATTTACATAGAAATTATATTTATATTCTAGTCGATCATATTCAGGTTCGATCGTGCTTTCATAATTTGAAAAATCTTCTCATTCTTAAATTTTCGTATAGCACTACTGCTTGAATATTTTCTTTCCATCTTTTCAGTATGCTGCAATAATTAGAATTACCCTCGTAAATACCCATAATGTAATGAGAATATAATTATACAGAATTTGTGAAATAATTTATTTTATATATTTTATCTAAAATATAGTTACTATTATAAAAGCACAAATAAATGTATACAAATTGATTGTAATTTTCTTATTGAATTACTAAAAAATAAAATTTAATTAGCATAATAAAGTAGCAATACTTACATTACGAATACTATTACCCACTTATATATAAAAGAATTTTTATTCAAAAATAAAAAATCTCTTATGATCATGATGTAGTAACATAAATTTCAAAAGATTATTGAAGAAATCTTTTTCCCTGCGGAATCTGTTCGTTGAACAAACGACTTAACTGGGTCTTCGTTTCGTCATTTTTAAATAATAAAACATAATTACTTGTATATTATCATAATCATTATTTAAAATAAACTCCATGCCTGCAAAGCATAAATCGCGTAACTATGTGTGTATTTGTTATTCCAATATTTAAGATTAACTGACTTTAAATCTGACACTTGACGTGCTTTGGTACATGTATTCATTTTTATTTAATTTAATATTATAGTGTTCCATGAATGATACACTTAAAAAAGATACATTAAAATTAAAATAAAATGATAATGCATAAGTTTACTATTTCACTATATTAAATTATATTAAAAATTTATTTAATGTTAGTTTTACTCATCTATTTCTGAAGATGTCAAATCGACAGGAGATACTGAGTATAGCATCCGTTGCTAAGAATTACCGAAAATTTTACTTGAATTTAAAAAGTATGCAAATGAATTTTGTGAATTTCTAAATATATACTTAAAATCAGCGAAATTTTTTAACTGAAAATTATCTAACTAACCGCGGTACGGGTCCTGGCGGCACTTACAACCTTACGGCCTACCGGACAATTCCCCAGTGTCCGGGCGTCCCAACCGTCCCTGACGTGAGCGGTGATGAGCTTCGAATGTCAATAATCTAACACTAGCAGCAACAACTACTTTTTAATAGAGCTGTACTCTATTAGGCGTGGCTAGACTAGTACGTCACGAAATAGGCTCCACATTTGGCATTGCGTCCCGCACACCCGACCCGTCCCTCCGAAGTTGTGCATACCCGTTCTACATCCTCTGAACGTCAAATTTTGTATCAATCTTGTGTATAAAATTGATACGGAATAAAAAATTATTTAGAACTGTATAAGCACTTTAGAGAAATAGGCCTATTGTCCCTGTAATAAAATCCCAGGGAATTTAAGCGGCTGGTGTATTGTGTATGTGATCTTTAAGCTTTGTAGGTTAGCAACATAGAAACAAAAATTGTTTTCTCTCCATTTCTTGTCAATCTACAACAGCAACGTACTACAGCAGCACGTAAGTTTATGTACAGTTTTAATAATACCTGAATAATATTGTAATTCTAATTCAAATAGAATAGTGTTTAGTGTTTTTACCGGTATAATTAAAATATGTACGACAACGTATATTGAAAGACTATTATTACTAATTCATTTTATCGAATACTTATTATTATATATTACTTACAGGCAATGGAAGATGAAGAAGTAAAAAAATTGTTAAAAGAACGAGCCGAATTGTTATCTGAATTAAGTAAGTACCTATTGTAGTATAACCTATATCAACAAAATTTTATAATTTGTGTATATTATTTTAACAGACAAACTTAAAAATGAACAAAAAATTAAAGAGAATCAAGGTAACACAATTCTATTTGTCTGTGAAAGTTTAGTTGTAATCAATTTTATTGTTTTCTTATAGAAAAAAAGAATCAGGTTCAAAGGATCAATTCAAATGGTAATACATTCAATTGTAAATATTAGTGCAATTATATCTAATTAGATTAATTATTTTTTCATGTTCATCTATAATACAAAAAAGAACTTTCAAAATCAGAAACGAAGAAGAGGCGACAAAATAGTAAATGATTTTATAAACATGTATTAAATAACTTTGTAACATGTAATGGAATACAATTTTTTTATAGGACGCAGAGGAAAGAAAAATAATAAGAAAAAACGTAAAAATTGGAGAAAAAAATTAATAAAGACTGTAACAATTAAGAAAAAAGACGGAAGTATTACTATTGTTAATGTAAGTATAAATGTATTACTTGAAAATGTTGAAACATTTATTAAAGAAGTTTTAAAAATAAACAAAATTTAACAATTTAAAAATTATTTAAATTATTTTGCATACATGCATATATCTTACAATTGAAACCATTTTTTATACATTTAACATAGTTATAATAGTTGCTTATTAACAGCGGTTCGTTTCTTGCTGTAAAGGATGATTCATAACGTACGAAAAAAATTTAAAATGTAGCTAAGGAGCTCAAAATAATGTCTTTTCGTTAATAAAGTTTTGGCAAAAACTTAACAAAAAGGTTACCGCACATTAAAGTTAAATCAATCACTTGTTACAAACTATGGCAGTTAATTATGTTTTAAATAGAACCTGGGAATAATAAGGATGTTTAGTTAAAAAAATTAATAGTATGGTATTATTATAAAAGTTACAGCTATTTAAATGTTTCTTTTATTGTTCATAAATTGCTGTCCACATATTTGTGAGCCACTTTAACACAAAAACAAAACTGGAAAACTAGTTTCATTTAAATGTCAAAATTCTTTAAACGTCAAAGTATAATAAAATATAGTTAAGTGCAAAATTGTTATTACTTTCAGTAACGAGGAATATGTGCACATAATTGAGGTTTATGGAATAAGTTCATTAATTAAATAGATTTGTACAATTCTTTGCTTTTACCATTATTTTTTATTGGGTACATAATTTAAAATTAAAATGACAGCAAATTGTCAGATTTGAAAGAAACATATTCCTATGATAACGAAAAAATAATGATTACTTTCAGCGGTATTCAATAAGTAGGCGTTATTTTACTTAAAAAAGCATTATTTTGAGTCCCCTTAGCCACACTTTCAATCTTTTCCGTACGAGCAATATTATACTGAATAAATTCTCAAGTATTATTGTGTATGTCTTATCTTTCTTTTACTAAAACTTAATTTTCTTTTATTTTCAGGAATACTACTAAAACGAAATTATTTGTATTTTATAAAGAAACCTAATAAATAACTGTATTTAAATATAGAATTTGATTTTATATAATTCATTTCACATAATATTATTGTTAGTATTAATCTTAACTCCTTACAATATACTGCGTGGTCCATGCTAAGTATTTTTTATTGTATCCGATTATTTTAAATATTGTCGATAATTTTTCAAACGAAGTTGGTTTTAAATTTCAATGTTCACATATCTGCAGTTTAAATTTTTCTACCGGGTATTCCATTTTCGCGTAATGATATGCAACTTTGTATTTTTTAATGGAGCAACCTGTACCATTTTGTAAAATTATGACAAATTGTTTCTCTTTAATAGTTATTTATGATATAAGTGTTAAACGTGATATTTTGTGAGTAACTGGGGAAGTGAAACGAGGCGAAGCCGAGTGATACAACCCCACGAACGCAATAAATCACTTTTAACACGTGTATCACACAAAATTATATCTGCGATCTTCTTAGAGAAGACTAAAAAATGTGGAATGGTATTTAGACAGGTAGGCTTACATTTGTTGATTTATTGATACAAATCGTTAGAAACGTGTTAAAAGTAGCAATGAAATCACCTTTAACACGTTGCTATGTTACTTTTAACACTATAGTGTGAGAAAGTGACACTTTTAAGTTTTAACTTTGCTGTGCAACCGTTAAAAGTTCACTTTTAACAACAGTCGTAAATACGCAGATGCAGCAATTGGCGGGTTACACTACACTGATGAGCTCCAATAAGAGCGAAACGCGTCTCTAGTTACCGATTGATTGGCTTGGCCGGTCTGTATGAATTAATAACTTTGTTATTATTCTGAGGCTGTTTTTCATGAAACAGTTGACAATTTTTATTGTCTTTTTATTTTTTAAGGTCGTAAATAAAACAGTTTTTACTCTTATAGTCCCACACTAAAAGTATAGCTCTGTTCGATGAGAAGTACAGCAAGTGCAGTGCAGTGTAAACAAGTACTGTGTGGTTTTGTGTTTTCATAAAGTGTATGTTTGGGCAAGTTTGCCCTGCTCCTGCGGCCAGCGTAGCCAGATTAGGTTGTCTGTAAACAAACACGTTATAAATCTCTGAAGAAGTCTGTAGAAATGTCGGTTTTAATACTCTTTAGGTTCATCTTTCACACAAGATTTTAAATAGTTTTGTGACTAGTGTCATCTATGAGCAGTTTAAAAAAATGTGCGTGTAACGTTTCTGCATTACAGACCGAACCCACCGAGGGGGAAATCACTAAGGTCCATACCGTACAACTGACTGCAATCCTTGCAGATTGTACATAGAATTTAAAGATTTTTGAGACTGTAAATTTACAATGATTTTAGAGATTGTTACGAGATTGCAAGGATTCATTGAATTAATAATAAGATTTTGAAGATTACGTTATGGATTTTAAAGGTTGTTTAGATTTTTAAGGGAATGCAAGGATTTCACATCAAATTATAAAGATTATTACGAAAAATAATGAAGACTGTAACTGTTTTATTAACAAAATCAATATATAAAATTAAGTAGTGTATGGAAATTAACAATTTACTGAAACAAAATACATTTTTAACAGCAAAATATTTTCCATTATTACATAAGTAAAGCATTAGGACTGATTTTTCTATCTACGATTATACTCAGAATACATTATTTGCTGATAAAAAGTAAACTACGTGTAAAATATATATGTAGTTGGCAACATTGGTTGTGTTTGGTTGAATTGTTTATAAGAAAATAAATTTATCAATATATTGTGGTAAATGAGTTTATTTAATTATAACTGACGGTGAATATGTGAAGCCAGTGCATCAATTTACTCAGTGTATAATAAACATTTTGTGTCCACTATCTAAAATACTCGTTTACTTTTAATTTCAATTACTCTAGTGTCAGCTGAAGTTAATTAGTTGAGTGTTAGCGCGCATACAATCACGATTGAACCTCGCGAGAGTTAAGATGTACAGTGTTCCCACCGGGAGTGATAGAACGACTGTATTCTATTTTAGACAAAGGCAAACTTCCTAATCTAAATTGGCAAAGACAAAGTTACAAGCCACCAGCTCCAAACAATGCACCTGTTGTTCCAATAGTAAAAGAAGCGCCCGCGGAAGAAAAGTCTGTGTTTGATGTCAGGGATGAAAACAGTCCACCCAGATTTCCATTTAGAAGGGAGGGCCCAGCCATGCTGAAAGGCAGCGCAAAGAAAAAAACTGCAACTTTCGCTTCCGCTGTATCAAATGTGAGAAGACATCAGAGGTTGGCAATGAATATGTTGGAAAGCGAGCAATATTCACCAACGAATAGTGAAAACGTTTCCCAATTCTGAGTTCCTGTCAGATATTTATTAAATGCAAAGTTTTGAATGTATATAGTAAACTATCAAATTCTCAGCCATGACAATAATTTTACAAAATAAATAATATAATATAAACTTAGTTATTTATTTTTTTCTTGCACAACAGTTAATTATACTAATTATAAACTATTCAAAAGTAAATAGTATTGTTAACAACAACCAACATATGAAGTATAATAACGGTTCGAGACTAAAGACCTATTCTGTGTAATGTCACTATCACAATTGTGGTGCATAGAGTTAGAGTGATATTTTTGAACTGATATTTAAGTTTAGTTTAGCTTCGTTACTTTCTAGTTCTTTAAAAGTTAGGGTGGCAACTATGGACTTCAAAATTTTATTACCTATTGTCCATAAATGTTGTGTACATGTATTTTTTTCCGACGATCACTACGAAAAGTACATACATTCATACGCTAAACTATTACTGAAAATTGGTCATTGCATATCACTAGCAGTGCTATGTGATATGAAAGCTCGTTAGCCAATCAGATACGTCCGCAACTATGTAATATGATTTTATCACACGCTGCGATAATTGAGCGAACTAACCTGAAAATTTGTATTTAAAGGTTTGACAGTTGCAGACCCTGATTTCTCACATTTTAACATAATTTTTGGTGAATTCTGATAGCAATGATGTTAACATAATGTTTTAATATTTTGATGTAAATATTATATTTTTTTTACATAATTGTGGTCGTTGGAAAAGTATCGTGTACAACATGTGCTGAAAGGGTATTTCACACTCGTGTGATTAAACCAGTCGCCTTCTGATCGTGGCTCAAACTTCACACTCATGTGAAATATCCAACTTTCAGCACTAGTTATACAATATAATATTTCAAAGATAAACAAAAAAAAAATTATCTAATTTGTGACTACTTTTAGACACTACCTACGAAGATGTGACTAGAAGTGAATTGATATGTCGTCATATGCGGTTCTTTCGCCTGCTTCAATAGATAGCGTTGCAAAATGTCACGATCATTCCGTTGCCCATAGATACTTCAGTTATCACGTTATTTAATTTTAATAAACCTCATCAGCATTTTGTTTTAAAATAGGAGAATTAAATAATTTATAATGAGTTTAGTAGACTGTGAACTAATATTCGCGCGCTTAAGTCCCAATTCACAATGAGCATAAGCATAAGAACTACATAAGAAAATACATAAACGTAAAGTTGAGCTAATGGTTTTCAATGGCCGTGTTCACCATGCCGTTATGTATTTCTTACGTATATGTAGGTACATAAGACCATCCGTAAGAAAAACGTAAAGTTGGAATCGGTTCAACTTTACGTAAAAATTACGTACGTTTAGGAACATTGCGCATGCGTTTCATTTCGTTAACAAATGTCAAGCATTAATTGAGTATTTCAGACCAAATAAAAAATATATAAAATTGATTAAAAGAATGATTAATATTTAATGTATTGTTTATTCATTTGTTTAGGTCATTTGACTGTATGACAAAAATATAAATTTTATAAAGTTACTCAGTTTTAACAATAATAATACAATAGCAATATCGTCTTCTATAAAAATTATAATTAGTATCATGAGTTATTTCAGTTTTAATAATAAAGCCAAGACGGCAAAATTGTTTTCTGATTATGACATTTTATAACAAATATTAAGAAATGACAGCTAGTACATCCAACAAGAAAACAAGATTAAACCCTATACACTACCAACGTAATATTCTAAAATAACTAAATTTCATTATTTATGTTTATGTTCATTGTGAACATACGTAATATTTATTACGTTTTATGTTATGTAGTTCTTATGCTTATGCTCATTGTGAATTGGGACTTAGAGAATGGAGTGCAGAAATGCAATGAGAAAGAATTGACATGTTAACTATAATATCTCACATTGGCAACAGTGAAAATTATTGCACTCTATGATGTTCTGCGCAAGCGCGATAACTAACTTCACAGTAGTTTGTATGACAGTGAATACTTGTCTGTGGTGAAGAGGATGTACTACCCTGCTCCAAGCGGTACTAAAACGTGCGTTCGAATATCCCACAGAATTTTCGTACTATTGAAGATAAATTTAAATTTCAAATTTTTTTTCAATAGTATAAGAGTTAATCTAGGGCCCCAAATTAATACATTTACTTTTTTTTGTTTTTTTATATGTTTTATAATACATTAAATATCATGTATATTTGCATGCATTTTCTACTATTCCTAAATGAGATTTTCAAATTCTAACAATTAAGGGCCCTAGATTGAACCTTTATCTCAATAATAGTTTTTATTTCAAAAAAATATCTTAAGCGGTATAAGAAAATCTGTAGGATATTCCATAACGCTATTGCTTCATTTTTTCGTAAATTTTTCTACTGTGCACTAGCGAACCTGGCGGCTAACGAAAATATTAAGATTTAGCTCCGCCCTTGTACACTATAGAGCATAAACTTTTGTTATTACTATAGTAGCCTCGAGATTATCCTTCTAAAACTGCTTATACATAATTTCAAACGTGATATTGCTAAACATATTTCTCTATGAAAATTTCTCAACCTGTAATTCTTTATTCTCATCTGTTACATCCTCGTTTATTCTTGTGGAAAAAAGTATTGCTCTGGCGAGTGTGCGTAAGTCTCGGCAATATCCAACACAGCGCATGAGTTCCACTCACTTATTTGTTGGGTTTGTGAAAATAGTGTCATTTTATTTCATCCATTGTGTTATTCATTGGTAGTTTGCCAGTATATTATAAGGTATTTAGAACAGAGAACTTCAAGAACATAATGAGTGACGACAAAAGACGCGGCAGTAAATCTAAACTGAGATTATCTGCTCGCAGAAAAAAAAGTAGAAATTTAGAAATGTATTACAGGTATTTAATATAAATAATCTTTAAAGAAAACTTTACCGTTCACAATAAAACATATTATATTTTATAGGAGTAAACGTACAGGTTTGCCATATTTAAGTAAAAATTCTACTGCGAACTCGGACGAACTTCTTCCAGAAAACATCACGTAAGCTTTATTTTACTTTATGTTCAAAATTAAATAACAAAACCATAATTATATCACAACCCTATTGTAGAAATATTATAAACCAAGAATCCGATGATAACAGTATTATTTTTAATACTACCACAAGTTTGCAAGAAACCCCAGACGAGACAAGTTCTTCAGAAGGAGTCATACATATCGAAAAAGAGGATAATCATTTAAATAAAATATTAACAGAAGACTGCGATTTAGAAGGAACACGGCGAATAATTGATATTACGTACTTTATAAATCAGTTGCGGCTTTTAGATAATCCATTCTCCAAATTTTGCATGTTCATTTCGCAATATGTTTATAATACGTGAAATTAGAAACGGTTCAGAATCATCTTTCATTTTTAAATGTAATCTATGTAACTTTGAATATTCAGTATGTACTGCCGCGAAGGAAAATAATTACATGGATACAAATACTTGTGCCGTTTCAGGCATAATGGCAATTGGGGCTGGTTTTTCAAACATGCAAGAATATATTTCTAATTTTGATATTCCTTGCATGTCATATAAAAAATATGCGACGGTTCAACAGAGTGTGGCAATCGCGTGGCAGAAAACGGCTCTGAAAACCATGGCAGAAGCTGCAGAAAAAGAGGCGCAATACGCAAAACAAATTGGCAGTGTAGATAAACATGGTGTGCCATTGATAACAGTGATTGCTGATGGATGTTGGTCGAAAAGATCGTACCGAACAAATTATCGAGCGTTGTCTGGGGTTGCTGCTATAGTTGGTTTCAAATTTCGGGAAGTTTTATATATAGGTGTGAGAAATAAATATTGTATTATTTGTGCCCGAGCTGAATCGACAGAAACTGAAACACCGACACACAACTGTTACAAAAATCATAGCGGTTCGTCGAGTAGTATGGAAGCTGAAATAATTGTTAATGGATTTAAAAGCAGTGAAAAAATGTACGGCATTAAATATCATAAATTGATAGCAGACGGTGACAGCAGCACATATAAAAAAATATTAGACTCAAGACCATATCAAGATATCACTGTTGAAAAAATTGAATGTCGAAATCATTTGTTGCGAAGATATTGCATGAATTTGAACAAGCTTTGTGATAATACACATTATAATTTAGATGTTCGTAAATTATTGAAAGATCGAATTTTACGCTTACGTTCAGCAATTATTGGAAGCCTTACATACAGAAAACACAATCATGATATCCAACAAACAGAAAAAATTAAATTATTTCAAAAGGACATTATGAATAGCGTTAAACATACTTTCGGCGAACATAAGAACTGTGAAAAATATTTCTGTAAAAGAGAAAACGATACAAATTATTACCCTTTGTTGGAAAGAAATCAGGAATTTTTAAGAAATATTTACAAATGTGTAGAAATTATGTCTCATAATGCACGTAGTCTGTTACATGATGTAGACAGTAATGCTGCAGAACAATTTAATGCTATTGTTGCTAAATTTGTAGGAGGTATGTGTGTATTTTTTCAAGCAGTTTCATAAAATAAAATTGTTTATTTTCAGGTAAAAGAATTAATTACTCATCTCGACGTTCTTACGAAACACGTTGCTCTGCAACAGTTGTTTCATTCAATACAAAAAAACTCATACCGAATTACACAAAGAAATGTATGGAAGAAGCCCTAGAAAATTAATTTAAAAAATGGAGAATCACAGGATGTTACGATGTGTAAAAAATAAAATTTATAAACAATCAAAAATACATCTAAAACGACGAAAATCACAACAGAAGACGAATACCGACTCTAATTATGGTGAAAATTGTGAAAAACCTGATTTGCCGAAAGACATATATGAAGAACAGGTTAAATTATATTTAGAGGCTTTGAAAAAAACAGATGAAGACAGAATTCAAATTGAGTTATCAACTAGGTTACAAAGTGATAGTGGAGAATGGATGGAAATGCGACGACAATTATTGACTGCTTCCAATTTCTTTAGAATTTGTGTCCGGAGAAATACAACAAGCTGTGTAAATATAGTAAAAAGTTTACTTTATAGTTATAACTTACAAAATATAAAATCAATCAATCATGGAAAACTTCATGAAAAAGATGCACTATTGAAATTAGAAAGTCAAGAAAATATAAAAATTAATTCATGTGGACTTTTCATACATCCTCAGTATAATTTTCTTGGTGCAACTCCTGACGGTATTCTTGGAATTGATAAAGTTGTAGAAGTGAAATGTCCTTTATCAGCATATGGGATGTCAATAGAAGATGCAGTAAAGGCACAGAAAATAAACATATTAAAATGGAATAATAACAAAATCATTATAAATAAACATTCTAGCTGGTTTTATCAGGTACAAGGACAATTGGAAGTGACACAAAGAAATGAATGTATTTTCGGAATATGGCTGGGAGAAGACAAACCCATGTACGTCATTAAAATATTAAGGGATCGTGAATTTTGGGATAACTTAATGAGGGACAAATTAATAAAATTTTATATGGATTGCCTGCTCCCAGAATTAGTAGATCCTCGATTTCCGCGCAATGGTGTAATAAGAGATCCACCGTACATAACATCAGCAATAGAGAAAAGAAATGAATTGAAAGGAAAAGCAAGAAAAAAATTATTCTGAAATAATTAAGATTCAGTTAATTATGTGAAACTGTATGCAGGATGTTAAACAAGCAGGACCGGATTACACCATTCAGGGCTCTGGAGCCATATTACTCGTTGGGCTCCCCACCGTCTCCTTATTTTTAAAATTTAATTTAATTTTTTTTACAAAAAAAAAACGGATGCTTATATAAATTAAAGAAATAATTAGCAAACCATAAAACACCTATTGAAACAATTGAAACATCTATTCTATTACATTTACATAGAAATTATATTTATATTCTAGTCGATCATATTCAGGTTCGATCGTGCTTTCATAATTTGAAAAATCTTCTCATTCTTAAATTTTCGTATAGCACTACTGCTTGAATATTTTCTTTCCATCTTTTCAGTATGCTGCAATAATTAGAATTACCCTCGTAAATACCCATAATGTAATGAGAATATAATTATACAGAATTTGTGAAATAATTTATTTTATATATTTTATCTAAAATATAGTTACTATTATAAAAGCACAAATAAATGTATACAAATTGATTGTAATTTTCTTATTGAATTACTAAAAAATAAAATTTAATTAGCATAATAAAGTAGCAATACTTACATTACGAATACTATTACCCACTTATATATAAAAGAATTTTTATTCAAAAATAAAAAATCTCTTATGATCATGATGTAGTAACATAAATTTCAAAAGATTATTGAAGAAATCTTTTTCCCTGCGGAATCTGTTCGTTGAACAAACGACTTAACTGGGTCTTCGTTTCGTCATTTTTAAATAATAAAACATAATTACTTGTATATTATCATAATCATTATTTAAAATAAACTCCATGCCTGCAAAGCATAAATCGCGTAACTATGTGTGTATTTGTTATTCCAATATTTAAGATTAACTGACTTTAAATCTGACACTTGACGTGCTTTGGTACATGTATTCATTTTTATTTAATTTAATATTATAGTGTTCCATGAATGATACACTTAAAAAAGATACATTAAAATTAAAATAAAATGATAATGCATAAGTTTACTATTTCACTATATTAAATTATATTAAAAATTTATTTAATGTTAGTTTTACTCATCTATTTCTGAAGATGTCAAATCGACAGGAGATACTGAGTATAGCATCCGTTGCTAAGAATTACCGAAAATTTTACTTGAATTTAAAAAGTATGCAAATGAATTTTGTGAATTTCTAAATATATACTTAAAATCAGCGAAATTTTTTAACTGAAAATTATCTAACTAACCGCGGTACGGGTCCTGGCGGCACTTACAACCTTACGGCCTACCGGACAATTCCCCAGTGTCCGGGCGTCCCAACCGTCCCTGACGTGAGCGGTGATGAGCTTCGAATGTCAATAATCTAACACTAGCAGCAACAACTACTTTTTAATAGAGCTGTACTCTATTAGGCGTGGCTAGACTAGTACGTCACGAAATAGGCTCCACATTTGGCATTGCGTCCCGCACACCCGACCCGTCCCTCCGAAGTTGTGCATACCCGTTCTACATCCTCTGAACGTCAAATTTTGTATCAATCTTGTGTATAAAATTGATACGGAATAAAAAATTATTTAGAACTGTATAAGCACTTTAGAGAAATAGGCCTATTGTCCCTGTAATAAAATCCCAGGGAATTTAAGCGGCTGGTGTATTGTGTATGTGATCTTTAAGCTTTGTAGGTTAGCAACATAGAAACAAAAATTGTTTTCTCTCCATTTCTTGTCAATCTACAACAGCAACGTACTACAGCAGCACGTAAGTTTATGTACAGTTTTAATAATACCTGAATAATATTGTAATTCTAATTCAAATAGAATAGTGTTTAGTGTTTTTACCGGTATAATTAAAATATGTACGACAACGTATATTGAAAGACTATTATTACTAATTCATTTTATCGAATACTTATTATTATATATTACTTACAGGCAATGGAAGATGAAGAAGTAAAAAAATTGTTAAAAGAACGAGCCGAATTGTTATCTGAATTAAGTAAGTACCTATTGTAGTATAACCTATATCAACAAAATTTTATAATTTGTGTATATTATTTTAACAGACAAACTTAAAAATGAACAAAAAATTAAAGAGAATCAAGGTAACACAATTCTATTTGTCTGTGAAAGTTTAGTTGTAATCAATTTTATTGTTTTCTTATAGAAAAAAAGAATCAGGTTCAAAGGATCAATTCAAATGGTAATACATTCAATTGTAAATATTAGTGCAATTATATCTAATTAGATTAATTATTTTTTCATGTTCATCTATAATACAAAAAAGAACTTTCAAAATCAGAAACGAAGAAGAGGCGACAAAATAGTAAATGATTTTATAAACATGTATTAAATAACTTTGTAACATGTAATGGAATACAATTTTTTTATAGGACGCAGAGGAAAGAAAAATAATAAGAAAAAACGTAAAAATTGGAGAAAAAAATTAATAAAGACTGTAACAATTAAGAAAAAAGACGGAAGTATTACTATTGTTAATGTAAGTATAAATGTATTACTTGAAAATGTTGAAACATTTATTAAAGAAGTTTTAAAAATAAACAAAATTTAACAATTTAAAAATTATTTAAATTATTTTGCATACATGCATATATCTTACAATTGAAACCATTTTTTATACATTTAACATAGTTATAATAGTTGCTTATTAACAGCGGTTCGTTTCTTGCTGTAAAGGATGATTCATAACGTACGAAAAAAATTTAAAATGTAGCTAAGGAGCTCAAAATAATGTCTTTTCGTTAATAAAGTTTTGGCAAAAACTTAACAAAAAGGTTACCGCACATTAAAGTTAAATCAATCACTTGTTACAAACTATGGCAGTTAATTATGTTTTAAATAGAACCTGGGAATAATAAGGATGTTTAGTTAAAAAAATTAATAGTATGGTATTATTATAAAAGTTACAGCTATTTAAATGTTTCTTTTATTGTTCATAAATTGCTGTCCACATATTTGTGAGCCACTTTAACACAAAAACAAAACTGGAAAACTAGTTTCATTTAAATGTCAAAATTCTTTAAACGTCAAAGTATAATAAAATATAGTTAAGTGCAAAATTGTTATTACTTTCAGTAACGAGGAATATGTGCACATAATTGAGGTTTATGGAATAAGTTCATTAATTAAATAGATTTGTACAATTCTTTGCTTTTACCATTATTTTTTATTGGGTACATAATTTAAAATTAAAATGACAGCAAATTGTCAGATTTGAAAGAAACATATTCCTATGATAACGAAAAAATAATGATTACTTTCAGCGGTATTCAATAAGTAGGCGTTATTTTACTTAAAAAAGCATTATTTTGAGTCCCCTTAGCCACACTTTCAATCTTTTCCGTACGAGCAATATTATACTGAATAAATTCTCAAGTATTATTGTGTATGTCTTATCTTTCTTTTACTAAAACTTAATTTTCTTTTATTTTCAGGAATACTACTAAAACGAAATTATTTGTATTTTATAAAGAAACCTAATAAATAACTGTATTTAAATATAGAATTTGATTTTATATAATTCATTTCACATAATATTATTGTTAGTATTAATCTTAACTCCTTACAATATACTGCGTGGTCCATGCTAAGTATTTTTTATTGTATCCGATTATTTTAAATATTGTCGATAATTTTTCAAACGAAGTTGGTTTTAAATTTCAATGTTCACATATCTGCAGTTTAAATTTTTCTACCGGGTATTCCATTTTCGCGTAATGATATGCAACTTTGTATTTTTTAATGGAGCAACCTGTACCATTTTGTAAAATTATGACAAATTGTTTCTCTTTAATAGTTATTTATGATATAAGTGTTAAACGTGATATTTTGTGAGTAACTGGGGAAGTGAAACGAGGCGAAGCCGAGTGATACAACCCCACGAACGCAATAAATCACTTTTAACACGTGTATCACACAAAATTATATCTGCGATCTTCTTAGAGAAGACTAAAAAATGTGGAATGGTATTTAGACAGGTAGGCTTACATTTGTTGATTTATTGATACAAATCGTTAGAAACGTGTTAAAAGTAGCAATGAAATCACCTTTAACACGTTGCTATGTTACTTTTAACACTATAGTGTGAGAAAGTGACACTTTTAAGTTTTAACTTTGCTGTGCAACCGTTAAAAGTTCACTTTTAACAACAGTCGTAAATACGCAGATGCAGCAATTGGCGGGTTACACTACACTGATGAGCTCCAATAAGAGCGAAACGCGTCTCTAGTTACCGATTGATTGGCTTGGCCGGTCTGTATGAATTAATAACTTTGTTATTATTCTGAGGCTGTTTTTCATGAAACAGTTGACAATTTTTATTGTCTTTTTATTTTTTAAGGTCGTAAATAAAACAGTTTTTACTCTTATAGTCCCACACTAAAAGTATAGCTCTGTTCGATGAGAAGTACAGCAAGTGCAGTGCAGTGTAAACAAGTACTGTGTGGTTTTGTGTTTTCATAAAGTGTATGTTTGGGCAAGTTTGCCCTGCTCCTGCGGCCAGCGTAGCCAGATTAGGTTGTCTGTAAACAAACACGTTATAAATCTCTGAAGAAGTCTGTAGAAATGTCGGTTTTAATACTCTTTAGGTTCATCTTTCACACAAGATTTTAAATAGTTTTGTGACTAGTGTCATCTATGAGCAGTTTAAAAAAATGTGCGTGTAACGTTTCTGCATTACAGACCGAACCCACCGAGGGGGAAATCACTAAGGTCCATACCGTACAACTGACTGCAATCCTTGCAGATTGTACATAGAATTTAAAGATTTTTGAGACTGTAAATTTACAATGATTTTAGAGATTGTTACGAGATTGCAAGGATTCATTGAATTAATAATAAGATTTTGAAGATTACGTTATGGATTTTAAAGGTTGTTTAGATTTTTAAGGGAATGCAAGGATTTCACATCAAATTATAAAGATTATTACGAAAAATAATGAAGACTGTAACTGTTTTATTAACAAAATCAATATATAAAATTAAGTAGTGTATGGAAATTAACAATTTACTGAAACAAAATACATTTTTAACAGCAAAATATTTTCCATTATTACATAAGTAAAGCATTAGGACTGATTTTTCTATCTACGATTATACTCAGAATACATTATTTGCTGATAAAAAGTAAACTACGTGTAAAATATATATGTAGTTGGCAACATTGGTTGTGTTTGGTTGAATTGTTTATAAGAAAATAAATTTATCAATATATTGTGGTAAATGAGTTTATTTAATTATAACTGACGGTGAATATGTGAAGCCAGTGCATCAATTTACTCAGTGTATAATAAACATTTTGTGTCCACTATCTAAAATACTCGTTTACTTTTAATTTCAATTACTCTAGTGTCAGCTGAAGTTAATTAGTTGAGTGTTAGCGCGCATACAATCACGATTGAACCTCGCGAGAGTTAAGATGTACAGTGTTCCCACCGGGAGTGATAGAACGACTGTATTCTATTTTAGACAAAGGCAAACTTCCTAATCTAAATTGGCAAAGACAAAGTTACAAGCCACCAGCTCCAAACAATGCTCCTGTTGTTCCAATAGTAAAAGAAGCGCCCGCGGAAGAAAAGTCTGTGTTTGATGTCAGGGATGAAAACAGTCCACCCAGATTTCCATTTAGAAGGGAGGGCCCAGCCATGCTGAAAGGCAGCGCAAAGAAAAAAACTGCAACTTTCGCTTCCGCTGTATCAAATGTGAGAAGACATCAGAGGTTGGCAATGAATATGTTGGAAAGCGAGCAATATTCACCAACGAATAGTGAAAACGTTTCCCAATTCTGAGTTCCTGTCAGATATTTATTAAATGCAAAGTTTTGAATGTATATAGTAAACTATCAAATTCTCAGCCATGACAATAATTTTACAAAATAAATAATATAATATAAACTTAGTTATTTATTTTTTTCTTGCACAACAGTTAATTATACTAATTATAAACTATTCAAAAGTAAATAGTATTGTTAACAACAACCAACATATGAAGTATAATAACGGTTCGAGACTAAAGACCTATTCTGTGTAATGTCACTATCACAATTGTGGTGCATAGAGTTAGAGTGATATTTTTGAACTGATATTTAAGTTTAGTTTAGCTTCGTTACTTTCTAGTTCTTTAAAAGTTAGGGTGGCAACTATGGACTTCAAAATTTTATTACCTATTGTCCATAAATGTTGTGTACATGTATTTTTTTCCGACGATCACTACGAAAAGTACATACATTCATACGCTAAACTATTACTGAAAATTGGTCATTGCATATCACTAGCAGTGCTATGTGATATGAAAGCTCGTTAGCCAATCAGATACGTCCGCAACTATGTAATATGATTTTATCACACGCTGCGATAATTGAGCGAACTAACCTGAAAATTTGTATTTAAAGGTTTGACAGTTGCAGACCCTGATTTCTCACATTTTAACATAATTTTTGGTGAATTCTGATAGCAATGATGTTAACATAATGTTTTAATATTTTGATGTAAATATTATATTTTTTTTACATAATTGTGGTCGTTGGAAAAGTATCGTGTACAACATGTGCTGAAAGGGTATTTCACACTCGTGTGATTAAACCAGTCGCCTTCTGATCGTGGCTCAAACTTCACACTCATGTGAAATATCCAACTTTCAGCACTAGTTATACAATATAATATTTCAAAGATAAACAAAAAAAAAATTATCTAATTTGTGACTACTTTTAGACACTACCTACGAAGATGTGACTAGAAGTGAATTGATATGTCGTCATATGCGGTTCTTTCGCCTGCTTCAATAGATAGCGTTGCAAAATGTCACGATCATTCCGTTGCCCATAGATACTTCAGTTATCACGTTATTTAATTTTAATAAACCTCATCAGCATTTTGTTTTAAAATAGGAGAATTAAATAATTTATAATGAGTTTAGTAGACTGTGAACTAATATTCGCGCGCTTAAGTCCCAATTCACAATGAGCATAAGCATAAGAACTACATAAGAAAATACATAAACGTAAAGTTGAGCTAATGGTTTTCAATGGCCGTGTTCACAATGCCGTTATGTATTTCTTACGTATATGTAGGTACATAAGACCATCCGTAAGAAAAACGTAAAGTTGGAATCGGTTCAACTTTACGTAAAAATTACGTACGTTTAGGAACATTGCGCATGCGTTTCATTTCGTTAACAAATGTCAAGCATTAATTGAGTATTTCAGACCAAATAAAAAATATATAAAATTGATTAAAAGAATGATTAATATTTAATGTATTGTTTATTCATTTGTTTAGGTCATTTGACTGTATGACAAAAATATAAATTTTATAAAGTTACTCAGTTTTAACAATAATAATACAATAGCAATATCGTCTTCTATAAAAATTATAATTAGTATCATGAGTTATTTCAGTTTTAATAATAAAGCCAAGACGGCAAAATTGTTTTCTGATTATGACATTTTATAACAAATATTAAGAAATGACAGCTAGTACATCCAACAAGAAAACAAGATTAAACCCTATACACTACCAACGTAATATTCTAAAATAACTAAATTTCATTATTTATGTTTATGTTCATTGTGAACATACGTAATATTTATTACGTTTTATGTTATGTAGTTCTTATGCTTATGCTCATTGTGAATTGGGACTTAGAGAATGGAGTGCAGAAATGCAATGAGAAAGAATTGACATGTTAACTATAATATCTCACATTGGCAACAGTGAAAATTATTGCACTCTATGATGTTCTGCGCAAGCGCGATAACTAACTTCACAGTAGTTTGTATGACAGTGAATACTTGTCTGTGGTGAAGAGGATGTACTACCCTGCTCCAAGCGGTACTAAAACGTGCGTTCGAATATCCCACAGAATTTTCGTACTATTGAAGATAAATTTAAATTTCAAATTTTTTTTCAATAGTATAAGAGTTAATCTAGGGCCCCAAATTAATACATTTACTTTTTTTTGTTTTTTTATATGTTTTATAATACATTAAATATCATGTATATTTGCATGCATTTTCTACTATTCCTAAATGAGATTTTCAAATTCTAACAATTAAGGGCCCTAGATTGAACCTTTATCTCAATAATAGTTTTTATTTCAAAAAAATATCTTAAGCGGTATAAGAAAATCTGTAGGATATTCCATAACGCTATTGCTTCATTTTTTCGTAAATTTTTCTACTGTGCACTAGCGAACCTGGCGGCTAACGAAAATATTAAGATTTAGCTCCGCCCTTGTACACTATAGAGCATAAACTTTTGTTATTACTATAGTAGCCTCGAGATTATCCTTCTAAAACTGCTTATACATAATTTCAAACGTGATATTGCTAAACATATTTCTCTATGAAAATTTCTCAACCTGTAATTCTTTATTCTCATCTGTTACATCCTCGTTTATTCTTGTGGAAAAAAGTATTGCTCTGGCGAGTGTGCGTAAGTCTCGGCAATATCCAACACAGCGCATGAGTTCCACTCACTTATTTGTTGGGTTTGTGAAAATAGTGTCATTTTATTTCATCCATTGTGTTATTCATTGGTAGTTTGCCAGTATATTATAAGGTATTTAGAACAGAGAACTTCAAGAACATAATGAGTGACGACAAAAGACGCGGCAGTAAATCTAAACTGAGATTATCTGCTCGCAGAAAAAAAAGTAGAAATTTAGAAATGTATTACAGGTATTTAATATAAATAATCTTTAAAGAAAACTTTACCGTTCACAATAAAACATATTATATTTTATAGGAGTAAACGTACAGGTTTGCCATATTTAAGTAAAAATTCTACTGCGAACTCGGACGAACTTCTTCCAGAAAACATCACGTAAGCTTTATTTTACTTTATGTTCAAAATTAAATAACAAAACCATAATTATATCACAACCCTATTGTAGAAATATTATAAACCAAGAATCCGATGATAACAGTATTATTTTTAATACTACCACAAGTTTGCAAGAAACCCCAGACGAGACAAGTTCTTCAGAAGGAGTCATACATATCGAAAAAGAGGATAATCATTTAAATAAAATATTAACAGAAGACTGCGATTTAGAAGGAACACGGCGAATAATTGATATTACGTACTTTATAAATCAGTTGCGGCTTTTAGATAATCCATTCTCCAAATTTTGCATGTTCATTTCGCAATATGTTTATAATACGTGAAATTAGAAACGGTTTAGAATCATCTTTCATTTTTAAATGTAATCTATGTAACTTTGAATATTCAGTATGTACTGCCGCGAAGGAAAATAATTACATGGATACAAATACTTGTGCCGTTTCAGGCATAATGGCAATTGGGGCTGGTTTTTCAAACATGCAAGAATATATTTCTAATTTTGATATTCCTTGCATGTCATATAAAAAATATGCGACGGTTCAACAGAGTGTGGCAATCGCGTGGCAGAAAACGGCTCTGAAAACCATGGCAGAAGCTGCAGAAAAAGAGGCGCAATACGCAAAACAAATTGGCAGTGTAGATAAACATGGTGTGCCATTGATAACAGTGATTGCTGATGGATGTTGGTCGAAAAGATCGTACCGAACAAATTATCGAGCGTTGTCTGGGGTTGCTGCTATAGTTGGTTTCAAATTTCGGGAAGTTTTATATATAGGTGTGAGAAATAAATATTGTATTATTTGTGCCCGAGCTGAATCGACAGAAACTGAAACACCGACACACAACTGTTACAAAAATCATAGCGGTTCGTCGAGTAGTATGGAAGCTGAAATAATTGTTAATGGATTTAAAAGCAGTGAAAAAATGTACGGCATTAAATATCATAAATTGATAGCAGACGGTGACAGCAGCACATATAAAAAAATATTAGACTCAAGACCATATCAAGATATCACTGTTGAAAAAATTGAATGTCGAAATCATTTGTTGCGAAGATATTGCATGAATTTGAACAAGCTTTGTGATAATACACATTATAATTTAGATGTTCGTAAATTATTGAAAGATCGAATTTTACGCTTACGTTCAGCAATTATTGGAAGCCTTACATACAGAAAACACAATCATGATATCCAACAAACAGAAAAAATTAAATTATTTCAAAAGGACATTATGAATAGCGTTAAACATACTTTCGGCGAACATAAGAACTGTGAAAAATATTTCTGTAAAAGAGAAAACGATACAAATTATTACCCTTTGTTGGAAAGAAATCAGGAATTTTTAAGAAATATTTACAAATGTGTAGAAATTATGTCTCATAATGCACGTAGTCTGTTACATGATGTAGACAGTAATGCTGCAGAACAATTTAATGCTATTGTTGCTAAATTTGTAGGAGGTATGTGTGTATTTTTTCAAGCAGTTTCATAAAATAAAATTGTTTATTTTCAGGTAAAAGAATTAATTACTCATCTCGACGTTCTTACGAAACACGTTGCTCTGCAACAGTTGTTTCATTCAATACAAAAAAACTCATACCGAATTACACAAAGAAATGTATGGAAGAAGCCCTAGAAAATTAATTTAAAAAATGGAGAATCACAGGATGTTACGATGTGTAAAAAATAAAATTTATAAACAATCAAAAATACATCTAAAACGACGAAAATCACAACAGAAGACGAATACCGACTCTAATTATGGTGAAAATTGTGAAAAACCTGATTTGCCGAAAGACATATATGAAGAACAGGTTAAATTATATTTAGAGGCTTTGAAAAAAACAGATGAAGACAGAATTCAAATTGAGTTATCAACTAGGTTACAAAGTGATAGTGGAGAATGGATGGAAATGCGACGACAATTATTGACTGCTTCCAATTTCTTTAGAATTTGTGTCCGGAGAAATACAACAAGCTGTGTAAATATAGTAAAAAGTTTACTTTATAGTTATAACTTACAAAATATAAAATCAATCAATCATGGAAAACTTCATGAAAAAGATGCACTATTGAAATTAGAAAGTCAAGAAAATATAAAAATTAATTCATGTGGACTTTTCATACATCCTCAGTATAATTTTCTTGGTGCAACTCCTGACGGTATTCTTGGAATTGATAAAGTTGTAGAAGTGAAATGTCCTTTATCAGCATATGGGATGTCAATAGAAGATGCAGTAAAGGCACAGAAAATAAACATATTAAAATGGAATAATAACAAAATCATTATAAATAAACATTCTAGCTGGTTTTATCAGGTACAAGGACAATTGGAAGTGACACAAAGAAATGAATGTATTTTCGGAATATGGCTGGGAGAAGACAAACCCATGTACGTCATTAAAATATTAAGGGATCGTGAATTTTGGGATAACTTAATGAGGGACAAATTAATAAAATTTTATATGGATTGCCTGCTCCCAGAATTAGTAGATCCTCGATTTCCGCGCAATGGTGTAATAAGAGATCCACCGTACATAACATCAGCAATAGAGAAAAGAAATGAATTGAAAGGAAAAGCAAGAAAAAAATTATTCTGAAATAATTAAGATTCAGTTAATTATGTGAAACTGTATGCAGGATGTTAAACAAGCAGGACCGGATTACACCATTCAGGGCTCTGGAGCCATATTACTCGTTGGGCTCCCCACCGTCTCCTTATTTTTAAAATTTAATTTAATTTTTTTTACAAAAAAAAAACGGATGCTTATATAAATTAAAGAAATAATTAGCAAACCATAAAACACCTATTGAAACAATTGAAACATCTATTCTATTACATTTACATAGAAATTATATTTATATTCTAGTCGATCATATTCAGGTTCGATCGTGCTTTCATAATTTGAAAAATCTTCTCATTCTTAAATTTTCGTATAGCACTACTGCTTGAATATTTTCTTTCCATCTTTTCAGTATGCTGCAATAATTAGAATTACCCTCGTAAATACCCATAATGTAATGAGAATATAATTATACAGAATTTGTGAAATAATTTATTTTATATATTTTATCTAAAATATAGTTACTATTATAAAAGCACAAATAAATGTATACAAATTGATTGTAATTTTCTTATTGAATTACTAAAAAATAAAATTTAATTAGCATAATAAAGTAGCAATACTTACATTACGAATACTATTACCCACTTATATATAAAAGAATTTTTATTCAAAAATAAAAAATCTCTTATGATCATGATGTAGTAACATAAATTTCAAAAGATTATTGAAGAAATCTTTTTCCCTGCGGAATCTGTTCGTTGAACAAACGACTTAACTGGGTCTTCGTTTCGTCATTTTTAAATAATAAAACATAATTACTTGTATATTATCATAATCATTATTTAAAATAAACTCCATGCCTGCAAAGCATAAATCGCGTAACTATGTGTGTATTTGTTATTCCAATATTTAAGATTAACTGACTTTAAATCTGACACTTGACGTGCTTTGGTACATGTATTCATTTTTATTTAATTTAATATTATAGTGTTCCATGAATGATACACTTAAAAAAGATACATTAAAATTAAAATAAAATGATAATGCATAAGTTTACTATTTCACTATATTAAATTATATTAAAAATTTATTTAATGTTAGTTTTACTCATCTATTTCTGAAGATGTCAAATCGACAGGAGATACTGAGTATAGCATCCGTTGCTAAGAATTACCGAAAATTTTACTTGAATTTAAAAAGTATGCAAATGAATTTTGTGAATTTCTAAATATATACTTAAAATCAGCGAAATTTTTTAACTGAAAATTATCTAACTAACCGCGGTACGGGTCCTGGCGGCACTTACAACCTTACGGCCTACCGGACAATTCCCCAGTGTCCGGGCGTCCCAACCGTCCCTGACGTGAGCGGTGATGAGCTTCGAATGTCAATAATCTAACACTAGCAGCAACAACTACTTTTTAATAGAGCTGTACTCTATTAGGCGTGGCTAGACTAGTACGTCACGAAATAGGCTCCACATTTGGCATTGCGTCCCGCACACCCGACCCGTCCCTCCGAAGTTGTGCATACCCGTTCTACATCCTCTGAACGTCAAATTTTGTATCAATCTTGTGTATAAAATTGATACGGAATAAAAAATTATTTAGAACTGTATAAGCACTTTAGAGAAATAGGCCTATTGTCCCTGTAATAAAATCCCAGGGAATTTAAGCGGCTGGTGTATTGTGTATGTGATCTTTAAGCTTTGTAGGTTAGCAACATAGAAACAAAAATTGTTTTCTCTCCATTTCTTGTCAATCTACAACAGCAACGTACTACAGCAGCACGTAAGTTTATGTACAGTTTTAATAATACCTGAATAATATTGTAATTCTAATTCAAATAGAATAGTGTTTAGTGTTTTTACCGGTATAATTAAAATATGTACGACAACGTATATTGAAAGACTATTATTACTAATTCATTTTATCGAATACTTATTATTATATATTACTTACAGGCAATGGAAGATGAAGAAGTAAAAAAATTGTTAAAAGAACGAGCCGAATTGTTATCTGAATTAAGTAAGTACCTATTGTAGTATAACCTATATCAACAAAATTTTATAATTTGTGTATATTATTTTAACAGACAAACTTAAAAATGAACAAAAAATTAAAGAGAATCAAGGTAACACAATTCTATTTGTCTGTGAAAGTTTAGTTGTAATCAATTTTATTGTTTTCTTATAGAAAAAAAGAATCAGGTTCAAAGGATCAATTCAAATGGTAATACATTCAATTGTAAATATTAGTGCAATTATATCTAATTAGATTAATTATTTTTTCATGTTCATCTATAATACAAAAAAGAACTTTCAAAATCAGAAACGAAGAAGAGGCGACAAAATAGTAAATGATTTTATAAACATGTATTAAATAACTTTGTAACATGTAATGGAATACAATTTTTTTATAGGACGCAGAGGAAAGAAAAATAATAAGAAAAAACGTAAAAATTGGAGAAAAAAATTAATAAAGACTGTAACAATTAAGAAAAAAGACGGAAGTATTACTATTGTTAATGTAAGTATAAATGTATTACTTGAAAATGTTGAAACATTTATTAAAGAAGTTTTAAAAATAAACAAAATTTAACAATTTAAAAATTATTTAAATTATTTTGCATACATGCATATATCTTACAATTGAAACCATTTTTTATACATTTAACATAGTTATAATAGTTGCTTATTAACAGCGGTTCGTTTCTTGCTGTAAAGGATGATTCATAACGTACGAAAAAAATTTAAAATGTAGCTAAGGAGCTCAAAATAATGTCTTTTCGTTAATAAAGTTTTGGCAAAAACTTAACAAAAAGGTTACCGCACATTAAAGTTAAATCAATCACTTGTTACAAACTATGGCAGTTAATTATGTTTTAAATAGAACCTGGGAATAATAAGGATGTTTAGTTAAAAAAATTAATAGTATGGTATTATTATAAAAGTTACAGCTATTTAAATGTTTCTTTTATTGTTCATAAATTGCTGTCCACATATTTGTGAGCCACTTTAACACAAAAACAAAACTGGAAAACTAGTTTCATTTAAATGTCAAAATTCTTTAAACGTCAAAGTATAATAAAATATAGTTAAGTGCAAAATTGTTATTACTTTCAGTAACGAGGAATATGTGCACATAATTGAGGTTTATGGAATAAGTTCATTAATTAAATAGATTTGTACAATTCTTTGCTTTTACCATTATTTTTTATTGGGTACATAATTTAAAATTAAAATGACAGCAAATTGTCAGATTTGAAAGAAACATATTCCTATGATAACGAAAAAATAATGATTACTTTCAGCGGTATTCAATAAGTAGGCGTTATTTTACTTAAAAAAGCATTATTTTGAGTCCCCTTAGCCACACTTTCAATCTTTTCCGTACGAGCAATATTATACTGAATAAATTCTCAAGTATTATTGTGTATGTCTTATCTTTCTTTTACTAAAACTTAATTTTCTTTTATTTTCAGGAATACTACTAAAACGAAATTATTTGTATTTTATAAAGAAACCTAATAAATAACTGTATTTAAATATAGAATTTGATTTTATATAATTCATTTCACATAATATTATTGTTAGTATTAATCTTAACTCCTTACAATATACTGCGTGGTCCATGCTAAGTATTTTTTATTGTATCCGATTATTTTAAATATTGTCGATAATTTTTCAAACGAAGTTGGTTTTAAATTTCAATGTTCACATATCTGCAGTTTAAATTTTTCTACCGGGTATTCCATTTTCGCGTAATGATATGCAACTTTGTATTTTTTAATGGAGCAACCTGTACCATTTTGTAAAATTATGACAAATTGTTTCTCTTTAATAGTTATTTATGATATAAGTGTTAAACGTGATATTTTGTGAGTAACTGGGGAAGTGAAACGAGGCGAAGCCGAGTGATACAACCCCACGAACGCAATAAATCACTTTTAACACGTGTATCACACAAAATTATATCTGCGATCTTCTTAGAGAAGACTAAAAAATGTGGAATGGTATTTAGACAGGTAGGCTTACATTTGTTGATTTATTGATACAAATCGTTAGAAACGTGTTAAAAGTAGCAATGAAATCACCTTTAACACGTTGCTATGTTACTTTTAACACTATAGTGTGAGAAAGTGACACTTTTAAGTTTTAACTTTGCTGTGCAACCGTTAAAAGTTCACTTTTAACAACAGTCGTAAATACGCAGATGCAGCAATTGGCGGGTTACACTACACTGATGAGCTCCAATAAGAGCGAAACGCGTCTCTAGTTACCGATTGATTGGCTTGGCCGGTCTGTATGAATTAATAACTTTGTTATTATTCTGAGGCTGTTTTTCATGAAACAGTTGACAATTTTTATTGTCTTTTTATTTTTTAAGGTCGTAAATAAAACAGTTTTTACTCTTATAGTCCCACACTAAAAGTATAGCTCTGTTCGATGAGAAGTACAGCAAGTGCAGTGCAGTGTAAACAAGTACTGTGTGGTTTTGTGTTTTCATAAAGTGTATGTTTGGGCAAGTTTGCCCTGCTCCTGCGGCCAGCGTAGCCAGATTAGGTTGTCTGTAAACAAACACGTTATAAATCTCTGAAGAAGTCTGTAGAAATGTCGGTTTTAATACTCTTTAGGTTCATCTTTCACACAAGATTTTAAATAGTTTTGTGACTAGTGTCATCTATGAGCAGTTTAAAAAAATGTGCGTGTAACGTTTCTGCATTACAGACCGAACCCACCGAGGGGGAAATCACTAAGGTCCATACCGTACAACTGACTGCAATCCTTGCAGATTGTACATAGAATTTAAAGATTTTTGAGACTGTAAATTTACAATGATTTTAGAGATTGTTACGAGATTGCAAGGATTCATTGAATTAATAATAAGATTTTGAAGATTACGTTATGGATTTTAAAGGTTGTTTAGATTTTTAAGGGAATGCAAGGATTTCACATCAAATTATAAAGATTATTACGAAAAATAATGAAGACTGTAACTGTTTTATTAACAAAATCAATATATAAAATTAAGTAGTGTATGGAAATTAACAATTTACTGAAACAAAATACATTTTTAACAGCAAAATATTTTCCATTATTACATAAGTAAAGCATTAGGACTGATTTTTCTATCTACGATTATACTCAGAATACATTATTTGCTGATAAAAAGTAAACTACGTGTAAAATATATATGTAGTTGGCAACATTGGTTGTGTTTGGTTGAATTGTTTATAAGAAAATAAATTTATCAATATATTGTGGTAAATGAGTTTATTTAATTATAACTGACGGTGAATATGTGAAGCCAGTGCATCAATTTACTCAGTGTATAATAAACATTTTGTGTCCACTATCTAAAATACTCGTTTACTTTTAATTTCAATTACTCTAGTGTCAGCTGAAGTTAATTAGTTGAGTGTTAGCGCGCATACAATCACGATTGAACCTCGCGAGAGTTAAGATGTACAGTGTTCCCAACTGTATTATAAATAATTTTTAAATTTAATATGGGCAACAAAAAGAAATCGGACATATGTAATATATGTGAAATTGAATTTAATGGTGAAAAAGTCATAGGTTGTAATGGAAATTGTACAGGTTGGTTTCATTTACAGTGCGCTAAAATAAAAGAAAAAGATTTTACTGTTATAGATGCATATCCAAGCCTAAAATGGTTTTGTAATGATTGTATGTTACATGCGTATCAATTAGAAAATATTAGCATTAAAAATGAGTTTCAATCAATGAAGAATGAAATTAGCAACTTAAAAGAAATGTTAAAATCACTGATCGAAAGTAAAAAGAAATTTAAAGATAAAACTGAAAAAATAACATACGCATCAACATTAAATCAACCTGCATTACTTATCAAACCAACAACATCACAAAATAGCATAAAAACTAAGGAAGATATTAAAAAGAAGATTGACCCTACTAAATTAGGAGTTGGAGTTACCTCTGTAAATAATATTAAAGATGGGGGAATTGTTGTTCAGTGCACAAAAAAGGAAGATCTAGCAGTTTTTAAGACAGCTGCTGTAAAAGAACTGGGAAATAAATACAAAGTAGAAGAAAGTAAAATGCGTAAACCACAAATCAAAATAATTGGAATATCAGAAGAAATGGAAAGCAAAGAAATAGAACAATGTATAAAAGTCCAAAACGATTTTATCGATGTTGAAAAATGCACGTTAGAAGTTAACTATGTACGAAAGTTAAAAAATAATTCATTTATAGCTTTTGTTACGGTGGACAGCAGTAGTTTCAATAACATAATTAAAGCTGGAAAAATTAACATTGGATGGGACAGATGCAGAGTATTTGAGAATTTACATATCAGAAGATGTACCAAATGTGCTGGGTTGAATCACAAGGCAACGGATTGTATAAATAAGTTAGCTTGTTTTAATTGTGGAGGTGAACATATAAGTGAAAATTGTAATAGCGGTACTTTGCAATGTATAAACTGTGTAATAGCCAACAAAACATTGATATTAAAATTAGATGTAAATCATAAAGCTACCGATGCAAAATGTCCTGTTCTGCAGAAAAAAACGAATATGCAGCGAAAAAAGATTACCTACGCATAGCAATTAATACATCCTGACTATAAACATGTCGACGTGATTTTACTTCTCAATATTCAAAGTCTCCTACCACATATTAATGAGATACAACTTATTTTTGAAAAAAATCCACTTCTGTTTTGCGCAACTGAAACGAGAATTACCAATGATATTGAAGATCATGAAATTTCAGTTGTTAATTATAACGTTATACGTTGTGATTCTAATAGCAGGCATACTGGTGGAGTTATACTCTACATAAATAATAATCTGAGGTTTGAAATTCTTGAAAACCACAATATTGACAATGAAATTTGGTATATTTCCGTTAGAATCTTCATTATTGAGAAATACTACATCATATGCAGTCTTTATCGTTCACCCAGTTCTAGTATTTCTAAATTTTTACTTTGGCTCCGTGACTGGTTCACAAAAATGTCCACAGTTAATGATATTTTAATATTGACCGGCGACTTTAATATTAACTGGTCCGACAGTGACAGTTATTACTCAGCTCAACTAAAAAAATGCATCGAAGAAGCCGGCTACAAACAAATTGTTGCAGATTTCACTAGAAGAACCAACTTATCTAAAACTATAATTGATTTAGTTGTAACTAATGATCCTTATATGAAAACGGAGGTGTGGGACAACTATACAATTTCTGATCATGATATTTGTGCAGTGTACCCAACTGTAAATACATACGCGAGAAATTCTAATAAAATTGTGAAAAATATTAACATTGAACAAATGACTTCCGAACTAATTGCTTGTAACTGGAATTATGAAACGAGTGATGTGAATAAACTATGTAATACTTTTTACGATAATATTTTGCAAATTAAATCTGCATGTACTAAAACAAGATTGATTAAACAAAAATTTAATAAACCATGGCTAAATAATGTAGCAATTATAAATGCTAAAAAAGACCGAGATAATAACTATCGTAAATTTAAACTAACCGAATCAAATGAAGACTGGGAAACATACAAGACTGCGCGAAATAAATATGTTTCGATAACGAGAGAGTATGAGAAACAATTTTATGAACAAAAAATAGATCAAAATAAGGGAGACCAATCAGAAATGTGGAAAACCCTAAAAACACTATTAGGAAAAAAAACGTCAGCAAATACTCTAAACAATATGACCTTTAATAACATCGAAATACAGGATGCTACACAACTTTCGAACGTGTTTAACGAATATTATATAACCAGCATAGACGACATTTTAGCAGAAATACCAGACGTGACAAATAATTACCCTAATACGAGTAAGATGTCCAACTGTAACTTCCATTCATTTGAAAGGTTGTCTATCAATAGTTTAGAGAAAATATTATGTAACCAAAATAAGAATAAAACCAGCTGGGATGGACTGGGCTTCAAAACAATAAGTGAGTTGTTTGATATTATTGGATATCCACTTTTAAATTTATTAAATACATCTTTAGAAACTGGAGTTTTTCCAGATAGATTAAAAGAATCTTTAATTTTACCTATCCCAAAGGTGTCTGGAACAAAACGAGTTGAAGATCATAGGCCAATTAATATGTTGGTGGCTATTGAAAAAATTCTAGAAATAGTTGTATATAACCAAGTAAAAACATATGTGGAAAAGAATAACCTACTTAGTAGATGGCAATCAGGATTCAGGGAAAAACATTCATGCGAATATGCCATACAATTCATCTTGAAAAATTGGAAAGATTACCTAAATGATGGAAAATCAATATGTGCAGTGTTTTTTGATTTCAAAAGGGCTTTTGAAACCATTGATCACAAAAAATTATTGAGTAAATTGAAGGAGTATGGTTTCGATGGTATTGTTTTCAACTGGTTCACAAGTTACCTTGAGAACAGGACGCAAAGGGCAAAATATATGGATGAGGTATCTATTAAGCAGAAATGTGATAACGGTGTGCCGCAGGGCAGCGTTTTGGGTCCGCTTTTATTCGTACTCTACATTAATGACCTTCCTGATATTCTACAGGACTGCAAAATACATCTATTTGCAGATGACACTTTAATATTTTTTGAAGACGATAATATAGACTTTTTATTAGACACCATTGACAGAGAGTTGGAAAATGTAAACAAGTGGTTAATGATAAATAAACTAAGTGTATGCTACTAACATTGAAAAATAAAAAGCTAAACATATTTGGTACGGACAAAACAGTAAAAATTAACAGCTGTGAATTAGAATTTGTGGACTGTATTAAATACCTCGGTGTGATTATTGACAATAAATTAACATTTACTAAACATATAGAAACGATAATTAAAAAAATTGCCAAGAAGATAAACTTTTTGTGTAGAATTGGCAAAAAATTATCAGCATGGACTAAAATCTTAATATATAACACTATAGTGCTCCTCCATCTTACCTATTGCGGATCTATCATTTTGCAGTGCAATAAATCACAGTTTTCCCAGTTGCAACTTTTGCAAAACAAAGCCATGAGAAGCATTCTTAAATGTAACAGGTATAGAAGCATTCAAAGTATGCTTTCTACATTAAATTGGTTAAATGTAACTAACTTCATCAAATATGTTTCTATTGTATTTATTTATAAAATTGTTAATAGAATGGTACCACAATACTTGTATGAAATTCTTAGATTTAATAAAGAAGTCCATACATACAATACTAGGTTAAGAGACAATATATATATTGAAAATTATAAAAATGTAAACACCCAAGGATTTATTTTTGTTGAGGGTCTTTCATTATATAATAAATTAAGTAATGAAATTAAAGAAATAAAAAGCATTAGAGTTTTCAAGAAAAAACTCAAAAATTATTTATTATGTAATAACTTTAGTTGAGTATTAATTCACTATTTCTTCTTGTTATAGTTTATAATTATTATGTGTTATTGAATTATCTTACAATTATTTATAAATTTATTATTGTTGTAAATTTATTGTACATGATTTTTTTCTAGCTTTATGCTAACTAAATAAATTTATTATTATTATTATTATTATTATTATTATGTATTTGGAACAAATAATATTATTTGACCTGAATTAAATTTTTTTTAGTAATTATTTATTCGGAGTTTTATCGAAGATACCTCGAGAGTAGTTTAAAATAAAATCAAAACGATTTAATTTAAAATGTCTTTTCCATTTAAAATCAGGGTTCCATAATAGTAGTTTACATACCAAGGGACTCAAGTGCATAATTTAATCCTGAAGGTGAAGTTTATTTCACGAGCCGTAGGTGAGGGAAATAATCGCATGAGGGATTAAAGGCCTTTCAGTCTTGTGGTATACACACTATTTTTGCACTTCCAACACTCTTTCCAGCAATACATTTTAAATAATGATTAATATTAAAGGATTTAAAATACGTACTCGTTTAATTCACAAATTGACAGTGGATGGCTTTGATAACAACGATATCACTATGCAAATTTTATTTTGAGTTACGTTTCATTATGGATAATTTGAAGAAGGAGCTACAGAGGAATTAGTGCCGATAAAAATCTAGAAAATTATATAAAAACAATTCGAAACTTAATGTGACATTAAAATACATGAATCGGAAACTGTGCTGCTTGTGTATTTTTATTGTAACGTTCGTGGGTTTTAAACTTTTTTATTTAAATAATAAAACTATTATTAATAACAAATAATTATAATAAAGAGTAAATAGTTAATTAACACTAAGTATATAACACTAAAATAACGAATAGAAAAACTTATACACTAACACTTATCACTACTATAAATAAACACTATTATTTTCAGACCGCGCGATATATTTATGTTCACAAGCTCTTCATAGTAGCTTCTTGCATTTAAGTTTCCAGGCTTCTAGAATGTTCGAGAAATTACTTTTTCATACTTCTGGAACTTTCTTCCAATTTGCTTTCCATAGTTCTCGAACTTTCCTCTAATTTTGTCTCAAGACTTCTTCTTGCACTAGCACTGCTCGTAGACGTTCTGGCAACACAGATTTTTTTTTTCAGCCGAATCTTCATCTCTCTCTTCAAGCTCTTTTCTTAGTTCGTCCACTTTCAATTCCATCGACTTTTTCGTCGCAATGATGCACAACACTTTTATTTAACACTTATTTATATAAATATTCCTATATTTATTTTTACGTACAACGCTGTTATTTATTTTTAAGCGTACTCCACACCTGACACCAATTGTAACGTTCGTGGGTTTAAACTTTTTTATTTAAATAATAAAACTATTATTAATAACAAATAATTATAATAAAGAGTAAATAGTTAATTAACACTAAGTATATAACACTAAAATAATGAATAGAAAAACTTATACACTAACACTTATCACTACTATAAATAAACACTATTATTTATATTAACTAGCCGAGCGATATTTATTTAAGACGATATATTTATTTTCAGACCGCGCGATATATTTATGTTCACAAGCTCTTCATAGTAGCTTCGGAGTCGACTAAGTCATCTGACTTACTGAGTCTGAGTCAACTAACTGACTGGCCGACTCAACTCGACTAACTGTGTCCGAGTCCTCTAAAATACTGACTGTTCGGGAGTCATCTAAAAGACTGGCTGCTCGGGAGTCATCTAAAAGACTGACTGACGGCTGCCGGCGATTCCTTTTATATATGGCGTTCCTTGTTTCTGGAAGGTTCTGGAATATTCCCTATTGTGGAGCAAACGACTTGTTCGAACCAGCAAGCGTTGCGTCATTCACTCGGCCGCGCGGTGTGGCGGCGCGGCGTGGCGGCGTACGCCGGCAAGCTTAAACTTGTCGCTGCCGCGTTCGTTACATTATGAAAAATCAAAAATTGTGAAAGCTTCTATTCTTTGAGCGTAATATTCGATGTTGAAAGCAATATTAGTAGTTGGAAATAATACTGATGTAGCATATTCCCGAAAATTATTTCTTTCGTTAGAAGGCAAAAAAAAAAAAATGGTGGCGACTAACCTAAAAAGTCAAAAGCGCAGCAGAAGTTCATCAATTCTTAAAAGATGCACAAGACGTGGAATTTTTAATGGTAAAAGCAATTAATTTTAGCAAAAACTATCAATAATAAATGTTATTTATATAATGTTATTTACGGTACAAGTACGTAAAGCTAGTCTTTAGTCACGAATGGATCAATTAAAACACGAGCGTAACGAGTGTTTTAAGACCCCTGAGTGACTAAAGACACTTTACGTATGTGTGTCGTACAATATTTTATCTACGATATAATTAAAAACCACAATAAATATTTTAAAAAAAATACTTTTATTTATGAAATAGGATCACAATATTAAATGAGAAGTTTGCCATGATAATAAAATTTTTGCCTTTGGATTATTTAAAAATATATAAATAAAAGTTATACTCTGTACTTTTCTTGAGACACCCGGTATGATGGCAATATCAATTTAAAAGTGTAAAATATGAAAGAAATATTTGCAATATTATTTTTATTTATGTAAATATTAACACTTTTTACGAGAACAATAATTGTAGACTGTTTTGTACACAAACAAAATGAAGAAAAAATATTAATTAAATATTATAGTTTGGTGTACAAATATTGTAATCACTATATTCAAACCGAATAATAACTTTATTGTCTATGATAAATACAGGTTTATCGTTTTACGGATTTTAATGAAGATTTTACGGATTTTTATAGTGATTGCACGGATTTTTAAGAGATTGTACAGACTCTTATGAAGATTGTTAAGATTTTCAAAGAGACTGTAGAGATTTTAAAGATTGGCAAAGATTACAAGATTTTATTTACAAATTTTATGGATTGTAGATGAATGCAATCATGATTTTTGACTAGGTGTACAAGGATTATTGTCGTGATTTCCCCCTCGGAACCCACCATCTAAGTTTTCTTTTTTTTTAAATATATATATATATATATATATATATATATATATATATATATATATATATATAGAAAGGTTTTGTTTTCGACCGTGAATATTATAGAGGATAGTAAAATTCTTGGGAAACGGTCAGGGCAGAGTATACAGTTGTTTTTTTACTTAATTTTATTTCAAAGAATTCCAATATTTCGGACAGCAATTGTGTCCTTCATCAGGGAATCTGTCGAACACATAATAAAAATACATAAGTTATCATTAGTTACATTAGTTAAAAAACAAGCCATGCTCATAAATACTTACAGAAAAGTATTAAGTTAACAAGTTTATAAAAAACAAAATGACTTAGCATTGTTCATATAATTTCTTTTTTCCTTCAAACATTTGTTTTTGTATGATATTACTTTAAGCATATATTAATTCTGTTTAACAACCAATTTTATAAAGATTTTTTTACAAAAATATACTAACTGCGTAGAATAATAATTTACTTGAATATACAAGTGCGCTAAACATTTGTCACGTAGAAGAAATCCCGCGTAAATTGTTATTGGGTTGGCGGCCAGACGTTGTGATGGATGTTTTTCTCACTTCATGGATGTTTATGACATTTGCGGAGTTTGACACAGGAACCGAGTTTTTGGTTATGATGTTGTTGCAGTGTTTATTCAGAAGATGATGGTAGTTTGTGTTGATGTTGTTTATGTCTTTTTTGCTGTTCATGGTGTTTTTCGTAACAGCTATGTGGAACATTTCAAGTAATTTTCTTTTGCTTGTATTGTATTGTATTGTATTGTACGGAAAAAAATACAAGCAAAAGAAAATTACTTGAAATGTTCCACATAGCTGTTACGAAAAACACCATGAACAGCAAAAAAGACATAAACAACATCAACACAAACTACCATCATCTTCTGAATAAACACTGCAACAACATCATAACCAAAAACTCGGTTCCTGTGTCAAACTCCGCAAATGTCATAAACATCCATGAAGTGAGAAAAACATCCATCACAACGTCTGGCCGCCAACCCAATAACAATTTACGCGGGATTTCTTCTACGTGACAAATGTTTAGCGCACTTGTATATTCAAGTAAATTATTATTCTACGCAGTTAGTATATTTTTGTAAAAAAATCTTTATAAAATTGGTTGTTAAACAGAATTAATATATGCTTAAAGTAATATCATACAAAAACAAATGTTTGAAGGAAAAAAGAAATTATATGAACAATGCTAAGTCATTTTGTTTTTTATAAACTTGTTAACTTAATACTTTTCTGTAAGTATTTATGAGCATGGCTTGTTTTTTAACTAATGTAACTAATGATAACTTATGTATTTTTATTATGTGTTCGACAGATTCCCTGATGAAGGACACAATTGCTGTCCGAAATATTGGAATTCTTTGAAATAAAATTAAGTAAAAAAACAACTGTATACTCTGCCCTGACCGTTTCCCAAGAATTTTACTATCCTCTATATATATATATATATATATATATATATATATATATATATATATATATATATATATATATATATATATTCTGCTCTGAAAAGGAAATTGATAGGGCATTGGACAATCGAGTCGAACAACCCCCTTAAGACAGGATTTTTTGGAGCTACAAGCCTTCAAACTTTGAGATTTTTCATTGCTCAGACATGACATCACATAAAGCGATTTTTCGGGGGGGTCGGGGGGAGCGAATCTCTTCGGGATTTTTGGAGAACGTAGAGGAGGAATGTATCTCCAGATTTTGGTTTACACGTCCTTGAAAGAAATGTCCCACATTTTAAAAAGTCATTTTTTTGGTTCGGCCAAGTGGTTCGATTTTTTTTTAACAGTGTATTATACATTTTTCACTAAAACTTTATATTGTTGAGAAATATCAACTAACAACAATCAACCATTGTCAATAAAACATTTATTTTCAATCGTTTTCTATTCAAAGCACACTTAATACAATTACATACTAATCAAATTAATTAATATAAATTTAAAATGCATTTTTCTCAGTTCCTCCGTTATATTAGGATATGACATGACATTGTGTACATCCTTGAATTCAGAAAAAAATATATGTTTCTATTTAAAATAAGAAAGTTGCACCCCATATTTTGAGAACCACTGGTTAAAAAAATATTTATAAGCTCACTAAAATAGTCTTGTTTGCTAATTTAATCAACCTTGTGGCTCTTATAGTTCTCGAGATAGCAATGGTGGCACACTTAAATTGAACACTCTGTATATATATATATATATATATATATATATATATATATATATATATATATATATATATATATATATATATGTCAGAGCGGACAGGTTCGTTAGCACGTATTATGTCATTGTAGGCAATTGATTATTGTAAATAATGACTTTATGCAAGACCATTACGATGCTAGGTAGAATCAGAATTACCGACCGATTATAAAAAGGGGAAGACATCAGGTTACGAGGACTACTCTTCTGGAGAGAGTCGTGTGGAGTGTTAGGTCGGTGATCTGGGACTATCCGCGAATCTGTGCCATGTTGGTGATATTGTTGTTTGTGCTGAGTTTTGTATTGCGATTTGTAAATTAGTGTTATTGGGAATAATGAATAAAGGAATTGAAAGTGACAATGATGCAATTAATGAAACCCTCGAGCCTCCTGCTCCGACATCAGAAGTGGGATTACCACCAAATCCAGATGTTGGAAATGAAAACATATCGTGGCACAAGATATTAGCGGAACAGAACAAGAGTATGATGCAATTAATACAAGCAATGAATCGACCAAATGTAAGTAGTTTGAATCCGATTGCTCTGCCGTCTTTCAATCCTGATAGTGAAGAATCAGACGCGCGTGCGTGGTGTGCTACGGCGAGTTTGTGTATGGCTGAGAATCCATTATCTGGAAGTGCGCTTATGATAGCATTAAGCAAATCATTAATAGGCTCAGCTTCAACTTGGCTGTCCCGAATATCATTTGAAGGGATGAGTTGGTCACAATTCAAAGAATTATTTATTGCACAATACGAATGTAATGAAACTGGAGCGGCCTCCTTAATCCGCTTCCTAGATAGTAAACCAAAAGAAGGAGAGTCTTATGTTTCTTTTGCTAGCCAATTGTTATCATCATTTATGACACGTTGGCAAGGTTTAAGTGTAGAACAGATAGGTGTATCACTAGTGATGGCACATATCTCTCAATTCGATCATCGACTGCAACGCGTAGCTCATACCACTGAAATTATGGATCGAAATAAAATGCAGCAGGAATTAAAAGTACTTTCAACATTGAAACGAAAAGCTGAATCGTCAGAAGACCATGGGAGGGTAAAACGTCACAGAGCCATTTTATTACCTAACAGATGTTTTCATTGCAATAAAATTGGACACAAACAAAAAGACTGCCGGCTTCGAAATCTAAAAACCGGGAATGTAGAAAAGAACACTCAAAGGCATAATTCTGGATATTTATATATGTATATATATATATATATATATATATATATATATATATATATATATATATATATATATATATATATATATATATTTGTTCATTATAGGAATCGGCTACATTCTGTTTACATATCATTGTATTTGGCTACAATTTGAATTTATCGCAACGTAGCCAAATTTTTTTTTTATATAATATAGGTTTCGGCTACTTCTGTCGTGGCAGTTCTTGGAACTATTTCTCAATGGCTCGCTGTATTTTTTTAAGTTTAAAATACAAAATAAAGATGTCACCCAACGTAAAATCAAGTGAATTTTGTCGAGGTAGCTGTATATAGCATTGAATGCAATGCAATTTTCGTACCTGTACAATTGAATGCATAAGCACTGGGGATTTTTTTAGTAATTTAAACGTTAGCATTATTATATGCAATGTAATTAGCGTGCTTGTACAGATGAGTGCATAATTTTGGGGATATTTTTAATTAGTGAAACAGGATTTTTAATATTCGAAATGAAATGTTTTTTTATTTGAATTTAAATTTCGGTAAAAAATTTAAATTTTTTCTTGATATGTTAAAAAATGTGATAATAATAGCTAACACTTTTCAATGAAAATATCCTGACTTGCCTGTACCCACTGACCATTTATTTACTTATTTGTTACAAATACAATTTCACAACAGGACTGCTGTCAGTTCGGCACTACTAAACTCTCAATGAAAGCGGAGCTCAGAATAAGCGACGAAACATCGGCCAAAATAGTAAATTAAATTAAATCTCCAACGGTCAAATATCAATTATGACTACACGAGTCTTAACCTTTCGAAATAGCATATTACAAAAATATAAAAATGTGAAGTGACCGGGTTAGAACCCAGTTTCGCTTGCACGGTATGCAAGCGAGCTGCTAACTGGACCACAAAATACTTCGAGGAATACTTGTATCTATTGGTGAATGTTACGGAATGCACTTCGTTATAAGATAAAAAGGTTTAAATTTAGCAGATATTCATTATTTTAATACTGTATTTGTGTTTACTGTTAAACTCTTTACGGAATTTGTCTGAAACTTTTTACATATGTTTAAAATATTTTTAGAATTATGGATTAGATAGTAGCGTCAACCAATTCTTTATAATTAAGAGTTATAAAAGGTTTAAAATTAGACAGATATGCATTCTCAATTATTTGCAAAACGCCGTGTAATTTTGTGTTTACTTTGAAACCAGAAATCAGAATAGAACACAAAAAAAATTTATTTTTTTTTAATAATAATTTTATTTGTCCGCGTTTGGCATGATTTATTCTGCCAGCGAACGGAGCGTCACTGCCCGCTAAAGTGCTGGAGTTTTGCCGTGCTAAGATTCAAGAACCGAATGCCGCTATAAACACTATCCAGTAATTTCAGTATGTAATCAAATCACACGGAGTATTTTTAATAAAATAAAAATTACATATAGTGTAACGCAAAATCTTCGATCACATCGCTAAATTCAATTTTTTGCAAAACATCATTTTCAATACTCATCAGAGATAAACTTTTCAATCTCTCCTGACTCATACTGTTCCTCGGTTCATTTTTGGTTAGCTTGAGTTTTGAAAATAATTTTTCGTCACTTCACTGGCCTTGGTAATCATGAAAGACAATAAAATCCTAAACGCGATTTTTACATTGGGAAACGTCTCATCAAGATTATTACGGTCAAACTGTAGATAAGGGGCCCCACCTCCGATTTGAATGAAACTTTGTGGAAAAATAACCCAAAAAATTAGAAGTATGGGAAAAATAGTGGCAAGTGGGGGAATCCTTTGGATGACCTTGAATACGCGCCGCACACATATACACATGTACACGCACAGACACACACAGACAGATACATACAAACACACACACATATACACACATACATACGCGTTTTTGATACCAGATGGCGACTCAAGTACACACACCTGTACAAACCGTCTTTGAGACGACTATGGTTTTCATGAAATATTACTCGACTATTTTATGATACCGATTAATTTATTATATCTATTTGTTATACTTTTATATTATATGTTAAATTATACATATATTATTCTCAACAAATGGATAATAATTAAAATAACGAAATTTTGTACTCGCATAATTATTACCTAATGACGACATACATATTCTTATATACGATACCAAACGACGTCTTTTTGAACGTCCTCTGTTATGTTTTTTTGAAAGTACTCTGAAGAGTTGATAATAAAGCTATTTTGATTCTTTGGTTTATGGAGTAATATGAACAAATATATGAGGAAGAGTAATGATTACGCCACACGGGTATACTAGACTGTTTGGTTCACTTGTTTCGCAATGCGTTGTTGTCATACTGACTGCAGTGTTGTGAATTTTCTGTTTTGTTATAAAATTAGGCCGGTTTTGTGTTACATGTCCAGATGATATTTTGTAAACTAATTACATTCAAGGCACGTTTTTCAAATAAATCTCAGTATCCAGTTTTTCATATTTCAGCATATTTTTTTTTGTTGTGGTGGTTTTGTTTTCGAAAAAGAGAGCGGGAGAGAATGTATGCTAGGGGTCAATAACTTTGGACAGTGGGCAAAATAAAATATTGCTGTACTATCTATAGTGGGCTAGAAGAAACTTAAGCAAGTAGAGTAGAAGTTCATTCAAGAACATATTTTACTGTAAACTATTGCTTTATTATATTATTTTTTATTCTTTTCACATTACCGCAGGCGCTGGGCATACATTGATGTTTTATTTGTAGTTTAACAACAATAATATCGATTATCCATGTGGAAAATTTTTCTGAAAATCTTAGACTATTCATATTAAGTCTGTATGAGTTTATTCCACTTTAAACAATTAATTTCTTTATAATTATTAATAAATGGGATATCACACTATCTAATCAATAATTCTACATGTTGTGTAAAACTATTTTGAAAATCCTAGAAAATTTAGCCAAGTAGTTAATTAGATAAATGATAAACAATTTTATATTGTCTTAAAAATGCCATTTACAAAACCTGTTCCAAAATATGATTATTGTAATATAGTTAATAAAATAATACTTTAGCAAGAGTTTAGTATAAAAATATAAAAATTGAATTTAATTATAAAATCCTAATTTGGGAATCGAACTCGTAACATGTCGTTTGTCACAACAAACACGTATCCCCTATACTATTTATACTATAGCGTTAATTCTCATAAACAATATTATAAGACACTTTTAAGACAATATAAAATTGTTTATCATTTATCTAATTTTCTAGGATTTTCAGAATAGTTTTACACAATATGGTAGAATTATTGATTAGATTTTATGATATCCCATTTATTTATAATTATAAAGAAATAAATGTTTGAAGTGGAATGAACACATAGAGACATAATATGGATGATATAAGATTTGCAGTAAAATTTGCCACATGGATAATTAAATTAAGAAATCTGAAAATGAATATACAGGCTGTAAATCAAAAAGCGGGCCATAGGCGTTTAACATGGGAAATCATTTTTTTCGCGCGGGTTGGTTACCAAATTATTTCAGACAAAAAAGATTCAAATAAAATTTGTGGACAATTAAATTCTGCATCTAAATCACTAATTAGATTTTATTTTACATGTTTTGTAATCCTTAAAATCGAGTTATAAATTTTATAAATATTGCTCATTTATAGTGATAGCCATGGATTTGAAACAATATTACATAAGTTTTATTTTTCACTTTGAATTGAAAATGCATCAGTCTCTGGGAAGCGAGTAAATTGCCGGACTATGTGCTATGGGCCAGTGCCGGATTAAGTAAAAATTGGGCCCTAGTAAATGTTTTCACTGCGGGCCCTGCTCATAAAATAAAACATTCAGAAATAATTATTTAACTATCAAGTGTGTTAATAATTTTTGCAGAAAGTATCTACGATAGTTTCTGCCTTTACATACATCTGGAAATTCCACGTTTTTCTTCCTGTCTAAATATTTACGTTCCGTTATGAACAGCAATGTTAGACTGAAGCGTTTACATTTCATTCACACAATAAACCAAATACATTTTATACGTGATTTAGCCCGTTGAAAACGTCTAAATACGCATAGGCACTTTGGGCAAGATTAAAGTTGTTCAAGAAATACAATAAATTCACAGTATACTACTAGAAGCGAAAGTCTCGTCGGCTTCTTTGATGTCTCGCTTACAGATTCAATAACCTTGGACATTTAAATTTGTTGGTTTTCTGACGGGAAATTTTTAAATTTCCAATAGATCAGGTTGTATATTGTTATTTTACAACATATTTTATGAGTACTTCAAAAGAATAATAGTTTTATATTTTATTATTAATTATATACAAAAATAGAAAAAAAAATTTTATACATACAGAACAACAACATAAAATGGGTACAATAATATCCGATAGGCCTTTTAAATTTGTTATAACGTTTTATCTCTCTCTAATTTCAGGTTTCTCTTTTTGACTTTCGCTGCCGGTAGTGTATTTATTCTGTGGTAACTTGGTTATCCCAGGGAGAACAATTACAAAAATATGTATTTGTAAAAAAGAAAATTCAACAAATATGCTGATTTTACATACGTTAATATTTATTGAAGGATTACATAGAAGCACGTAGCTGTAAAAACATTATTAAACAATATATTACAAAATATTTAAACATGCGGCAACTGAAATAACCCGTACGGCCACGGGAGGACTAATTATTACTACTTATAACATAAACATTATAATTTAAATAACAATAATAAAAGGTACTTTTAGATAGAATAATTAGAAATTTATCGACATTACAGGTTTAAAAACATCTACTGTATTTGAAGTCGAAATGCAATAATATTTATATCAGCTAAGCACCAGATATAAGTGCATATAATAGTGTAAATATTTATTATACTAAACTATATTTAATCAACAATGCTACAGACGTTTAAAACCAATTTTGACGTTTTCAAATTAATTGTTAAAACCAGTGACTTAAAAAATCAGAAATAATTTACAGTGCACGAAATAATATTCCCGCCGAGAAATATATATAAAGTGTTATTTTATGAGTCATAGTTATGAACAAATTTCTGTAAAAATACTTAATCAACAATTCTACAGACGTTTTAAAACAATTTTGACGTTTTCAAATTAATTGTTAAAACCAGTGACTTAAAAAATCAGAAATAATTTACAGTGCACGAAATAATATTCCCGCCGAGAAATATATATAAAGTGTTATTTTATGAGTCATAGTTATGAACAAATTTCTGTAAAAATACTTAATCAACAATTCTACAGACGTTTTAAAACAATTTTGACGTTTTCAAATTAATTGTTAAAACCAGTGACTTAAAAAATCATAAATAATTTACAGTGAACGCAATAATATTCCCGCCGAGAAATCCATATAAAGTGTTATTTTATCAGTCATAGTTATGAAAAAAATTTCTGTAAAAATACTTAATCAACAATTCTACAGACGTTTTAAAACAATTTTGACGTTTTCAAATTAATTGTTAAAACCAGTGACTTAAAAAATCAGAAATAATTTACAGTGCACGCAATAATATTCCCGCCGAGAAATCCATATAAAGTGTTATTTTATCAGTCATAGTTATGAAAAAAATTTCTGTAAAAATACTTAATCAACAATTCTACAGACGTTTTAAAACAATTTTGACGTTTTCAAATTAATTGTTAAAACCAGTGACTTAAAAAATCAGAAATAATTTACAGTGCACGCAATAATATTCCCGCCGAGAAATCCATATAAAGTGTTATTTTATCAGTCATAGTTATGAACAAATTTCTGTAAAAATACTTAATCAACAATTCTACAGACGTTTAAAACCAATTTTGACGTTTTCAAATTAATTGTTAAAACCAGTGACTTAAAAAATCAGAAATAATTTACAGTGAACGCAATAATATTCCCGCCGAGAAATCCATATAAAGTGTTATTTTATCAGTCATAGTTATGAAAAAAATTTCTGTAAAAATACTTAATCAACAATTCTACAGACGTTTTAAAACAATTTTGACGTTTTCAAATTAATTGTTAAAACCAGTGACTTAAAAAATCAGAAATAATTTACAGTGCACGAAATAATATTCCCGCCGAGAAATATATATAAAGTGTTATTTTATGAGTCATAGTTATGAACAAATTTCTGTAAAAATACTTAATCAACAATTCTACAGACGTTTTAAAACAATTTTGACGTTTTCAAATTAATTGTTAAAACCAGTGACTTAAAAAATCATAAATAATTTACAGTGAACGCAATAATATTCCCGCCGAGAAATCCATATAAAGTGTTATTTTATCAGTCATAGTTATGAAAAAAATTTCTGTAAAAATACTTAATCAACAATTCTACAGACGTTTTAAAACAATTTTGACGTTTTCAAATTAATTGTTAAAACCAGTGACTTAAAAAATCAGAAATAATTACAGTGCACGCAATAATATTCCCGCCGAGAAATCCATATAAAGTGTTATTTTATCAGTCATAGTTATGAAAAAAATTTCTGTAAAAATACTTAATCAACAATTCTACAGACGTTTTAAAACAATTTTGACGTTTTCAAATTAATTGTTAAAACCAGTGACAAAAAATCAGAAATAATTTACAGTGCACGCAATAATATTCCCGCCGAGAAATATATATAAAGTATGTTATTTTATCAGTCATAGTTATGAACAAATTTCTGTAAAAATACTTAATCAACAATTCTACAGACGTTTAAAACCAATTTTGACGTTTTCAAATTAATTGTTAAAACCAGTGACTTAAAAAATCAGAAATAATTTACAGTGCACGAAATAATATTCCCGCCGAGAAATATATATAAAGTGTTATTTTATGAGTCATAGTTATGAACAAATTTCTGTAAAAATACTTAATCAACAATTCTACAGACGTTTTAAAACAATTTTGACGTTTTCAAATTAATTGTTAAAACCAGTGACTTAAAAAATCATAAATAATTTACAGTGAACGCAATAATATTCCCGCCGAGAAATCCATATAAAGTGTTATTTTATCAGTCATAGTTATGAAAAAAATTTCTGTAAAAATACTTAATCAACAATTCTACAGACGTTTTAAAACAATTTTGACGTTTTCAAATTAATTGTTATAACCAGTGACTTAAAAAATCAGAAATAATTTACAGTGCACGCAATAATATTCCCGCCGAGAAATCCATATAAAGTGTTATTTTATCAGTCATAGTTATGAAAAAAATTTCTGTAAAAATACTTAATCAACAATTCTACAGACGTTTTAAAACAATTTTGACGTTTTCAAATTAATTGTTAAAACCAGTGACTTAAAAAATCATAAATAATTTACAGTGAACGCAATAATATTCCCGCCGAGAAATCCATATAAAGTGTTATTTTATCAGTCATAGTTATGAAAAAAATTTCTGTAAAAATACTTAATCAACAATTCTACAGACGTTTTAAAACAATTTTGACGTTTTCAAATTAATTGTTAAAACCAGTGACTTAAAAAATCAGAAATAATTTACAGTGCACGCAATAATATTCCCGCCGAGAAATCCATATAAAGTGTTATTTTATCAGTCATAGTTATGAAAAAAATTTCTGTAAAAATACTTAATCAACAATTCTACAGACGTTTTAAAACAATTTTGACGTTTTCAAATTAATTGTTAAAACCAGTGACTTAAAAAATCAGAAATAATTTACAGTGCACGCAATAATATTCCCGCCGAGAAATATATATAAAGTGTTTTTTTATCAGTCATAGTTATGAACAAATTTCTGTAAAAATACTTAATCAACAATTCTACAGACGTTTAAAACCAATTTTGACGTTTTCAAATTAATTGTTAAAACCAGTGACTTAAAAAATCAGAAATAATTTACAGTGCACGCAATAATATTCCCGCCGAGAAATCCATATAAAGTGTTATTTTATCAGTCATAGTTATGAACAAATTACTGTAAAAATACTTAATCAACAATTCTACAGACGTTTTAAAACAATTTTGACGTTTTCAAATTAATTGTTAAAACCAGTGACTTAAAAAATCAGAAATAATTTACAGTGCACGCAATAATATTCCCGCCGAGAAATATATATAAAGTATGTTATTTTATCAGTCATAGTTATGAACAAATTTCTGTAAAAATACTTAATCAACAATTCTACAGACGTTTAAAACCAATTTTGACGTTTTCAAATTAATTGTTAAAACCAGTGACTTAAAAAATCAGAAATAATTTACAGTGCACGAAATAATATTCCCGCCGAGAAATATATATAAAGTGTTATTTTATGAGTCATAGTTATGAACAAATTTCTGTAAAAATACTTAATCAACAATTCTACAGACGTTTTAAAACAATTTTGACGTTTTCAAATTAATTGTTAAAACCAGTGACTTAAAAAATCATAAATAATTTACAGTGAACGCAATAATATTCCCGCCGAGAAATCCATATAAAGTGTTATTTTATCAGTCATAGTTATGAAAAAAATTTCTGTAAAAATACTTAATCAACAATTCTACAGACGTTTTAAAACAATTTTGACGTTTTCAAATTAATTGTTAAAACCAGTGACTTAAAAAATCAGAAATAATTACAGTGCACGCAATAATATTCCCGCCGAGAAATCCATATAAAGTGTTATTTTATCAGTCATAGTTATGAAAAAAATTTCTGTAAAAATACTTAATCAACAATTCTACAGACGTTTTAAAACAATTTTGACGTTTTCAAATTAATTGTTAAAACCAGTGACTTAAAAAATCAGAAATAATTTACAGTGCACGCAATAATATTCCCGCCGAGAAATCCATATAAAGTGTTATTTTATCAGTCATAGTTATGAAAAAAATTTCTGTAAAAATACTTAATCAACAATTCTACAGACGTTTTAAAACAATTTTGACGTTTTCAAATTAATTGTTAAAACCAGTGACTTAAAAAATCAGAAATAATTTACAGTGCACGCAATAATATTCCCGCCGAGAAATATATATAAAGTGTTATTTTATCAGTCATAGTTATGAACAAATTTCTGTAAAAATACTTAATCAACAATTCTACAGACGTTTTAAAACAATTTTGACGTTTTCAAATTAATTGTTAAAACCAGTGACAAAAAATCAGAAATAATTTACAGTGCACGCAATAATATTCCCGCCGAGAAATATATATAAAGTGTTATTTTATCAGTCATAGTTATGAACAAATTTCTGTAAAAATACTTAATCAACAATTCTACAGACGTTTTAAAACATTTTTGACGTTTTCAAATTAATTGTTAAAACCAGTGACTTAAAAAATCAGAAATAATTTACAGTGCACGCAATAATATTCCCGCCGAGAAATATATATAAAGTGTTTTTTTATCAGTCATAGTTATGAACAAATTTCTGTAAAAATACTTAATCAACAATTCTACAGACGTTTAAAACCAATTTTGACGTTTTCAAATTAATTGTTAAAACCAGTGACTTAAAAAATCAGAAATAATTTACAGTGCACGCAATAATATTCCCGCCGAGAAATCCATATAAAGTGTTATTTTATCAGTCATAGTTATGAACAAATTACTGTAAAAATACTTAATCAACAATTCTACAGACGTTTTAAAACAATTTTGACGTTTTCAAATTAATTGTTAAAACCAGTGACTTAAAAAATCAGAAATAATTTACAGTGCACGCAATAATATTCCCGCCGAGAAATCCATATAAAGTGTTATTTTATCAGTCATAGTTATGAAAAAAATTTCTGTAAAAATACTTAATCAACAATTCTACAGACGTTTTAAAACAATTTTGACGTTTTCAAATTAATTGTTAAAACCAGTGACTTAAAAAATCAGAAATAATTTACAGTGCACGCAATAATATTCCCGCCGAGAAATCCATATAAAGTGTTATTTTATCAGTCATAGTTATGAAAAAAATTTCTGTAAAAATACTTAATCAACAATTCTACAGACGTTTTAAAACAATTTTGACGTTTTCAAATTAATTGTTAAAACCAGTGACTTAAAAAATCAGAAATAATTTACAGTGCACGCAATAATATTCCCGCCGAGAAATCCATATAAAGTGTTATTTTATCAGTCATAGTTATGAAAAAAATTTCTGTAAAAATACTTAATCAACAATTCTACAGACGTTTTAAAACAATTTTGACGTTTTCAAATTAATTGTTAAAACCAGTGACTTAAAAAATCAGAAATAATTTACAGTGCACGCAATAATATTCCCGCCGAGAAATCCATATAAAGTGTTATTTTATCAGTCATATTTATGAAAAAAATTTCTGTAAAAATACTTAATCAACAATTCTACAGACGTTTTAAAACAATTTTGACGTTTTCAAATTAATTGTTAAAACCAGTGACAAAAAATCAGAAATAATTTACAGTGCACGCAATAATATTCCCGCCGAGAAATATATATAAAGTGTTATTTTATCAGTCATAGTTATGAACAAATTTCTGTAAAAATACTTAATCAACAATTCTACAGACGTTTTAAAACATTTTTGACGTTTTCAAATTAATTGTTAAAACCAGTGACTTAAAAAATCAGAAATAATTTACAGTGCACGCAATAATATTCCCGCCGAGAAATATATATAAAGTGTTTTTTTATCAGTCATAGTTATGAACAAATTTCTGTAAAAATACTTAATCAACAATTCTACAGACGTTTAAAACCAATTTTGACGTTTTCAAATTAATTGTTAAAACCAGTGACTTAAAAAATCAGAAATAATTTACAGTGCACGCAATAATATTCCCGCCGAGAAATCCATATAAAGTGTTATTTTATCAGTCATAGTTATGAACAAATTACTGTAAAAATACTTAATCAACAATTCTACAGACGTTTTAAAACAATTTTGACGTTTTCAAATTAATTGTTAAAACCAGTGACTTAAAAAATCAGAAATAATTTACAGTGCACGCAATAATATTCCCGCCGAGAAATCCATATAAAGTGTTATTTTATCAGTCATAGTTATGAAAAAAATTTCTGTAAAAATACTTAATCAACAATTCTACAGACGTTTTAAAACAATTTTGACGTTTTCAAATTAATTGTTAAAACCAGTGACTTAAAAAATCAGAAATAATTTACAGTGCACGCAATAATATTCCCGCCGAGAAATATATATAAAGTGTTATTTTATCAGTCATAGTTATGAACAAATTTCTGTAAAAATACTTAATCAACAATTCTACAGACGTTTTAAAACATTTTTGACGTTTTCAAATTAATTGTTAAAACCAGTGACTTAAAAAATCAGAAATAATTTACAGTGCACGCAATAATATTCCCGCCGAGAAATATATATAAAGTGTTTTTTTATCAGTCATAGTTATGAACAAATTTCTGTAAAAATACTTAATCAACAATTCTACAGACGTTTAAAACAATTTTGACGTTTTCAAATTAATTGTTAAAACCAGTGACTTAAAAAATCAGAAATAATTTACAGTGCACGCAATAATATTCCCGCCGAGAAATCCATATAAAGTGTTATTTTATCAGTCATAGTTATGAAAAAAATTTCTGTAAAAATACTTAATCAACAATTCTACAGACGTTTTAAAACAATTTTGACGTTTTCAAATTAATTGTTAAAACCAGTGACTTAAAAAATCAGAAATAATTTACAGTGCACGCAATAATATTCCCGCCGAGAAATCCATATAAAGTGTTATTTTATCAGTCATAGTTATGAAAAAAATTTCTGTAAAAATACTTAATCAACAATTCTACAGACGTTTTAAAACAATTTTGACGTTTTCAAATTAATTGTTAAAACCAGTGACTTAAAAAATCAGAAATAATTTACAGTGCACGCAATAATATTCCCGCCGAGAAATCCATATAAAGTGTTATTTTATCAGTCATAGTTATGAAAAAAATTTCTGTAAAAATACTTAATCAACAATTCTACAGACGTTTTAAAACAATTTTGACGTTTTCAAATTAATTGTTAAAACCAGTGACTTAAAAAATCAGAAATAATTTACAGTGCACGCAATAATATTCCCGCCGAGAAATCCATATAAAGTGTTATTTTATCAGTCATAGTTATGAAAAAAATTTCTGTAAAAATACTTAATCAACAATTCTACAGACGTTTTAAAACAATTTTGACGTTTTCAAATTAATTGTTAAAACCAGTGACTTAAAAAATCAGAAATAATTTACAGTGCACGCAATAATATTCCCGCCGAGAAATCCATATAAAGTGTTATTTTATCAGTCATAGTTATGAAAAAAATTTCTGTAAAAATACTTAATCAACAATTCTACAGACGTTTTAAAACAATTTTGACGTTTTCAAATTAATTGTTAAAACCAGTGACTTAAAAAATCAGAAATAATTTACAGTGCACGCAATAATATTCCCGCCGAGAAATCCATATAAAGTGTTATTTTATCAGTCATAGTTATGAAAAAAATTTCTGTAAAAATACTTAATCAACAATTCTACAGACGTTTTAAAACAATTTTGACGTTTTCAAATTAATTGTTAAAACCAGTGACTTAAAAAATCAGAAATAATTTACAGTGCACGCAATAATATTCCCGCCGAGAAATATATATAAAGTGTTATTTTATCAGTCATAGTTATGAACAAATTTCTGTAAAAATACTTAATCAACAATTCTACAGACGTTTTAAAACATTTTTGACGTTTTCAAATTAATTGTTAAAACCAGTGACTTAAAAAATCAGAAATAATTTACAGTGCACGCAATAATATTCCCGCCGAGAAATATATATAAAGTGTTTTTTTATCAGTCATAGTTATGAACAAATTTCTGTAAAAATACTTAATCAACAATTCTACAGACGTTTAAAACAATTTTGACGTTTTCAAATTAATTGTTAAAACCAGTGACTTAAAAAATCAGAAATAATTTACAGTGCACGCAATAATATTCCCGCCGAGAAATCCATATAAAGTGTTATTTTATCAGTCATAGTTATGAAAAAAATTTCTGTAAAAATACTTAATCAACAATTCTACAGACGTTTTAAAACAATTTTGACGTTTTCAAATTAATTGTTAAAACCAGTGACTTAAAAAATCAGAAATAATTTACAGTGCACGCAATAATATTCCCGCCGAGAAATCCATATAAAGTGTTATTTTATCAGTCATAGTTATGAAAAAAATTTCTGTAAAAATACTTAATCAACAATTCTACAGACGTTTTAAAACAATTTTGACGTTTTCAAATTAATTGTTAAAACCAGTGACTTAAAAAATCAGAAATAATTTACAGTGCACGCAATAATATTCCCGCCGAGAAATCCATATAAAGTGTTATTTTATCAGTCATAGTTATGAAAAAAATTTCTGTAAAAATACTTAATCAACAATTCTACAGACGTTTTAAAACAATTTTGACGTTTTCAAATTAATTGTTAAAACCAGTGACTTAAAAAATCAGAAATAATTTACAGTGAACGCAATAATATTCCCGCCGAGAAATATATATAAAGTGTTATTTTATCAGTCATAGTTATGAACAAATTTCTGTAAAAATACTTAATCAACAATTCTACAGACGTTTTAAAACAATTTTGACGTTTTCAAATTAATTGTTAAAACCAGTGACAAAAAATCAGAAATAATTTACAGTGCACGCAATAATATTCCCGCCGAGAAATATATATAAAGTGTTATTTTATCAGTCATAGTTATGAACAAATTTCTGTAAAAATACTTAATCAACAATTCTACAGACGTTTTAAAACATTTTTGACGTTTTCAAATTAATTGTTAAAACCAGTGACTTAAAAAATCAGAAATAATTTACAGTGCACGCAATAATATTCCCGCCGAGAAATATATATAAAGTGTTTTTTTATCAGTCATAGTTATGAACAAATTTCTGTAAAAATACTTAATCAACAATTCTACAGACGTTTTAAAACAATTTTGACGTTTTCAAATTAATTGTTAAAACCAGTGACAAAAAATCAGAAATAATTTACAGTGCACGCAATAATATTCCCGCCGAGAAATATATATAAAGTATGTTATTTTATCAGTCATAGTTATGAACAAATTTCTGTAAAAATACTTAATCAACAATTCTACAGACGTTTTAAAACAATTTTGACGTTTTCAAATTAATTGTTAAAACCAGTGACTTAAAAAATCAGAAATAATTTACAGTGAACGCAATAATATTCCCGCCGAGAAATATATATAAAATGTTATGTTATTAGTCATAGCTGATTGCGTAGGCCGGGAACCCTTTTAAGGTGTGATTTCGTTGCAACGGCCAGCGTTCGCGGCCCGCCGCAACGTCTCTAGCCGTTGAGCACTGCTACAATGCCTTGCTGTGGCACTGATTTCGTTAACGCGGCTCGTCTGGAAGACGTTGCGGCCCGCAGTCGACGGCTACGCCTCGACTGCTCAAAAACAAGTCGAGACGCAGCCGCCAACCACCAATACTGTGTGAAGGCAGTGATTTGGTTTAGTATAACTGTATTTTGAACGAAGGAACGAAATTTCTCATCATCGGTATTGAGATGACTTTTAATTAGTATTTTATAATATCTTTCTTTGCTCCTTGAACTATATAATTTGTGTATTTCTTCTTGCATTGATAGCAATATAATATCATCGTCATCTGCTTCATCAAGTATAAAAATTAATGGCGCTAATGTTTCTGGATCCATTTTAAATAAGCACTTTTCCCTTCAGAACTTGAGAAACGACTGTCGAAACGCAAACGCCAGACGCTTTAAGCAAACCATGCGATCGTAACGGCTGGCCGTCACTGCCGGACGTCGCGGCGGGCCGCGAACGCTGGCCGTCGCAACGAAATCAGGGTGCATGGTGCGGGGTGAAGTGGGGGAGGAGGGTGTTGCGAGTAGATCCGGAGTCACGGTCACCAACGGTATTGAAAATGGGGCTACAAACGAAATTTAAAATATAGGGAGGGCTGGGAAATCTGATTACATTGTGCAGATCTCATATTACTTTTATAGTTATTATTATTAGTTAAATTATTATTTTTTAAATTCATTTAGCTCTCACAAATCATTTCAAAAGGTTTGTGATGACATGCTAAAATTTACGTCCATTCGGATAATATATATTCATTTTACATGTTAAAAATGATTCTTGAAAATAAATATTGATAACAATTCAAATATCATTTGAATTTAGAAACTACGCACTGCTCATAGACTCAAACCGTTAGCAAATTTTACAACCAACACATGCTATATTACCGACACCGTTACAACGAAATCGTCGGAGTAGCCAAACTTAGCATTATTCCAGAGGTAGCCAATCCCTACAAACTACAAACATATATATATATATATATATATATATATATATATATATATATATATATATATATCCGACATTAAAGCGTCCGTCAATTCGCCTTTTACCATCATTAAAGCGTCCACCTCCAATGAAGCGTCCGTATACGGACGCTCTAATGTATCTATTGTGTATGTATGTATATATTTATATATATATATAAATGATAAATATTGATAAATATCGATATGAAAATTTATTTATCGAAAATAATTATAATTTTGTATCGATTTTACGAAAAATGTATAAGTATCGATAAGTTGATAAATAACTTAAAAAATAACAATATTTTGAGTAGTTAATAACAAATTATCAAATAAGTCCAAACATGGTCAAAGATGAACAAACAAATATCGCGCTTATTTATAGATTTAGCCATTTCTGTCATATAACATAATTTATATAATTTAATTAATGATTATTCCAATGATGTTTTATCTTTGTGTAATATTGCCAGTATCTTTCTGCTCCTGTCGCCCATGGTTATTATTGCTTGAATTTTTTTCAAATACAGTGTTCATCATTTGCTCAAATATAGCTGACAAAATATCACTATTTACCGCGTATCCACCGGTGGCTCACGACGGCTATAAGTTAAAATTATTACTCATGACGCACCGGTGGGTCACGGTAAAAAATGCTCAAAATTAGGCAAAAATAAATCAAATCCCTAAAAACAGTAGTTAAAAAATGCATATGAATACTATTTCCAGTGAAAATAATATGTTATTTGGCGGAATTTTTTAAATTAGCTCACGTCATGAACCTGTTAATATCATTATTTTCAAATAATAATAATTTAACTTATATAGGGTGATCCATCGGTCTGTAAATAACAGGCATAGAAAATCATATGAAATAAGTAATATACTATTACAGAAGCAAACGTTAATGAATTATACAAATGCCAACAACTACAAAAATATTTTGCCAATGTTATCTGAAGTTCCTTCTGAAAATAATTACGAGTATATGCCGCAATTTAATAAAATCAAAATTATCATAAAAAATAAATCAGTGCAGTGAAATTTTACAATATAATGTAACAGAAAATAATATAAAAATACAAATTGAAAATAGTTTAGAATCAATGTGTGATACAAATAATAACACTGGCAACTTAAGTTAAAATTCTTTTAGAGAACGAGGAATATTTGAACATTTTTAAATTTGAACCTGTGGAATATACAGACATACAGATGAGTTATGCCCGTTTCAAAGAAGTAGAATCATCAACAAGGTAACAATACCCGAGTATATTGTGGAAAAATGAAACGATATTTAGATTTACCAGCAGTAACTTTGGAGTTTGTAAAAGACGAAAAGAAATAGATACAAAATTTTAAAAGTACAATTTTATAGGGAAGGAGCATTGAACACTTGCCAGCAGTTCGTGCAGGAATTGAAATTAAAGGGCAAGTAAACGTCTTTATTCAAACTATAAAATAAATCAGAGAAAGATTATTAATATATGCCCATCTGGTTTAGTTATTCATCCACTTGCACCACATCTACGTATTTCGCTAGATGGCTTTATTTTCGATCATTACGAACGTAATGAGAAGTTTGGTTTATTGGAAATAAATATGTTTCAAGCGTTAAATATCAAAATTTGGAAATAGCGTGCAAATAATATTCTTTTTGTTATTCAAAAATTGACAGTAATTATCGACTGAAGAAAAATCATAATTACTACTATCAAATACATGGACAAATGTTGGTGACAGGTGCAACAATGCGTGATTTTGTAGTATATTTTACTCATTCCAAAGAACTATACATTGAAAGAGTATAAATACTCGTAGATATTAGTTTTGTAAGTGCATGTACAAAAAACTTACAAAAACATATAAATAATTTGTTATATCGTATTTACAGAAAAAGTGTACTGAAAAGAGTTCCATTGTAAGATTGTAATTAAAAAATATAAACTTTTTCTGACAGTTAAAATGTCATACAATTGTTTGTAAGTTTGTTTGAGTTCCAAGGCTGACACTATAAACAAATTTTCAAATAACTTTAAAATAGTTTTTCTCTATTATTAAATGTCAAAAACAAAATCTGTTAAATAATTCAGATGCACAATTTAATTCTTTAAAAATTGTATTTGAAGCTTTTTTGCATAAAATTATATGGAGACTTTTGCGCCATGGAAAACTGATTTTACATGTTAAACGCCTATGGCCCATTTTTTAATTAACAATATGAAAAAGTTATCGCAATAATAAAAACTAAAAAACTTGTATTTAAAGGTGATAAAACGAAATTAATGATGTAATGTAGAAATAAATATATCACCGCGCCATTCATTATACTTTGTATAAGAAAGTAAAAATACACACACTATGATTATTGAAATATAAAAAGATTCACAAACGAGACTGAGAAAATCCAGCGGATCTAACAACTTTATGTATATATCTTAAAAACTAGACTCTAAACATTACACTGCTGCATTAAGAGTGATTTTTACTACAACAGTACAACTGTCTAAATAATTTCATTACGGCCTTGCATTTATTATGGAGGTGGCTAGCTAAGATAGTCTCGAGAGAAACCTATTACAATATTCAATAAAATGTTTAAAAGGTGTGTATAATAAAACTACACAATACAACTGTCTACAATTACTTTAAATTTTATTGGGTAAGTATACATATGCCCCGTGAACCAAATATTCACATCAAAATATAGCATTGTAAAGTAAAATAAATTCACTTACTGTTGCTTTACGAATGATGTACAACTTGGATGCTGATACCGGCTCCGAAAGCTGCTGCAGATAATCCCAGCTCCAGCGATGGTGTTCAATGATCCCTATAATCATAAAAACAAGATTTATTTAGTAAAAAAGGGTAGCTTCAAACTTGAAAAACATACTTATGGTTTGGTGCTTAACGTATTATCTCCTAAATCACAAAATTTAAATGATACGGGCACAGTATTATCGGTACAATTACACTAAAATAACACACGAAATAATTGTGAGAATACCTTTAACTAACAAGATAGTTTGAAGTACATGTTAACGTTTTCCAGATCCTACACTTTTGATTCAATGAACAGCTGATCATAAATAAACGTTCGTTGATAACTCGCGTCATCTTAAATGTGCTAAAATCACGTAACCAGGTGACAGTAAAATTATTATAAAACTAAAAACCTTTTAAAATATTAATGTTGTATAATACATATTTTTTTAAAAAGTGTACAAACTAACCAAACAGTCAGCAATTGAAGTGAGTCTTCGTCATAGCTCTCAAATTCTTGTAACACTGACACAAATTTAACTTTTGTTTATCTGTGTATCGACATTATTATGTAATACTTGATTATGAATTAATATTATTTACACTAACAAGCACTATTTCAAAAAATTTCATGCGTCAACGCTGTATTACATACAACACGGTTGTGAAGATAGGAACCCAATTCCTATCGTTTTATAAAATATTTTGCACAAAGCGTATGACATGTATAGTACAACCAATGTAATGATGTTTTGAAATTACGCTATTTTTACCTCCCGCCGCTTCCTGTAAGGGAGGTATAAGAATCATGCTAAAAATTCGATAGTGAGTTTCCAGTGTATAAACACGTTTTAGAGTTCCTAGAATACGATACTTTAATAACTCGGAGAGGGCATCAGTTAGTACTAAATTCCGACCACATTCCCGGCCCCTGCGGGCGGGGCGATGGGTAACTTTTAAATTATAAATAGAAACCCCTAGATGCCTCCCTTGGAGATTTTAAAGTTTCAATTCGATTTTTTTTCTGTACAATATGTAGTTTTCGAGTTATACTAAATTCCGAGTTAAGTGAAACACCCGGTATATATATATATATATATCAATTGTATCTATCCTCTTGGGAAGAGCTGATTAAGATTAGTTTTTTTAATATAATCCAATAACCGGAAGTGATAGTTTTGAATGAGAATCTTGTTATTTTGAAATATCTCAGCAAATTATTGAAGGACGAGATATAATGTCTTCATGAATTTTGTTTAACTTGGCTTTCATTATGTACTTTCAAAATAAAATAATACAACAATGTTTCAGCCTTCATTACAGCCATCTTTAGGTTCTAAAGTTACATTGCAAAATTTAAGTCATATAATAAAATTTGTTGTTGAAATTAAAAAATAGAAAATAATTTTTACATTTTGTAATTAACAAAACTAGATACTAATATTATAAATGGTATGGATGTTAGTATTAACAAGGGAAAATGGCTTGAGGTGTTACACAATAACAATAATATTTGAATATCAGAGCTTGCACAAACCCCAACGAAATATCATCTAAAAATGAGATATACTCGTATTTCCATCAAAATTATTCCTTTAAATGTATACATTTATTACTACATTGTTGAAAGTATTCATAATTTTTTCAAGAGCAGAGAAAGGTTATTTTCCGCCAGTGAAGTGTTTAGTACATATACTAGCGGTCCGACCTGCTTCGCAGGTCTGACCCCTAGGCTCCGCATCACTGAAAACTATTACTGAAAATGTAAAAAAATAAATTGAGTAGTCTTAAATAACTTCCATTTAATACCAAACAATTGGCGAAGCAAGTTCGTCACCACTTTCCTCGCTTCCATGTTAGTGCATTGACAAAGAAAGCTCGTCACTTCGTTCCTCGCTTCCATGATACTACTTTGTGACACTTGAGATTATATCTCTTCCTTGAGAACTTTAATTTCATATCAAACACGGAAGGATTTAAATAACGTTTATAAAAACAATTGACGATCGTCCAAAAGAACTTTTTGATATATGAGTTTAAATCCGCTTCATGAGACTTTTAATTTGATACCAAACACAGTAGGATTTAAATAACATTTATACAAAACAATTGACAATCGCCAAAAATAACTTTTTGATACTTAAGTTCAAACCTCCTCTACGAGACCTTTAATTTGATTCCAAACACGGTAGGATTTAAATAATATTTATGCAAGACAATTGACAATCGCCCGAAATGTCTTTTTGATACTTGAGTACAAACGTCCTCTGCGAAACCTTTAATTTGATTCCAAACACGGTAGGATTTACATAGTATTTATGAAAAACAATTGACGATCATCCAAAACAACTTTTTGACACTTGAATTCAAATCTCCTGCGTAAGACCTTTAATTTGATACCAAATACGGTAGTATTTATATAAAAACAGTTGACGATCATCTAAAATAACTTTCTAACACTTAAGTTTAAATCTCCTCCGTGAAACCTGTAATTTGATACCAAACACGATTGTATTTAAATAACATATAAAAAACAATTGATGATCGTTCAAAATAACTTATAGTCAGTTCTATGAATTTAGATTAAAACGAAAATTTTGAAATTGTTTATAAATATGTAAAGCCATCTTGAAAATAATTTTCAACCTTTTCATATTAGACAAGTAATTTTTATTATTTATACGTTACCGCCTAAAACACTTAAAAGCAACGAAGTTGACGAATAAGAGCATCTGTTATAAAGTATAGTCAAAGCAAAAATTTTTATTGAAAATTATTTTCTTATTTTTAAATTAACGTTTTAAAATTTTACCAAATAATAAACATGTACGTACATTTATTCTAAACACAAATAAAATTACTAAACTTATCTAACTTATTAAAGTAATTTATATTTAAAATTTCTAAGTGAACTGCCAATGAAATCCATAAATATCACATTCATAGCAACGGGCGCAATTCTTTTTATTTAAAATTGAACAAAAAGTACCACGGATAGTGTGATTTTGTAAATTTTGACTTTATTTATTTAATATCTTGCACATCATGAGTAAGAAAAATGTGAATTCATAAAAAGCACGTATTCCCAATCAAACTTTAATTGTCTAAATAGGTTTCGGGCGAATCCGTCAAATCGTCTAGGCTCTAGAGCTGGGCACAAATTGTGCAAATTTTCGGCCTTATTTATTTAATATCTCGCACATCATGTGTAAGAAAAATGTGAATTCATAAAAAGCCCGTACTCCCAATCAAACTCTAAATGCCTGTAAAGGTTTCACTCGAATATATCAAACCATCTAGGCTCTAGAGCTGCGCACAAATTTTATAAATTGGTTACTAAGCAGATGAAAGAATAGAGAAATACTCTAACTGATTAGTATATAGGACTAGCGGTCCGACCTGCTTCGCAGGTCTGACCCCTAGGCTCCGCGACACTGAAGAAGATAGCAGTCTCTTTGTTCCTCGCTTCCAAGTCAGTAAATTGACGAAGAAAACACGTCACTTCATTCCTCACTTTCATGTCACTGCGTTCCTCGCTTTCATGTCAGTGTCTCTTAACGTCCCGTCTCTAAAACAGTTCATTTAATACCCCTAAGTTAAGTTTCTACTAATTTCCACAAAAACAATTGCTGGTCGTAATTATTTATGATACTTTTTCCAACTTTTTGAACCTAAAACGTTACATTCAATACTTCATAAGCTAGGTTTAGGGGAATTTTCAGAAAAGCAATTGCCAATTATACTGATTTATAATAAAGATCGGTCATTACTAAGTTCCTCAATATTTCACTTCTAAAACATTTTACTAGATACCCCACAGGTCGCAAATATTCATAAATTTTAAGGAAAAATAATTGCCGATCGTAATTGGTTTGCGAAAAAAATTACAACAAACATAATTAATACATTTTCCGTGGATTTTACCAAGATCAAGTGTTTTAATTTTTACCCTGCAATAGATTTCAAGTGAGTTAAAAAAAAATGATTATCTGCGAACTCCTAAAATATTTCATTTCATACGCCACAAGTTAGATACCTAAAAAAAAAATTTAAATTAAACACAATTTGCATTATTATTTGATCATATAATAAAGATTTTTGCCAATCTGACATTTCTATTGTCTTCTTGGGAATTTAAAAATACCGCTAATAATAATGTATAATAATTTGCATTCCATATTGTCGACTTTACCTAATGTAACGTCAAAGTAGAATAAATTCGTGAAATTTTAACGGAAAATTTTTTCCTTTAAATATCGCGGTTTTTTAAATTTTTATAAAATTTGATCGTGTAATATCAACCTTACCCAGTCTTACGTTATTTTGTCAGTTACACTTCAAAGTACAACCGAAGCGAATAAATTTAAACTTGTCTATTCAAGATTCTCATTTGATACAAAACACTTTATTTTTCTGATGTCTTTTATAAAAACAATCGACAGCCGCCATTTTCTATATTATCATTTATCCCGTCTATTCGACATCAATCTTTGGATACTCAAAAAGTGATTAAAAAAAAATTAAATCAAACATTTAACAACTTAATATTTGATCATGTGATAAAGACTTCTGTCAATCTGACATTTCTATTATTATCTTGTCAATTTAAAAATACCGTTAATAATAATAAACAATAATTAGAATTCTACATTTTCGACAAATTTGGCGGATTAACTATATTTTTACTTAATTTGATCGTATAATACCGACTTTTCTTAGTTTAATGTCAAAATAGCATCAAATTGAAAAATGTTATTCGAAATAATTTTTTCCTGTTAAGTTCGCGGTTTTCTTCATTTTTATAAAATTTGGTCGTGTAATACCGTGCTTCTTCAGTCTAACGTCAGTTTGACAGTTATACTTTGAATTTAAATTTCCCGGTTTTATTTTATTTTCAGTAAATTTGATCGTATAATACTGATTTAGCGTCACCATAACATATAAACTTCAAAATGCAATCAAAAAGAAAAATTTTATTAGCCATTATTTTTAATTATTTTAATAGACTTGTCTAGAATTAATGTAATTTGTAATTAAAATTTCAAACATCTGTCAAAAATAACACGTTGCACAAAAATTTGTGACAGCTACAATATAAATTTTTGATTACAATAATGCAAATATTTGATTACAATAAAGAAAATACTTGAGTACAACAATGAAACTCTTTCATTACAATAAATAATTATATAAAACAATAAAAGTATATTATTTTCACACTAGAAATTATTATTCTAATCTCCATACCAATATTTTAAAACTGATCCTGGTCAAAATGTGTCCGTATAAATAGCTGCCGAAAAATATTTCCTCTTGGAATATTAGCAGGTTGTTGATAGGGTAGAGTAGCATAGTTTTCATCATGAATATGACAACTTTCGTCATCAACTGTTTGAGATTTAAATAATTACGTAAGATAATTTAATTGAATTTCATAAGAAAACTGTTGACATATGTACTGTAATCTTCCTCTTCATGAATTTTTCTTATATTATATAATACAGCTAATGCTATATTGCTTCATTAGTATTTAATAATTTTATGCGTAATTCTATAGTTGATATCTTGTAAATACAACAAAATTTCATTTTATCATTGATTCTTGATTTATTTGTATATGTTTTTCTCTACAACATAAAATAAAAATATATCTTCCCTATGTATTATATTTAATTTCACTATTTATAAATGAAGAATCAACTTTTTTATCGATTCCCTCACTCGATATACCGTGAAATATAAAAATTTTTCACAAATTCAGGAATACACTTTGTTTACACTTTGATAGCCCTATTACATCGAATAAAATTAGTTTCATTGGTATTTAATCATTCCGTACATAATTGTATAGTATTTCATAAATTCTTCCGTGAAAATATAACCAAACTTATGGTTGATTTTTTTTTATGGAATTCTTGAAATATGAGTTCCCTGCAATATAACCGGGAAAATGTATATTGTACAATTAAATTATACACACTTACCATAAATTATAATTAATTTTTGGTTGTTTATGTAAAAAACAACATTTTTAATCAATACACGATACTTCAATCTGTACAAGGATTTTGAATTAAAAAGTTGTATGTTTTCATTTTGACTGCTCCTAATTCATTCAATATAATTTGTTTTATAAGTATTTATTAATTTCTTCCGAAATTCTATAGTATTTTCAAATTTAATTTGTTCTTTGTCCATATAACCTAATTTATATATGACATTTATAATGAAGTTCGTAATGTATTTCCTGCAAAATTATGAGGAGAAATGATATTCTATAATTAAATTATACACTTACCATGAATTTCATTTAATTTCAGTGTATTTGTAATTTAGTACGTGACCCAAACTATTTTTCATAAAATATTGACGTTTACAAATCAATTTGAATTCATTGCAACTGTCAAAATATGTAAATCATTTCTACCACTTTAAAAAATTTACAAAATAGTACTCATGTTCGCTCCTTTATTCTAAACACAAATAAATATAGCAAACTTATCTAACCTGTCTACAATTAAAGTAATGTATAATTAAAATTTAAAACTGAACTGTCAAAAATGACAAGTTGTTCTTCATTTGGTCAAAAATTTAAAGATAAAGTGAATTGACAGTTCACTTTGTAAATTTAAAAATAAATTACTTTAATTCTAGACAAGTTAGACAAGTATGGTAAATTTATTTCTGTTTAGAATAAATGGGCGTACATGCTTAATATTTTGTAAAATTTTAAAACATCAATTTAAAAATAAAAAAATGAATTTGAAAGTGAACTGTCAATACCTTTTATCTTTGAATTTTTAATAGAAGTAGCAACGCGTGTTATTTAACAAAAGCTACACGAAACCAAAAATTTGTTTATTTACTTAATATCTCGCACATCATGTGTAATAAAAATGTGAATTCATAAAAAGCACGTATTCCCAATCAAACTGTAGATGCCTGTAAAGGTTTCACTCGAATATATCAAACCGTGTAGGCTCTAGAGCTGCGCACAAATGGCTTCTAGGTAGCCAAAAATTTTAACTGAATAGTATATTGGACTAGCGGCCCGACCTGCTTCGCAGGTCTGTCCCCTAGGCTCCGCGTCACTGAAGAAGATTACAACTGAAAATGTAGAAAAATAATTTGAGTAGACTTAAATAACTTCAAATTTATACCAAACAATTGGCGAAGCAAGCTCGTCACTACGTTCCTCGCTTCCATGTCAGTAGATTGACGAAGAAAGCTCGTTACTTCGTTCTTCGTTTCCATGTTAGTACATCGGCGAAAGAAGCTCGTCACTCCGTTCCTCACTTCCATGTCAGTACTACACGAAGAAAGCTCGTCACTTCGTTCCTCGCTTTCAAGTCAGTGCATAGGCGAAGCAAGCTCGTCACTTCGTTTAACGCTTCCATGTTACTAATATTTGGCACTTTAGTTTAAATCTCTTCCGTGAGATATTTAATTCAATACCAAACACGTTTTTTGACACTTGAGTAATATCCTTCATGAGACTTTTAATTTGATACCAAACACGGTAGGATTTAAATAATATTTATAAAAAACAATTGACAATGCTCCAAATCAACTTTTTGACACTTCAGTTTAAATCTCCTCCGCAAGGCCTTTAATTTAATACCAAACACGGTAAAAATTAAATATCATTTCTACAAAACAATTAACGATCATCCAAAACAACTTTTTGACACTTGAGTTCAAATCTCCTTTGCGAGACCTTTAATTTGATACCAAACTCGGTAGGATTGAAATAATATTTATAAAAAATAATTGACAATCGTCCAAAACAACTTTTTGACACTTGAGTTCAAATCTCCTTTGCGAGACCTTTAATTCAATACCAAAAACGGTAGGATTTAAATAATATTTATAAAAAACATTTGACAGTCGTTCAAAACAACTTTTTGACACTTGAGTTTAAATCTCCTCCGCAAGGCCTTTAATTTGATACCAAACACGATAGGAATTAAATATCATTTATACAAAACAATTAACGATCATCCAAAACAACTTTTTGACACTTGAGTTCAAATCTCCTCCTTGAGTCTTTTAATTTGATACCAAACACTGCATAATTTAAATAATATTTATAAAAAACAATTGACAATCGTCCAAAATAACTTTTTGACACTTGAGTTCAAATCTCCTTCGCGAGGCCTTTAATTTGATACCAAACACGGTAGGATTTAAATAATATTTATAAAAAAACTATTGACAATCGCCCAAAACAACTTCTTGTCACTTAAGTTCAAATCTCCTCCGCCAGGCCTTTAATTTGATACCAAACACGGTGGGAATTAAATAACATTTATACAAAACAATTAACGATCGTCCAAAACAACTTTTTGACACTTGAGTTCAAATCTCCTCCGCGAGACCTTTAATTCAATACCAAACACGGTAGGATTTAAATGATATTTATAAAAAACAATTGACAATCGTCGAAAATAACTTTATGACACTTTATTTTAAATCTCTAATGTGAAACTTAATTTAATACCAAACACGGCAGGATTAGAAATAAAAAACAACTCATGACAAAAAAAATTCTGAAATTGATTATAAATATTTAAAACGATCTTTCTATATTAGATATGTAATTAACTTATTTAAATTTTACCGCCTAAAATACTTATAAGCATCAAGGTTAAGGCACTAGAATATATGAGTATTCTCATCCGCCATTTTGGGTCCAAGTGTCATAAATAAAACAAATTATTGGAATCCAGTTACTTTAATTCTTTTCTGTCAAATTTGGAGTTGATACTGATTAATAATTGTGATATATCATTCTCTTAATTATTATATTTCATATCTAACAGGCAAGTGTACAGAATACTTTCTAATATATTACCGTATGATTTGTGTAGTTGGATTTTACAGAATTTCAAGAAATTTGTTTTCAAATTTGACAGATACAAATTTTAAATGTTTTTTTTTTTAAGTAACTGGATTCCAATAACTTGTTTTATTTATGACATCTGGACCCAAAATGGCGGACAAGAATACCTACATTCTTCTAGAGCTCTATCAAGGTTGTCGAGAGGAGACATCTGTGTATTTTTTGAGAAGGAAAAGAAACCATATATGAAGTGCAAAATAATTTTCAACTTTTTTTGTATTAAATAAGAAATTAACTCATTTGAATTTTACAGCCTAAATTCCTTAAAAGAATCGAGGTTGACGAACAAACACATCTGTCATAATTATTTTGAATGGAGGGTTATACAGAAGCAAATTTTCGTGCTGCCATCTATTGATGTTTTCGTTGAACTACTATGAAATTCACATGCGCGAAACACAAACAAAACGCTGTCAAAATGACAGTTCTTAAAATGATGCTAAATATAAAAAATAAAGTTTGTGTATGGTTTGTGCATAGTAACTGCCTTTATTACTATAAAGGTGGCAAGTGTTAAATTTATTAAGTTACTTAAATAATAAACTTCAAAAATAAAAACATAACCTTGTTAAAACACCATATCAAACGTCAATACATGGATGTTTGTGTTATGAACTTCCATCTCAACTTTTACCTCATCTTTCTCTTTCTTGCCTGTGACGTCAAAATCATAACCCTCCATTAGAAAAATAAATTAAAAAATAGTAAACAATGTACGTACATTTATTCTAAACACAAATAAATTTGCCGAATTTATCTAACTTGTCTACAATTAAAGTAATGTATAGTTAAAATTTCGAACTGAACTGTCAAAAATGACAAGTTGTCATTCTATTTTTCAAAAAATTAAAGATAAAGTGTATTGACAGTTCACTTTGAAATTTTAAAAATAAATTACTTTAATTCTAGACAAGTTAGACAAGTATGGTAAATTTATTTGTGTTTAGAATAAATGGGCGTACATGCTTAATACTTTGTAAAATTTTAAAACATCAATTTAAAAATAAAAAAATGAATTTGAAAGTGAACTGTCAATACCCTTTATCTTTGAATTTTTAACAGAAGTAGCAACGCGTGTTATTTAACAAAAGCTACACGAAACAAAAAATTAGTTTATTTACTTAATATCTCGCACATCATGTGTAATAAAAATGTGAAATAATGAAAAGGCCCTATTCCCAGCTAAACTGTAGATGCCTGTAAAGGTTTCACTCGAATATATCAAACCGTGTAGGCTCTAGAGCTGCGCACAAATGGTTTCTAGGTAGCCAAAAATTTTAACTGAATAGTATATTGGACTAGCGGTCCGACCTGCTTCGCAGGTCTGACCCCTAGGCTCCGCGACACTGAAGAAGATAGCAGTCTCTTTGTTCCTCGCTTCCAAGTCAGTAAATTGGCGAAGAAAACACGTTACTTCATTCCTCACTTTCATGTCAGTACATTGGCGAGGAAAGCTCGTCACTTCGTTCCTCGCTTTCATGTCAATACATTAGCGAAGAAAGCTCGTCACTGCGTTCCTCGCTTTCATGTCAGTGTTTCTTAACTTCCCGTCTCTAAAACAGTTCATTTAATACCCCTAAGTTAAGTTTCTAGTAATTTCCACAAAAACAATTGCTGGTCGTTATTATTTATGATAAAGAAGGTTCATCACTACTTTTTCCAACTTTTTGAACCTGAAACCTTACATTCAATACTTCACAAGCTAGGTTTAGGGGAATTTTCAGAAAAGCAATTGCCAATCATACTGATTTATAATAAAGATCGGTCATTACTAAGTTCCTCAATATTTCACTTCTGTAACATTTTACTAGGTACCCCACAGGTCGCAAATATTCATAAATTTTAAGGAAAAATAATTGCCGATCGTAATTGGTTTGCGAAAAAAATTACAACAAACACAATTAATAAATTTTCCGTGGATATTACCAAGACTATGTGTTTTAATTTTTACCCTGCAATAAATTTCAAGTGACTTAAAAAAATGATTATCTGCGAACTCCTAAAACATTTCATTTCATACCCCACAAGTTAGATATCTAAAAAAAGAAATTAAATTTCAATTAAACACAATTTGCATTAATATTAGATCATATAATAAAGATTTTTGCCAATCTGACATTTCTATTGTCTTCTTGGTAATTTAAAAATACCGCTAATAATAATGTATAATAATTTGCATTCCATATTGTCGACTTTACCTAATCTAACGTCAAAGTAGAATAAAATCTTGAAATTTTAACGAAAATTTTTTTCCTTTAAATATCACGGTTTTTTAAATTTTTATAAAATTTGATTGTGTAATATCAACCTTACCCAGTTTTACGTTATCTTGTCAGTTACACTTCAAAGTACAACCGAAGCGAATAAATTTAAACTTGTCTATTCAAGATTCTCATTTGTTACCAAATACTTTATTTTTCTGATGTCTTTTATGAAAACAATCGACAGCCGCCATTTTCTATATTATCATTTGTCCCGTCTATTCGACATCTTTCTTTGGATACTCAAAAAGTTATTAAAAAAAAATTAAATCAAACATTTAACAACTTAATTAATATTAGATCATGTGATAAAGACTTTTGTCAATCTGATATTTCTATTGGTAATTTTAAAATATTATCAATAATAATGTACAAAAATTTGCATTCTCCTTTGTCTACAAATTTGGCGGATTCACTTTATTATTATTAAATTTGATCGTGTAATACCAACTTTACATAATCTAACTATAAAAAAAATTAAGTTGGAATTTTTTTTTTAATTTCAAGGTTTTATTTTATTTTTATTAAATTTGTTCATGTTATAAAGACTTCTGACATTTCTATTATTATCTTGTAAATTTAAAAGAACCGTCAATAATAATATATAATAATTTGCATATTACATTGTAGACTAATTTAACGCAATTACTTTATTTTTAATAAATTTGATCGTGTAATACCGACTATCCTAGTTTAAATAAAAGTAGCATCAAAGTGAAATTTTTTTTATTGGAAATTATTTTATCATTTAAATTTCGTGTTTTTTTATTTTTATTAAATTTGATAATGTAATAAAGAATTCTGTCAATCTGACATTTCTATTATTAACTTGTCAATTTAAAAATACCGTTAATAATAATAAACAATAATTAGAATTCTACATTTTCGACAAATTTGGCGGATTAACTTTATTTTTACTTAATTTGATCGTGTAATACCGACTTTTCTTAGTTTAACGTCAAAATAGCATCAAATTGAAAAATGTTATTCGAAATAATTTTTTCCTGTTAAGTTCGCGGTTTTCTTCATTTTTATAAAATTTGATCGTGTAATACCATCCTTCTTCAGTCTAACGTCAGTTTGACAGTTATACTTTGAATTTAAATTTCCCGGTTTTATTTTATTTCCAGTAAATTTGATCGTGTAATACAGATTTAGCGTCACCATAACATATAAACTTCAAAATGCAATCAAAAAGAAAAATTTTATTAGCCATTATTTTTAATTATTTTAATTGAATTGTCTAGAATTAATGTAATTTGTAATTAAAATTTCAAACATCTGTCAAAAATAACACGTTGCACAAAAATTTGTGAGAAGTGACAGCTACAATATAAATTTTTGATTACAATAATGCAAATATTTGATTACAATAATGAAAATACTTGATTACAACAATGAAACTCTTTCATTACAATAAATAATTATATAAAACAATAAAAGTATATTATTTTCACACTAGAAATTATTATTCTAATCTCCATACCAATATTTTAAAACTGATATTTCCTCTTGGAATATTAGCAGGTTGTTGACAGGGTAGAGTAACATAGTTTTCATTATAAATTTGACAACTTTCTTCATCAACTGTTTGAGATTTTAATAATTACGTAAGATAATTTAATTGAATTTCATAAGAAAACTGTTGACATATGTACTGTAATCTTCCTCTTCATGAATTTTTCTTATATTATATAATACAGCTAATTGCTTTATTAGTATTTAATAATTTTATGCGTAATTCTATAGTTGATAACTTGTAAATACAACAAAATTTCATTTTATCATTGATGCTTGATTTATTTGTATATGTTTTTCTCTACAACATAAAATAAAAATATATCTTCCTACTATGTATTATATTAAATTTCACTATTTATAAATGAAGAATCAACTTTTTTAACGATTCCCTCACTCGATATACCGTGAAATGTCAAAATTTTTCACAAATTCAGGAATACATTATGTTTACACTTTGATAGCCCTAATACATCGAATAAAATTAGTTTCATTGGTATCATTTCGTACATAATTGTATAGTATTTCATAAATTCTTCCGTGAAAATATAACCAAACTTATGGTTGATTTTTTTTTTATGGAATTCTTGAAATATGAGTTCCCTGCAATATAATCGGGAAAATGTATATTGTACAATCGAATTATACACACTTACCATAAGTTATAATTAATTTTTGGTTGTTTATGTAAAAAACTACATTTTTAATCAATACACGATACTTCAATCTGTACAAGGATTTTGAATTAAAAAGTTGTGTTTTCATTTTGACTGCTCCTAATTCATTCAATATAATTTGTTTTATAAGTATTTATTAATTTCTTCCGAAATTCTATAGTATTTTCAAATTTAACTTGTTCTTTGTCCATATAACCTAATTTATATATGACATTTATAATGAAGTTCGTAATGTATTTCCTGCAAAATTATTAAAAGAAATGATATTCTATAATTAAATTATACACTTACCATGAATTTCATTTAATTTCAGTGTATTTGTAATTTAGTACGTGACCCAAACTATTTTTCATAAAATATTGACGTTTACAAATCAATTTGAATTAATTGCAACTGTCAAAAATATGTAAATCATTTCTATTACTTTAAAAAATTTACAAAATAGTACTCATGTTCGCTCCTTTATTCTAAACACAAATAAATATACCAAACTTATCTAACCTGTCTACAATTAAAGTAATGTATAATTAAAATTTAAAACTGAACTGTTAAAAATGACAAGTTGTTCTTCATTTTGTCAAAAATTTAAAGATAAAGAGAATTGACAGTTCACTTTGAAATTTTAAAAATAAATTACTTTAATTCTAGAAAAGTTAGACATGTTTGGTAAATTTATTTCTATTTAGAATAAATGGGCGTACATGCTTAATATTTTATAAAATTTTAAAACATCAATTTAAAAATAAAAAAATGAATTTGAAAGTGAACTGTCAATACCCTTTATCTTTGAATTTTTAACAGAAGTAGCAACGCGTGTTATTTAACAAAAGCTACACGAAACAAAAAATTAGTTTATTTACTTAATATCTCGCACATCATGTGTAATAAAAATGTGAAATAATGAAAAGGCCCTATTCCCAGCCAAACTGTAGATGCCTGTAAAGGTTTCACTCGAATATATCAAACCGTGTAGGCTCTAGAGCTGCGCACAAATGGTTTCTAGGTAGGCAAAATTTTTAGCTGAATAGTATATTGGACTAGCGGTCCGACCTGCTTCTGACCCCTAGGCTCCGCAACAATGAAGAAGATAGCAACTAAAGCTATAGGAAGATAAATTACAAGTTTTCTCAAATATCTTAAATTTATTATCAAGCAATTGTCGAAGAAAGTTTGTCGCTTGGTTCCCCGCTTCCTTGTTAGTAAATTGGTAAAGAAAGCTCGTCACTTCGTTCCGCGCTTTCATGTAAGTACCGCAAATTTTTACATCCCGTAAATACCAAGCTTTAAAATAAATGAATAAATGATAAAATTTTTAATAATAAAACGAGTAGTCTTAAATAACTACCATTTAATACCAAACAAATGGCGCAGCAAGGTCATCACCACGTTCCACGCATGCATGTTAGTAAATTTACGAAGAAAGCTCGTCACTTCGTTCCTCGCTTCCATTTCAGTAGTTAAAGTTTTCAGAGTTGTCTGGTTTTCATTAAGAGAAGTTTTGTGTTTACCACTGACGAAAGTTGTATGTTTTCCATTGAGGGTAGTTATGTGTTTTCTATTGAGGGATTTCATCACTGAAATATTCTCATTTCATTCCGACAATTGGCGAAGCAAGATCATCTCTTTGTTACTTACTTCCATGTCTATTACCTTGGCGAAGCAAGCTGGTCACTTCGTTCCTCGCTTCCATGTCAGTACATAGAAGAAGCAAGCTCGTCGCTTTGTTCCTCGCTTATAAGTCAGTACACGGTTGTGTGTTTCTCACTGTCGAAAGTTGTATGCTTTTCATTGAGGAAAGTTGTGTGTCAACCACTGACGAAAGTTGTATGTTTTTTATTGTGGATATTTGTGTTTTTATCACTCACAGAAGTAGTATGATTTTCATTGAGTAAAGTTGTGTTTTAACCACTGACGAAAATTGTATGTTTTTTTATTGAGGAAAGTTATGTGTTAACCACTGATAAAAGTTATATGTTTTTCATTGAGGGAAGTTGTGTGTTAACCACTGATAATATTTGCATATTTTTCATTGAGGGAAGTTGTGTGTTTACCACTGACGAAAGATGTATGTTTTCCAATGAGGGTAGTTGTGTGTTTCCCACTGACAAAAGTTGTATGTTTTCCATTGAGGTAAGTTATGTGTTTTCTATTGAGGGAAGTTGTTTGTTCATCACTGAAATATTTTTATTTCATTCCAACAATTGGCGATCGCCCAAAACAACTTTTTAATAATAGAGTTCTAACCTCCTCTGCTAGACCTTTAATTTGATTCCAAACACGGTAGGATTTAAATTACATTTATACAGAACAATTGACAATCGTGCAAAACAACTTTTTGACACTTGAGTTCAAACCTCCTTTATGAGACCTTTAATTTGATACCAAACACGGTAGAATTTAAATAGCATTTAGAAAAAACAGGTTACGATCATCCAAAATAACTTTTTGACACTTGATTTTAAATGTCTGCTGTGAAACTTTTAATTTAGTACCAAACACTGCAGGATTAGAAATAAAAAACAACTGATTGTTCATAATAACTTTTTGATAATTCTACGAATTTAGATTTAAAAAAAAATCTGATATTGATTATAAATATTAATAATGATCTTTTTATATTAGATAAGTAATTAACTTAATTAAATTTTACCGCCAAAAAGAGCCATCTAAGTTGTCGAGCAGAGACATCTGTTTTTTTGAGAAGAAAAAGAAAAATAATTTTTAATTTTATTGTGTTAGATTAGAATTTGAATTTTACCGCCTAAAATCCTAAAAATATTCGAGGTTGACGAACAAAGACATCTGTCTAATTTATTTTAAAATTGAAAAAAATATAAAAAAAATTTCAAATTAAAAAAAATTACATAATAATAATCATGTTCGCTCATTTATTCTAAACACAAATAAATTACCAAACTTGTCTAAATAGACTACAATTAATGTAATTTATATTTAAAATTTCAAACAGATCTGTCAAAAATGACACGTTGCACGCAAATTTTTGAAAAGTGACAGCTATAATTTAAATTTTTTTCAAATTGACTTTAAAAATATTTATAAAATAGTTCATATGTTTGTTTATTAATTATAAACACATATAAATTTACAAAACATCTTCAAGTTGTCTAGAATATATGTAATTTATACTTAATTTTTGAAACAGATCTGTCATAAATGACAAATTGAACATAAATTTTTGTAAAGTTACAACCAGAATCAACAAACTCCACTTTGATAGCAACCCGCACACTCTGATCCGTAAACGCATTTCCGCCTTATTTATTTAATATCTCGTACATCATGTGTACTAAAAATGTGAATTCATAAAAAGCACGTATTCCCAAAAAATCTCTAACTTCCAGAAAAGGTTTCACTGAAATCGGTCAAACGTCTAGGCTCTAGAGTTGCGCACAAATTTGGTTACTAGGCAGATGAAAATATATATAGAGAATGAATTTTGCCTTTTAGTATAAGGGACTAGCGGTCCGACCTGCTTCGCAGGTCTGTCCCCTAGGCTCCGCGTCACTGAAAAAGATTACAACTGAAAATGCAGAAAAATAAATTGATAGTCTTAAATAACTTCCAATTAATACCAAACAATTGGCGAAGCTAGCTCGTCACTACGTTCCTCGCTTACAAGTCAGTACATTGACGAAGAAAGCTCGTCACTTCGTTCCTCGCTTCCATGTCAGTGCATCAGCGAAGCAAGCTCGTCACTTCGTTCCTCGCTTCCATGTCAGTGCATCGGCGAAGCAAGTTCGTCACTACGTTCCTCGCTTCCATGTTAGTACTAGTCAGTGCATCAACGAAGCAAGCTTGAGCCTTCGTTCCTCGCTTTCAAGTCAGTGCATCGGCGAAGCAAGCTCGTCACTATGTTCCTCGTTTCCATGTCAGTACATTGACGAAGAAAGCTCGTCGCTTTGTTCCTCTCTTTCAAGTCAGTGCATGGGCGAAGCAAGCTCATTACTTCGTTTCTCGCTTCCATGTTACTACTATTTGGCACTTCAGTTTAAATCTCTTCCGTGAGATATTTAATTTAATACCAAACACGGTAGGATTTAAGTAATATTTATAAAAAACAATTGACAATCCTCCAAAACAACTTGTTGACACTTGAGTTCAAATCTCCTTCGCGAGATCTTTAATTTGATACCAAACACGGTAGGATTTAAATAATATTTATAAAAAACAATTGACAATCGTCCAAAACAACTTTTTGACACTTGAGTTCAAATCTCCTCCGCGAGATCTTTAATTTGATACCAAACACGGAAGGATTTAAATAATATTTATAAAAAACAATTGACAATCCTCCAAAACAACTTTTTGACACTTGAGTTCAAATCTCCTTCGCGAGACCTTTAATTTGATACCAAACACGGTAGGAGTTAAATAATATTTATAAAAAACAATTGACAATCGTCCAAAACAACTTTTTGACACTTGAGTTAGAATCTCCTCCGCGAGATCTTTAATTAGATACCAAATACGGTAGGATTTAAATAATATTTATAAAAAACAATTGACAATCGTCTGTAATAACTTTATGACACTTTATTTTAAATCTCTAACGTGAAACTTTTAATTTAGTACCAAACACGGCAGGATTAGAAATAAAAAACAACTGATGATAAAAATAGTTATTTGTGTATTAAGGGTGCAATGCCATTTTGCACCCGTAATACACACAATATTTTTCCTACAACTTTCTTAATATTCAAATAAAAGTAATGAATTAAATAAATACGTAAAATTATTATATTTTTCATACTAATTTATTGATACATTTTGATGTTACTAAGCAACAAAAACACTCAACACGTACCTGTCAACATCAACATAGAAAACCAAATTCTGGGCTTCAGCCAATAAATTATCGGGCATTAATAAATATTAACCATTACTCGTATAAAAACTGCAGCATTACCTTAAATATTAATAAATAATTATACTTAACGTTACCTTAAATAAGTTTTTTTATTACCAATTGTATAATTTTTCTTAGGTTAGGTTAGGTTAATATCATAAATTATTAATTTAATTCAATCTTTTATTTATCGAATTTGTCAATCATCCTTTAAATTCTATTATGTCGTTTCTGTTCTTAATTAGTTGCAAGTTTGTGTTCAATAAATAAAAAAAAATTCTAAAATTTACAAGTAACTGATTTATTTAGCACGTAGTGCGCGTTCAGTCAGTTGCAAAGATGCAAGAGCTGTGCGTTTGCGCATGTTTAATTTACAACAAAATTATTGGATACATTTCAAATATACGTATTTTTATTCAATCTTCTTACAATGCGGAAAAAAATTTGTAGCCCATGTGCGCAAAATACTTTTTTCACGTTGCCTGGGAAACACAAGTGTTGTTTTTATATAACCAAGAAATAGCATATTTTGCGTATTGAAAACAATGAAAAAATGTCAAGTTTTTTTGACAGTTGTAGGAAAAAATAATTCTGATATTGATTATAAATATTCAAACGATCTTTTTATATTAGATAACTAATTAATTTATTTAAATTTTACCGCCTAAAATACTTAGATGTTGTCAAGCAGAGACATCTTTTGTATTTTTTGAGAAGAAAAAGAAACCATTTATGAAGTGAAAAATAATTTTCAACTTATTTGTGTAAGATTAGAAGTTAACTCATTTGAATTTTACCGCCTAAAATCCTTAAAAGAATTGAGGTTGACGAACAAAGACAACTGTCATATTTATTTTAAATTTGAAAATAATATGGAAAAAAATAATATGGAAAAAAATAATATTTTTTAAAAAATTTCAAAATAATAATCATGTTTGTTAATTTATTCTAAACACAAATAAATTACCAAATTTGTCTAGCTGAACTATAATTAAAGTAATTTATATTTAAAATTTTGAGACTGAAATGTCAAAAATAACTAGTTGCACAAAAATTTGTGAAAAGTGACAGCTACAATTTTTATTTTTTTAATTGACTTTTAAAATATTTACAAAATAGTACACATATTTGTTCATTAATTCTGAATACAGATAAATTTACAAAACCTCTTCAATTTGTCTAGAATATGTATAATTTATAATTAATTTTTGAAACAGAACTGTCAGAAATGACAAATTGAACATAAATTTTTGTAAAGTTACAACCAGAATCAACAAACTCCACTTTCATAGCAACCGCACACTTTGATCCATAAACCTTTTTTATTTAATATCTCCATCATGTGTAAGAAAAATGTGAATTCATAAAAAGCACGTATTCCCAAAAAATCCCTAACTTCCAAAAAAGGTTTCACTGAAATCGGTCAAACCGTCTAGGCTCTAGAGCTGCGCACAAATGGTTACTAGGCAGATGAAAATATAGAAAATGAATTTTGCCTTTTATTTTGCCTATTAGTATATAGGTCTGCCCCCTAGGCTCCGCGTCACTGAACAAGATTAGAACTGAAAATTGAGAAGTCTTAAATAACTTCCAATTTATACCAAACAATTGGCGAAGCAAGCTCGTCACTACGTTCCTCGCTTCCATGTCAGTACATTGACGAAGAAAGCTCGTCACTTCGTTCCTCGCTTCCATATCAGTATTAGACGAAGAAAGCTCGTCACTTCGTTCCTCGCTTTCAAGTCAGTGCATCAGCGATGCACGCTCGTCAATATGTTCCTCGCTTTTATGTTACTACTATTTGGCACTTTAGTTTAAATCTCTTCCGTGAGATGTTTAATTCAATACCAAATACGTTGGGATTAAATAACATTTATAAGAAAACAATTGACGATTTACCAAAATAACTTTTTGACACTTGAGTTGAAATATCCTTCATGAGATTTTTAATTTGATACCAAACACGGTTGGATTTATCTAATATTTATAAAAAACAATTGACAATCGTTCAAAACAACTTTTTGACATTTGAGTTCAAATCTCCTCCGCGAGACCTTTAATTTGATACCAAATACGGTAGGATTTAAATAATATTTATAAAAAACAATTGACAATCATCCGAAACAACTTTTTGACACTTGAGTTCAAATCTTCTCTGCGAGACCTTTTATTCAATACCAAACACGGTAGGATTTAAATAATTTTTATAGAAAACAATTGACAATCGTCCAAAACAACTTTTTGACACTTGAGTTAGAATCTCCTCCGCGAGGCCTTTAATTTGATACCAATCACGGTAGGATTTAAATAATATTTTTAAAAAACAATTGACAATCGTCCAAAACAACTTTTTGACACTCTGTTCAAATCTCCTCCGCGAGGCCTTTAATTTGATACCAAACTCGGTAGGAACTAAATAACATTTATACAAAACAATTAACGATCGTCTAAATCAACTTTTTGACATTTGAGTTCAAATTTCCACTGCGAGACCTTTAATTCAATACCAAACACGGTAGGATTTAAATAATATTTATAAAAAACAATTGACAATCGTCCAAAATACCTTTATGATACTTTATTATAAATCTCTAACGTGAAACTTTTAATTTAGTACCAAACACGGAAGGATGAGAAATAAAAAACAACTGATGATAAAAAAATAATAATTCTGAAATTGATTATAAATATTTAAAACGATCTTTTTATATTAGATAACTAATTAACTTATTTAAATTTTACCGGCTAAAATACTTAGATGTTGTCAAGCAGAGACATCTGTTGTATTTTTTGAAAAGAAAAAGAAACCATCTATGAAGTGAAATTAATTTTCAACTTATTTGTGTAAGTTTAGAAGTTAACTCATTTGAATTTTACCGCCTAAAATCCTTAAAAGAAATAAGGTTGACGAACAAAGACATCTGTCATATTTATTTTAAATTTGAAAATAATATGGAAAAAAAATTCATATTTAAAAAAAATTTCATAATAATAATCATGTTGTTTAATTTATTCTAAACACAAATAAATTACCAAATTCGTCTAACTGAACTACAATTAAAGGAATTTATATTTTCAATTTCAGACTGAAATGTCAAAAATAACTAGTTGCACAAAAATTTGTGAAAAGTGACAGCTACAATTTTTATTTTTTTAATTAACTTTTAAAATATTTACAAAATAGTACACATATTTGTTCATTAATTCTGAATACAGATAAATTTACAAAACCTCTTCAATTTGTCTAGAATATGTATAATTTATAATTAATTTTTGAAACAGAACTGTCAGAAATGACAATTTGAACATAAATTTTTGTAAAGTTACAACCAGAATCAACAAACTCCACTTTCATAGCAACCGCACACTTTGATCCATAAACCTTTTTTATTTAATATCTCGCACATCATGTGTACTAAAAATGTGAATTCATAAAAAGCACGTATTCCCAAAAAATCTCTAACTTCCGGTAAAGGTTTCACTGAAATCCGTCAAACCGTCTAGGCTCTAGAGCTGCGCACAAATTGGTTACTAGGCAGATGAAAGTATATATAGAAAGTGAATTAAGCCTTTTAGTATATTGGACTAGCGTCGACCCCGCCTACGGCGGGGTCTCAGCTAGGGCTCCGCCATCTCTGAAAATCTAACAAAATTTATGTAGTTATAATAATATATTAGGAGAAATGTGATTAATACTGTATAGCAGTTCGACCTACTTCGCAGATATAATCCTTATGCTCCTCGACCCTCAAGAAGATTTCAACTTATTTTAGGGATAATAATTCATAGTGCTTTGTTATTAATATTTCATATGAGACCATGCAATTTATAAAGAAAGGTCATCATTTTGTTCCTTCTTTTCATGTACCTAACTAAATTGGCGAAGAAAGCTCGTCACTTCGTTCCTCGCTTTCGTGTCATTAACATTGACGAATATCATCACTTTGTTCTTGGAATTGGAATTTTCGTGTCTCCCATATTTTTCATTGCGGGAAGTTATGTGTATTCCATGTTTTTCATTCAGGGAAGTTATGTGTTTACCATTGTAGAAAGTTGTATCTTTTCCATTGAGCGAAGTTGTGCGCTTTCCATTAAGGGAAGTTATGTGTTTTCCATTGCGGAAAGTTGTGTGATTAGCACTGAAGAAAATTGCACATTTTCCATTAACGGAAGTTAGATGTTTACCATTGTGGAAGTTTTAGTGATTGCGTGTTTTTTATTGAATACCCTATAAGTTTCTTTCTAGTAATTTCTAGTAATTTCTACAGAAACAATTGCCGATCGTAATGATTTGTTTTAAAGATGGGTCATTATTATGGTTTTCAACTTCCTACTTTTATAAAATGTCACTTGATACCCCACAAGTCAGGTTTCCATGAATTTTTAGAAAAAAACATTTACCAATCTTATTCTTTTTCACTTTAAGAAAAAAAAAATTATATCAGTCGGTCCATATTTTTGACAAATCGTTAGGACGTGTCTATTCAAGACTTTTCATTTGATACCAAACACGATATATTTTTGATGACTTTTAGAAAAACAATCGACAATCGGTCAACTTTCATTTTTTTATATAATCATTTATCTCGTCTCTTCGAGATATTTCTCGAATAAGTGATTTAAAAAAAATTAAATCAAACACAATTTACATTAATATTTTACCATGTAACAAAGACTTCTGTCAATCTGACACTTCTATTTTTATCTTGTCATTTTAAAAGAATCTACAGTCAATAATAATATACATCGTACATTAGCCTTAACTTTCGCGGTTTTAGTTTATTTTTACTAAATTTAATCATGTAACACCCACTTTTCTCAGGACGTCAATATACAATCAAAGCAAAAAGTATTATTCAACGTTTTTAAATTTTTTTAAATTAACGATTAAATAATTTGCAAAATATCAAACACATTTGTTCTTTTATTGTAAACACAGATAAATTTACAAAACTTCTCCAACTTATCTACAATTAATGTAATTTATATTTAAAATTTTAAACTGAACTGTCAAAAATGACAAGGTGTCATAGATGTTCATCTTAAAAATTCCACGGCCGCCACACTCTTAGTTGATGTGCATGTTTTTTCAAGTTTTCTCGCACATCGTGTGTAAGAAAAATTTGAAATAATAAAAAGGACCTAATCCTAATCAAACTCTTAATATCTATGAAGGTGTCACTCAAATCCATCAATTCGTCTAATCTCTAGAAATTGGCAAAGTTACGTGATGAATCTATAGATAGATATATAGGCCCCGATTGACCAAAATAGTATATATGATAGCGGTCCGACCTGCTTCGCAGGTCTGACCCCTAGGCTCCGCAACAATGAAGAAGATAGCAACTAAAGCTATGAGAATAAATTGCAAGTGTTCTCAAATACCTTAAATTTGTTAGCAAGCAATTGTCGAAGAAAGTTTGTCGCTTTACACCATAAAATTATAAAACAATGTATTACTATCCCCAAGTGTACCAGGCGCTAATGATTTAGCTATTACAGCGCCTTAATTTGAAATAAAAAAAAAGTTTATCGCTTTGTTCCCCGCTTCCTTGTTAGTAAATTGGCGAAGTGTACTCCAAAGTACAGCAAATTTTTACATCCCTAAATACCAAGCTATAAAATAAATGAATATACGAGGGCAGTTTGATAAGTCCGTGACTTTTCGAATTTCCCGTGTAGTTACTTTGATGGTAACACTGCTCCCGTCAACTAACATCTAGTAATAGACTAAAGTCAAAATTTGAGTAAGCTGCGTCGTTACGTTTTTGTTTGTTAGCCATTAAAAGCAGTCTACCTCGTGAATTTTAACGAAAATGGTAAAAAGTAAATTTCATGTGCTGATTAATCATTAATTTTTGCGTAAAAAAACCATCACCGAAACCAAGGAAAAGCTCGATAAATATTATGGGGACTCTGCACCATCAATTTCAATGGTTAAGAAGTGATTTACTGAGTTCCGTTGTGGTCGTACCAGTACAAATGACGCTGAACGTTCAGGTCGCCCAAAAGAGGTCGTCATGCCAGAAATTGTCGATAATAAAATTCATGAAATGATATTGGACGATAGGAAAATGAAAGTGCGTGAGGAGGCTGAGGCTGTGGGCATTTCAATTGAGCAGGTACATCACATTTTACATGAATATTTGGACATGAAAAAACTATCGGCGCGATGGCTGCCGCGATTGCTCACATTCGAGCACAAGCGCAACCAACTTCACCATGGCAAAATTTATAAATTAGGCTATAAACTGCTATCTCATCCAGAATATTCTCCAGATTTAGCCCTCTGTGACTATTTTCTTTTAATAAACCTGAAGAAATGGCTGGGTGAAAGGAGATTTGGGTCTAATGAAGAGGTCATCACTGAAACAAACGCCTATTTTGAGGGTCTTGAGAAAACCTTTTATTTGGAAGGTATTAAAAAATTGTAAAAATGGTAGACTAAATGTATCGAGCTAAAATGGGACTATGAAGAGAAATAAAACGCTTTTTCTCCGAAAAAAATTTTTTTTATTCGAAAAGTCACGGACTTATCAAACTGCCCTCGTATAATAAAATTTTTAATAATAAAATGAGTATTCTTAAATAACTACCATTTAGTACCAAACAAATGGCGCAGCAAGGTCATTACTACGTTCCTCGCATCCATGTCAGTAAATTTACGAAGAAAGCTCGTCACTTCGTTCCTCGCTTCCATGTCAGTACATCGGCAAAGCAAGCTCGTCACTTCGTTCCTCGGTTCCATTTCAGTAGTTGAAGTTTTCATAGGAGTTTTCTTGTTTTCATTAAGAGAAGTTCTGTGTTAACCACTGACAAAATGTATGTTTTTCATTGAGGGAAGTTGTGTGCTTACCATTGACTCAAGTTGTATATTTTCCAATGAGGGAAGTTGTGTATTTACCACTGACGAAAGTTGTATGTTTTTCATTGGGGGAAGTTGTGTGTTAACCACTGACGAAAGATGTCTGTTTTTATTGAGGAAAGTTTTGTGTTTACCACTGACGAAAGTTGTATGTTTTCCATTAAGGGAAGTTATGTGTTTTCTATTGAGAGAAGTTTGTTCATCACTGAAATAGTCTCAATTGATTCCAACAACTGTCTAGTATCTTGGCGAAGCAAGCTCGTCACTTTGTTCCTCACTTCCATGTCAGTGCATAGAAGAAGCAAGCTCGTCGCATTGTTCCTCGCTTATATGTCAGTACACGGTTGTGTGTTTCCCACTGTCGAAAGTTGTATGTTTTTCATTGAGGAAAGTTGTGTTAACCACTGACGAAAGTTGTATGTTTTTTATTGTGGATATTTGTGTTTTTATCACTCACAGAAGTAGTATGATTTTCATTCAGTAAAGTTGTGTGTTAACCACTGACGAAAGTTGTAAGTTTTTTTATTGAGGAAATTTGTGTGTTAACTACTGATAAAAGTTATATGTTTTTCGTTAAGGGAAGTTGTGTGCTAACCACTGATAATATTTGTATATTTTTCATTGAGGGAAGTTGTGTGTTTATCACTGACGAAAGTTGTATGTTTTCCAATGAGGGTAGTTGTGTGTTTCCCACTGACAAAAGTTGTATGTTTTCCATTGAGAAAAGTTATGTGTTTCCTATTGGGGGAAGTTGTTTGTTAATCACTGAAATATTTTCATTTGATTCGAACAATTGGCGATCGTCCAAAACAACTTTTTGATCAAACCTCCTCTGCTAGACTTTTAATTTGATTCCAAACACGGTAGGATTTAAATTACATTTATACAGAACAATTGACAATCGTGCAAAGCAACTTTTTGACACTTGAGTTCAAACCTCCTTTACGAGACCTTTAATTTGATACCAAATACGGTAGAATATAAATAGCATTTAGAAAAAACAGTTAACGATCGTCCAAAATAACTTTTTGACACTAGATTTTAAATGTCTGCTGTGAAACTTTTAATTTAGTACCAAACACTGCAGGATTAGAAATAAAAAACAATTGATTGTTGATAATTCTACGAATTTAGATTTTAAAAAAATCTGATATTGATTATAAATATTAAAAACGATCTTTTTATATTAGATAAGTAATTAACTTAATTAAATTTTACCGCCAAAAAGAGCCATCTAAGTTGTCGAGCAGAGACATCTGTTTTTTTGAGAAGAAAAAGAAACTGTCTATTAAGTGAAAAATAATTTTTAATTTTATTGTGTTAGATAAGAAGTTAACTCATTTGAATTTTACCGCCTAAAATCCTTAAAATAATTGATGTTGACGAACAAAGACATCTGTCTAGTTTATTTTAAAATTGAAAAAAATATAAAAAAAATTTCAAATAAAAAAAAATTACATGATAATAATCATGTTCGCTCATTTATTCTAAACACAAATAAATTACCAAACTTGTCTAAATAGACTACAATTAATGTAATTTATATTTAAAATTTCAAACAGATCTGTCAAAAATGACACGTTGAACGCAAATTTTTGAAAATTGACAGCTATAATTAAATTTTTTTTTTAAATTGACTTTAAAAATATTTATAAAATAGTTCATATGTTTGCTTATTAATTATAAATACATATAAATTTACAAAACATCTTCAAGTTGTCTAGAATATATGTAATTTATACTTAATTTTTGAAACAGATCTGTCAAAAATGACAAATTGAACATAAATTTTTGTAAAGTTACAACCAGAATCAACAAACTCCACTTTGATAGCAACCCGCACGCTCTGATCCGTAAACGCATTTCCGCCTTATTTATTTAATATCTCGCACATCATGTGTACTAAAAATGTGAATTCATAAAAAGGACCTATTCCAAAACAATCTCTATATGCCTGTAAAAGTTTCACTTAAATCCGTTAAACGGTCTAGGCTCTAGAGCTGCGCACATTTTTGGTTACTAGGCAGATGAATCTATATATAGAGAACCACTCAAGCCTTTTAGTATATGGGACTAGCGTCGACCCCGCCTTCGGCGGGGTCTCAGCTAGGGCTCCGCCATCTCTAAAAATCTTATAAAATTTATGTAGTTACAATATAATTGGAGAAAGGTAATAAATTTATTTCGTTTATCCCAACACAATCTAGTATGATTGAATTTAATTATGCACAAGAATAAGCAATTATCTTACAATATTCAAATGTCAAATGAAAAAATAACAAACCTAAAACACTGCTTTACATTCACTGGTTTCCATGCCGAAGTCATAGTGGGGGAGGTAATTTTTGAGTGGAGCTGTAATTTTCATTAAACTGAAATTTAACCGTGGTTTGATTTATTTAAATATCTTTTTGTGTTACTTTAATATGTATTTATTATATAAAGAGTTTGTTTTATTTTATAATATTATTTACATCAGGGGTGGGCAACCTGCGGCCCGCGTAAAGATTCAATCCGGCCCGCGAGATCTTTAGAAGAAATAATAAAGAAATATTTTCAAAAACAAAAGTTTTTTTATATTTTCAGAAAAAAATTATAACAAAAATTTGTCAATTACCAACTACGGCCCGCCTACGAAATTTAAATATTATTCTGGTCCCTGTTAAACAAAAGGTTGCCCATCCCTGATTTACATATTTGTACACACCAAATATTTTCATAAGAGCTTTTATATTTATTTGGACAAATAATATTAATGTAAAATTTCTATTACATGTTATCGAAATATTAATTAATTTAATGAAAACTCTCATTCTTGCATATGCCAGTATCAGGAATCTTCGCTTCTATATTCATAAACATAACGAGGAATATATCTTGCGGTCTCCTACATAAAACACATTTTTGTAAAAATTCCAGATTTATTTAAAGTTTAATTTGACTTACCGAGTAATACTAATTGTGGATAAAAGTTATTTTTAAGATTCAAAATGTTACAATCTTCACCAACTGGAGTCACTCCAATTTCTCCGATATTGATTATTTATTAGAAGAATCCAAGTGACATAACACAGAATATATGTATATGGAAAATTTAACCATCCATTAAGCTGTGGTTAAACACCAGATTTGTAATTCTTTCAAGAAGTGAACATGTTGGCTTTCTAACGGCTACAGGTACATTTTTTCTAAAAGCGATCCTCTCATATGTACTGCATTATGATGTACAATTGTCTGTCAAACTTATCCTTGACGAATGCATCAAATATCACAATTTTCTGGAAAACTTTATCAAAATCATCTCTGAATCAGCGCAAACTTGCTCAACTTAAATGCAGTTTTGGCCGTACTAATGATTTGGTTATATTAGTAATTAAAGGCAGTCGTTCAAATTGAGATTCTGACTGCACCAGAACAAATTATTCAACGAATGTCAAGCATCAAAGTAAAAGCAAATTTTTGACAAAACGCATCATAGCAATTGTGGAATAAACTGCATTCCTTTTGTTCGCCAAGTTACACCGTTCAGACAATACCGGAGATTGCCAAAAGAAACCGAGCGACAGAAAGCTTATTGTAGTTGTTATGACATGTTCAACTTTTAACCGCGCCCTTGGGGAGCGTAAATTATAAAGGTGCATTCGCAAATGAAAATTAGATTTAGATTTAATAAAGCTATTCACAAATAAAAGATTAATAAGCAAACTATTGACGATAATTTTTTACGATTGACCATTTTAAAAGTTTGTACCGTTACGATTGAATACTAAAAAAAAAGAGGGATATATATTTCTATTTAGTTTTAGGTATGATATTCTCTACGAATGAATAATAAAAATACCTATATCGTTTTATATACGATTTTATTGGTCAAGTTTTTGACGTCACACTAAACTATAAATCTAAAGATTGTATATTACAATATTTATCTTTATTTTTTGGGTTTAGCAAAAGTAAATTCTGAAGTGTGAATGATGTAAGATAATATATGGTCAAGGTACCTCAAACTAAAGTTTAAATCAAAAATCTAAATTTCATTTGTGAGTGGACCTTTAGTTATCAAAATAATAAATTTATAGTTCCAGAAGTTTAAATACATAAAATAATATGTACTTACATTTGCAAAATGAAGATCTGCACATTTAATTGTCCTTAAACCTTGCACTAATGGGACACAGACCTCTGAAGATGATTAGAATATGCAAATATTATCCCAAATATTCTATACACATGCAAGCAACACTGAATCAACACAGAAAATAATTATGTTTCAATAAATTATAATAATTTATAGAACACAATCGAAAAGTACTGCTTCTTCACGAAACGTAAACAAAGCAATTATTTGTTGTCAAGACAATTTTTTTCATATTGTTTCTATGTGAACTTTGATTCTATTAAATTTATTACAAATTTTACTTATTCACATCAATAGATATTATTTATGATTTTTTGTAAATATGTGCACAGGAATTTTAATTACAAATATATTTCACTTTGACTATTTTCAAATTCGATGCCAAGTAATGATTTTTTGAAAACATATCTATCTAATCGAAGCCAGTGATTGGCTGTTGGTGAATTTAGTTTAGTACAAACATACAAACTATTTGTTTTATAAGAACACTAAAAACTGAACGCTGCGGAGGCAGACAGTTTTACTTGTACTAAAGAATTCAATTTTTTAGTGGGCATCTATGCAGAAATTGTACAAATTAACAGATTTAAAAGTAATTAATAAAAGTTTTTAAATGTCTAAAGGAACATACATGAAAAATATATTTTATTTGAATATTGTTTCTCCTAACATTAATACAATGACAATATACTTATATTTGACATTAAAACTTAACCTCAAATTGGCTAACTTTTTACAGATATTAAGAACGATTAAACATTTATTTGTTGACTTCCGTAAATTTACTACACATACAGAATATTTTCTATATTTTATTTATAAAATTATAGGTATTACAAGTATAAGTATGGTATAAAATTACATATACATATTTGTAAAACATACACAAATTACATAGTGGTACAAGATTATCATGCTCCGAGAAAATCAACTTTCTACAAAATATTCAATCTGATAATCAAGATTATACGACATATTTTCCTCTTCAAAGACGATGTCTCATGCAATCCTGTAAATTCTACGCATTTATTTTGTCTACTCTAAAGAATCGTGCAAATATTCTTCACTTCTATCATCTTCACTGTCGTGTATTTTTGAAGCTACATTAACTTGATCCAAAATAATTTCCATTGTAATCAGTCGGCAATGGTAAGGTTGCAGCCGATATTTTCTTCTTAAATAAATAAATATATATTAATACATTTGCAAAAATGAATCCATATATTACCTTCTATAAAAGCTTGTTGAACACTTGCTATTTATCTTTCCAAAATTAGATTTTTGTAGGTTTTTGTGATTCCTTTCTAAATAAATAAATATGTGTAAATATATTTGCAAAAAGAAAATTACCTAAAACATAACATTTTTAAGTGTGCCTGGTTTTTTACTCGCAAAACCTAATTTCTTCAGAATGTGTCATCCCATAGATCCACTTTACATTAGTACAAGTTCGTCGTTTGTGACAGCCTGTAATACGCATAATTTAATATATAATTACACAAATGAAAAGCAAATGTGAACATTACCTGATACATTTTATGAACTGTTTACATTATTCATAAAATCCTCAATGTATACTGCTGCGATCATTATAATCTGACATTTCTTAGGTATTGTTTACTGACCGACTAATAACAGATCAAATATCTAAAGACAACTAATCGTAATAATCGTATTAATCAAAACAAACATAACCTCACAATTCCAACTACACAACTCTGTACCATGTGGCTTGGTGCGTTCGTTTTGACCCCATGACAGATTCATATACAAATCTAATTCAAGCAAAACAAAATTACTCCGTATTAAGTACTTTTCTTTCGCAAAAAAAATAGGGTTTCTAATAAAATCCTATTTAGTGAACCTTCCGCGAAAAATTAAATTCATGCTTTCAGATCAATATGTTTCGCTTTCTTCGTAACCTTGACTGATTACCCAAAAAATGTATTAAATAATATTGATTGGGACCACGAGCTCTGTTTTTGGATGTATTAAGAGAAGTATTTTAGTTTCGATTTATCTGTACAATGTTCTAAAATTATTTTATAAAAGTGGTAGATAATAAATTTCTTTGTTACTTCTCTCCATTATTCCTTGCAATCTCTAAATTATATTATACTTTCGACTGATCATCCTTATCTAAATAGTTCTATTGCCGGCATTCTTCACTATGCGATGTTATTATTTCTGTAGATTATCATCTTTGTAAGATTACTTCTTTACATCAATTTTTGTAATTGTCGAAAATATTTAATCTTTTCAACAACCTTTTCACAAAATGTGCACAATACACGACATTATATCAAGTTGAGGTTAGGTGTACAGATGTGTACACTGTTTTACCTAGAAATATAAGCTGTATTTTGGTTTAATTCTTTATAAATAGACTTACCTTTTACTAACCAATTGATATCCAAACTTATAAATTGATCATTCTTATTGTATACAAGACGCAAGCAATATCTTATTACAGTTTGACATAATTCTAGACAATGTATACCTACAGACTGAATATTTTAATTATTTATTGCTGATATTATCATCACATATTTCATTATTATTGCAAATTGTACAAATATTACAGCTATGCATTTCAAAACTTTTTTATAAAATACATGAAAATGTAGAATTTTAGGTTATGTAAACACAGATTGGATTATTTAATAAATAATTTATAAAAACTATTAACAAATAATTTAATTGTATAAATAAACTTACCTTCCGGTTAAACATAAAAAAATTTCTATCGGAAATGTCAAAAACTCATAAAAATATCAATTTTCTTTGAATTATTTCTACAAATAGATCAACTATCATAATTTATTACATTAAATGTTCAGATATTGAAAAACTTTTAAATAAAAACGGCAAAATATTATTCAACATATACACTGATTTGTCAAAAGTGACAGCTAGAATAAAGTTATTCATTTTAAAATCAACAAAGTTCACTTTCATAGCAACACACCCACTTTGATCCGTAAACGCATTTCCGCCTTATTTATTTAATATCTCGCACATCATGTGTACTAAAAATGTGAATTTACGAAAAGGACCTATTCCAAAACAATCTCTATATGCATGTAAAAGTTTCACTTAAATCCGTTAAACGGTCTAGGCTCTAGAGCTGCGCACATTTTTGGTTACTAGGCAGATGAATCTATATATAGAGAACCACTCAAGCCTTTTAGTATATGGGACTAGCGGCCCGACCTGCTTCGCAGATCTGTCCCCTAGGCTCCGCGTCACTGAAGAAGTTTACAACTGAAAATATAGAAAAGTAAATTGGGTAGTCTTAAATAATTTCCAATTTATACCAAACAATTGGCGAAGCAAGCTCGTCACTACGTTCCTCGCTTCGATGTCAGTACATTGACGAAGAAAGCTCGTCACTTCGTTCCTCGCTTTCAAGTCAGTGCATTGCGCATCAAGCTTGTCATTTCGTTTCTCGCTTTTATGTTACTACTATTTGGCATTATAGTTTAAATCTCTTCCGTGAGATATTTAATTCAATACCAAACACGTTAGGATTTAAATAACATTTATTAAAAAACAATTGACGATTTACCAAAATAACTTTTTAACACTTGAGTTGAAATATCCTTCATGAAACTTTTAATTTGATACCAAACACGGTAGGATTTAAATAATATTTATAAAAAACAATTGACAATCGTCCAAAACAACGTTTTGACACTTGAGTTTAAATCCCCTCCGCGAGGCCTTTAATTTGACACCAAACACGGTAGGATTTAAATAATATTTTTAAAAACAATTGACAATCGTCCATAACAACTTTTTACACTTAAGTTCAAATCTCCTCCGCGAGACCTTTAAATTGATACCAAACTCGGTAGGAACTAAATAACATTTATACAAAACAATTAACGATCGTCTAAATCAACTTTTTGACATTTGAGTTCAAATTTCCACTGCGAGACCTTTAATTCAATACCAAACACGGTAGGATTTAAATAATATTTATAAAAAACAATTGACAATCGTCCAAAACAACTTTTTGACACTTGAGTTAGAATCTCCTCCGCGAGGCCTTTAATTTGATACCAATCACGGTAGGATTAAAATAATATTTTTAAAAAACAATTGGCAATCGTCCAAAACAACTTTTTGACACTTAAGTTCAAATCTCCTCCGCGAGGCCTTTAATTTGATACCAAACTCGGTAGGAATTAAATTACATTTATACAAAACAATTAACGATCGTCCAAATAAACTTTTTTACATTTGAGTTCAAATTTTCACTGCGAGACCTTTAATGCAATACCAAACACGGTAGGATTTAAATAATATTTATAAAAAAACAATTGATAATCGTCCAAAATACCTTTATGATACTTTATTATAAATCTCTAACGTGAAACTTTTAATTTAGTACCAAACACGGCAGGATTAGAAATAAAACACAACTGATGATAAAAAAATAATTTTGAAATTGATTATAAATATTTAAAACGATCTTTTTATATTAGATAACTAATTAACTTATTTAAATTTTACCGCCTAAAATACTTGTCAAGCAGAGACATCTGTTGTATTTTTTGAGAAGAAAAAGAAACCATCTATGAAGTGAAAAATAATTTTCAACTTATTTGTGTAAGATTAAAAGTTAACTCATTTGAATTTTACCGCCTAAAATCCTTAAAAGAATTAAGGTTGACGAACAAAGACATCTGTCATATTTATTTTAAATTTGAAAATAATATGGAAAAAAATTCATATTTAAAAAAATTTCAAAATAATAATCATGTTGGTTAATTTATTCTAAACACAAATAAATTACCAAATTCGTCTAACTGAACTACAATTAAAGGAATTTATATTTGAAATTTCAGACTGAAATGTCAAAAATAACTAGTTGCACAAAAATTTGTGAAAAGTGACAGCTACAATTTTTATTTTTTTAATTAACTTTTAAAATATTTACAAAATAGTACACATATTTGTTCATTAATTCTGAATACAGATAAATTTACAAAACCTCTTCAATTTGTCTAGAATATATATAATTTATAATAAATTTTTGAAACAGAACTGTCAGAAATGACAAATTGAACATAAATTTTTGTAAAGTTACAACCAGAATCAACAAACTCCACTTTCATAGCAACCGCACACTTTGATCCATAAACCTTTTTTATTTAATATCTCGCACATCATGTGTACAAAAAATGTGAATTCATAAAAAGCACGTATTCCCAAAAAATCTCTAACTTCCGGTAAACGTTTCACTGAAATCCGTCAAACCGTCTAGGCTCTAGAGCTGCGCACAAATTGGTTACTAGGCAGATGAAAGTATATATAGAAAGTGAATTAAGCCTTTTAGTATATTGGACTAGCGGTCCGACCTGCTTCGCAGGTCTGACCCCTAGGCTCCGCGACACAAAAGAAGATAGCAGTCTCTTTGTTCCTCGCTTCCAAGTCAGTAAATTGGCGAAGAAAATACATCACTTCGTTCCTCGCTTTCATGTCAGTACAATGGCGAGGAAAGCTCGTCACTTCGTTCCTCGCTTTCATGTCAGTGTCTCTGAACTTCCCATCCCTAAAACAGTTCATTTAATATCCCTAAGTTAAGTTTCTAGAAATTTCCACAAAAGCAATTGCTGATCGTAATTATTTGTGATAAAGAAGGTTCATCACTATTTTTTCCAACTTTTTGAGCCTGAAACGTTACATTCAATACTTCACAAGCTACCTTCAGGGGAATTTTCAGAATAGCATTTGCCAATCGTACTGATTTATAATAAAGATGGCTCAATATTTCACTTCTAAAACATTTTACTTGGTACCCCACAGGTCGCAAATATTCATGAATTGTAAGGAAAAATAATTGCCGATCAGAATCGGTTTGCGAAAAAAATTACAACAAACGCAATTATTAAATTTTCCGTGGATACTCGTATTACCAAGACAAGTGTTTGAATTTTTACCCTTGCAATAGATTTCAAGTGACTTAAAAAAATGATTATCTGGGAACTCTTAAAACATTTCATTTCATACACCACAAGTTAGATACCTAAAAAAAAATTTTTTAAATTTAAATTAAACACAAATTACATTAATATTTGATCATATAACAAATATTTTGCCAATCTGACATTTCTATTGTCTTCTTGGCAATTTAAAAATACCGCCAATAATAATGTATAATAATTTGCATTCCACATTGTCGACTTTACCTAATCTAACGTCAAAGTAGAATAAAATCGTGAAATTGTAATGGAAATTTTTTCCTTTAAATTTCGCGGTTTTTAAATTTTTTATAAAATTTGATCGTGTAATACCAAAGTTACTTAATCTAAAGTCAAGAAAAATTGAACAAAAATTTGTGAAAAGTTACAACTACAATCAACAAAGTACACTTTCGTAGCAACCCGAGGCCCCCCTTGATGGAAAAATTTAATGTCTTTCGCATTTAATATTTCGCACATCATGTGTAAGAAAAATATGAGACATACAAAAGGCACTGTTCCACCGGGTCCTTTTACACCCAAAAAAATTTTCACCCGAATACATCAAACCGTCTAGGCTGTAAAAATGGGCAAAAGTGGTTGTTAGGCTGGCTAAAATATAGAGTGACAGTTCAGACCCACGCCGATTAGTATACAGGACTAGCGGCCCGACCTGCTTCGCAGGTCTGTCCCCTAGGCTCCGCGTCACTGAAGAAGATTACAACTGAAAATATAGACAAATAAATTGGGTAGTCTTAAATAATTTCCAATTTATACCAAACAATTGGCGAAGCAAGCTCGTCACTACGTTCCTCGCTTCCATGTCAGTGCATCGACGAAGCAAGCTCGTCACTACGTTCCTCGCTTCCATGTCAGTACATTGGCGAAGCAAGCTTGTGCCTTCGTTGCTTCGTTCCTCGCTTTCAAAAAGTGCATCGGCGAAGCAAGCTCGTCACTATGTTCCTCGTTTCTATGTCAGTACATTAACGAAGAAAGCTCGTCACTTCGTTCCTCGCTTTTAAGTCAGTGCATGGCGGAGCAAGCTCGTCACTTCATTTCTCCGTTTTCCGTGAGATATTTAATTCAATTCCAAACACTTTAGGATTTAATAACATTTATAAAAAAAAAACAATTGATGATTTACCAAAATAACTTTTTGACACTTGAGTTGAAATGTCCTTCATGAGACTTTTAATTTGATACCAAACACGGTAGGAATTAAATAACATTTATACAAAACAATTAACGGTCGTCCAAAAAAACTTTTGGACACTTGAGTTCAAATCTCCTTCGCGAGGCCTTTAATGTTATACCAAACACGGTAGGATTTAAATAATATTTATAATAAAACAATTGACAATCGTCCAAAATAACTTTTTGACACTTAAGTTCAAATCTTCTCTGCGAGACCTTTTATTCAATACCAAACACGGTAGGATTTAAATAATTTTTATAGAAAACAATTGACAATCGTCCAAAATAACTTGTTGACACTTGAGTTCAAATCTCCTCTGCGAGACCTTCAATTGAATACCAAACACGGTAGGATTTAAATAATTTTTATAGAAAACAATTGACAATCGTCCAAAACAACTTTTTGACACTTTAATTCAAACCTCCTCTGCGAGACCTTTAATTTGATTTCAAACACTGTAGGATTTAAATAACATTTATAAAAAACAATTGACGTTCGTCCAAAATAACTTTTTGAAACTTGAGTTTAAATCTCATGAGCAAGACCTTTAATTCAATACTAAACACGGTAGGATTTAAATAACATTTATACAAAACAATTGACAATCACCAAAAACAACTTTTTGACACTTGAGTTCAAACCTCTTCTCCGAGACCTGTAATTTGATTCCAAACACGGTAGGATTTAAATAACATTTATAAAAACAATTAGCGATCGTCCAATAGTTATTTGTGTATCAAGTGCGGATAGAGCATTGTTTGTTGCACGCGGCGAGAAATTGTTGATCGAGGCGAAGCCGAGATCAACAACTCGACAAGTGCACCGAACAAGCTCTATCCGACGAGATACACACAATATTTTTTCTACAATCGTTGAACAATGTCAAGCTGTAGAAAAAAATTAATTTTCAAAATTATCTTTGGTCACGCCTATAACAATTTAGTAAAATTGTAGTTACCCATGTCACCGTAATCATGACAACGTTTATGAACAAAATAAAAATTTTCAAGAAATCATAATTTGACACATGGAGTACATTTGACATTTGGAGTACATTAGACATAAAGTCTACAGAGTGAATACGTTTATGGTGATTAAGTTGAAGTGTATGTACGTATATGCCAACTGTATTTGCAATAACAAGGTTATTACCAGAAAAATCCAATGCATCATTTACTTTTATCTAATTTATTTTTGTTTTATTTTTGTCGCACTAGTGCGACAATGTGTCACTTTGTCGCCCTAGAGCGACAATTTTGAACATTTCCTAACTAAAAATGGAATAACAATGTCGATATTGTGCAACGATTGTAGAAAAAATAAATTTTTGATACTTGAGTTTAAATATCATGATTGAGACATTTAATTCAATACCAAACACGTTAGGTTTTAAATAACATTTATAAAAACAAATTACGATCGTCCAAAATAATTTTTTGACACTTTAGTTTAAATCTGATGAGTGAGACCTTCAATTTAATGCCAAACACGGCAGGATTTAAATAACATTCAGAAAAAACAATTAACGATCGTGTATAATAATTTTGTGACATTTGATTAGAAATAAAAAACAACTGATCATTGATTAAAATAACTTTTTGACAATGCTACGAATTTAGATATAAAAAAAATCTGAAATTGATTATAAATATTTAAAACGAACTTTTTATATTAGATAAGTAATTAACTTGTTAAAATTTTACCGCCTAAAATACTTAGAAGCATCGAAGTTGTCGAGCAGAGACATCTGTTGTATTTTTTGAGAAGAAAAAGAAACCATCTATGAAGCGAAAAATAACTCTCAACTTTTTTATGTTAGAAGAAGTTAATTCATTTGAATTATACCGCCTAAATTCCTTAAAAGAATTGAGGTTGACAAACAACGACATCTGTCATATTAATTTTAAATTTGAAAAAATATGAGAAAAAAAATTCAAATTTAAAATAATTACAAAATAATAATAATGTTTGCATATATATTCTAAACACAAATAAATTACCAAACTTGTCTAACTGAACTATAATTAAAGTAATTTATATTTAAAATTTCAGACTGAAATGTCAAAATAACTAGTTGCACAAAAATTTGTGAAAAGTAACAGCAACAATTTTAATTTTTTTAATTGACTTTTAAAATACTTACAAAATAGTACACATGTTTGTTCATTAATTCTAAATACAGATAAATTTACAAAACATCTTTAAGTTGTCTAGAATATATGTAATTTATACTTGAATTTCGAAACAGATCTGTCAGAAATGACAAATTGAACATAAATTTTTGTAAAGTTACAACCAGAATCAACAAACTCCACTTTGATAGCAACCCGCACACTCTGATCCGTAAACGCATTTCCGCCTTATTTATTTAATATCTCGCACATCATGTGTACTAAAAATGTGAATTCATGAAAAGGCGCTATTCTGAAAAAATCTCTAACTTCCGGTAAAGGTTTAACTGAAATCCGTCAAATCGTCTAGGCTCTAGAGCTGCGCACAAATTTGGTTACTAGGCAGATGAAAGTATATATAGAAAGTGAATAAGCCTTTTAGTATATGGGATAATTGTTGTTATTAATATTTATTATTTTAAAATTTTTCCGTCCTCAATAGTGTATCCAACGCTTCTTGGGTTTAAATTATACTTTACAAACGGAATGAAGTTCACACTTTTCAGGTATTCTTTATGATTATATTTTGAATTACTGATTACTTAAATTAAATTTATGTCTAAATATATTAATGAAATTAAGCTCATATATCGTATTAAATAACGTGTTACTCAGAATACTGTTTGTAAGAATAGTTGAAGCAATGTCCGCTGGCGCCACAGTTGATTCCTAAATAAAAATAGTCTATTCGTATATGTGTGATGTAGCGTCTGTTTGATATGCAAGTAAACATTTATCTTGAATAAAATATGAAAATTAAAGAAGCAGATTGGAGTGTACAATGTTCAGACGAGGAATGCGACCAAAAAACAGGGCTGTTCGAGCCGCCACCGGGAGTGATAGAACGACTGTATTCTATTTTAGACAAAGGCAAACTTCCTAATCTAAATTGGCAAAGACAAAGTTACAAGCCACCAGCTCCAAACAATGCACCTGTTGTTCCAATAGTAAAAGAAGCGCCCGCGGAAGAAAAGTCTGTGTTTGATGTCAGGGATGAAAACAGTCCACCCAGATTTCCATTTAGAAGGGAGGGCCCAGCCATGCTGAAAGGCAGCGCAAAGAAAAAAACTGCAACTTTCGCTTCCGCTGTATCAAATGTGAGAAGACATCAGAGGTTGGCAATGAATATGTTGGAAAGCGAGCAATATTCACCAACGAATAGTGAAAACGTTTCCCAATTCTGAGTTCCTGTCAAATATTTATTAAATGCAAAGTTTTGAATGTATATAGTAAACTATCAAATTCTCAGTCATGACAATAATTTTACAAAATAAATAATATAATATAAACTTAGTTATTAATTTTTTTCTTGCACAACAGTTAATTATACTAATTATAAACTATTCAAAAGTTATTGTTAACAACAACCAACATATGAAGTATAATAACGGTTCGAGACTAAAGACCTATTCTGTGAAATGTCACTATCACAATTGTGGTGCATAGAGTTAGAGTTATATTTTTGAACTGATATATAAGTTTAGTTTAGCTTCGTTACTTTCTAGTTCTTTAAAAGTTAGGGTGGCAACTATGGACTTCAAAATTTTATTACCTATTGTCCATAAATGTTGTGTACATGTAATTTTTTCCGACGATCACTACGAAAAGTACATACATTCATACGCTAAACTATTACTGAAAATTGGTCATTGCATATCACTAGCAGTGCTATGTGATATGAAAGCTCGTTAGCCAATCAGATACGTCCGCAACTATGTAATATGATTTTATCACACGCTGCGATAATTGAGCGAACTAACCTGAAAATTTGTATTTAAAGGTTTGACAGTTGCAGACCCTGATTTTTCACATTTTAACATAATTTTTGGTGAATTCTGATAGCAATGATGTTAACATAATGTTTTAATATTTTGATGTAAATATTATATTTTTTTTACATAATTTTGCTGAAAGGGTATTTCACACTCGTGTGATTAAACCAGTCGCCTTCTGATCGTGGCTCAAACTTCACACTCATGTGAAATATCCAACTTTCAGCACTAGTTATACAATATAATATTTCAAAGATAAACAAAAAAAAATTATCTAATTTGTGACTACTTTTAGACACTACCTACGAAGAAGTGAATTGATATGTCGTCATATGCGGTTCGTTCGCCTGCTTCAATAGATAGCGTTGCAAAATGTCACGATCATCCCGTTGCCCATAGATACTTCAATTATCACGTTATTTAATTTTAATAAACCTCATCAGCATTTTGTTTTAAAATAGGAGAATTAAATAATTTATAGTGAGTTTAATAGACTGTGAACTAATATTCGCACGCTTAGAGAATGGAGTGCAGAAATGCAATGAGAAAGAATTGACATGTTAACTATAATATCTCACATTGGCAACAGTGAAAATTATTGCACTCTATGATGTTCTGCGCAAGCGCGATAACTAACTTCACAGTAGTTTGTATGACAGTGAATACTTGTCTGTGGTGAACGTCAAATTTTGTATCAATCTTGTGTATAAAATTGATACGGAATAAAAAATTATTTAGAACTGTATAAGCACTTTAGAGAAATAGGCCTATTGTCCCTGTAATAAAATCCCAGGGAATTTAAGCGGCTGGTGTATTGTGTATGTGATCTTTAAGCTTTGTAGGTTAGCAACATAGAAACAAAAATTGTTTTCTCTCCATTTCTTGTCAATCTACAACAGCAGCACGTAAGTTTATGTACAGTTTTAATAATACCTGAATAATATTGTAATTCTAATTCAAATAGAATAGTGTTTAGTGTTTTTACCGGTATAATTAAAATATGTACGACAACGTATATTGAAAGACTATTATTACTAATTCATTTTATCGAATACTTATTATTATATATTACTTACAGGCAATGGAAGATGAAGAATTAAAAAAATTGTTAAAAGAACGAGCCGAATTGTTATCTGAATTAAGTAAGTACCTATTGTAGTATAACCTATATCAACAAAATTTTATAATTTGTGTATATTATTTTAACAGACAAACTTAAAAATGAACAAAAAATTAAAGAGAATCAAGGTAACACAATTCTATTTGTCTGTGAAAGTTTAGTTGTAATCAATTTTATTGTTTTCTTATAGAAAAAAAGAATCAGGTTCAAAGGATCAATTCAAATGGTAATACATTCAATTGTAAATATTAGTGCAATTATATCTAATTAGATTAATTATTTTTTCATGTTCATCTATAATACAAAAACAGAACTTTCAAAATCAGAAACGAAGAAGAGGCGACAAAATAGTAAATGATTTTATAAACATGTATTAAATAACTTTGTAACATGTAATGGAATACAATTTTTTTATAGGACGCAGAGGAAAGAAAAATAATAAGAAAAAACGTAAAAATTGGAGAAAAAAAATTAATAAAGACTGTAACAATTAAGAAAAAAGACGGAAGTATTACTATTGTTAATGTAAGTATAAATGTATTACTTGAAAATGTTGAAACATTTATTAAAGAAGTTTTAAAAATAAACAAAATTTAACAATTTAAAAATTATTTAAATTATTTTGCATACATGCATATATCTTACAATTGAAACCATTTTTTATACATTTAACATAGTTATAATAGTTGCTTATTAACAGCGGTTCGTTTCTTGCTGTAAAGGATGATTCATAACGTACGAAAAAAATTTAAAATGTAGCTAAGGAGCTCAAAATAATGTCTTTTCGTTAATAAAGTTTTGGCAAAAACTTAACAAAAAGGTTACCGCACATTAAAGTTAAATCAATCACTTGTTACAAACTATGGCAGTTAATTATGTTTTAAATAGAACCTGGGAATAATAAGGATGTTTAGTTAAAAAAATTAATAGTATGGTATTATTATAAAAGTTACAGCTATTTAAATGTTTCTTTTATTGTTCATAAATTGCTGTCCACATATTTGTGAGCCACTTTAACACAAAAACAAAACTGGAAAACTAGTTTCATTTAAATGTCAAAATTCTTTAAACGTCAAAGTATAATAAAATATAGTTAAGTGCAAAATTGTTATTACTTTCAGTAACGAGGAATATGTGCACATAATTGAGGTTTATGGAATAAGTTCATTAATTAAATAGATTTGTACAATTCATTGCTTTTACCATTATTTTTTATTGGGTACATAATTTAAAATTAAAATGACAGCAAATTGTCAGATTTGAAAGAAACATATTCCTATGATAACGAAAAAATAATGATTACTTTCAGCGGTATTCAATAAGTAGGCGTTATTTTACTTAAAAAAGCATTATTTTGAGTCCCCTTAGCCACACTTTCAATCTTTTCCGTACGAGCAATATTATACTGAATAAATTCTCAAGTATTATTGTGTATGTCTTATCTTTCTTTTACTAAAACTTAATTTTCTTTTATTTTCAGGAATACTACTAAAACGAAATTATTTGTATTTTATAAAGAAACCTAATAAATAACTGTATTTAAATATAGAATTTGATTTTATATAATTCATTTCACATAATATTATTGTTAGTATTAATCTTAACTCCTTACAATATACTGCGTGGTCCATGCTAAGTATTTTTTATTGTATCCGATTATTTTAAATATTGTCGATAATTTTTCAAACGAAGTTGGTTTTAAATTTCAATGTTCACATATCTGCAGTTTAAATTTTTCTACCGGGTATTCCATTTTCGCGTAATGATATGCAACTTTGTATTTTTTAATGGAGCAACCTGTACCATTTTGTAAAATTATGACAAATTGTTTCTCTTTAATAGTTATTTATGATATAAGTGTTAAACGTGATATTTTGTGAGTAACTGGGGAAGTGAAACGAGGCGAAGCCGAGTGATACAACCCCACGAACGCAATAAATCACTTTTAACACGTGTATCACACAAAATTATATCTGTGATCTTCTTAGAGAAGACTAAAAAATGTGGAATGGTATTTAGACAGGTAGGCTTACATTTGTTGATTTATTGATACAAATCGTTAGAAACGTGTTAAAAGTAGCAATGAAATCACCTTTAACACGTTGCTATGTTACTTTTAACACTATAGTGTGAGAAAGTGACACTTTTAAGTTTTAACTTTGCTGTGCAACCGTTAAAAGTTCACTTTTAACAACAGTCGTAAATACGCAGATGCAGCAATTGGCGGGTTACACTACACTGATGAGCTCCAATAAGAACGAAACGCGTCTCTAGTTACCGATTGATTGGCTTGGCCGGTCTGTATGAATTAATAACTTTGTTATTATTCTGAGGCTGTTTTTCATGAAACAGTTGACAATTTTTATTGTCTTTATATTTTTTAAGGTCGTAAATAAAACAGTTTTTACTCATTATAGTCCCACACTAAAAGTATAGCTCTGTTCGATGAGAAGTACAGCAAGTGCAGTGCAGTGTAAACAAGTACTGTGTGGTTTTGTGTTTTCATAAAGTGTATGTTTGGGCAAGTTTGATCTGCTCCTGCGGCCAACGTAGCCAGATTAGGTTGTCTGTAAACAAACACGTTATAAATCTGCGAAGAAGTCTGTAGAAATGTCGGTTTTAATACTCTTTAGGTTCATTCTCATAAAAATTAATTTTACATTAACACAACATGATCTTTCACACAAGATTTTAAATAGTTTGTGACTAGTGCCATCTATGAGCAGTTTAAAATAATGTACCAATTTTTCTGCGTGAAACGGTTCTGCATTACAGACCGAACCCACTATCTAAGTTTTCTTTTTTTAAAATATATATATATATATATATATATATATATATATATAAATTATTTTATTGCTTCTTCTATTACACTTTTTAAAAAGATTTTTATTTCCTTTACAATAATAATGGATTACAATATGTACTTTATTGTTCCAAGACTAACATCAGACTAAATTATAAAATACAATTCCAGCTCTAAGTAAAATATAATATGATGCGTCAGGAGATAGTTGACGCTCCTGAGAAGCAGCTGAGGTCAGGGGTTCTCACCATGTAACACCTCCCTCCTTAAGCAGAAACTCTAGGGTGGAACAACTTGAGTTTCGTCAACTACCCTTGGGTTTCCTTGAACTTTCTGTAACATTTTATTTTTGATTAGTTTTACAATAAAATGTAATATTTTTATAGCCGTGAAGATGGCGATATAAATGGTCAATCCTCTTGAATAATGGATCCGTAGATCGATTGGATCTGCGGGGACTTCTTGAGTTTCTTGAAGTTGAATTTGGTGTAGCTTGTCGAGTGATAATTTATCCAATTTTAATTCTTCAACTTGTGCTACGGTTGAGTTTCGCATCTCAATTTTTTCCAGTTTTAGTGGGTGACCTGGTATTATCTTCATTTTGTTGGAGTAGACATAAAAGGGGGTTTTGAATCCGCAGGTTGGTGGAACAACAAACAGATATGTTCCTTGTAAGGAAGCAATAGTGTTTTGCTTGCACATTGTTTGTACCTTCTGATGTTTAGGAAATATTCCAATGTAGTGTGCTTCATTGATTTTCAAAATGATTTCTTGATTCATTGTAACTGGTATGTGTTGACAATTATTTGCTGTAACTTCAGATGACAAAATTGAAATTAAACAGTCTTTTTCTTTCTGTAGTGGTAAGAGACTTGTGCTTTTACACAAAAATTCTGGTTGCAGATCGATGCATTCATCATTGCTGTATTGATATGCATTGTTGCTTAATGATAGGTAAGTTGAGGGTGGAATAATAATTGATTTATTTTCGTTGGGAATTGAGAATAAATGATAATGTTCGAAGGTTTCCGGGTGGACTAGAGGAAATTCTAGTGAAAACATAACTTTTTCTTCAAAAATATGTACTTTGGTTTCTATGACATTATAATATTTTAAGAGGTCATTGGCATCAGAAAATAACAGTTGTTTGTGATTATAAATTAAATATAATTCATTAACAATTTCTTTTAAATCTTGATAAGGAATAATACTAGGATGAGCAATTTTTAAATTTGCAAATGTTATGGCGTTTTCCATTTCTACGATGAAATTTAATATTGAATCGAAATTAAGTTTTATTTGTTCCAGCGTTTCGTGTGTTTCTGTATAATATAAGAAATTATAATTTGTACTGTTTATTGCTTGAACTAATTCGTTCGTCTTATTCTGAATTTTATGTTGATTATTCATAATTATAGTCATTGTCTCATTGATGCTAGACATAATCATTTTTGAGAGTGAAATTTGTATATTTAATTTTGCAACGATCTTATTTTGATGTGTTTCTAATTCTAAAATATTCTTATGAATTTCATTGGCATCTTCGTTATCCATGTTGCCTGTTATTATTTTTATAATTGAACCTAAAGGGTTGATTACGCCGCGTTTTTGACGTTTTTCATGATAAAACAAATTAATTTTATTATTAGCAGTTTTAATTTCATTTTCTAATCGTTTATAATAACTGTGTAAAGAATGATAAAGATCTGGGGTAGCTGCGTCTATTATTACTTTTATTTGTAAGTAAATTTCATTTGTTGAAGTTATTGCATTTTTAATAGACTTAAGGTCAATGTAATGTAAGAAGGTATGGGAAGAGGTTTGTATTTTTGCATGTCCCAATTTAAATGGAAGGTTGCCGGGATTAGTCGCTAAATTCTGTATTTGTACTATTTGCCTCTTCGTCATGTGAAGGAACGCTAGTCTGTAACAAAGGAGACTTTTTCAATAATTTATTTTCCAATATTTTTATTTTTGGTTTAACTCTACTTTTTATCTTTTTAAAGTGATAGGTTTTTAATCTTGGTCTCTTTATATTAGATAGGTGAATATTTGTTGAAGTATTACCGTGATCTGGTTTAATTTCCGCCGTCTTTAGTTTCTGATTTATTTTATCAATCTGTTCAGGTTTAAATTTATTCTTTGTTTTACTTTGTTTTTGTTTATTCTTTACGAATACTGTGTCTGGTATTTCCGGTAGATCTTCGCGATTTTTATTAGCGTAATTTATTGTCTTTTGTTTGTAATTTTCATTTCTTTCTCTAATTTTATTATAAAGCAGTTTTATTTTTTCTTTATGATTAACAATATAATTATTAACTAATTGTTTTTCTAACTCAATATCTAATAATGAATGAGAGTCTAAATGTCCTGATATTATTTCGCATGGTTTTAATTTTGTGACTGAATGAATGGAATTATTATATGCTAAAAGTGCATAGTTAATTTTTATTTCAATAGGTTCTTTAGAATATTCTTCCTGATTATTTAATAATCGGATGTGTTCGATAAGGGTTGAATGGAATCGTTCAATCATGCAATTTGATTCTGGGTGTTGGGAACTGACGAAATGTAATTTAATTTTGTGTACTTCTAACAGTTCTCTAATTAATGAATTTTTAAATTCTAGACCGTTGTCTGAAATGACTTGGTCTGGGATGCCATGATGTGTAAAATATTTTACAAGATTATTTACAACTTCAATACCTTGGCCTGAGTTTAATTTATAAGCCTGTGCATATCTTGAGAATGAATCGATAATAGTAAGAAATTTTTGTTTTTCTAAAGAAATTGTGTCTACGTGCAATATTTGAAATGGTTTCGTTGGAATGGGTGTAATGTTAAATTTTGGTTTTATTGGTACTCTATCATATTTTGTTTTCAAACATATTTCACATTCGTTTATGTAAGTTTGAATAGATTTTCTTAAATTTGGCCAATAATATCGTGTTTTTATTTGATTTTCAGACTCATCGAGACCTCGGTGGTTTGTTTTACTTTCATGATAATTTTCTATTGTTTGTTTAATATCATCTTGATTTTCTATGTCTAAAAGTTTTTGAGTATACCTAACAAGGTTTATTTCGGAGTTTTTAAAATATTTTTGAATTACTGAACAAAATTTTTCATATATTGGGTCTTCAAAATATAAATGATACTTTACTTTCGGGACAATATATTCTTTTACAAAATTTACTATATCTCTAACATAATTATTTTTTGAGATTTGAATAATTATACGTTGTGTGTTCTGAAATAGTTTTACAATTTTTGGTTTCTTTGGATCGTAATGTACTTCTGAAATAATAATTTGATTTTTTCCGTAGTTAACTGGCTTTTCAACAATTGGAATACCTACGATTGGATTTTCTACGTTTGTGTGCACTGTGTCATCATCATCAGGGATTTCTATAATTTCGTTATCATATTCAACAGCTAATGAATTATTATCAAATTTTTTGTTTTTATCTTCTTTAATATTTTCAGCAAAACTTTTATTAAATTCTTTCATAAAGTCAAATATTCCTCCTGAATCTTCAATTGTTTCGTTAACATTAATTTGGATTCGTGATAGTGCGTCTGCGTTTTTATTTAAAGATCCTTTTTTATAAATTATTTGATAATCATACTCTTCTAGCTTCAAGCGCCATCTAACAAGTTTAGAATTGGGTTCTTTAAGTGAGAACAGCCATTGTAATGGACGATGGTCTGTGTAAATAAGAAATTTACGTCCAAATAAATAGGGTCTGAAATGTTTGACCGCCCAAACTATCGCTAAAAGCTCTTTCTCTATAGTTGAGTACTTAGTTTCAGAGTCATTGAGTGTGCGACTTGCATAAGCTATCGGTAAATCTGATCCGACTTTTCCTTGTGATAGTACTGCGCCTATTGCAACATTACTCGCGTCTGTTGTCAGAATGAAAGGTTTTTCGAAATCTGGAAATTGCAAGATTGGTTCGTTCGATAATAAATTTTTGCAAATATTAAAGCAATTAACGTACTCGGTATTTTGAATATCTATGGTTGCATTTTTCTTTAAACATGAAGTCATTGGCTTTGTTAATTTAGCAAATTTTTTTATAAATTTTCTGTAATATCCTAACAGTCCTAAAAATGCTTTTATTTCTTTTGATGTTTTTGGTAGGGGATAATTTTGTATAGCTCTGATTTTTTCTGGGTTTGGTTTAATACCGTCGGGTGTGATTATATGACCAAGGAATGTAACTTCCTTTTTTAAGAATTCTGACTTATCGAGTTGGATTTTAAGGTTACTTTCACGTAATTTTTGAAAAATTTGTTTTAAATTAACCATGTGTTCTTGAAGAGAAGCTGAGAAAACAATGATATCATCCATGAATACAAAACAGGTTTTATTAATAAATTCTTTTAAAACATTATCCATTACTCTCTGAAATGTGGATGGTGCATTTTTGAGTCCGAATGGCATTCTCAAATACTCGTAGTGTCCGTTTTCAACATTAAATGCGGTTTTCTGAATATCATTTGGGTGCATTTCAATTTGGTGAAATCCACTCGCCAAATCAAGGGTGGAAAAATATTGTGAACGTCCTAACCTATCTAAGATGTCTGTGATATTTGGTATTGGGTAACGATCATCTGTAGTTTTTTCGTTTATCTTTCGATAATCGACTACAATTCGCCATTTTTGTTTTCCGGAGGCATCGGCCTTCTTTGGAACGATCCAAATAGGGGATGACCAGGGTGAGTCGCTGGGTCTAATAATTCCTTGTTGTAACATATTATTTATTTGTCTTTCAACTTCGGGCTTATGAATAAAAGGGTATCTATAAGATTTTGTATGAACAGGTATTTCATCTTTAGTTGTTATTTTATGTTTTATTTTATTTGTGAAAGTTAACGGTGTGCCTTCACGATGAAAAATATCGGAATAGGATTTAACTAATTTTTCAATTTGGTATTTTTCTTCTAAGTTAGTGTGTTCAGTGCGAATTAAATTTACTATATCAGATTTGTTTAATTTTTCATATGATTCATTAAAGGTTGTAGCGTAAAATAATTCAAAATCTGTCTCATTAAATGTGTTTACATTTATGGGTTCATACAGTTTTATTTCTTGGGGTTCGTTACTAATATTATAAATATCAACGGGTGCGTATCCGTCTTGACAATTTGTTATACATTCTCTTATTAAACAATTAAATATTTTAGTTGATGGTATTAATATATCACCGTTATTTACTTTTACGGGAATTTTTAAAGTTTCTAAAGTGTGTGGTTCTATACGTGCAAAAAATAATAATTTTTTCTTTGCCTCGTAATGAGATAATTTTATTTCAGTATTCGGTGTTTTCAAAATAGATTGTTTTATATTAAGTTGTACATTTAAGTTTTTAAGGGTGTCATAACCTATTAAACCGTCAAAGAAATGATGAAATTTAAAAAGATAAAATTTTATTTTTTTTGTCGTCATTAAATTCAGGGAATGCTGGGATTTCAATACAAGAATCTCGTTTAGTTGTTTGGAATATTGAAGAGATGGTAAAATTTTCTTTCTTAATGTAATTTTTATAATATTTTTCAGCAATATCTGGGTTTAAGAATGACTTTGTTGCGCCGGTATCGATTAATAATTTTAACGGGGGATTTGAAATTTGAACGTAAGGTAAATCTTTTTTATCATAAATCGAGTGAAGCTCTATGTTTGGTTCGTTGTTAGGCTCATTTCGTGAAAATTTTGGTTATTTTCGCAAGGTGACTCTTCGTGATTATTATCAGAAATTTCGTTTGCGTAAAAGATTTGATTTTGTGTGTCATAGTCGGTATAATCTGTCTCGTAATTTTCGTCATTTTCCTCATAGTACTGTGTCGGTTGTTCGACATTAAATAATTCTTCTACTACATAGTTTTGTTGTCTTTGTTGATATGGTGGTCTACTTATCATTGTATTAGGTTTTGGGAAGGTACCATGTGATATTCCGCTCATAGGAGTGGGTCTTTGTTGTATAGGTCGATTTGTGGAGCTTTGGGGTTTCCATACATTAACAGTGTTGGATTTGGGTTTATTTCCAAATACTTGTTGGTTAGTAGGGAATCTTTGTGGTGTTTGATTAAATCTGGGTTGCAAGTTGATAGGGTTACTCGGGAATGGTTGATAATAATTATTAAATCTTGGTGGTGGTGGAGGTAAAGAATATTGTTTACGAATAGGTAAATTTGAATTTTGCTTTAAATTTTGAATTTTGTTTCTGTTGAAATGTGATCTTTGTAGATGACGGATGTTATCTTCCGAGATGATAAACTGTCTCGCCTCTGCTAGAGTATTAGGTTTCATGGCTCGGATCGTTGATCCTAAAGGTTCTTTCAAACCAGCAAAAAATATTTTTAAAGCGTGTGTGTTATAAAAATTCTTTTTAACAACAGTAATGACATTCGCATCTTCGTGGATGTCAATATAATTATGTAGAGCACTTAAATTCGACATGACTCTAGTGTAAAATTGTAATGGTTCTTCATTATCTTTCTGACGTAATTGATCGAGATCAAACAATAAACCGTTTTCATCTCTTTGATCGCCAAAATGTGCAGTTAATGCGTCTTTTACTGTTTTCCAGTCTTTAGTTGTGCAAGTAGAATAAACTTCACGTGCTGGACCGATTAATTTAGCATAAATGCCATAAATTACTGTAATATTTTGAACACATTGTATGTTCTGTGGGTTTGAATCCCAATAATTATTAATGAGTGTGTTAGAAATGTCTAAGAATGCTGATAATTCTAATGGGTTACCATCGAATTTTGGTACTATATCAAGCAGTTTAGAATCAAATTTGGGGATTGTCGACATGTCTGAACAACTATTGTTTTGCAATGCAACTCCTCTTTTAATTGTAAAGTTGAAAATAATGAACTTAAATCAATATCTAAGATTTTATTTTTATATTCTAATTCTAGCTCGTTTTCACTATTTTCCTCTATGGAGATAGATGAACGCGAGGAGTCTGACACAAAATGGATTATTTAAAAGGAAAGCAACTTACATAAGTAATACAGAAGAAGTCTTCATATCAACCTCGATGGATTCACGATGAATTTCTTCGGGCTGTGGTTCTTTTTTTCTGGATTAACAGTAGAAACTGAAGAATTTTTCTTGATGAATCTTCTTCCAGAATCCAATGCGACTGCGCCAATTATTTTATTGCTTCTTCTATTACACTTTTTAAAAAGATTTTTATTTCCTTTACAATAATAATGGATTACAATATGTACTTTATTGTTCCAAGACTAACATCAGAACTTGTTGTATTCACACGTACTCTTTTATGTACAATAAATAATTTTTTAAAAACCCAATCGAAAAGTCTTGAAACTTAAGTGGCGCAGTCGGTAGGATTGTCGAAACAGATTAACGAATATAATTTGTTTCACATTGTGATTTATTCGACAATCGAACAATTTCTACGTGTTGTGAAATCAACACTTCGAGACAACTTCATTGGACATCCTGCATCTTCACGCCAGCTGAGCGAACATCAACTGCCGAGAAGAACGAGCACAAGAACGTTTTCCCATCCACTGAGAGGACATCAGCGAGCACGGGACCGTCTTGTTCGACTACAACGCCAGTGACCATCTTCAACGCACATGTCGTAGACACTGACGCTTTTGTGAGTACACATTTATGTCATTTCGGGAAACAATTCCTTTATTAAACTCATCAGAGTCCAGTTCTGAATCTGACTCCGATCCGGAAGATCGTAACTATAATCCAATATCTCCATTAAATAATCGAAATTTATTAAGAAACCCCTTGTTAAATATGGCTCTCCTTTTAAAAAAAGAATACTTAGATATGATCCCAGATTTCCACGGAGAAAGAGAATTACTTTCTAGATTTTTAGATATATCACAAAAATTAGTAACAAAATTTTATAATGTAGCTGACCCTAATGACTTTCAAAACGAATATTTGATGAGTACAATTAGGTCAAAAATTAAAGGTGAAGCAGCTGTAAATATTGCTAGTTGCACAATTGAAACATGGGACCATTTAAAAGCGGCGTTAATAAACACGTACGCAGACAAAAGAGACTGGTTTACTCTTAATATTGAAATAACTGCATTGAAGCAAGAAACAAACGAATCCGTATTTGATTTTTATAGCAGGTTACAACACTTGTTAAACCTACAAATATCTTATATAAGTACAAATGCAACCCCTGAAGCTTCCGTCATAATGATAGATTATTTTCGGAATTATGCTCTCAGAATTTTATTAAAAGGTTTGAAAGAACCAATAGGCCAATTAATGCGGGCAAAGAACCCACCAGACCTAAATTCCGCGCTAGGAATGCTCGCAAATGACTTTCAATTCGAATATGTTTCGAAGTCGTCTAAAAACACCTCTACAAACACTCACAAGCCAATACAAAAATCAAATACACAAAACATTCAAACATTTAATAGATTTAAACCATTCCAACATATCACTCCAAATAATTATTATCAACAACCAATTAATTCCATCCCTGCGAGAACTCATAATATACCTAGTATTCTACCCAAACCTAACCCTCCAAATACAACGAACAGAAACCCAACTGTCAACCAAAGATTTTCTAAACCAATTCCTATGAGTATCTCCACACGAAATACTGCACCTTATCAAACGAGACAAAACCCCGGACCATCCCGGCAAACTCAGAATTATCGCAGTAATAATTTTTCTAACTTTCCGAAATATATCGCGGAAGAATTATATAACATAAACGATGCAGAAGCAGTAAATGATGAAATTTATAATGAATACCAATCTGAACAAAATACTGATTCAAATGTTGCTGTTATCACGGATTTCGAGGAAGCAAATCATGATAATAATTTTTTAGAGATAAATGCCTCGGAACCAAATATCACCCACACATTGAACTAATGCACCTAACTAATTACCAAAGTAACCTCCCATTTATAGTAATCCCTGAAAATAAATTAAAAATCTTGATTGATACGGGAAGTACGAAATCATTCATCAGACCTGACGTCGCATTTAAATATTATAAAACTCATATCATAAATGACCCGTTTCAAATTACAACAGCTCACGGCACGTCCACCGAGTTGTATAGCACGAAGGTACCCGTTTCAAAATTATTTAACATTAAAGATCAACCAAATTTAGAATTAAAATATCATTTATTTAAATTTCACGATCAGTTTGATTTACTTTTGGGATTAGATAACTTGAAATTGTTAAAAATTATTATAGATATTCATAATGATTTAATTATAACTCCTAATTGTAAAATTAAAATTCAGTATCATGATCACCCTGAAAATTCGAATAATAATAATAATATTACATTTAATAATAATAATACAATAGAAGCTAACACTGAGAAAGTTATAAAAGTCAAAGTCGACGTTGAAAACGGAACAATCTTAATACCGAGAATAAAAACTAAAAACACATTAATACCTGAATGCGTCTCTGTCGCAAGTAATTTTCAAGCATTATGCACCCTTATTAATTTTTCTGAAGAAAAAAATTAATTTTACACAAAAAAATCCTATAACTGTTGAAAAAATTAATCAATATGAAACATATAGTAGCCCTAATTTAAATTTTAATTATTCTGAAAAGTCATATTTTGATATGTCCAAAATTAATTTAGATCACATGAATGTTGAAGAAAAAGCAGCAATAGTACAATTATTAGATGAATACTCTGATATTTTTTATTCAGAAGATCAAAATTTAACTTTCACTAATCAGATTAAGCATACAATAAAAACAAGCGACGAATTACCAATTTACACTAAATCTTATAAATATCCAAACATTCATAAACAGGAAGTTAGATCTCAAATTCTTAAAATGCTTGACCAGAATATTATCAGACCCTCAAATTCACCATGGTCCTCGCCTATTTGGGTTGTACCAAAAAAATTAGACGCGAGTGGCAAAAAGAAATGGCGAATCGTAATTGACTATAGGAAACTTAATGAAAAGACAATCGGAGACAAATATCCTTTACCCAATATTAGCGACTTACTAGACAAATTAGGACGTTGTCAATATTTTACGACACTCGACCTAGCCTCGGGATTTCATCAAATAGAAATGGACGAGACTGACATACAAAAAACCGCGTTCAACACCGAAGACGGACACTACGAATTCTTACGCATGCCCTTTGGATTAAAAAATGCACCTGCGACATTCCAAAGAGTAATGGATAACATTTTACGAGGACTGACAAACGACAAATGTTTAGTTTATTTAGACGACATAATTGTTTTCAGCACAAGCTTACAGGAACATGTTAATAATTTAAAACTTGTATTCGAACGCCTTAAAAATGCAAATTTCAAAATTCAAATTGATAAATCAGAATTTTTAAAGAAAGAAGTCGCGTATCTTGGACACATAATTACCCCAGACGGTGTCAAACCGAACCCTGATAAAATTTCGGCAATTCTAAATTATCCTATACCAAAAACTACTAAACAAATAAAAGGATTTCTAGGACTTTTAGGCTATTATAGAAAATTTATAAAAGACTTCGCTAAAATTACCAAACCATTTACAAAGTGCTTGAAGAAAGATTCAACAATTGACATTAATAACCCTGAATACAGACAATGTTTCGAAATTTGTAAAAATCTTTTGACTAACGAACCGCTACTCCAATATCTCAACTTTGATAAGGAATTCAACCTAACATGTGACGCCAGCAACGTCGCCATCGGAGCTGTACTATCTCAAGGCAGCCTGGGTAACGACCTGCCCGTCGCTTACGCGAGCAGAACTCTTAACGACACAGAATTAAACTATTCCACCATAGAAAAAGAACTGTTAGCAATAATCTGGGCAACTCAGTATTTCCGACCATACCTATTCGGCAGAAAGTTCAAAATATATACAGACCACCGACCACTACAATGGCTCTTTTCCCTTAAACAATGTAGCCAAAAATTAATACGTTGGCGGTTAAAGCTAGAAGAATTTGACTATGAAATAATTTATAAAAAAGGAAAACAAAATACTAATGCTGACGCTCTAAGCCGAATCCATCAAGAAAATAATGATAAAATTTCAAACACCTTACAATTCTCTGACAATGACTCTCCCTTGGCCTTATACCAAGAATATTTAGATAAAAAGCAAACTCAAAATTTTGATTGTAAAAATTTACTTGAAGTAAAAGGAGATTTATTTGACGCTCCAACTGATAGTAGTTTAGCGCACTGTATCAGTAAAGACTTAGAATTATCTCAAGGTATTGCATTACAATTCAGAGATAAGTTTGACGGAATTCACTTGTTAGAATTACAAAATCCTAAACTTCATCAGGTATTATATTTAAAAGATAATAATAGATATTTAATATATTTGGTAACGAAAGAAAAATATTTTAAAACCAACATATCAAGATTTATTTTATACATTATTGAATTTAAGAAAATTTTGTATAAAAAATAGAATCAAAAATTTAAGTATTTTAAGAATCGCTTGCGGATTAGATGAATTGAATTGGGATGAAGTCAAAATTATGTTAGAATATATTTTTAATGATACTAATATACTTATAACTGTTTTTAATAAACCTGACGATGAAACTACCCCCATGGAATTAAATATAAACGAACCAGAGAATTTTGAACATCTTAATAAATTCATGGATAACTTTTACACTGAACTAAGAAATAATAAAGAAATTAACAACGAACAAAATTATAATCATTCACTAGCGGTAGAAGTAGATAACGCACCAAGACGCGATAGCGAAAGTGATGAATCGGAAGATGATAGCGATGTAACAGTACATTCCAACCAAGAGAACCCTATCGTTGGAATACCGATAACAGAATCCCCAGTTAATTACGGAAAATAGTATCCGAAGTTCAGTATAATCCTAAACCCCCAAAATATTGAAATTGTTTAATAATAAAAAAAAAAAAATTTTTTTTAATAGAATTCTCTAAAGATAATTATGAAAAAGAAATGATAACATTTATTAGAGAATATATAGCTCCAAATGTTAAATATCATATTTATTTCGAAAATGAACTATACGAAAAGTTTAGTTCAACACTTCAAAACTACTTTAAAAATTCACAAATTAAAATTGTTAAAAATAAACAAATCAACAAAGATTAAAAATAAATTTAAACCCGAAAAATTAATTAAAATTAATAAACATCTTAAAATCGGAAGAATAAAACCAACACACGGTAATACCACCGACAACATTCATTTCTCAAATATAAAACGCCCTAAGAAGGAACAATAATAGAGAACATAACAGAAAACCTTGGAATCCTTCCTATCAACTTAGGTCCTGCAAAACTCGAGAAGACAACACACACTTTTGTTCACTATCACAATCTCAGTACACTCATCGAACAATATGATAATTTGAATGTCCAACACACAAATCTTAAAACATTTATTTCTAATAATACACATTTCACATATGAACTTCATAATTACAATAAAGTATTAGAATTTCTTCAAATTAACATAAATAAAAAGCTCAATCACATGGGACTTTACACTACTAAACGCCGAAACAAAAGAGGTTCGATAGATGGACTAGGAACAGTATTCAAAGCTATTACTGGTAATTTAGATGCCCAAGATGGCAAAAGGTATGACAAAATTCTAACGCATTTGCAAGAAAATGAGCATAATTTGGAAAAGCAATTAAAACTATCATATTCCGTAAACCATCAAATAATAAAAAATTTTAATAACACTATTTCAGAAATTAATAAAAATCAAGAAATTTTAAAATCACACATAATACAACTTGCCAACCGCATAAATAATTCACATATTGAAGATATCCTCTTTGCAAAAAATATTTACGACCAACTATCTACACTATATAATTCAATTTTTAGCACATTACAAGATGTAGAAAACTTAATCACATTTTGTAAATTAAAAACTTTACATCCAAGTATAATACAGCCAATTGAATTATTGAACGAATTATTAAAAGTCTCAGACCATTACCATTTACAACTGCCATTCACACCTAAATTGGAAAATTTACTTGAATTTGAATCGTTATTAAAGGTCAGCTGTAAAATTGAGCCTACTCAAATATCATATTTTATTTCTACACCCATTAACTTTGAAAAGAATTTTGAGCTTTATTATCTATATCCAATCCCAACAAAGTATGATTCAGAATTTGTGACAATTATTCCAAATTCAAAATATTATTTAAAATCCGATAATGAAATAATTCCCATGAATGACATGTGTGTTCAAACAAAAGTATACCAGTGTTCAACCAGATACTACGGTCACTTCCACTCAACTTGTGAGAAAGAAATTCTTCAAGAACATACTTCAAAACAATGTCATTACACGAAAATAAACATGAAGGAAAATCATGTAGAAGTCATCCCGGAAATCAACAAGTAGCCAGCAATCTTTCCGATAGAAGAAAAAATTATAATTAAATGTTTAAAGGAAACCAACATTAAGCCATTAGTTGGAATCCACTTAATAAAGAACGAAGAAGATTGCGAAATCAGATTCAAGGAACAAAAATTAATATTCCTAGACACTGAGCAAGGAAAACCATTACTCCTACCCAAATTAAACTATAATATCCCATCACATAAGATCTCTAATTATTCCATAAATTTAAATCCTGTAAAACTTAACGATATATCCTTCAATCCAATCGTACCAATAAATGAAGATTATACCCAAATGCATATCCCAAGCCTTTGGACAATACTGTTGTATTCCCTCATCGTCCTAACCATGGGATACTTCGTAATAAGAAGATACATGCAGAGATCAAGAGGACAATCGAACGAAGATACATCGAATACCCGAACTACCCCTCGGACTACCCCAATCGAGCTTCCAGGAGGAGCGCCATTCTGATAGGGGAGGAGTTACAGAACACTCAACCACCATAAAGTGCTGAGTCGGACATTTCACAGTACTTTTCCATGATACAGTAAACTGTAATAGTATACCTAGTTTGTAGATGAAGTATGATAAATGTATTGTAAGTTAGTTTAGTTTAGATTCAGAACTTGTTGTATTCACACGTACTCTTTTATGTACAATAAATAATTTTTTAAAAACCCAATCGAAAAGTCTTGAAACTTAAGTTATATATATATATATATATATATATATATATATACCGGGTGTATATTGAAAAGTGAAATATAGGCGTTTAACATGGTAAACCAGTTAAGCATAAAATTCTACATCCAGATCAGTACTATTAATTCGCAATTCCGTGAATTTTCTAATTTAATTTCTGCAGTATGTAGCAATCAAAATGGATTTTGTTTATTGATCCGAATGTAGAATTTTATGCTTTTTTTTTTAAACATTTTTGTCAAAAATAATTAGGGAAGCAATGCGAACGGAAAAACTGATTTACCATGTTAAACGCCTATGTTTCAATTTTCAATATACACACATATACAGGTTTTCTTTTTTCAACGATGTATTGCAACGTATGTTTGAATAAAAATTTATTAAAGATATTAATTATTTTAATATTAAATCAAATCAAGGAATTTTATTTTGAAAACAATTAAATCGAATACAAAACAACTAACATTAAGACAATAAATTATAACAAATTCTCAAAATGCTTGCCATTATTAACTAGATATAATCGACAACGTTCAACAATACTGCTAGTTACTGTTCGCAATGTATTTCGATTAATACTATTGAATGTATTCACTACTGCTTCACGTAATTCTGCTACATTATTGTAGATGTTATTACTTCCATACACTTTATCTTTTACAGTGCCCCATAAATAAAAATCAAGCGGCGTTAAGTCTGGTGATCTTGCAGGCCATGAAACGGGTGTGTTAGTTGCTATGATTCTATTGTTAAAACGATGATTTAAATAATGAACAACATTTCTAGCATTGTGTGCTGGAGCGCCATTTTGTTGGTACCATATTCTAACATTTTGTGCCAAAGGTTAATTATCAAGTAAATCTTCCAGCGATGTTTAAAGAATTTCTAAATACCTTTGTGCTGTTAAATTTCCATAAAATATTATGGGACCAACTAAAACGATTTCCCAGTATGCCACAAAAAACATTAAAACCGAATCGAACTTGGTTTCGCCGTGGAATAAGTGCGTGTGGATTTTCCTGTGCCCAATAATGCTCGTTATTTCGATTGAATAAGCCACAATTTGAAAAATAAGATTCGTCAGTCCATAGAACGCAATTAATAAAATCATCGCTTTGTGTTGTTTGATTAATGAACCATCTGAAAAATATTGATCTCCGCATATAATCATTAGGTCGTAAAACCTGAGCAATGTGTAATTTATAATGATGAAACTTGTGTTTTTTCAGAATTTTTGATGCTTTTGACTTGGATACATTTACTTAGGCTTCTATTTCGCGAGTTGAAATATTGGGATTAACTGCCACACATGCCAAAGTTAACTCTTCATCCTCAACTTCATCTTCATCATCTATCATATTGTTACGATTGGGTTTTCTTAAACTTCCATGTTGTTTCATATTAATATCTAATCTTCTATAGTTATTTATGTACCAAGGACAAAAAAGTGCATATTATAGCTGAGTCTGCGTTTGCTTGCCGAGGCATGCAAACAGGCGAGGCTATGATATGCCTTTTTTGCCGAGGTGCATATTACATTTTTCCGTCGACCTCACTAATACTCATAGATTTTGGAAATAAAATATACACAATTTTTTAAGTGAAACGCACTTAATGGTTTATTATATTACACAATTTTTTCAATCATTTCATTTCGAGTAAATATTTTAGATTTTTTTGCTTTATATCCAACATTTTTTTTCTTTAAAAATGTGTGAAGTTTAGCATATTTCGTAATGTCAACATTTTCTTTAACCGCCAATGTAGATTTAAGCATTGAGTACGAAGACCATAACATAGAAGATTTGTATTTTTATGCTTTCGATGAAAAGTATGCCAGAAACCCATTTTCTGTTAAATTCTTGACTTTATGTTCTTCACACCAGTTCATAAACATTTTGTATTGTTTTTCGTATAAGATACGTGATTTCCGAAGCAATAAATCCAATGTTTCAGCACTTGCAATTTCTTACAGTTCTGGTGGTGTATTGCTTATATTACTGTCATTTTCTGTCATTGTAGCAATAATTATAATATATAAATGTATTTGGGTCAATATAATTCACTTTTAAATTCAAAAATTAATCGGCGTCACACACAGTTTGACAGATCACAATGAAAATTTTATAAAATAAAACAACAATAAAATAAAACAAGTCCATAGGTACCGCGGATTCCTAGATCAACAACTATAGTGACTTCGAAATTAATAATTATTAAATGTAGTTCAATTTATTAATAATCGTAAACAATTTAAAGCTAATTAAATCAAACATTAAAATATTAAGATTTATTTAATTGCTTGTTTGATATTTGTTATTTACCATTCCAGTATTGCACAAAATTATAATTATAAAATCATAGTAGGCTTAGCGGACGAAAAAGGTTTGCGGACGAAAAATAATAGCGTCCAAGAATGTGACATTTTTCGTTCGGAAATAAGTACGTAAAATTTCATTTTTCGAATAGGTCGATGGAAAAATATTTTATCTGCATTTGTTTTTAAGCCAACTTGATTTGATTTAATATTAAAATAATTGATATCTTTAATAAATTTTTATTCAAACATACGTTGCAATACATCGTTGAAAAGAGAAAAAAAAACGCTATTCAACCATATAAAAATCAAATATGGCGCCCATTTAAAATAAGGAAGTTACTATTAATATCTTGGAAACCGCCATCTTGAATTTTATTTTGGCACTATTTAAAATTTCCCTCATTAAATAATGTAACTTTTATATGAAACATTTTTATATTTCTATTATAATTACGGAGTAATTTGACTTTTTTTAAAATAGCGATTTTCAGTTTTTCTGAATAACTTGGAATTTTAAATATTTCTCAAATAAGCCCTAAAAACTGCACAACATTGCCCATTTAACCGACCACGTAGCTCCTATAGTTTCCGAGATCCCAATAGTGACCCAATCAATTTGGGACAACCTGTATATATATATATATATATATATATATATATATATATATATATATATATATATATATATATATATATATATAGGGTGTTAATTAAAAAATGGGCCATAGGCGTTTAACATGTAATATCAGTTTTTCCTTGCGCAAAAGTCCCCATATTATTTTAGGCAAAAAAGCTTCAAATAAAATTTTTAAAGAATTAAATTCTGCATCTAAGTTAATTAACAGATTTTATTTTTGACATGTTATAACCGAGAAAAACTATTTTAAAGTTATTTGAAAATTGCTTATTTATAGTGTTAGCCTTGGAACTCAAACAAAATTGCAAACAATTGTATGACATTTTAAGTGTCAGATAAAGGTTATATTTTTCAGTTTCACCGCAATAACACATATTTTTGGTAAATATGTCAACATATGCAATTTTTTTTCCCTAGAACTCATTAAAATCGAGTTTGAATCTTAGGTTGTTTGAGATTTAAATTTTTTTAAATATTATAATCAGTTCATTGTAGTAATCGGTGCATTGTTGTAATCAATACAAGTTCATCGTTGAAATCAATACGAGTTTATTGTTTTAATCTAGATAGGTATATTGTTGCAATCAATACGAGTACATTGTTGTAATCAATACGAGTGTATTGTTGTAATCAATACATTATTGTCATCTATACACTCATATTCTGTACATTATTATAATCAATCATTATTCTTAAAATTTTATTATTGATAGTGAAAACAAATAGATTTTTATATGGAAAATAAAACACCTAGTTTGGAAAACGTATCGTGTTGTGTTCCGCAGTGTAAAAACAGTTACTGAAGCATTAATAATGAGGTTAGGTATTTCTACATTTTTTTTTTTCGTATATAAAGTGAAAGTGTGTTTTTTTTATAACTTGAAAATTATCAATTTTGATTAGAATTTAATGCAATGGAAATGCTCATATGTGGGGTCTGATCTGGTAGTTCTCTTGTAGAATAAACTGTTTTAAATTTGGTGGGAATAGATTCAGATAACAATTTCGCAAAAGGTTGCGCGATTTTCAAAATCTTCTAGTACAAGTTCGGAATTTATATGGGAAATATTTGTATACCGAGATCTGCGTAAGCAGAGTGCCACACCCGCAATGGGTAAAAGGCGTGATGATATATTTATTTTATTTATTTTAATATTTGTATTTCTTAGAAATATTGTAAACAGAAACATGGCTAATTCCAATTTCCGAAGCAACTTCTCTTAAACTTAGGGTGGGGTTTGCTTCAATTAAAGCAAATACATTCTCTTCACGATTAAAGGAAATATTTGAATTTTCTTGCTTCTTAAAATTAAATATACCAGACTCTTCAAATTTTTAAATAAATCTCTCTATTGTAGATTTACCCGGAATTCGGCGGTGTGGCCAGACTACACTTATTAAATCTCGAATTTTTCTCAAGCTTTGTCCCGAATAAAACCATTTTATAATTTGTAGCTTTTCTTCGTGAGCAAATTTATCCATTTTACCAAAAATATGTGTTATTGCGGCTGAAAAACTGAAAAATATAACCTTTATCTGACAGTTAAAATGTCATACAATTGTTTGCAATTTTGTTTGAATTCCAAGGCTAACACTATAAATAAGCAATTTTCAAATAACTTTAAAATAGTTTTTCTCGGTTATAAAATGTCAGAAATAAAATCTGTTTATTAGCTCAGATGCAGAACTAAATTCTTTAAAAATTTTATTTGAAGCTTTTTTGCCTAAAATAATATGGAGACTTTTGCACAAGGAAAAACTGATTTTACATGTTAAACGCCTATGGCCCATTTTTTTAATTAACACCCTGTATATATATATATATATATATATATATATATATATATATATAGGGTGTAACATAAATAAGTACATTAAATTTAACCAGTTATAGAACTCCTCGAGAGGAACAATATTTCTTAATAACTTTTTTTCCTAACTCATCTATTTTTCGAGTTAAAATTCATTAAAGATTTGTTACAAATTAGCTTACCCGCTAATGGAAAACAAATGTCTGTTACTACATTCCAAAATTAAAAGAACTGAAGTGAGCTTCAAGCAGTTTTCGTGTTATCAGCCAGATGGCGTTAGTGTATACGCTGTCAACTAAATCTGTTAAAAATTGTATTTTCCAATAATAGAAAGTTATTTAAACGATATTGAAGCTAAAAAACAAATCCATCCGAAATTACTTAAGTAATAACTTTTAATTTATTAGCAAATTTCAACTTGACCTTAATGTTCAAATAATTAATAATACCTTTTTCAGCATACAGAAGCAAAAGCAAATATTTTCCTGTGAAATGAATTCACAATAAATGTTTAAAGTGTTCACCGTTGTTGTCAATACAACACTGAAGACGTCGATAAAATGATTCCTCTACTTTTAACAGTATCTCCCTATTGTTTCGTATGCTTGTAGCTGCATTTTCCACTCGTTCCCGCAATTCTGCTATCGTATTAATAGAAACCGAATACACCAAGTACTACTACTACTTCATGTAGCCCCACACACACTGTTTAAAACATCGTCTTCAATATTAGCTACGTGGTCAATGCGTTTTCTGCCACGATCTTGAACTGCAGGCTTAAAGGATCCATGATCTCGTAGACGTTGAACAACACGTACAAATGTGCGAACATTCGATTTGGAAAACGCTCCAAATAAATTTGATGGGCTTGAACTGCGTTTCCCTGAGCTTCACCATAAGCCAGCACAATGTCAGTCAACTCACTATTCGTAAAATCACCCATTTTTATAATTGTAACTTTTATAATTATTATTAATCGATTTGACTATATCACCTTCAAAGTAATAATCTGGATTAAACCTGAAGTTGGCCGCAAAATTTCAACTTTATTCTGCGTGGTACCAACCATTTAATGGAAAATATGTTTTTCTTAGTTTTGGTTTTGGGCAATGGAATAATAAAAATAGATAGTTTCCTATATTTTCCTGCCTTCTTATTAGGCTTCCGTCTATCGGGCAATGTATATTAAATAAATAAATAATTTATCTGGTCGTATTGTATCTGTCAAAATACCAATTTTTCCGCAGCTAACTTCTGGGGACTATTCGCCACCTGGTGGATAAATTTTTAACTACTATAGGGTCAACGCCCATTACAAGACGCGTTTGACAGTGTTAATAAAAGTTATATTTACGTAGCTATTTAGTGTATTAATATTATATTATTATGTTTAATCCATTTCTCATTATTTCTTCTTATATTAAATTTGATTTGTGGTATAATGAGTTTTACAATGAAGAAAGAAAAATACACAACAGTGACTGCTATGTACGTAGCTGTCATTCTTGTACTGGTTCAAGTTATTTTACCAGAAAGGGATGAAAGTAAGGTGCAAATAATAAACAAATATGAAGAACTTGAATTGGAAGATAAAAGAGCAGCATAGATAAAGCAAATTCAAACTGAAAAATCTGTTACTGAGCATATGAGAATTATGTTCTCTGTTACCAAGTTTATTGTGTATGTGGTACATGTACAAGATTATTTATTTAATGTTATTTTTTGGTGAATCATGAAAATTATAGTAAGTACACTGCTGACGCCATCCGCAAATAGTCAAAATGTGTTTGATAAAGTTGACAAGTGACATTTGTCAACATCAATAATGTCGTTACTATTGCCATGGATACTGCTACTGGATCAAATTATGAAAATACTGAACGACTCGTCATTTTGTGGGGTGGTAAAAATTCGAAAAAAAATGCGATTTAGTAGAAAAAGTTATTAAGGAATATTGTTCCTCTCGACGAGTTCTATAACTGGTTAAATTTAATGTACTTATTTATGTTATACCCTGTATATATATATATATATATATATATATATATATATATATATATATATATATATATATACAGGGTGTTTCAGGACTAGTGTAACAAACTTTAACAGCTTATTCTTGAGGTCATTTTGAGCCAAAAATGTCATATGAATATAGGTCCTATTCCTTCTAGTTACCAAAATACGAGAGGTAGAAGTTCTATAAATAACACGAAATTTTCTATTTTTTTGATCAAGGTACTTTCGGGAAACAAGAATTTTATTGAAAAGTCATACCTTAGGCGATTTCGACTAGCACTGGTTACTTGCCGGTTACGTGTTTGGTTGGTTGCAAACAATGACGTCATACTGACCGAACGGTTACTGAAAACGCGTGGTAGATTTTGACACAAATCAAATTTGACAGGAAACATGAAAAATCTGACAGCGTACTAGTTTGACATACATCAAATTTGACAGAAAACATGAAAAATACGACAGCGTACTAGTTTGAAATCATAACAAACGAAATTCAACCAATTAGAATACTAACCGTTGGACGAACCGAGCTCTCGAGCATGTTACTGATTTGACATAGCAAAACTGTCACTCGTTACATATGATGCCAGTCGAAAACAATTGGTTACTCTATTTACTAACCATTCATGTGATCAAGTACTAACCGGGGCCAGTCGAAATCGCCTATTATTTGTCTTAATTAAAAATTGTTGTACTTTTGATTGTATTTTTATTTCATAATGGATGGTTATAGTACTGCTGAATATGCAGATATGATTTTTATGTATGGATTATGTAAAGTCTAAAGAATACCAAGACAGACACCCAAACAGACGCCAACCTTCCCATGTTGTTGTTATGTTGTTCTGTGTTTAGAATTTATTTATTTGTCTATTTAATTGTGTCATTGTGTGTTTTGCTCTCTAAATTGTATTCGTTAATATTAATAAATAAAATTAATTAACACAAATAAGGTATGACTTTTCAATAAAACTCTTGTTTTCCGAAAGTACCTTGATTACAAAAATTAGAAAATTTCGTGTTATTTGTAGAACTTCAACCTCTTGTATTTTGGTAACTAGGAGGAATAGGACATATGTTCATATGACATTTTTGGCTCAAAATGACCTCAGGAATAAGCTGTTAAAGTTTGTTACACTAGTCCTGAAACACCCAATATATATATATATATATATATATATATATATATATATATATATATATATATATATATATATATATATATATAGCCCAAACAAATACAATGCCCCCTCCCTCCTCCGTCTATCATCACCATATACTCTACCCACTCCCAACAATATGATAGGTAGTAACCTCAGGAAAGTAATTTTTTCTCATTAGTAGGAACAGATTATCAATATGCAGTTGATTTTGACCAGAAACATCCCAGTCCATAAGCTGTGGTTGCTCAGTGTGAGTTTTCCTGTCTAGGTAATTTGGCGAGAAAGGGTGGTGGGGACTGGATAATTTTGACCCAAAATCAACTACATATTGCGAAACGAACGAAAAAATTCACTTTTCTGACGTTACTGCTTGTCACAGTTGTTGGGGGTGGATAGGGTATTGGGGGTGGGGGTTGCGTTCGTTTTGGCTAAAATCGATTTAGTTTTGTTTGTTTTGCCCTAAGATATAAAATTCATGCATTTATATTGTTTTTCTAATTTGGGCCGAAAACTGGTCTTATGGACCCTCTTCCTTTCATAGAAGCCTGACTTGTGGAGTATCAAATGAAATATATTGACAGCACTGGAATATAATAATACTGGAAAGCTTACTAATGTTAAGAGATTCCCGAAACACAGCAGTGACGAAAAAGGAGCAATGATTTTGAAATTTATTGTTCTACTTATTGGTGTATACACCGTATTAGCTGCGCCAGGAATGGCAAAAGTTAAATATTTATTTCGAGTATATATATATATATATAAAGTTTATTAATCAAATTACATTTTAATTATTATTTTTACAGATGATTGTGTCAATAACAGGATCAATAAATGGAGCAAAATTGTCTTTGATTATTCTTGGAACTACTTTTCCGAGAGCTATGACACGTGTAGGAATATAACATTGATCTTTATACGATTTATTAATAAAATGGATTTATTTTTAGGGTGCGTTATATGGAGCTATTACCGGAATGGTATTTATTTGTTGGATTGCTATTGGTGCAACGTATTATGATGTTGCATCTTTATATCAGTTACCTCTTACAGTTGAACACTGTCCTCAAAGTAACACTACCGATATATTGTTAAATTATACTCTAACTTTAATGAATTATACGTAATTTGACTTAATATACCAAAGCATACAAAACATTAAATCTTGTGAATTTTTAGGATCTCCGAAACTAATAAAGAAGAACCATTTTTTATGTATAAATTATCGTTTTTATTTTATACGTTCTTCTCTGCGATGTTATCAATCACAATTGCGTTAATAGTTAGTTGTTTAACTGGTGTGATGTTGAAACAATAGATCCTCGATTACTTATACCTTATGTAAGACCGAAGAAAAATATAAATAAACGTGTAGAAATGCAGAAAATGTTAGGTAAATGATGTATAAAATTAAATAGAAATTAATAAAATAATTGAATAAACTGAGAGAATATTATTTCTTAGGAGAATAAATAAAACGGACTTGCAAGCAAAATATTTAATAAATATTCGCCGACGTTTCGTTAGTAACAACTGATATCTTCAGGGCTCTGCAAATGTAACATACCGATCATAATTATTAAAATTTACAAAAATAATAATTAACTTACAGGTTAGGTCGAACAAACTATTTTACATGGAGTCAGGTTAAAAATCTCGCGCTGAGCCAGTCAATCGGTGCCACTGCCTCACAGTTGTACAAATAAGAACAAAAAGCATCTTTAGCTACCGATTGATTGGATTGGCCGGTTTCTGTGACTTAATATCTTTGTTAAAATAATCATAATAATTTTTTTGTAAAATATTAAGAAAAGAAATTAAGGCGATAATTCGTTAATAAGTACTTTTAATGCTGGGGTGGTGATCGAAATTGCTAGCCATTTTTTAGTTCTATCGTTCGACTTTCAACATTATAATAAATTCATGTGCAAAAGATATATTACCTGTCTAATTCATTATGTAGATAATTTTAACTATTAACTAAATAATAATTTACACTTGAATAAATGTCAGTTTCAACAGCACAAAATATGTATCATTGTCATAGTATATTTTATGTTTTCAATGAAAGACAAAGAACTGTTATCAGTAATATGTGTGTATATATATAAGCAATGAGAACCATCAACATACAACTAAAAATGAATATGGCGTTCTTTCAATATTGTACTCTTGTAATATTAAATATAATTTTTTCAAGTCATATCTGTGAGAATGCGGAAATTCTTGTTGTTATGCCAACTGCACTTAAGAGTCATATGAATATATTTCATTCAATTATTAACACCTTAGCTACTGAACATAGAATAACATTTTATTCAGTTTACAAATTAAATAAAATTCATGAAAATGTGACAGAAAAAAGAATAACAAATAAGTACGAGAACGCTAATACGTAAGTACAAACATAAATACTTATTTCATAAAGGACAATATTTTAATTTTATTTTAGGGTAAAGCTTTTTTCTAATGCTTTAAATCTGGAACCGTTCAATCAACTTGTATTATTTTTGCATTACTTCATAGAAACCCAAGAGTCAATTTTATCTGGTAATGACATTGAAGAATTGTTTAGAAGTACAAAAAAGTTTGATTTGTTCATTACTATCAATATGATATCGGAGATTGTTTTTAAACTGTCGCATGTCCTAAAAGTGCCCTTGCTACAGGTAAAAACAAAAAACATAGGTAATGCAGAGGTTGAATGGTTACAAAAATGTATGATGCATTTATTAATATCAATACGGTATTACAAGATAAAAGCAAAGAATATTGTCACTACAGAGGTCGAATGTAATGTTATTGAATTTTATTAATAGTATTGTTACGTTAAAGAAAAGAAATTCAAACCCGCATGCTTACCTTATTGTTTCGATCAGCGCTGTTTTGCCATACTATAATAAATTGCGAAACACATTATTTCATAGTCCTGATTGAAATTCTTGGGTAAAAATATGGGATAAGGGTATTACGTGTATGTCTGTTATGAACACTAGGGAAAATTTTTTTCCCAAGCTTGTATAGTGATTTGTTTAAACCTGCTTTGAATATAAAAGAAATATTAAAATTAGTACCACATTTACTGTTAGTTATGCTGTATACTCGTAAGTCAACATAGACTGCAGATAACTGTTTTATGATTCGTGTTATAAAAATTGTTAATGTCAAGTTATTTTGAGTGTAGCGTCGTAAAACTCTATTATAAATCATTGAAAAAATGTAGAACAAGATGACAATTTTATTGTACTAGAAGATATTTTAAAGGGAAGCAAATGTCGCCATGATTCATTTCGAAACGAAAAAATTTCTTCAATGAGCGAAAATATTTTTTTCGCTTTTTATTTAGTTATGGACTGTATTGCTATACTAAAAATCCATTAGTTAAGTGGTATTTTGCCTTTAAACCATTAATGTATATCAAACGAATTTCGAATCATGTTACCATTTTGTTTACTCTATATTCGCAAAATAATGTTTACGCTGCATATCAAATGTCTTTACTAAAAAGAATTAACTTCATGATTTATTTTGTGGATTTTCTTCTTCACCAAATAGAATTTTTCAGAAGTATAGCAAATTGTAATATTTATATTTTCGTGTTTTTATTAATATTTGTTAGGAAACATTTATAATTTTTTAATTAAATTAACTTTACTCATATTGCTTTGAGCAATTTCCTGAGCTCATTAGTTAAACAGGTTAATTGTTCAGTAAAACATTATTTTTCTAAACTTACTGTGCAATACACTATTCACTCATTGCCATGTCGCCCACCCGTTGTCATAAAAGTAATTTGAGAGCACAGAATGAAAAGATTCAAGTTGAGTATTTAAGAGACAGCATTAGAATTCATTGAAATATAACTACACAAATTCGGAAACTTCTTACGTTGTATATATACAGAGTGTCCCATTTAAGGTACGAATGCATGGTGATCTCGAGAACCATAAGAGATACGAGGTTGGTTAAATTAGACGAAAGTTGCCTAATTAGTAGGGTAGTTTGAACATATATTTGTTTTTCCAATTGAATGCATACGTCACTAGATATTGGCTAAAATGTAAATTTTGCGATTTTATTTTTTTGCTGATGACTTCGTTGTATAACATAATACGAGATTTGGTTTGAACTTTCTTATGACACTTTTTAATGGTGAATTTGCAGAAGTACTCAAATTTTTTTTACCTCGTAACATTTACGAGATACTGGTATCAACATTTTATTTTTCATATGGAGGTCATAGTTAGTCATGACATTTTTGAATAGAGATTTTTTTTGCTTCACAACGATATAAACCAGTAATAATAAATTTTACAGCGATATAAAACATTAATAATTAGTAGCAAAATTAACGAAATTTATTATTTATGATAAAATTGAATTGAAAAAAGTTAATCATCTATGGAAGAAAATAACAATTTCAAATAATTCAAAAATAATTTACGAAAACTTTGCCATAAATATTCTATAAATTGGCTATTTCGATTCAAGCACTTCTGCGCCTTTCATTGTGTTTTTTCTATATCTTACTAAACATTCTTGGATTAATCTGATTCTTACTTTGGAATTTCGTAGTACATTTTCATTCTACTATTCCCGAAAAAAGAGTTTATATTCTCAGTAACTCTATAAAAAATATAATTGTGTAAATTCTCTATCTATTGTCCTTCAAATTGAACATTTAATTACTGTACTATGACCTGTGAATTGTGAGCAGAAGCTCCGCCCTACCAAAACCACATATTTTGTATTTTACAAAGTGGCAATGTATCTAAAATGTCTGCAATATCATTTTGTTACATATTTAAATATCTAGGGCTATTTAAATTTTCTTTAATTATGATTATGCAAATTAGTGGAATTCTTAGTATACCACACCATATAATGAAACTAAATTTAACTCGAAGGCGAGATTCTATTATTTATTATTAAATTTTTCCATATCAGCCTACGATTCACTTTTTTTATTTCAATTTTATTATAAATAACAAATTTCGTAAATTATTTAATATATTTAAAAAATTTATTATTACTGGTTCATATCGTTGTGAAGCAAAAAAAATGTCATGGGTTACTATGATCTCCATATGAAAAATAGAAGTTGATACCAGTAACTCGTAAATGTTTAGATATAAAAAAAATTTTAGTCCTTTTGCAAATTCACCATTAAAAAGTGTCATAAGAAATTGCAAACCAAAATCTCGTATTATGTTATACAACGAAGTTATCAGCAAAACTAATCACGCAACTTTCGTTTAATTTAACCAACTTACGATTCTCGAGATTCCAATGCATTCGTACCTTAAATGGGACACATTGTATATAGCGGCATCTTATAAGAGAAGTTCGCCAAAAAGAATGTCAAAACGAAAGAGTACGTATTCAAGGGACTGTGTACTGTAAAGAATACACAATCTTGTCTGTGAAAACACTATAATAAACCATCGATTTCGGCTCAACCTGCTAACAATTTTATGAATATAAGTAAAAAGGCTTGGCCTGCAACTATAAGCAGTCGCAAAACAGTTTGTGTATGAGTATTTATTTTTATTATAATAAAGGCTGGCGCCTAGTGTGCAATTCCTATTTTCTTCACTTGTATTGTAATATACTAATATTTTTATCGTTGAATTCAGCAAAAAATAGTCTATAGAATAAGTCAATAAGAAATATGTTTCCATTTAATATTTTAAAAAGTCGGGTTCCATATTTTGAGAACCTCTGGTTAAAAAAATTTTTTGCTCAAACGGAAATTGTTTCGTAAATTAACCATCTTCGTCTTATAGCTTTCGAAATAGCAATGGTGGCACACTAAATGAGTGTGAAGTGCAATTACCAGACGTCCAGTGATGGCGTGCAAAGATGTTAGTGGAATATTTGTTAAATCGTGAATGCGAAGAGGCACATATTTAATTGATTCATTGCTTGCGAGTCGGCAATGTGCAACTTATTCATGATTATAATTTATAGTCTATGAAATTCCAAGCTTGCGTCTAAAGTACCGACCAGCTAGCCTGCATACTAAAAATATCACGTTTGTCAAGTTAGGATTACTAAAATCAAAACAGCCATTATATATGGTCGCGCTACTTCATTATGATGCTTTCTAGATACTTTTAAAGAGGGAATTAGACTCTCTTCCTTTCTATTTTATCTTTTTACATATTGTCCTCCTATTTACCTATCGTCTTCTTCATTTATAATGTTATCAGACCATTATCTCGAGAACTAAGCAAGATGGCAAAAAATGTTTTAGAGAAAATTTGCTAGGTCTTTAGGAGGTCAAATTAAGGTGTCCTTAAATTTGTCTTTAAGACCAATTCTCAAGATCAAATGAAGGTTAACCTTGAAATTTCCGGTGATTACCCTGGTAGCACTATTCTACATTATTTTTTTATCAAAAACTTTCGTTTGAGAACACAGCCGGTAAAATTTATAGGACTTATGTGTGTTATATAGTTGTATTCAGAAAAAATATTGAATCGAATAAGCTCATAAAAAATGTTGGTTGAAATTTAAAATAAAAAAGTTGGGTCCCATATTTTGAGAACCACTGGTTAATAAAATCTTTTGTTTTGTTGATTTTAATAGTCATGATTTAGAACACCACCACCACACTCTTCAGTTCCCTCAATTCGGCCTTTCTTCTTGGATATCTTCATCAGAGGTGTTTTCTTCAGCTGGGGTATTAGACCAGAACTTCATGAAATCTGCATTTGTAGATGTTCATTTTGTCCATTACCTCTTGCTACGCTGCTTGAAATGTGATTTAGTTCAATTATTTCATCCTTACAATAATTCTTGAAAGAATTCGAGGTAAAAGTGGTTCCCTTATCCGAAGTCATTCGCCTAGGATTTCCAAACAATGGTTTTTGGAAATCAAGCTTCGCGATCACTTCTTCTGAGGTTACAGATTTTGATGGATAAATCCACACAAATTTTGTAAACACGTCTATGACTATAAAAATGTGTCTGTACTCCTTTTTTGTTGTCGCCAACGGCTCTAAATGGTCGATATGGTAGGTTTGTAGAGGGAGTTCTTCTTTATCGATACTATTCAAAAAAACCTTTTTGTTTTTCTGCTTTCTTCTCCGAGAGTATACAAGACACACAGTTTTGAATGCATTTAGCAATCTTCGTCTTTATTTGTGGTATGTAAAATTCACGGATAACAATGTCTTCTATTTTTTTGCTTCCGAAATGTCCATTGTCGTCATGAGTTTTCTTAATAATTTCGAATTGCAAACTCTTTGGGATCGCCAACAGTTTAACATCTTCATGCATTTTATAAATAATGTTATTTTGTAGAATGTAATTATCGTAGCAACAGTTGTAGAAAATTGTGTGAAGCGTTCCACACCTACCTTCGGTGGTCGACTCTGGTCCTCGAGTTTCCAAAGGGATGTAGCACACACTTCATCACCTCACACGCCGACTTAACCTTGTGTGAATATTTGGGTGATGGGTTTGTTTTTAAATAAACAAGGTGTAACATACAAAACACTTTATTTACACACTAACAGTTTAAAAAATAACTGAGTCGAAATTGCTCAGTTCGAACGATTTATGTATTACAAGAATGTCAGTAAACTCTGACTGATACTTGACAACTGATACAGTGATAATGTCTGACTGATTGAATGATAATGTTAGACTGATGATAGACTGATCTTAGACAGATTGAATGATAATGTTAGACTGATGTTAGACTGATGATAGACTGAATCTTAGACTGATTGAATGATAATGTTAGACTGATCTTAGACTGATGTACATGATCAAAATTTATGAATTCTTGAACTAACAAATATCCACACCCTACAGAGGGGGAAACCAACAATAATTTTTTTTTCTTTAAATAAAAACGTTTATTACCCACGAACATTACAATAGCTTATTTTAAAATTTTATATCATGATAAAAACGGATTCAAAATTGTTTGCCTTTAATTTATTTATATTTTATTGGTACACTAAACAGAAATTTGTTTCGTTATAACGAATAATGGGGTAAATTGCTCCGTGGTAACGCATCGGACTATGGATCATATGATCCTCAGTTTAAGCTTCACAGTCGACAAATTGGTAAAATTTAATTTCGAAAATTTTTACCACACAAAATAACCCCTGTGGCTTTTCCACCACTACTATCCTTGGAAACAGGTAACCGCACTTTACGCTCAAAAATATGTCATAATATCGAGATCTAATTGAGCAAAGTGCCACACCCAGATGTGGATACATAGCATGATAAAATATTTATTTATTATGAAGAATAATAATTCCTGGATAATTTTATTTCGATTTTCTGAATATATAACTTTACTTTTCAAAAGTCGAGCGTTAAAAAAAAAGAACAGGCAAACTTTGTTCAACTGGCATGTACTGTGCATTTTGAACCTGTTTTGTGTTCATGTAATTAGTGTTTTTTTTTTATTGTTATTTTATAATTTACATTTATTATTTTCACATGTATATAAGTTGTAAATGGTAAGTGTAAGAACAGCTACGGCTGAATTTCTGTCAAATAAAAGATATGTTTTACCTACTATTTTGTTTAAGGTATCTCCATCCGTCCCTCTTCCGTGGACAAATGAAGCAATGAATAATCCTAATAATCTTGGTTATGATGTAAGTTTCATTACACCAGAAGAGCCATATTCGTTTGCAGCACGATTCAAAAAATTTGTAAGTGGAATCATTAAGCAAATATAAATGTATTCAATATTCACATACGACATTATAATGTCACTACATATTTTAATATTAGAAAAGAGAAGTATTTATAATGTTACTTGTCAAACGTAATGAATGTATTGATATTACTTATAATAATAATTTAAAAAAATCATTAACTTACGAAATGTCGATTTTATTCATAACTTCTGATTAACCCTCCGGCGGCCCGCGGTCACATTGAGGCATTTAGACCGCACTTTTTAGTTTTTCTGTTATACAAGAAAGTGCGCTAGTTTGCCGGTTCTGCCCTTTCTACTAATCTTCTAGAGTGATCCCATGAGCGTGATATCATCGGTGCCATTTAAATCATTCAAAACAAATCAGTTTTATTTTTGTTTTTGTTAGAGTCTCGCGTCTGCGGTAAAATTTTTTGGTATTAATTTTTGATTATGTTCTTTCACATAGATGATTTTTTTTATTATATTATAATTAGAAGTTATTTTTTAAGTATCAAAATAAAATAATAAACCGTATGTGTGACTTTTTGTATAGCTACTTTATAAACTTTTATGTAATATTGGAAGACGTAACCGCTGTCGCCGGATGATTAATATTCAAACGTACAAAATACGAGGGCATAGCTTGACTTGACAATCTAACCAAGCTGTTCCCCGATGTGAAGCGAACTCTTGTATACACCAGACCTACTCAGTCAAAGGCGTACAAGTACTAACAAATTGTCCGGCCAGGGCACGATATGGAACGGACTAGTGACGTTCCTACTCCATTGTAACATCTAGATAACAATAGATGTAACAAATAATATTTGCTTAACTTCCACTAGACTCCCCAACATTTACAATTCAATATTTAAAATATTACAGTGTGTGAGAAAACTATGCACTTCAGATTTTACTCCGTACTCTTTTTATATCGCCAAAATTGCAGAATTTATTTTGTTCAACTTTTACCAGAACTGATTCATTGTAGAAGATTAGTACAAATTGCAGTTATTTCACCGGTTTCCACTCTAGTTGGGTTTTTTCTACTAGCAAACCATACCCAATGCAATATTTAAATACTGTGCTTAAGCGTGTGCGTTTGCATGTGAGTGCGAGTGCGCGCGTGCGTGTGTGTAAACTGATTCCTTTCTTGCAGTTTGATACTTATACGGTACACCTTATATATTTTTCAATACATTTTAATTTCACTTATGCCACATCAGAACAATGCAGCTAAAATAATTCCACAACGTGCAGTACACTACCATACTTACTTTAATGTGCTACACGTCGTACACTGCTAATTAGATTCAGAATATATGCAATCTATTGGTAGGTATTTTCCCTACGTACGTTCATTACAGCGGCTCGTAGAACCCTACAAACATACAAAATACTAGCAGACAAACATTGAATTCAATTAAGGACATAAATTTTATTTCCAGATTCAAAATACATATGTATGGTTATATTATGATTGGGTGTATTTACCAGCTCTGGAAGAAATATCAAGAAAATATTTCCCTACAAACACACCAACAATAAAAGAAATAGCGCGGAACACAGAAGGATTATTAGTAAATTACATGAGTGAAATGGGCTACGTGCGGCCCACCACACCTAATGTGTTGGAAATAGGCGGACTCCACTGCAAACCTCCGAGTCCTCTTCCAGCTGACTTGGAGCAGTTCGCCTCCGCTTCTGAAGAACACGGAGTTATTTACTTTAGTCTAGGATCAACTGTTACTGACTTGGCGTTATCTGTACATATTAAAACAGCTATTCAGAACGTATTTAAGCAAATGCCTCAAAGAATTCTTTGGAAATTAGAGGAAGCTCCGCCACATTTGCCGGGCAATATTAAAATCTCTAAATGGTTTCCACAACAAAATATTCTAGGTACATTGAAAATTTAAGTTAATTGCTTTTTTCAGTAATACTATTGCTTTAAATACTTTATTTTAATGTTGATCTAATAAGCCTCAATATTTGAATAATGTATTCTGCAGGTCACAATAAAACAAAACTCTTCATAACGCAGGGAGGTATTTTATCTCTACAAGAAGCAGCGTACCACGGCGTGCCGGTTCTAATTTTACCTCTAATATGTGATCAGTTTACAAATGGTCATCTAGTTGAGAAAAAAGGTTACGGGAAAATGATAAAATTAAATAAATTTAATGAAGACGAATTTTACTACAGCATTAAAGAATTAATAAATAATCCCAAGTATTAAATAATATTAATATCTTCATCATTTTATAGTAGAGTATATACATGATTTTTTTTTCAGATATAAAGACTCTGCCAGATTGGTGTCATCTTCTATAAAAGATCAACCTATAAGTACCGCGACAAAATTGAAACACTGGGTTAATTACATTATACAGCATAGGGATACCGCTCCATTTCAACCTCTAACAAAGGAACTTTCTTATGTACAACTAATGGAACTAGATATTATTTTAGCAATAGTTGTTATAATTATATTTTCAGTAGCAAGTTTCATTGGGGCCTGCCTGTGTTTATACAAAATATTTAAAAGTAGTATAGCTTATAAATTTATGTCAAAAACTAAATTATCATGATTCCAAGGGGTAATCAAGATAAATGAAAAAATGAGTGGAGCGAGAAATGATAATGGCAGTGTCAAAAAATGTGTGGCGAACAGCAAACTCACCCGTCACATTATTAATTGCTTGTTGTTGAAGGTTTTCACCATTTAATTAATTTTTTGTTTGTTTTAATTTCACATTTTTGTTTGATTGATTTAACTTTAATAAATATGAAGTTCGCCTAAAGAATTGTTTTCATTCCTTCACTCATAAAAATAACTTCTTGTTTCAAGAACATTTTCAGTTTTCCTTTTGTATGCATCCGTTAAAGAAAATTTTATTTCTTACAAAATGATTAGGTTCTATACAAAAAAAAAATTAATTTTGAATATACATTTTATTTATCTTGAAACAGTATGAAAATATTTTAAATTTAGTTTTTAAAAATAATGAAAAACTAGTCGTTTTAATTATAAACAAAACGTTTTTATTAAAAACGATATCATTTTGAATTAAAACTACTCCTATTCAAACTACTTCGTCCCCATAATGAGTCCCAGTTGAATACAAGAATGTTTATTAAACCTACATAAGTTTTCAGTGAAAATGAAATCAGATTGACACTATTCAAATCAATTTTTCTCTTCATTTAAGAGGAATCTGTTTCTTCCAAGGAAACATTTTTATAAGTGTTATAAGATAAACTAGGACGATGCCAGTATTTCACCACCCTGGACTTAGCATCCGGCTTCCACCAGATTTAAATGCTTGAATCAGACGTAGAAAAACCAGAATTCAATACAGAAGATGGGCACTACGAATTTCTACGTATGCCCTTTGGCTTAAAAAATGCCTCCGCTACTTTCCAGAGCGTAATGGATAATATTCTAAGAGGTTTAACTAATAACAAATGCTTGGTTTATCTAGAGGATATTATTATATTTAGTACTAGCCTTCAGAAACACATTAATAATTTAAAATTAGTTGTCGATCGATTGAGAAAATCAAATTTTAAAATTCAATTAGATAAATTAGAATTTTTACAGAAAGTAGTAGCCTAGTTAGGTCAAATCCTGATAAAATAACAGCTATTCAAAATTCTGAAAACCCCGAAACAAATAAAAAGTTTTTAGGTCTCCTTGGCTATTATAGAAAATTCATAAAAGACTGCTCGAATCACTGAACCCCTTATCAAATGCCTAAAAAAAGACGCAACTATGAACATTGTTTACCCTAACAATATTAAATATTTTAAGACCTGTAAAAATTTCTAAACAAATGAACCAATCTTACAATATCCTGAATTCACGAAAGAATTCAACTTCACCGGCGACACAAGCAATGTTGCGATTGGCGCTGCGTTATCGCAAGCCTTGGTAATGACCTTCCCGTTACATATGCAAGTAGAACTTTAAATACAACCGAAATGAATTACTCCACAACAGTGAAAGAACTCGTATTCATTGTTTGGGCGACACAATACTTCCGGCCCTATATTTTTGGAAGGAAATTTAAACTTTATGCAGATCATGAACTTTACAATGGCTATTTTCATTAAAACAGTGTAGTCAAAAATTAATTACATGGCGTTTGAAGTTGGACGAATTCGATTAAGAAATTATATATAAAAACACCAAATTAAATACAAATGCCGACGCTTTAAGCATTTTCCACAAATTAATGGAACAGCTATTCAAAATTCTTTAGAAAATATAGAAACAGAATCACCTATTGCTCAGTATCAAATGTATTTAGATAGTAAACAAACTAACTTACCTAGTGATTACAAATTTTTTTAAATAGAAGGCGATCTTTTAACGCACCTCACGATGAGAATCTTGCTCATTGTGTTAGCAAAGATTTGGAAATGTTTCGTAGTATCACCAAACAATTTAGAGAAAAAATTAAAAATTTACATAAATTAGGTAAAAGCTCAAAACCCTAAATTATATAATTTTGTTTAGGTACTTAAAAAGTAAAACCAGATTTGTAATTTATTTAATATCAAAAATTTACCATTATAATGTAATATAAGCCACCAAATCAAGTTATGTTTTATACTCTTTTAAATTTAAAAATATTTTGTCAAAAATAGAAAATAAATAAATTAAGTATTCCAAAATTAAGATGTGGTACAGATTTATTACAATAGTCAAATGTAAAATCAATGTTACAATTTATTTTCAAAAATACTGATATAATGTCATCGTTCATAAAAAACCAATTGACAATAAAATTCCAGACTACGAACTCAATGCGAACGAAACTAATAATTGTGACGCATTCTTTAAATATATGGATGACTTTAATCAACAATTTGCAACAGACTAAAAAAAAATATTCAGAACGACAACGAGTCGCTGATAGTAGAGGTAGACAAGAGAACGCAAGTTCAAGACGACGATAGTAACAATACCATACAGTCAAATTTAGAAAATACAATTATTGGCATACCAATGATTGAAAGTGCAGTAAATTATGGAAAATATCAAATTATAATATCGGAAGTAGAACATAGTCCCAGTGATCCCAAAATTTAAAAAATTCATGAGAAGAAACAAAGATTCTTAGTACAATTTTCTAAAACAAACAGAAATGATTAAATTTATTAAAGAATTTATTGTACCCAATGTTTAATATCGCTTATATTTTGAAAATGAGTTGTATGAAAAATTCAGTAAAGTACTTCAAACGTACTTTAAAAATTCTAGCATAAAATTTGAAAAGTGTACAAGAATGTTGACAGACGAATACGACGAAGACGAAGTGATTCAATTAATTCAAAACCATCGCGAAGGAAAACTAATCACCGCGGATTTGACGATACACTAGCACGAATCAAACAACAATATTACTAGCCAAAACAGAGAACACTTATTCAATCTTATATAAATAACTGTATAATTTGTAAACTAACTAAATACGATAGAAAACCATTAAAATTGAATTTAATATATTATTCCCACAGCTACGAAACCCTTTGAAATTATTCACGTAGATAGTATTTCATTAGAAAAAGCAAAATTTCTTAAAGTAGCTTACAGGCATACAGGTTAAATTCAGCACAAGGGATAAAAATTGTAAACAATTTAATAAAATTCTTTACTCACTACGGTATACCTGACATAATCATTTCAGGCAACGGTTTGAAATTTAAAAACTTTTTAGTTAGAGAATTATTAGAATTATGCAAAGTAAAGATCCATTTCGTTAGTTCACAACATCCCGAATCCAACGGCATCATTGAGAGATTTCACATAAGGTTGTTTAACAATCAAGACAAATATAAGAAAGGAGCTATAGAGACAAAAGTAAACTATGCGCTTTTAGCCTACAATAACATAATACATTCCGTTACTAAATTGAAACCATTTGAAATAACACTTGGTCAACTAGACACAAATTCCCCATTTAATATTGACATTGATAAACAATTAGTAAATAATTATATATCTCATCATAAAGATAAAATGAAATTATTATATAAAAAATACCATAAAGAGAAAATTATAAATAAACGAAATGAAGATCGGGACGAACTACCGGAAATTCCAGAACGAGTATATGTCAATAACCGTCAAAAACAACAAAAAACACGGAACAAATATAAAACCGAAATAGTTAAAAGCGTAAACCCAAAATTAAAAACCGCTAAAATAAATGTAAGATACGGTAATACAGCTGAGATTATTCACTATCTAATATTAAAAAACCTAAAAAAAATAATTAACAAATTTAAAAATCTTCCAGGTTGTTCGGGTTGGATCCGAAATAATAAACATAGCGGAGAACAGAGGCATTCTGCCAATAAACTTGGGACCCGCAAAATTAGAAAAACTTCAACACACATTTGTACACTACTACGATCTAAACCCACTCTTAAATGAATTCAACAATTTAATCTTTTAAAATTAAACGTGGCTAATAAAACCATGCAATTAACTGAATTTGAAAATAATAATAAAATCTTGAAATATGTTCGTGGAAACATTGTCGAAAAATTAAATCGAATGACACTTTATTCAAAATTAAAGAGCAAACGCGGCCTTATAGATGGTCTGCGGACCATATTTAAACAAATAACAGGAAATTTGGACGCAGAAGATGGCAAAAGATATAATCAAATTTTGAAATATTTAGAAGAAAATCAATATCCCCTCGAAAATCAATTAAAACTGGCAGAAATTAATTAGAAATTTTAATACAACGATTGAAAACATCAGACATAATGAATCTATTTTAGAAGGAAAACTTGAACATTTGAATAAATTATTAAACTTCAATCTTAAAATGAATGAAATTATTTTTGTAAAAAACCTGTATAACTAATTAAAAACACTTTATAGTACAATCTTGAATATTGTTCAAGATATTGAAAACTCAATAACATTTTTTAAGATGAGAACATTGCATCCGTCTATTATAAATCCTGAACAACTGTTATCAGAATTATATAGAATATCCCATTACTATCAAGGACAGCTACTTTTTGAACCAAAATTAGTAAATATGTTACATTATAAGTCACTTTTCAAAGTAAATTGCAAAATTGAAAACGCACAGATAATTAATGTTATTTCAATCCCAATAAATTTTGAGAAGGATTTTTATTTATATTATTTGCATCCATTACCCACTAGATATGAGTCAGAATTCGTCACTGCAATACCTGACGTAAATTACTTTTTAAATTCAAAAGATAATGAAATACAGCCTCTAAGTTGCATTTATACTAAAAACAGAGACCCGTGCCCAAATGAGTTACACGCTCATTACAACTCGTCCTGTGGAGAAGACATCCTGCTCCAAGGAAACTCAAGTCAATGTCATTTCACAAAATTAGATATCAGCAAAAACCACATCGAAATTATTCCTGAAATTAACCAATACTTGGGAATATTTGCAGAAGAAGAAAGAATCACGATCCAGTGCCCAGATAATACAAATATTTAAACTTTAGTGAGTGTATACTTAATAAAAAGAAACAAGTGTGTGATTATATTTAAACAAAAGTATTAAATTACTTGCAGAAAATATCCGAAACCCCTTTAATATTGCCTAAATTAAATTTTAAACTCAGTGAAAATAAAATATCAAATATAACCATTAAGCTAAAGAAAATTAAACTTGAAGACATCCCAATTCACAGTCGTACAATAATCGAACACATCAGTTTAACGAGATACTATTTACCTAATATTTGGAAAATGTTATTGTACTGTGGAATAGTTATGATAATTATTTATGTTTTATGTAAACGTTTATCCTTAAAATTGGGTAAACGAAATCAACAAAACCACCAAGCCGACCAAGAAGAATCACAATTTTCTGAGGAAGCTTTGTTCTAAGGAGGGAGAACATGGGAACCTGCACCGTCAGCACTGGCCCACGGTACAATACGACACCCATTTATGAAGAGTTAGATTAGATTGTGATTGTTGTAGAATATTTTATATTGTATTGAAAGACCGAAAAATAGATGGAAAGAGCAAGTAGAAGAAGACATCAGGACAATGAAGATAGAGCAGTGGAAAAAGCAAATCACAGACAAGAATAAATGGAGAACTCAGAAAATAGGGACAAAGCAAAATGAGGACTAATCCATCTTAATAAATGGATTTTCGTGTTCTGTAGAGCTGTAATTTTACAAGAAATCTATCAGCTTATTATTATTATAGAGTAGAGCGAACGAGTGAGGTAATAAACGAAAACGCACCATATTACCTCACTGAGTGGAATAATATGTTAGATTACTCCACTAAAATGATGGGAATAATATGTCTATTATTATATCTGTTGCGTCGATAAATAAAAATTTACTTCAAGTGATAGTAGCAGTATTTGAAACATTATTTAATATGTAAACCCTTTTCAGTGATGTGCTCTCAACGTGTTGAGTCAACTTCCTGTTTCTTCGTGGAAACAGTGGTAAGTTTTTACTGTAGCCATTTTACAGGTCCCTTTGAAGGACGATCGAATTATTTCGCTGGCTGATGATGTTTGATACCGATATTGAAACACTTAAAAGTAAGTGTTGAAGAATATGATTTACAAATCATTTAGAATTGTATTTTTTATATATAAATGTTATATTTTAGTATCATTTAGGTTTTGTTTAAAAATAACAACGGATGAAAAATTTGTAAACAAACTGTGACTATTATTATTTGTTTTGTTCAATATTTCATATCAATAAAAGTTCATATTCCAAAGTGAAATATATAGCCTTTAATTAACTACAAACAACAGGTTATGGGCCCAGAAGCAATGAACAAAAGTTGGTTGTGAAAAATATCGAACGAAACACAGTCAGAAGTTGTTTTAAAGTTCAATCCAGCCGTGTGCAAAAGTGAAAAGAACCTAGATAAACGATGGAACACGATAGTCCAAGGATTACGAAGCTGAAAAGTATTGAAAATTGGGCAACTTGGAAGTTCCAGATCCGAGTTTCGCTACAAGCAATAGGATACTGGGAAGTTGTCAACGGCGAGTCAGTTAAACCAGTATTGGCTTCAAATGAAGTAAATGAGACACCAGCTGCAGCTCAAGAGCGTATGAGGAAGCTCTCTACATGGAAAAAAGCAGATAATGTGGCTCAGAAGACCATCGCTACTTCTGTTGAGGATCAATTACTCATGCATATCATCGCACTGCGACACGTCGAAGAAAATGTGGGATCAACTCTCATCTGTTTTTGAGCAGAAATCAGCGACCAATATACATCTACTTCAACAGCAATGGTACAACTTGAACAAAAATGATCAAGATGATATGGCTACTCACATTTCAAAGATTCAAGATTTGGCTCATCGTCTGAAGACACTTGGAGAAAATTTCTCAGATTCAATGATCATAACTAAGGTTCTGATGACTCTTCCGAAGAGCTACAACTACTTTGTCAGCGCCTGGGAATCTACTCATCTGGAAGAACGCACACTGTCAACCTTATTTCAAGATTTAGAATAGAAGAGACAAGAGTCAACACTCAAGAGCGTCCTGAAAGTGACGCGCTCACAGCAAGGAAGCAAAATAAACCCCCTCAGAAGGGACATGAAAAATTTGATCAAAATAAATCGCGGAAGCCGGGAAGATGCTACAAATGTCAAAAGGAAGGACATTGGGCTCGAGATTGCTGGTCTGATAAAAAACGAAATCACAATTTTTCAAAGCAGAAAGGGAAGGAAAACGGTGAAGTTCTGATTGGGGAATCTTTTTCTCTCGTCTCAGGCATGGATGATTGTATTGATTCTTGATTTCTCGACTCTGGTGCGACAGATCACATTTCAAATCAGAGAAGCTGGTTCATAAACTACGAAGAGTTTAAAGAAGAACTCGGGGTCCGTATTGGTGATGGAAACCACATCATGGGAAAAGGCAACATAAACGTTCTAGCTTTCGACGGAAACAAGTGGAACGAGAAACACCTGCTAAATGTATTATATGTACCCGAGATTAAATACACTTTACTGTCTTTGGGTGCCACTCTAGACAAAGGAATGAAGCTGAGGTCAAACATTACTACTTGCCAGTTTTTGATAGGAGACCGTGTAGTTACAGTGGGAGAGCGCAAGAACAAGTTGTACAAAATGAAATTTAAAATTATAGAAGAAGAAGACGCGATTCAAGCCAACATAACATTGAAGGACAAAGTGGATACCTGGCACATGAAGATGGCTCACAAAAATATCTCACACGTAAAGAAGGTTTTAAAGAAGAATCAAATCAACTTTGACGAAACAGCGAAATCCAAGTGTGAAGGTTGCATCGTCGGAAAAACACACCGCCTACCATTTCCCAAGAGTGTCTCGACTGCAATGAAGACAGGAGAGTTGGTGCATGCTGATCTATGCGGGCCAATGCAAGAAACATCGATCGGTGGCTCAAAATATTTCCTGTTGTTGAAGGATGATTACTCACACTGGAAAAAAGTTTACTTCCTGAAACAAAAATCAGAAATTTCTACTTCCTTCCTGAAGATCACGCAGAAGCATTTGGAACGTGATATGAAGATATGAAGAAATTGACCTTCGAAAATGGGATCGTTCACCAAAGAACGGTAGCCTACTGTTCAGAACAAAATGGATCCGCTGAGCAGGAGAAAAGAACAGTAGTGGAAGCTGCAAAAACGATGGTACATGCCAACGGACTACCCATCAAACTTTGGGCCGAAACTGTGATCACAGCAGTCTATGTGCTGAATAGGACAGGGACAAGTAGCATCGACAATATCTCACCGCACAAGCTCTGGTACAATGAGGAACCAGATATCAAGTATCTGAGGATCTTTGGCGAAGAGGTTCACACTCATGTACCGAAAGAGAAGAGAAGGAAGTGGGATCCCAAGACTACGACAGGCTTTTTTGTGGGTTACGATGATACCATTAAAGGATATAGCATCTGGTTTCCGAGCAACGGCAAGATATCAATTCACACAGATATGGTGTTCACTGGAAGATTTTATAAAGATGTAATCAAAGTGAAAGAACCAAACAAAGAGGACTCGACGTTCGTAATTATTCCCAAACGGATCATAAATTATGTGGACCAAGATGCTGTGAATCTTATAGAACATGATAGAGTAACTGCAGCGTCAGGTCAAGAAAGACAAGATAAAGACGAAGATGATGAAGTATTACATGATATAGAAGATCATACAGTTGAAGAGATTCGCATCAACAAAGATGGCGTAAATGCTGAAACAATTTCAGGACGTGAACTAAGAGACAGGACGAAACTGAGATGACCGAAACTGTTTACAGGATACGAAACTTATGCTACCTTCGTTGACGAATACTACGAACCGATCTCTCATACCGATGCGTTATCGTGTGAAAACCGAAACAAGTGGATGGAGGCCATGCAAGAAGAATTGGACTCCCTGCAGCGCAATGAAACATGGACTCTGACAGATGTTTCAGATGGGCAGGATGTTATTGACTGCAAGTGGACCTTCAAGGTGAAGAAGAATGCTGAAGGCAGTATTTCCCGATACAAAGCGAGATTGGTTTCCAGGGGATTTAAGCAGAGAAGTGCAGTAAACTATCACGAGACCTTCAGTTCGGTTGTACGTTTTGATTCTCTGCGAATAATTCTTTCTCTAGCGGCTTCAAAACGTATGAAGATGCAGCAGTTCGACGTCAAGACGGCGTTTTTGTATTGGACCATTGATGAACAAATCCTCATGAAGCAACCACTGGGGTTCGATGACAACAGTGGAAGAGTATGCTTATTGAAAGCTTCAAGAAATTGGAATCATTGTTTCACCAGCGTACCCGAGAAATTTTCGCTAAAGGTTACCAAGGCAGATCCTTGTGTATTTGTCAACAACAATGGGAGCGATCTAACCATTCTGGCTATATACATCGATGATGGTTGTGAAGCAAATCATTACCTTGGGTTGCAAATCGAGAAGCTTCTGGATGGATCAATATTTCTGCATCAAGAAAGCTATGCAAAGTCGGTGCTGAGCAGATTCAATATGGACAACGCAAATGCAGTAGCCGTTCCTGCTGACAAGCATCATCGAATGTGCTCGTCAATGTGTAAACGCTAAGTCACCACACAGAGATTTCCAAATTTAGGTAGCGCAATAGGTATTTGTCAGCATGTGTCAAAATTTCAATAATCATTAGCGCAATATTTAGGAATGTCATTAAGCGGCAATTAAATTAATAATTGCCGAAATGTGAAGTGCGTCATTGTTTGCTGACTTAGCGTCGACATAAATAAATAAATATATCATCACGCCTTTTACCCATTACGGGTGTGGCACTCTGCTTACGCAGATCTCGGTAGGTGATATATTTTTTCGTATGAAGTGCGGTTACCAGCCGTCAAATCATAGCCCCCAAGGATGTTAGTGGAGGGGGAACCACAGGGGTAAATTTAAATTTGTAACATAAGTTATAAAAAGATAAGATCTAGGGCAGTAAGTCAGTGAGTACGGATTTTAGTAGTTAATGATTGTTGCCGAGTGCGAGGTCGCCGGTTGTTAAATGATATTCTGATTTGTAGTATAAGTATTTTATTTGTGGCCGTAGTTATCGAGTTAGACTTTAAGTGAAGTGTTAAAAATCACTAAACATATTTTAAATAAACCGTTATTGTTAAATTGTTCGAACTCTGAGGGTTTTCAATCAACTACTTCCTCACCCCATCCCATTCCAGGATCAAAGTGTTTTGCAGGCAAGGACGAGCATCCTGTTTCAAAATAACAGTAAGTAGATTATTTCATTTTATTATTTATTATCGGAGTAAGGGCTGACTCCTCCAGTTTGGCAAGAACCCATTACTAAATTTATTTGTTAATACTCTACTCCGGTAGGGTGTTACAAATGCACCCGGATGGAAATGAAAACACCAACGCTCCCTACAGAGAAGCGGTTGGAAGTTTATAGTACCTCTCAATTGCCACGAGACCAGACATCACGTTTGCTGTAAATGCTGCGAGCCAGTACCTTGAAGACCCAAAGAAAATTCATTGGAATGCAGTGAAAAGAATCTGAAAGGAACACTACGTTATGGACTAATTTTCTCCAGCAGTCAAGATGTTTCGATATCGCTCTTTAGTGATGCTGATTATGCAGGCGATGTAGAGACACGAAGATCAACGAGTGGGTACGTCCTAAAGCTGGGAAATTCATCGTAGGCCTGGGCGTCTACGAAACAGAAGACTGTTGCTCTGTCTACGACTGAGGCAGAGTACATCGCAGCGTGCCAAGGAGTTAAGGAACTTGTATGGTGCCAAAACCTATTACAGTACATAGTGGGAGCAACGAAAATACCAACCGTCCTGTACATCGATAATCAGAGTGCAATTCGCCTTATCAAAAATCCCGAATTTCACAAAAGGACTAAACACATTGATGTACAGTACCATTTTATCAGGGAAAAATTCCAATATGTGTCATCGCAGGATCAACAGGCAGATCTGCTCACCCAGCCTCTGTCCAGAGATGTTTTCCTGCACCAACGTAATATGCTCCAGATTCACAAATTCTAATTATTGAACCGTTTGTAAATCAAGTGGGAGTGTTGAAGAATATGATTTACAAATCATTTAGAATTTTATTTTTTATATATAAATGTTATATTTAGTATCATATAGGCTTTGTTTAAAAATAACAACGGATGAAAAAAAGAAATAAAACTAAAACGGTTGAGACGTGCCATTACAGAGCTCCCACTTGTATATGTTCGAACAACCGGTAATCAACATTTGCAAATATATGGCGTCAATGATGTCGAATAATACATGTGCTGTCGAAGTAAAAATTGTCAGTTATAATATAACAAGAAAGTGATAATAAATTGATAATAATTTGACAGATCTTTCGACAACTTGTTGCCCTAATGGCTTTCGTGGCTATTGCCGAATGGCAACAAGTTTGAAAAAGACTGGGGAAATATTTTCTAATTTGTCGAACTGTCGAGTTATATTTAATTAGATGATTTTTTTATTTCATCATCTGGCACGCCACTAAATCTATTTTTTTGTGTTTTCTTGTGTTAATGATAACTATCTGACATCTGTCAACAAAAACAAAAAAGATATTATTCCCGGGAAAAATCACAAGAACTTTATACTCAGTATAATAATGACAGGATTGGTTAAAACGCAGACACGTGATATACAATGTAACATTTCATTGGTTTTAAGAAACGTCAAAAAATAATCAATTCATAACACGACCCACGTGTGTAAAGTGTTATATGTACTTTTGTATTACACCAGAGCAATGAAGCTTTTTTGAGTTTCATAAGTAGTGCATGCAGGTGGATGATGATATTGTTAGAATGGAGTTTCTTGTTAATGATGCTATTATCGAGTTTTACACTGTATACGATTGACAGCGAAAGTGATGATGAACCAACGATACAAGATAATTTACAACCGCATTCGAACAATATGATTGTAAATTCTTTAAAATTATTAAATTTATACAAACTATTTTCAAAATTTTATTTATTTATGCAAACTAATAAACTTAAAAACGATATTATTTATAGAGATTAAAATAGAATTGAAAGTTTTAGAAAATAAAACTAAAAAATCTTATGTGGTCAGCATATAACCATCCGCTTAAATATAACAATATATTGATAACATCATAGCCTACCTAAAATTTTAATTTCTGAACGATACAAAATCTAAAGTGTGCGGTGGAACAGAAGTAGGTGCGTTCCTGTCATCTGGTCTAATTTTTTACTTTTGATTGGGTTTTTCGCCTTCCTCTACTGAGATTTATTGATATTTGGTTTCAGCACCTCACACATAATAAAGCTAAGTATTATCTTTAATTTACATTCAAGTTTAGGTTAATTTTTATAATTTTGCATAATTTTTTGACGTTTTTTTCATTTTATTTACATTGGTTACGGGATAGTTACGGGTTTGTCAATGTATATTTGAGTGTATGTTATAATTTATTACCTTTCTTTCTTTATCAAGGATAAGCCTGGTAAGCTACCTTGACTCCTACTCTTGTACCGAGAGAACCCGTTTCCTTTTCAATCTTTCATTTTGTGAAAATGAAGAATAAATGGGCGAAGTTTGATGAATGTAAGTTTGCTACGTGGAATGTGAGAGGTATAAATGGAAAGAAAAATGAATTGATGTCTGCAATGCGTACGTATAATGTGGATGTTTTATGTGTGAGCGAAACGATGCAGAAAGGTTGTGGCGAGGAAGAGGTGGATGGAATGTTTTGTTTATGGTCGGGTGTGTGTGCGAATGCTAGAGCGAAACATGGTGTGGGTATGGTTGTAAGTGAACGAATGAAAGCATGTATTAGAAATTATGGTTGTATTTCGGAGAGAATTTTATGGTGCAGATTAAAGGTAGGTTTTCATAGAATCTTCGTTGTGTCCGTTTACGGCCCAACTGAATCTGAAAGTGATCTTGCAAAGGATCAATTTTGGAATTTGTTAGATAGCGTGATTGATGCGTGTGATCCTGGCGAGAAAGTGATTGTTTGTTGTGATTTGAATGGTTGGGTGGGTGTAAAGAGTAGTGTGTCTGGTAGCGTGTTAGGTAAATTTGGGGATTCTTGAGTGAATGATAACGGTAGGAAAATAGTCTCTTTTTGTATGGAGCGGAACCTCTTCATTCCCAATTCCATTTTGAAGCATAATTTAGCTCATATATATATATATATATATATATATATATATATATATATATATGTGGCAACGCCATGTAAGATTTTGGATAAGAGAAAAAACATCAGAGTGGCCGAGAAAAAAGAAGAAACAAACACTGTCAAATATTTTATTGATTTTGATTATTGTAAATATTTTTTGGTTGAAAAAATAAAATACATTGAATCATAAATAAAGTGTTGAGTGATTATTTTCACTACCCCACATTGGTGACCCCGATATTCCAACAGCAATGCTTACTGACGGAGTTACAGAAATGCCTGTCAGACCAGAGATTTCAAGAGTTGCGGTTAAAATTCCACCCTTTTGGAGAAAGAATGTCAAAATATGGTTTCTGCAAGTAGACTCCCAATTCATAACGGCTGGTATCTCAAATGAAGAAACTAAATACCATTACGTTCTCGGTTCTCTTGACAGCGAAGTGGCTGAAATGATCAGCGATCTTATTGCCAGACCTTTATCAACTACTCCTTATACCAATCTAAAAACTCGTCTTATTGCAGAATTTGAAGAATCAGAGGGTCGCAAAGCTAAAAAATTATTGTCAGAAATTGAACTAGTAGATAAGAAACCATCAACTCTACTACGTGAAATGCGTTCACTTGCCGGTAGCCAAGTGACAGATGAATTTTTACGCACAATATTCCTTCAACGACTTCCAACAAATGTCAGTTCGATCCTCGCTACCAGTCAAGACGATCTAGATAAGCTGGCGACAATGGCAGACAAGATTTTGGATATCACATCTCCAGCAATGCCATTTATCTGTTCTTCTACTTCAACTCCTGGCACTACCCATCAGCTAGACAAACTAAGTTGTCTTGAACAACAAATCAAAGAACTCACGACTTCTCTACATGAACTTCGAAGTCGTTCTCGCAGTAGAAATAATGGTCCGACCCGTCCTCGAACCAAATCACCAAAATCTCACAGCATTTGTTGGTATCATTTTAATTTTAAAGAAAACGCCAGAAAATGTGTGAACCCCTGCAATTTCAAGTCGAACGTGCCGAAATCTTCGGAAAACTAATTAGCCCTCACTTTTTGGCGGCTGGTGATGGGGCTACTTTTTGTTCATACCGCCTTTTTGTTGTAGACAGAACTACCGGTCTTCAACTACTAGTTGACTCTGGAGCGGACATATCAGTTTTACCTGCGTCGCTTTAGGAAAAAAGAAACCTTTCTAAACGAGAACTTTACGCAGTTAATGGTTCCACAATCAAGACCTACGGAGAAAAATTGCTGAATCTGGATCTTGGCCTGAGAAGACAATTTCGCTGGCCATTCACACTAGCAGATGTTCGTCACCCCATCATTGGTGCTGATTTTCTCAACCATTTTGGGATTCTGCTAGATTTAAAGAACAGACGTCTACTAGACAGCATAACTAAACTTACATGCCAAGGTTCTGCAACTCAATCAAAAGAATCCTCAATTCATTTGATCTCTCCGCAACAAAAGTACTCTGAAATTTTAACTAAGTACCCAAGTTTACTTCGAGAAAAACCAAATTTTGAACATTCTTCACACAATGTTCATCACCATATTATAACAACGGGAACGCCAGTTACTTCTAAACCACGTCGTTCACCACCAGCAAAACTAGCAGCGGCTAAACTCGAGTTTCAACATATGATAGACATGGGTATTTGCAAACCTTCTGATAGCTGCTGGTCGAGTCCTCTACACATGACACCAAAAAAAGATGGTACATGGCGCCCTTGTGGAGACTACCGTGCTCTAAATGCTGTGACCACGCCAGATCGTTACCCAATCCCTCATTTACAAGACTTCAATTGTCAACTTGAAGGTAAAACAATTTTCTCTAAAATTGATTTGGTGAGAGCATTTCATCATATACCGGTAGCTCCAGAAGACGTAGCAAAAACTGCTGTTATCACGCCTTTTGGACTTTTTGAATTTGTCAGATTACCATTCGGTCTCCGAAATGCAGCTCAATCATTTCAACGTTTCATACATTCCGTACTCAGAGATTTCTCATTTGCTTTTGCTTATATTGATGACATTTTAATTGCATCTTCGAATGAAGAAGAACATTTAATTCATCTTAATACTATTTTCGACCGACTCAATTCATTTCATATCAATATTAATCTTTCTAAATGTGTTTTCGGCGTAAACGAAGTGTCATTTTTGGGATATATTGTTTCTTCCAAAGGAATCAAACCTCTTCCGGAACGTATTCAAATCATTACTAATTATCCTATTCCTAACACTGTTTCGGAACTTCGTCGATTTCTTGGTCTTGTTAATTTTTATAGACGATCCCTTTCACATTCAGCTGCAATTCAAGCTAAGCTTTTTGAAATCACTAAAAATTGTAAAAAACGGGACAATAGAAAAATAACTTGGAACAATGAAACTCTAGAAGCTTTCGAAAGGCTCAAAAATGATCTTTCATCAGCAACTTTACTTGCTCATCCTTCCAATACTTTGCCTATTATTTTAATGGTGGATGCGTCCGATTTTGCAATGGGTGCATCACTGGCACAAATTAACAATGGTATCACTGAACCACTTGCTTTCTTTTCGAAAAAACTGAGCCCAGCTCAGGCCAAATATAGTACATATGACCGAGAATTACTAGCTGCTTATTCTGCTGTTAAACATTTTAGATTTATGTTGGAAGGTAGAAATTTTACTATCTTTACAGATCATAAACCTCTCACCTTTGCCTTTAACCAAAAATCAGACAAAGCATCACCACGTCAACTCAGACACCTGGACTATATCGGTCAATTTACTACATCCATTAAATTTATTTCTGGAAAAAACAACATTCCTGCTGATACCTGCTCTCGAATAAATTCACTTGACATACCATCAAGCATTTCTTTCGATGATTTAGCCAAACAACAAACTCTGGACTGTGAACTAAAGCATCTTCGATCATCTAATTCCTGCTCTTTGAAATTTCAAAGTATCAAGCTTCCTAATGGAGCCGAAATAGTCTGTGACAATTCAACTGGAAAACTCAGACCCTTTGTTCCTAAAGAATTCAGGAAAATTATATTCGATTCTTTGCACAATTTAGCTCATCCAGGTAATAAAGGTTCTCTTAACCTAGTTAAACAAAGCTTTGTTTGGCCGGGAATGACTAAAGATGTACAACTGTGGACAAAATCTTGTATTCCTTGCCAGCGAGTCAAAGTGGACAGACACACTACAAGTGCTATTGGTTCATATCCAAAAGTCAACAATTGTTTTGAGCACATTAATGTAGATATTGTTGGACCACTTACTCCTTCTCACAACTTCACTCATCTAGTCACCATCATATATCGTTTTTCACGCTGGACTGAAGCAATTCCTACGCAAGACACTTCAGCTGAAACAGTTGCTCGCATTATACTGACAGCATGGATTTCGCGTTTTGGAGTTCCTCTTCGCATCACTACGGACAGAGGTCGTCAGTTTGAATGTACACTCTTTAGATGTCTCACAAAAGCTTTGGGAATTCAACACATAAAGACAACAGCATACCATCCCGCTTCCAATGGCAAAATCGAACGTTGGCACAGGTGTTTAAAAGCATCTTTAAAAGCTCAACTCACCAACAACTGGATGGACAAGCTTCCCCTGGTTATGCTTGGTCTGCGTTCTTACATTGTGCCTGAATTTAAAACTTCTGCAGCTGAAATAATATACGGATCTACAATCCGACTACCCTCAGATTTTTTCGACAACACTTCTGTAGAGCAGGATTTATCTTCTTTCATCTTCAATATTCGGCAAAACTTAAAAAATTTACGGCCTGTAAACATTTTGCATCGAGCGAAGCAAAACATTTTTGTTCATCCTGAACTCTTTACAGGATCTCATGTTTTTATTCGGCATGATGCAATAAAAAAGTCTCTTCAGCCTGCTTATGATGGACCTTTCAAAGTACTTAATCGAACTGATAAAGTATTCGTTATCCAAACACCATCCGGAGATCGTCCAATTTCAATTGATCGTTTAAAACCAGCTTTTATTCTTACTTCGGCTACAATATCTGCTGTTATTTCACCTTCCATTCCATCTGTTCGTAGATGTAATTTCTCATAACGTTTCACTGGAGGAGGAATACTGTGGCAACGCCATGTAAGATTTTGGATAAAAGAAAAAACATCAGAGTGGTCGAGAAAAAAGAAGAAACAAACACTGTCAAATATTTTATTGATTTTGATTATTGTAAATATTTTTTGGTTGAAAAAATAAAATACATTGAATCATAAATAAAGTGTTGAGTGATTATTTTCACTACCCCACATATACATGGGAGAATGTAAGTACAAATAGACGTAGTGTGATTGATTTTCTTTTGTATGATGAGCGCTTGAGGAGTTTGGTTGTTGATACGCGTGTGAAAAGAGGGGCTGAGCTTGGAACGAATAACCAGGTAAGTGTTGGAGAATGAGGATACAAGGTTCTGGGAGCTTGTTTCGTGTGAAATCCAATGTTTTGCAGAATGAGGATGTTCGAGGGTTATTTGTAGAGAAATTGAACGAATCTTTGCCTGAATGTGAGCCTAATTTTGATTGTTGCATAAATGATGTTTGGGTGAAATTTAAGGGCATTGTCATTCAATGTGCGAAAGAAATTTGTGGTGAATGTAAGTTAGGCTGTCGTTCGAGGAATGCATGGTGGAATGAAGAAGTGAAAGAAGCGATTGAGGAGAAAAAGAGGGCGTATTTGAAATTTTTGAATGTGAAGGATGTACCAGGAACTTTGCGTGATGAATGCCTGATGGAATACTAGAGGAAGAATAAATGTGTCAAGAGAGTCGTAAGAGAAAGTAAGGCACGTTTTGATGAATTGATGAGTGAAAGATTAACGAATGATTTTAGTATGAATAAGAGAATGTTTTGGCAGACTGTAAAGAGATTGAGAGGTGGGAGTATAAGACCAGTGAAAGCAATTAAGAGTGCGAATGGTGATTTGTTGTGGAATGAGTCAGATGTTAGGAATAGATGGTGTGAGTATTTTAAGGAATTGTATGGTGGTGTAAATGGAGTGAATAATAGAGGAGGAAATGCAAGGAATGTTAGAAACGTTGAATGGGATATAGATGAAGGTGATGTCAGCTTTGCATTGATGCGTCTAAAGAATGGTAAGGTTCCTGGTTTGGATGGCATAACAAATGAAATGTTGAAATATGGTGGTAAAAGATTATTTGATTGATTAGTTTATTTGTTCAGATTTTGTTTGAAACGGTGCGTGGCTCCTGATGATTGGAAATGTGCTGTTATTTGTCCTTTATTTAAAGGCAAAGGCAGTTCGAGTGAATGTACAAATTTTCGAGCGATAAGTTTATTTAGTGTGGTAGGGAAGTTGTATGAAAAAATCTTAATTCATAAGGTGCGAGCCTTAACAATTTCGAAGTTAAGTGGTATGCAAGGAGGTTTTTTGCCTGAGAGAGGTTGTGTAGATCAATTGTTTTCTCTTCGAATGATTGTTGAGAAGTCACTTGATAATAACAAAAAGGTGTTCTGTGGCTTTCTCGATTTAAAGAAAGCGTATGACAGTATTCTTTGAGAGACTATGTGGGATGTACTTGTAGAGTACGGTGTGGATGGTAGTTTGTAGGGAGCGATTCGAGCGTTGTATGAAGGAAGTGAGGCTGCGGTGAGAGTTGATGGTAGATTGAGTGATTGGTTTCGTATAGATGTTGGTGTAAAACAGGGTTGTGGAATGTCTCCTTGGTTGTTTAATTTGTATATGGATATGTTGTTACGAAAGGCATTGAATGGAACGGATGGTGTACGTATTGGTGGACGTGTAGTGCCTGCGTTAACTTATGCGGATGATGTTGTTGTGTTGGGTGAAACTGAGGAGCAATTGAGAAGAATGATTGTGAGCATACATGAAGTAGGGAAAGGTTTAAATCTACTATTGAATGTCGATAAATGTAAAGTGTTGGTGTTCGAGAAGAATGATTTGGTGACTTATTGTAATGTTTCAGTGAATGGTGTGAGATTAGAACAAGTGCATGAATTTGTATATTTGGGTAGTATGTTCTCGAGGGATGGACGTATTGACCGGGAGACTGAAAGGCGAGTGTCTGCAGGGTGCAAGGTATTGGGTGGTCTGGGTACATTTGCTCGAATCGTGAATGTATCTAGAGATGCTCGATTGAGTGTTTATAATGGTGTGGTAGTGCCTACATTGATGTATGGTTCTGAATGTTGGGTATGGATGAAGAAGCATGAACGACGTATAACTGCTGTATAAATAAGATATTTGAGAGGAGTATGTGGATATACGAGACGTGATCGTATACGGAATACATTGGTGTATGAGTGTGAGATTGAGAAGAATGTTGTTAAGAAAGTGGGAGTGAGTCAGTTGAGGTGGTTTGGACATGTTGAGCGAATCTCGAATGAACGGTTGGTGAATCTAATATATGTGGATGAGATTGAAGGTGAACGATTGCGTGGGCGTCCAAAGAATAACTGGTTGGGTATGATTGATGGTTTGTTGCGTGAACGAATGATTCCGAGTGTGAAGAATAAACGAGTATGTATGAATCGCACTATGAATGTGGACGAGGCAAAAGTGGTGTGTCAGGATAGGAATGTTTGGAGGAGATTGATTGTTGGTTGACTGTTTTTCTGGGTTCGTGCTACCCCACTAAGTGGGACATAGCGTGACGTTATGTATGTATGTATGTATGTCTTATTACCGCTTTTCGATGGTTCAATTATTGCAACTGGGATCTGACATGGGGGCGTGGCCTATGTAAGATGACGTCAATTAAGGTGAAGATTTCAATTTGACATTAGTACGATCGCGTATAATATTTAATAAATTAGTCACGACTAATAATATTTGGGAATGCGTTACAACAGATACTGCAAACTAAAGTTTAAAGAAGCTAAACGAATTTTATGCACTTGACATTTGAATAAATGCGGGAAAAAATTAAATGAAAGTGACAGTGGCTGTGGGCGCAGTGGCTTTCTGTATGTCAACGTCGAATTTACGAGGTGATCCCCATCAAATGAATTGGAAAATTTGCAGGAGATGAACAAATGATGTGTGTTGTTTGATCCTGCATAACTGGTATATGGTGAAAATGCATAAAATGCATTGCTACGTTGTTGTACTGTTATAGGTTACCTAGTTGTACGTTTCTTGGCCTAAATCAACTAAATAAACAAACAACTAAAAATAAACAAGTTATAAGGATTTTAAATACAAATTTAATTTAATTTATGAACTTAGTTTAATACAAAGTAAAAAGATTTCGGAGCAAATTAGTAATATAACCTAAAATATACTTACTTAGATGTACATAACCGTCTAGTAGTGTTTCACAAGACTCTTGATTTTTTCTTGAAATCTAGACAAGACCAAGACAAGAAGTATTTATTTCCCAAGACAAGACAAGAAAGTATCATCAAGAATCAAGATTTCTTGTCAAGAAATCCTGATATCTTGACAAGAATTTTTCAGTTCCGCATTTATGATTAAAATATAAAAATTTTATATACATTTGTCAATAAAGTGATTTTAAGGTTCGATTTACATTTGTACACAGGTTTTAACACCATCTGGCGGCCTTAATGTGAACCTCAAAATTTTGTAAATATGCAACACAAGATTTTACCAACAGTTACCAATTTAAATTTACCCCTGTGATTCCCCTTCCACTAACATCTTTGAGGGCTATGATATGACGGCTGGTAACCTCACTTTATACGAAAAAATATATCACTTACCGAGATCTGCGTAAGCAGAGTGCCACACCCATAATGGGTAAAAGGGGTGATGATATATTTATTTTTATTTATAATGTCGCAAATATATTAAGTTGATACTTTATAAAATGTGTAATTTCTTATGTATAAATTGAAACTATTTATATGTATTTTTCTTTTCTCTAAATAAATAAATATATATATATATATATATATATATATATATATATATATATATATATATATATAGTTGAGATTAATTATAAAATAACATCAATGTAATAGAAATACTTAATAAGTGGACCTAACAGCAGAATAGTAAAAATATATAACTGTCTTGAAATAAAAGTATAACATGAAATATAAATATGAAATAAAATATTGACAGTTCAAAAATATTTTTTTTTAAATCAACTACGTACATGAAAAATAAGCTAAATGTCAAAAAATAATCTGTCAAAGTGATGTATGAAGTATAAATATTATGAAATGAGTAATAACGGGTAAAAAAGAAAAGCAGTTTCAAAATGTTTAAGTATATGATCTGGATTTAGTTAATAAATATGAATAAATAGAACTTAAACTATCGACATCTGTTTTCTTCATCGTGTCAGACTCATTATTAATATGAAACATTTCTAAAAACAATATTTTATGAAGATTCTTTTCAGTTTCTAGAACTGTACCTTCTTCATAGTTAATACCATGCAAATTCTTAAACTGATGTTCTGTCAGGGCACAAGCATTATGTCTTAGTTTGAAGTCACTTTTATGTGAAATTATCCTGCTTTTAAGATGTCGGTTAGTTTGGCCCACGCTCTACGACTTCTACAAGATTCAGTGTTACTTTAGCGTTCCGTTTCTGAAAACATCCGCCGAGCGGCGCTAATATCGCTGCTCCCATATTTTCAAATGAACCATAATGCTTACATTTGTTAAATAACGATGATATTTATTTTATACAGATAATTTAAAACTATGTTGGTACATAAATGAAATAAAAATAATTAGAAATATATAGATATTATATTTACATATTGAAAATAACATTACATAAATTATAAATCGTTATAATATAAGAATTCGACTTAACATTTTTGTAATTTGGATAACTTTTTCTTTTTAGAACAGAGTCTTGCTAAATTTTTGTTGCAAGCTCTTGTGTACTGCCTCATTCTAATTAAAATATAATAATGAATTGCATAAGATATGAGGTCATATTTATGTATATTACAAGGAAATAAAAATTTTCCATTTTGAATTACTTCATTAATCGTATCTTCGTATAAATTAATATTTTGCCAATTTTTACTTAATATCTGCTCGGTTGATTGAATTAAATGATACAATATTGTATTGGAGCATATTAAATATCTTCTTGATTTTATTGTTGTTAATTCCGACATGTTTGGCAAATTAATATTTGTATTAAATGTGATTAAATTAGAATAATTATTATTATATCTATCTTCCACAATATTAACTGGTTGTAAATTATCCAAGCCTGTTCTTTGTTTTTTTATTGGCATATCTGGTATAATTCTTATTTTTTGTGGTTTCCGTTTAACTGGTAGCTTTGTTAAATAATTAGGGCAGTTTGGAAAGATGATAGGAATTGCAGTATCTTTGAGTTTTACGGTACGAAGAGGAATCTAAAAGAATATTTGCTGTTACACTTTTTTATATTCATTGATATTATTTATACTTTACTATTTGGTGCAGTCCATTCTCGAATTATGTTCTCTGGAGCAAAATCACATCTTTCTCCGTTAAAAGTTTGTCTTTCCGTGGAATTTCTTTAGATCACGCTTCTAGACGATTTGATGTAATTCGAAATAATGACATTTTCGTTGCAAGATTTATAACCTGATGTACAGTTTAGTATACAGCACTTACTAAATACCATTTTAATAATCTTTTAATAAACCACAATAGAAAGAACGAGTTGAATTATAACAAAACAACATAATTGACACAAGCCATAAGCGGGAGTCCCGACTGTAGCGCCGCGCTGTGGATTTTTCTATAAACGGAACAGTAAAGTAACGCGCTCTTTATAGGATTTGAATAGGAAGTTGATTTTCCTATCTATCTTGTTTCGTGGTTTGGCCTATGTAAACAAAGTTACAATCTTTACATAGAATCCTATACACAACATTGGATTTAAGTAAAACGGGCGTCCTAACTTTTTGATTAGTGAATAACGATCTTGTTGTAAAATAATTCCTATTAGCTATTTTAACGCTTTCGTCTTTTAAAGCACTAGCTAAAGATGGTGTTAAACCAGAAATATATGGTAGGGAGCAATATTTAATCCGTTCGGAAGAATCAATCTCAGGTATATTACCATCTATGTTGATAGTACGTGAATTAGTATTAAACAAAAGACTGTTAATCAACTTTTTTGGGTACGCATTAGATAGAAGAACTTCTCTGAGTTTGCACAAGCTTTTATGATGCAGTGTTGGATGACAAATTGCGATTATTTAATCAAATCAAACAGAATCCTATATATTTCACGTAAGTAAATAATTTTACAAGCCACTATGTTTCATCTAGGGCCACTGCCTAATTTTAGATTTAATTTATCGTTCTTGTTGTTCAGTGTATTATAATGGTACAACTTTTTGCTATTTATAAGTAAACCATTAATCCTGAGCAAATATTGAAATGGTTTGTGATATTAATTTGTTATACCGGAAGAAAATAGTCAAGGCCATTTAGATTTCTCTCCGAGTCCCTTTCAACCCGATTACATAATTTATATTAAAACTATATTTAGTACCGAAATTAACATTTTATTCTATAAGCTAGAACAATAAACCAAATAAATGTCGAATAAGATTCTGCAAATGAACATCAATATTAAATAACAATAACTGGGTTTAAGTTCTGTATAAATTTTATTAACACAACGTTTCGGCAGCAAAGTGCTTCCTTCTTCAGGTGAAATATAATTGTAAACAAATAAATATGTAGTCAAGGATACAAGTTGACAAAATAAATCAGGGTAACATGGATCAAAGTAAACAATTTATAAACAGAAAATTAACGAAGAATAACAGTTAACCATGACTTATTGATCTCAAAGCCTGTATTCAAGTTCAGATTATTTGAAGATCTCTTGATTTCAATAGCTTCTCTAATAAGTCTTCTCAACCAGTTATTTTCTCTTACTATAATCCTTGTTTTTTCAAAATCAATACCATGTAGTTCTTGAATGGCATGCTCAGCGACTGCAGATTTATCTGGTTGATTTAATCTCATATGTCGTTCATGTTCTTTCAATCTTGTAGCAACAGTTCTGCCAGTTTGGCCAATATAAACTTTACCACACTGGCAAGGAATCTCATAAATGCCAGAACAATTTAGAGGCACCATATCTTTAAAATTGCCCAGAAGATCACGGATTTTTAAATTTGACTTAAATGACGTTTTAATGTCAAATTTATTAAGAATCCTGCCAATTTTGTCGGTAACATTAGCAATGTAAGGTAAAGTGGCAAATAATTTCTTCTCATTAACAACCTGGGGAACTTGTACAGGTTTATGTTTCACTTTCAGTGCTCTTTTTATCTGCGCTTTGCTGTATCCATTTTTTAAGAAAACATCATCCAAAAAATCAATTTCTTCTTGAAGCTTACTGAGATGACATAAAGTTGAAGCTCTCTTGTATAATGTTTTAATCGTACACGCTTTTTGGGCGGGGTGGTGGTTAGAGGTCTCATGAAGATATTGATTAGTATGTGTTGGCTTCCTATAAACTGAAGAAATAAGTTTACCATCATCTTGTTTCTCCAAAAGTACATCAAGAAATGGAAGACAATTATTTTCTTCTACTTCAATAGTAAAATTAATGTTCTCGTGTTGCGTGTTCAGATGATTAAGAAAATTGTTTAATTCATCTCTTCCATGAGGCCAAATAGCAAAAATATCATCAACATAACGAAGCCAGACGGTGGGTTTCTTATTTGCTGTGCTAAGTGCTTTTTCTTCAAATTTCTCCATGTAGAAATTAGCAATAGAAGGAGATATCGGAGAGCCCATGGCAACACCATCAACTTGTTTGTAATAATTACCGTTGAAAAGGAAATAACAGGATGTCAAACAGTGTTTAAACAGTTTGATTATGTCAGCATTAAAATGATCTTCTCATAATTTTAACGTTCCAAGAATAGGAACTTTCGTAAATAAAGATGAAACGTCAAAACTGACAAGTAAATCATTACTTGTCAATATTATGTCACCAATCAATTCTACAAAATGTCTAGAGTCTTTGACGTACGAAGACGAATGACCAATTAAAGGTTTCAATAATCTGTTCAGATATCTTGCCAATTCGTAAGTTGTAGAACCAATAGAATTAACAATAGGTCTTAACGGAACGTCTTTCTTATGAATTTTTGGAAGACCATAAAACCTTGAAATGACAGGATCTTGGGAAATAATTTTCTTCAAAACTTCTTGAGGTAACAACGATTCCTTCAATAGTTTAGTCGTTTGATATTTCGAAGAACCTAGCGGGTTACTCTTGACTTTGACATAAGCAGGGTCATCTAACAAAGCGTTGGCTTTATTAATATAATCTTCTTTGTTCAAAATTACTGTAGCTTTGCCCTTGTCTGCTGGTAAGACAACAATATTCTTATTGTTCTTTATTTCTTTCAAACTTAAAAATTCTTTTTTTGTCATATTGGGTTTCACTGACGTAGCTCTCTTTAGTATACGTGCAGTTTCATGACGAATCTCTTGGGACTTTTCTGCAGGTAGCGTCTGAATGGCAGCTTCAACACTCGTAATAATTTCTTCAGTAGGTATCCGGCTCTAGTCATTAATTTAAGTTCTCATTCTTTGTCAGATACTGCTTGTTCTGTTTTATGTAAAGGTTTTGGTTTTGGAATAACTCCCAGCCGGTGTTGCCATGGGCTCTCCGATATCTCCTTCTATTGCTAATTTCTACATGGAGAAATTTGAAGAAAAAGCACTTAGCACAGCAAATAAGAAACCCACCGTCTGGCTTCGTTATGTTGATGATATTTTTGCTATTTGGCCTCATGGAAGAGATGAATTAAACAATTTTCTTAATCATCTGAATACGCAACACGAGAACATTAATTTTACTATTGAAGTAGAAGAAAATAATTGTCTTCCATTTCTTGATGTACTTTTGGAGAAACAAGATGATGGTAAACTTATTTCTTCAGTTTATAGGAAGCCAACACATACTAATCAATATCTTCATGAGACCTCTAACCACCACCCCGCCCAAAAAGCGTGTACGATTAAAACATTATACAAGAGAGCTTCAACTTTATGTCATCCCAGTAAGCTTCAAGAAGAAATTGATTTTTTGGATGATGTTTTCTTAAAAAATGGATACAGCAAAGCGCAGATAAAAAGAGCACTGAAAGTGAAACATAAACCTGTACAAGTTCCCCAGGTTGTTAATAAGAAGAAATTATTTGCCACTTTACCTTACATTGCTAATGTTACCGACAAAATTGGCAGGATTCTTAATAAATTTGACATTAAAACGTCATTTAAGTCAAATTTAAAAATCCGTGATCTTCTGGGCAATTTTAAAGATATGGTGCCTCTAAATTGTTCTGGCATTTATGAGATTCCTTGCCAGTGTGGTAAAGTTTATATTGGCCAAACTGGCAGAACTGTTGCTACAAGATTGAAAGAACATGAACGACATATGAGATTAAATCAACCAGATAAATCTGCAGTCGCTGAGCATGCCATTCAAGAACTACATGGTATTGATTTTGAAAAAACAAGGATTATAGTAAGAGAAAATAACTGGTTGAGAAGACTTATTAGAGAAGCTATTGAAATCAAGAGATCTTCAAATAATCTGAACTTGAATACAGGCTTTGAGATCAATAAGTCATGGTTAACTGTTATTCTTCGTTAATTTTCTGTTTATAAATTGTTTACTTTGATCCATGTTACCCTGATTTATTTTGTCAACTTGTATCCTTGACTACATATTTATTTGTTTACAATTATATTTCACCTGAAGAAGGCAGCACTTTGCTGCCGAAACGTTGTGTTAATAAAATTTATACAGAACTTAAACCCAGTTATTGTTATTTACATATACCATGAGTTCTGAAAGCTTTTTTCAATATCAATATTAAAATAAATATTACATTTGAAATTTCCGGAAATATCCTCATAAATGGAAACAACTTTGTATGACATTTATTATTTAAGTTCACTGAGAAATTGCATTTGTTTCTTTCATATGTAATGAACATTTAATTTATTGATGTATTTTAATAACTTACTTCCAATAATCCAATATGTTACCAAGGAGCTACTCACCCCCATATTGTTCATAGTGTAATAATATTTATTTATTTAATTAAACATTTACCGACAGAAATGAAATCAAACTATGGAACAGGAAAAGTAAAAATACACGATATTGTTACAAACTGAAGAAAGTACAGATATACAATAAATCACATTTGTTCACTGTTGTGATACGATGTATTTTAAGGAATGTATATATTTCGAGGTGTTAAATTATATTTATAAAAAAACAATTGACAATAGTCGAAAACGAGGTCGAAAATGACTTTTCGACACTTAAAATAATGCTTCCTCTCTGTTTTGAGGAGTTTTATTATTACCTTCTCTTCTATAATACGACTTTCCAAATGGAATATTAATTTGTCAAGAGTATTACACTTATCCTGGAGTAAGTCAATTTTATTGGATTTTATGACACATGCAGTGCATCCCACAGCATCGGTAAAAGTATCGGCATCTTTGTTGAACTCACCAGTGCACGTATATTTTTTATCATTACATTTTCACTATGAGATTCAGGTACCGTACCTTTCACAATAAGATCAAAAAGTTCGCTTCTTTTAGTTTATTTAACTCGGTTATCTCTGTTACAAGACACAAGTCTACTTAATTCGCCATCTTGGATAGACTATTACAAGTCCAAGTGCAACGGTGGTGACACTCACCCGGTTCAAAACAATTTTGTAGAGTGGGCGTAATTATTTCTGCTACAGAAAACAATACTTCTCCTTTTTCAAACCACCAAAGAGGAAACCTTAAATTTTTGTTCTTCGGCTTTCGTATAATTTTTATGAAATTCATTACAGTCTATTTATTTAGCAATTTGTAACAACTAGTTCTGGTCATTCAGAATAAAGAAAAAGAAATGGTATTCTATATAATTATTAATAGATTCTTGTTAATATCCTTCAATTTTTGTACTCGTATGTGTTATGTTTTCATTTACTGTTAACTGCATCATCATTATATTGTGGTTATCTATATTTTGATGAATAATACTTTTCAACATTGTAAATTTAGTAGATTCCGTTTTGGTCATAAAATTCATACCCAATGTTGAATACATTCATTTTAATATAAAATATTTAAATTTGCCATGGTATTACATCTGCTCTATGCTGCAAATATTGTAAGCAAATGACAAGCTTAGTTCTAAGTGTAGCTTGTATTTATGACGTCACGTATGAACAAAATCACATTTTGGTTTAAACGGATTGTTCGCCAAGAAATCTCTTAAAATACTGTACTTTTCTTGACATATTACAATGACTTGTAGTTTCATGCACACTTTTCAAACAAAACAAGTTAACATAAAATTATCTACTTGAATATGAACGGAATTGTTAAAAAATGAAAAGGTTTTTTCCTATTTCACGTCACAAAGTCAATTTTGTGCCACTGTTTTTCTCAAAAACAATAAGTCTAGTCAAGTTTAATAGGTCCATCTCTTTTCCACTACTTGAAAAGAAAAATGATAGATGATCTCTTTACGGACAGAAATGTTAAACTTCAATCTGTCATTTCAGTAATAATTTTAGGTTATATTTTGAACGAAACTACAGTTTCATATTTAAGAGTAATAATAATAAGTATTAATAATAATAAAATGTTCAAAAAGAAATCATAAGAAGTTACCTACAGTATCGTAATCCACAGAAGATTATTATATTATTGTTACCTCGAACCACCTCGATCTCGAACTGTCAAACTCAAACATCAAAATAATATTAGATCGTTGATTTTAAAACAATGATTTTCATTTAAAATTAGGTTTGTTCCAAGTGGTCATTTCTGACAAGTTTGTGACATGTTTGTGACATTTTCACTGCGCCTGCGAAAAATGTAAACAAGTTAAGTTTGAAACGTAAGCTTAATTTACTTTTTTGTAGCGAAAAATGTATGAATTTCTTTATTTATATTTATATTTAAGGTTAGCTGTCAAAACAAAAAATTATCATGCACATGCGCTTCATTCCATTCGCCGTTCCAGACTATGTTTCAAACTTAATTTGTTTACATTTTTCGCAGGCGCATTGAAATTGTCACAAACATGTCACAAACTTGTCAGAAATGACTACTTGGAACAAACCTATTATTAAATTAATTCATTATCATAAAGTATTCAATGTTGAAGTCATTTATAATACTAGCATGAAAAAAATACTATTAAACTTTTTTCTTTAATAAATAACTATTAATTTGTAAGTATAAAATTATGCTATTAACTCATAAATGTTCACCCACCATTCAAATCTTAACCCATAGGATTATTTTTGATGACGTAGCAGCTACCACATCACGGACAAAGTGTATATGAAACACGCTGTACAATTTTATTTTTATTGAATTTATGAACGTGAAATAGGGAAAATAGTATGAAAAATTCGCATTTGGCTCGTTTACGCAATCTATACTCGTATTACAAAAAGGTCATTGTAACACTAGTTACTAGTTGTCCAATATACTATTGGATAAAGTTCTGTAAAATATTTATACAACGCTTCGATTTACACGTAAATCTTCGTCAGGTTTTAAACAAATGAAATACACAAACAAGTAAAAAGATACGGTAACTCAGAACTTTATCTAAAAGAAATTTTTATTAACTATGAGTTCTGAAAGCTTTTTCAACTTAATGGAATTATTAAATTATATTTAAAATAAAAATTTACCGAACTTACATCAAATATACGAGTAGTTCACACCTACGACGTACAATTAGTTCACTTAACTATGTTTTATGTATTTGAGTGAAACTGTTAAACGTAGCTCAAGTATGGTCAAGGAAAATCCCCATTTTGTACACGATATAAATCTTCGACCAAGTCATCTTCCTCACTCTATTTACAAGTGAATTTCGAAATGCTGTATTTTTTTAACCGTGTTCAACTGATTGAATTTGTCTTGTAAAGTAACATAATGCAGGTTTAAATATGTCAATGGTCAACTTCACCCATTAGGTTAACTTGACCCCAAATTACTTAAAAAGTGCGTTAATGTACAAATTCCTCCTACTGTGAAAGGTAAAGCAATTTATTACATGTATGATATCGAAGTTTTTATCTTAAATTATTGGTTTATTCAAAAATATTTATTACATCAACATAATATTTTAAATTTTTCATATGAAACTTGTAACTTTATCATTTTATACTCTTGTTTAGAAATGATATACTTTAGATTTATTTGTATGTTGTGAAAGAATATAGTGTTCTCCAAAGAATATCGTAACGAAATTATTTTTTCTCCGATCGGATTAAAAGTGACCCATTCCCGTTTTGTTTTAGAACTACAAAAAAAATTATTCCCTTATTTTTAGTTGTTCCAGGCAAACTGCGATAACAATCCGAGAATATCATTCCCGGCCTAAGACGGAAATAATATTCCTTGTACGGTTGCGTATTTATTGCAAAAACATCATTTGTTATAAATTCTGAACACAATTGTTTATAACAAAAAAACTATAGTCCGAGGATTGATAATTTTGTACAAAATTCATGCTGTATATAATCTTGAACAATATTAAGTTCAATACAAATAATATAGTTAATAACTAAACTAAAAATAATTATTAAAATTTTCCGAATAACAATTTGCTATTTTTCCTTGGCGATAATCCATGAAACATATATACACAAATTTATATTTTTCCCTGGATTTCTGTGGAAGCAAATTTAATATTATCGTATTTGATGTGTAAACTATTTCTGGTGGTGTTTCAGAAATGAATAAAATCGTCGTCACTGCACATTTCTAATTTTTTGTTAAACTACAAGATAAAATTCAAATATTTGAAAAATTCATTTCCCAAAGTTGACAGTTTTGGTGTTGAACAAAAATAAACAATCACCCGTAGTTACTGCAGCTAACAATGAACTTGCTATAGTTACCGTAATTAAGCAACGAGTTTGCGTACAAAGAGCTGTGTGGTTAAAATTAGAAAACGTTTAATTTAGTATTAAAATTAACTGTTCGTAATTCAGATCAGAGAAAAAATAGCACGTATATCTCGTAGAAAACGGATATTTCCATACTCTGCAGATTACTAGACTCAACTACGCTTCGCCTCGTCCATCAATTACCACAGTCGTCCGGGAATGTCCTGAAACATTTTTCAACTTTCCGTCAAATTCACCCCAGTGGTAAATTTACCTCCATTTTATGCAAATGAAAGAATCTTAAAATCAAGTTAGGTTTGGTTTCAATGCATGGTGTGCTATACTGGGAACTCAATTGGTTCAATTATATTTATCGAAAATTTATATGGCCCAAGATATGTTACAAAATGGTATTGAAGATATTTGAGATACATGGGCACTTCGTCAAATGTAAAATAGGTAGTTTCAGCAGAACGGAGCTCGTGACAATTCATAGTACAATATTAAATATACGATGTGGAGGACAATGGATATAGTTCAACAGCAAACTGAGAAATAAATTCACTCTGCCACTTGTTCGCGCTGTACTTTGCACATGACGTTTTCGAAAACCTAAACATTTTCAAACTCTAAAGTCAAGTTTGTCACGCAGCTAACATATTCGGGCGTGTCGGCTCCGTTCGGATTCTGCTCGCGTGATTTTCTTGTCTTTGCGTGCTTGCTGCTTCATAATAGTCGGAGATCCAGAGCTTCCTAGCTCATTTATTTTATGACTTACGCCGGACTTTTGGTTATATAGTTGAAACATACATAATCTTATAGGAAATTTTCCGACAAATTTAATAGTGGTAGTCCCGATTATCAATCTTGGTGCAAACAGATAAAAATACCTATTTTGCATAAAAATTATAATTTATTTGCGCTAATATTTTTTCAAATATACTTCCTGATATCTTCTTTATTTATAAAGATATAACAATAATTCTTTCACAATAAAATTTTTGCATGACCTGTGCGTGTGAAGTTCATAAACTCATTATATATCTTGATAACGCGATTTCTTGTTTCTACAGGGAAATTTTCTATCGACGAAAAACTTTTCGTTATGGAGCCTAATACATAACGACAAAGTTGTTGAACGCATATCAAAGATGTTTTTTTTTTTATTAAAACATTGTTTTTCTAAAATAAACTGGTTCCGAGTAAAATGAATGTAAAGTTCAAGAATGTTTATGTTGCTGCGCGATACGTGCGGTCGTGCTAGCTTAAATTGCAAGCCGAAGTTCTCTTTTGTTACTCGATGCGCTTTATATAGTATATAGTACAGTATAGTAGAACATTTTCAAAATATACATTTATGCTGCACTCAATGCAAAACTGTACGATAGAAGCACCACCAACTACCTAATTTCGAGAATGTCAGAAGGTTTTTGTAAAAAAAAGGCCTGAGTGTTTTATCAAATTTAGTTGCTATTTTTATATTTTCCGCTTGAAAAACATGTTGGATTCTATTCGATAGCCTTTTCTAATAAGAAATGGAACTATATTTTGCCTGTGTCGATGTTTGTTCTTCGGCTACAGTTTGTTGATTCGGTGGCCTGTTTTCAGTGCTGAAGAGTAATTTATTTATGATAAAACACTCAGGCCTTTCTTCAATAGAACTAAAGAAAAAATATAACCACTACAGAGGAGCAATGTAATTTACAAAATACAGTGTGCGAATTGTAATAAGCAATATATTGGAGAAACTTGTCAAACTTTAAAATCCAGGCTAACGCAACATAAAAGTGACATTAAAATCCCTAGTAAATGCTCTGCAATGGCTGAACATTGTAGGCAGCTAAAACACAATTTCAATTTTGAATGAAATGATACATATATCAATCTCTGATAACCTGTTGAACAGTAAAACCAATGACGTCTCATCTATAGACAAAGTATGGTGCTGTTTGTTGTGAAGCCGGAGGGCTTGGGCGAGACAGGTGCGCGGCAAGAGGGGGCATTAGAATGGTGTGTTGCACGTTGCATACATTTTTGTTCACATTGGTTATGGCAGCCATTTGTATTTGTTGTGCGTGTTGAAAGAAAACTGTTGTTTTGATTCACTTTGACAACAAATCAAGCGTTGACATAAGAAAGATTCAAAATGTCTGGCGAGTCAGCTACGTTTTATACAGTAGCTGTATGCAACGTGCATTACACCATTCTAAGTCCCCCTCTCACCGCACGCCTGTCGCGCCTACATTTGTTCTATCCTTTTCTGCTTCAAAACATTGCGTTGACTTGGATACGACATTACTCGTCTATAGATGAGACGTCATTGAGTAAAACAGATATTAAAAATCTCAGCAGCACCTACAATTTTTTAATTAAAAGATTTAAATTATAATCATAGTAACACTACTGTGTTTTCGATTTTTTTGTCTTTACATGTTTTGACAGGTTCGTTGAAAGCAAGTTTGATTTATGTTTATTATTCCACTATGCATATGTGTATTTTTCTGTAAGTAGTAACGTTTGTACAAGTTGTGTTTCATTTTTGTATTTACCATATGCTATATATTTTTAGAACCCTGATCAAGGACCGAAATGAAGTCCGAAATATATTGGTTTTTGAAATAAAAATGTCTTTTTAATTTTATTTAACCTTTTGCTAGACCGAATTTTCTCAATATTTTTTCGAAAGTCTGTGAACCAACGTTTGCTTATTTCTAGTATAATACACCTATTATGTCATCAGTGTAATTTGATATTCAAACCTTAATATCTCGCTTATTTGGAGGAATTTTTAACTCGAATTTTCATATGTGGTCTTATATTTTTATGTACTTCAAGAAAAAAGAAAAAATAAATACAAAAATACCGTGGAATAGCCTATTGTGGAAAAAATTATATAATATTAGTTTGACACTATTATAAAATTGTAATATCTATTGACTGATCGAGTTATATAAACTGACTGGTTTAATATTTTCATTTACCAAGTCAACTACAACAATTTAATAACAATGGGGTAAGAATAAATATAACATTGGTTTACTTGATATATTTAATACAAAAATTAATAAATAAGTAGGTACCTAATAACTGTTACAAATGTATTTTTTATTTGTTTGCATGTAACTTAGTTTTATTTGAAATCGGCACTAACGTAATCTAGATCACTAAAGAACGCCAAAATCGTCATTAAAAGCTCTTAAATCAGTACTAAAGTAATCCAATATACGACGATTTTGAGCAACGCAGTGTTGGCAACAGTAAAATAATTATTGTATACGTAGGATAATTTTGACAGATATATGACATTGTAGGAAATTTATAGGTGAAATGAAACAATATGTGTTAAAAGAATTAACTAATTAATTACGATGAAGAAATTGAGGACAAAACTAATAATTTTTAGTGTTATTTACGATAACTTCAATGTTCCAGGTTGGTTACACTGAGTGGCAGTTTCAATTGACAATTGGCAGATGTATAAACTTGACCATATAATATTATTCTTACAGATTTACAAATTATAAATTTCAAATAAAATGTAATATGTACCGCGCAGTGACGTCCATCCGAAATGGACATAAAAGCCGTATACTTTTGTGCTTTTAACATGTAATGTGAGGTGCTGGTCTTGAGTACTGTCCACACTATCTTGGGAGAGAGTTCTTTCTTGTTCTTCTTTTAGATACCATCTCTCTTCTCTCGAATGTTTCAACTGCGCATGCTCCGCACCTCGGTGAATCCTTAGCTTAGCGAAAGCAGAGGCGTCGACTGAGGTATTTTCCGTGGTTTAAATTATTCCTTGGAATAATAATCCTACCTCACAACGATTTACTGGGGCCTTGAGACAAATGTTGTTTAGCGATCAAATTACCCCGAGCGTAAATTCAAATACGGAACATTATTACTCCACAGTTTTTGAATTTAGATCCGCAGACCGACAAATTACCAAAAATATAAATGATGAGGGAGATAATATCGATGAAAGAATTTATGTACGAATTTACATTTGGATGAATATGTCAGTAATATTCTTTGTTATATAGCAGAATTATATAATTTTTAAATTAATTGGAAAAGTAACTTGCGACGATTGTAAATTAATAATTTAAACAACGAATACTCATTTACAAATTTTCTAATGTATAATGTATCTTTAAAATGAATTTTACGTTAGCAAATAAATAAATTAAAATAGTATATAAAAATATACAGGCTGTCATCGAAATGCCCGTCTTTGATATCACCCTTGTGGTTAGAAATACAGTATAAATTTATTAACAAAATTTATTCCACTACTCAAGGAGCATGACGTAAAATTATTTTCACATTTACAGAATGTTACGTAAAGGCTTGGCGAGAATTATTGGTTTTAGGCATAGAATTTCCTTAATAATAAATGAAGGTAATACAAAAAGGCACACAACAGAATAATAAAATATAGATTGTTCCATTTGAAAATAAGGAGTTATATCAATTGAAATGGAGTAAATTTGATTCGGTTTATTGAACACCCTGTATAATAATATTTTAAAAAATTGTGTCAAAACGTAGAGTAAAGTACGCCACGCCTCATAAAGCAATGCGTGTGTATTCGGCCTTTTTAGAGAAAAAGCGGTAAAACTTGATAACGCCGCGGAAAACTAAAATAAAATTCACATGTCCGTATAGGTGAATAAAATACAATTCAAAATATATAGGGCGTTCCATTTTAAAACAGACAAACAATTATTCTCACCAAGCCGTTACGTAACACTCTGTATATATGAAAATAATTTTACGTTATGCTCCTTGAGTAATTTTGTTAATAAATTTATGCTGTTTTTTTAACAACAACGGAGATAACGAAGACGGGCATTTCGATGACATTCCTGTACATATTTCTCTGTTGTGTAGCTTATTTTCATGATTTTTGATGAATCGATTTTAATACATTTCCTTATTCATTATTAAAAACTAATTTCCATTCTACAGACTATGAAGGAAACATTTTGAGAACCGCATTAGGAAGAGACAACCTCTCTCTCATGTTACGGGTTGCATAAGGTTTTTTTTGGTGCCACGCGTAAATATTTACTCTATTATTCGAATAATTTTGTAGATATCGAATTATTCGAATAGTTGTCAACTATCGAATAATTCAATAGTTTTTATTCAATAGTGCCCATCGAAAATAATATCTAACTTTTAAGAAAACAAAACTAAAAACAACCAATTAAATGGCAAAGTCGATTTTGTGTTTACTCCCGCCAAATCTATCAATAACTTTGTCAACATTTATTGATATGTCTCGGTTTATATTCAGTATTGCTAAACAAGTAGGTCTCTCCTGCAGCATGTTAGACCTAAGCCATGTTTTTAATCTACGAAGACATGAAAAACTTGCCCCAGCGCTAGCAACGCTTACGGAAAGACAACATAATAATTATAGTATGCAATAAATAGGTGGAAACAATTCTTGATTGATGAATTTCATTACATTTTTAGTATTCTATCAAAATTCTTGGGGAGTGTAAGAGCGACCGCCTTTGTCGCCCTTCCACCCAAGGATTTTGTAATTTAGACTTGAATAGCAACAATAACAGCGTGATAAAAATAATAATTATATTTGATTAAAGCGTATTTTTCAGGTGGTAAGAAAACATTTGGGTTCATATTAGCTACAATTAATATCTGAATCATTTTTCTATATTTTATATCGTTTAGAAGTTGTTTAAGCAGAAGATTATGTTCTGGGGACATCGGATGTTTTAAATGTCAAATAAATCATAACATCAGTCGAGGCCATCGTCAAGGTTGCAGTCACATGTACAAAACATAATAAACCGCAAATGCAATTCCTGTAAAACCCCAGTGCCACAGTTCCGCTCAAAGAAGCATCGTTTATCAATACCCGCTCACATATCCACAGAGTTATCAAGACAGACTGTGTGTGTGTCAGTGTGCCCTGTGGTGACACGATATGGGAAACAATGAAACAAATATAACAGTTCCGCGCATATACCTACTAGACATATACCGCTGATACTCGACGTTTTACGTGACCAACATTACGACCTATGCGGGTATATCGTCGATTCTGCGCATGTTCACAATACTAGATTTCTATTGGCTAACGGGGATAGCGGCAGATTCAACCAACTGCCTCATGATCTGTGCAAGTGGTTGTCAGACGTTTAACATCAGTGTGACAGGTGTGACGTTTATTTAGTAACGATATTTAGGGTTTTGTTACTGTTGTGTGTACAATATTGATACAATTATAGCGTGATGTCGTGCAGAAGTTGTTGTTTGTGTAGTTCTAAAGCTCCTAAAGTTTCACTTCATGCGTAAGTAATTTTTATATTAATATTAAACAATGTATCTATTCATGTGTTGTATTTTTTAACAGATTTCCTAAAAACAGTGAAATAAATTCACTATGGAAAGAAATATGCGAAATCAGGCCATGTGATAATGTATCGCATTTTTTTGTTTGTTCCAATCATTTTAGTCCGAATGATTATACAGAACCAAATGCGAAACAATCTGGAGGAAAATTGAGGTTAAAATCCGGGTCTTTTCCGAACGTTGGAGTTCCAAATCCAAAATCAGCGCATTTAGAAATAAAAGTTGAAAAAGGTATGTTCTGCATGTTAATCATTTTATAATATAATATATACCGCAATATATTGACTTCAAAATTCATCAATATGTGCAAAGATTTCCATGATTTTGCACTTGTCTTACTTTTAATTTTTGGATAAGAATATTTGAAAGGATTTCCATGTAATTCTTTACTAACAAACAACGGTATTTTATTTTCCATTGTCGATATACCTGAAATATTAATCCGATAATCCTATAAGCTGTAGGTAATGGGAATATAATGTAATGTTCCTAGAATATAACAGTTAATCATTTTAGGAATTACGAGCCATTTGCATAACTAATGCCCGGTTTCACCAAAGTAAGATAAATTTATTCTACAGATAAACTAGACAAAGGAACATCGGACTTTATTCTCTTACGAAAACATTTGACGTTGATGTCAAGCAAACGATGTGATTTTGTTAGTTTTAACTGTAGAATAAATAATAATAAGTATTGGTGAAACTGGGCATAACACATGTTTTTATTACAATTGACTTTTTCTAATATACATTGTTTTTTTTGTTAAGATGAATTGGTCCTGCATACGCCAAAGAAAAGAAAATTTCGTGAACCTCGTTATTTGGGTGACATAACATCTCCGGATTTAGCATCACCAAAAAGAGCAAAACGAGCACTGAATTTAGCTAGAGCTAAAATTCATGGAGAGAAAAGTAAAAATCGTTGTTTACGTGCAAAAAATAAGAGGTTATTGAACAAAATAACATCATTGCAGGATATCGTAAATCATTTAAAACAAAATCATTCACTTTCTGAAGATGCTGCTGATACTATGATGGTAAGAAAGTGAAAGAATGAAAGTTCAAAATGTTTTGTATTGGAGTAATCAGTAATTTACGGAGTACACTTTTAAGGTCATTTTTAAGTTATTTAAATTTAACTATTAATAGTAAATATTTTATTTTATTTATTTATTTACCCAACAGAAATAAAATTCTAATTACAGAGTAAAATTATAGAATATAACATCTCAAATAACATGAAAACAAACAAAAAACGAAAAAGGAAAACAGCTAGTAGAAATTACATATACAATAAATTGATAATTCAGTGATCTTTCAGGCACATAGCTATATTATTTTTGAATTTTGAAAAAGTATCGCAAAAATCTAATGTGTTATTATAATTATTAAATGTACGGCACATGGCGTTGATTGGATTGAAGAAGTTAGCAGTGGTGCGTGAGAAATCACAGTGAAATGTCTGTGTGGAGCGAGTATTACATGGCCTAGCATGGAAATTTAATTCACCTAAAAGTGGGGGGCTATATATGACATTGTTGACCAGTTTATACAAAAACAAAAGCTGAAGTTTCACACGTCTATCGGATAAACTATCCATATTAAAATTTGTAAGTAAAGCATTATATTCCATGTTCGGCCAAATGTGAAAAAAGCGATAATATAAAATGTTACAAAATCTTTTCTGTACCTTCTCAAGTTTATTTACAATAGTGCTGTAGTAAGGACTCCACACTAGACAACCATATTCTAGTTTACTTCTAACAAGAGAGTAGTATAAACACATCATAGTTTTGATATTACGAAAGTTACGTGTTGTGCGAAGTACAAAACCTAAAGTTTTATATGCCTCTGAAGTTATTTTATCAATATGCTGATGAAATTGAAATTTGCAGTTAAAATGTATACCAAGATCATTAGTAGAAATAAGTCGGTTTAGAACACTATCGCACATAACGTAGTCGTACTTTATAATATTAATTTTCCTACTGATGCTTATTACAGAACATTTCTTTAAATTAAAAGGTAGATTGTTTTTTAGAGACCATTGACACAGATTATCAATATCTGATTGTAATTCTAGACAGTCAGTGTTAGTTATTATTTTGTGGAAAATTTTGAAATCGTCGGCAAAAAGTAAGCTCTCAGAGTATTTAACGACATCAACAATGTCGTTTATAAACAAAACAAACAGAAGAGGGCCCAAAACAGAGCCCTGTGGCACCCCCGATAAGGGACTGAAAGAATTAGAGCAGTGACCTCTTACACTAACGTACTGAGTTCTGTTATGTAAGTAAGAAAAAAAGAATTTTAATAAAATCGTACTAAATCCAAAAGCTTCTAATTTCTTTATTAGTAAGTCGTGCGAAACAGTATCAAATGCTTTGCTGAAGTCAGTGAATATGACATCGACCTGCAGTTGCTTTTCAAGAGCGTGGTTCGTAAAATTAGTAAATTCAAGTAAATTGGTGACAGTAGAACGTTTAGGTGTGAAACCATGTTGCTGACCACATACAATATTTTGTGTTTGATATTGTACATTTTTAAAAATAATTGATTCAAATATTTTGGCAAGTGAATTTAAACATGATATAGGTCTGTAGTTATTCAATTTAGATCTATCACCGGATTTAAACACAGGACAGATTTTGGCTTCTTTCCATTTTTTAGGGAAAGTACCGGTTTGCAAAGATAAATTAAATAGGTAATAAAGTGGTTCAGCCAAAAGCTCAGAACAGCCCTTAATTATATATATTGGTAAGTTATCAGGACCAGTTGATTTTATGTTTTTTTTTGTGAATTTATTGCTTGCAAGATGTCAATTTCAGAGATTTCATGAATGTGTATTAAATTAGAATTATAGTTTAAGTCAATAACAAAATTATCAGATTTGTGATGCTTATAAACCGAGTTGAAAACATTAGCAAATTATATGCAAATTATCCCACTATTTTAAATAATAATTAATTTTAATATTGATTTTGTATAATATAAAATGAATTGTAGTTTTCTATCTATTAATTTAATTAATTCAACTTTAAGCTATTTAAATTTAACTATTTTAATAGAAACATTATCTCACTACTTTAAATAATAATTAATTTTAATATTGATTTTGTATAATATGAAATGAATTGTAGTTTACTATTTTCTATCTATTAATTTAATTGCATTAATTTAATCAATTTATTCAACTTTAAGCTATTTAAATGTAACTACTTTAATAGAAACATTATCTCACTACTTTAAATAATAATTAATTTTAATATTGATTTTGTATAATATGAAATGAATTGTAGTTTTCTATCTATTAATTTAATTAATTCAATTTTAAGCTATTTAAATTTAACTATTTTAATAGAAACATTATCTCACTATTTTAAATAATAATTAATTTTAATTTTGTGTAATATGAAATGAATTTTCGCATGTATTTACGTGCGTAAAACATGGGACAATTTATTGCCTCACCCATCTACATTGAGAGCGTGGTACAGCCAAATCAACGGGAAGCCTGGTTTCTCAGCAGAAGCCTACCAAGCAATTAGTGTTCAAGAAAAGGAGAAACATTTACTTCTTAATATTGTAATTGATGAGATGAGTATCAGGGAACAAATTTTATTTAAACACGATCGGTTATATGGGGGCGTAGATTTTGGAACTCAGACGTATATCGACAACGACAATATCCCACCTGCCGGGTTGGCGTTGGTGTTTATGGCAGTCGCTATCAACGGCAGCTGGAAAGTTCCTTTGGGATATTTTCTTATCAAATCCCTTACGGGCTCGGAACGAGCAAATTTACTAAATAAATGTCTCGAATTAGTTCACGATACGGGTGCAGAGGTTGGTTCGATTACATTCGACGGCGCGGCTACCAATTTAAACATGTGCACCACTTTAGGAGCAAATTTTAATTATGGGGAACAAAATTTCAAGCCATATATTTACAACCCCATTACTAAGAAAAAAATATCTATTTTTTTTTATTCATGTCATATGGTAAAATTAATTCGTAATTGTATAGGGGATAAGGGAATCATTTTTAGTGGTGAAAAAAAGGTGTTATGGCAACATATAACAGAATTAAATAAAGTACAGGAGACGGAACGGTTATATCTAGCATGTAAAATAACAAAAAAACATGTTTTGTACAATTCTAACAGAATGAATGTAAAACTTGCTACGCAAACTTTATCGCTAAGTGTTAGTAAAGCCTTGACATATTTAAAAGAAGTCCGGTATTCGCCAATAATATTTGATGATTCTGCTGCAACATCAGAATTTTGTGAAGTTTTTAATAACTGTTTTGACTTATTAAACGTAAAATCAAAATTTTCTCGTATAGTTTTAAATGATAGTACTATAGTATCTTTGAAAGAAGCAGCAGAAAGTTATATTAATTACATTTATAATTTATCCGATCCTGCAGGTAACAAAATGGTTAATACAAGCAGAAAAACAGGTTTTTTAGGATTTATTATAAATTTAATTAACATGTTTAATTTGTTTGAAGAAAATAAAATTAGTCTGCAGTATTTGATAACTTTTAAAGTAAGTCAAGATTTCTTGGAGACATTTTTCAGTGCAATAAGATGTCGTGGAGGTTTCAATAATAACCCAAACGCCTATCAGTTTGAAACCGCTTACAAAAGGCTACTCATTAAAACTGAAATAAAATTATTAGAAAGTTCTAACTGCCTAGTAGATGGACTTGACATATTACATGTATCTTCCAAGAAAGAAAATTATATAAATCCAATTTCGGGGGAAGATAATATCAATATTAGTGTATTTGATCACGACTATATCAACTCTACGTGGGGACTCAATACGTACGTAGAAAATGTAGTGGAATACGTAGCAGGATTCATTTTAAAAAAAATTGAATATATGTTCGGTTTGTTGGAGTTACTTAATAACAGAGGACAAAGAGTGTCTCCTTATAAAAATTAAAAATCGGGGAAATTATATGTTTCCGTCAAAAGATTTAGTATATGTATGCAAAACAGCAGAAAGGGTTTTCAGAGAACAGCAAAATAAACTTTTAATCAATAAAAATATTAAAATGTGTATGCAACAAAAAATTTTTGCACAATGTGCTCCGAATGTTCTCGTACAAGAAAAATATATTGCTCATTTGATGGAACAAAACATACTAGACAATCATAAAAGTCAAATTGTAAATATTATTATAGATGTTTATTTGAAAATTAGATTTAATCATGAAACAAAATTAATATCGAAAAAAGATGACTATATTAGAAATAGATATCATCGATTAATTTTATTTCGTAATCAATAAAAATTTTGTATAGCAAACAGTTGTTTATTTTTCCTTTCTCATCATTCCAATTTTCCTTATAGATTACATTATTCTCACTACAAACAAAAATTTACTGTATTAAAATTATTAAATTTATTGTAAATTAACAGAAGGCTTTTATTTATTAGTTACTCTTATGCACAATTTCATAAACTAACTTATTCTTCAGTCAAGTTTACAACCAAAATTTTGTCTATGTTAAATACGTCAAATTATTTTAAAGCCCGTAAGCATTTGTTAAAAACAAAAATATATTTTGGAATTCATTTTAGTAAGGAATAAATTTTGTTATGAAACCGGACATTAGTATTATTAATTTAACACATCAATCTGTTACATTTAAGTGAAAAATATTACCAAGTACTCAATTCAATAGGCACATAAATTTAAATTTCGCGCTGTAACAATTTTATGAAAATAACAATGAAAAGAATTATTTCAAGCGATATATTAATATATCAAGATTAAATTTTCTTCATTTTACTTTTCATTATAATTTTATTTATTTATTTTATATAATCATCTGACGTTTCCTGGACATGCGCAGTATCGCTACGCTACCCTTCTATCGCGTAATGTTGATCACGTTCATAATGCATTAGTCAGATAGGGCATCAGCGGTATATGTCTAGTAAGTATATGGTTCCGCGCGACACCCGGCTCAGCATTCCACCGACCCACACCAACGTCAAATCAAATGCGCGCGGCTACGTGGTGAAGTGTACAGCGAAGTTGGCAGTGCATTCTGTTAGAATTCAAGGGTGATTCCCTCTGCAGAGGGCAGAAATCCAACGCTTTACTTGGAACGACGCCGAAACAGGTGAGTTCACATCAAATAATATTTATAAAATACTTTTTAACAAAAAATTAAAACGACGAAAAAAGAAACTGTAAAGCAAAAAATAAACCAAACCTCTTTTAGATGGCGTTCGTTGTTTTTTTATTTGGCGCCGACTCAAAATTAGTTATTAAGGCTAAAAAAGTTTATTTAATTTTTCGCTTTACAGTTACTTTTTTCATCGAATTATTTTTTGTTAAAAAAATTTTATTTTTAAATTTTTTGTAGCTACCTATTTTTCTACCCTTAGGGGTGTAAACAAGAATGATCGAAATCGAGAAATTGCGAGAAAATCAGGGCTCGGAAGCGATTATCAAATGACGTCATCACAGGGGGCGGGGGAGGTGTCTCCCGGTTTATTTTCTTAGTACTTCACCTATACAGGATGTTCAGAAAACTAATAAGCTTCAGGTAGAACGATTTTTTAGATAATTCGGTTTTTGGAAAGGCCGTATAAATTTTTTGCTTTAGGACTATCGAGTCAGAATTAACCTAAAGCTTATCAGTACTATTCTGCACATCATGCATAAACAAGGTACAAAATTTGGTTTCGACACTAACAGCGTGCACTACTCGAAAATAAAAACTCCATAGTGTAATGCACGCTTAAGACTGTTTCGCTTTGTGTTGACCACGTCAGATTTTTAAAAATTGAACTTAGTATTTTAATTTTTTTATCCATATTTATCGTAATTTTATGTACGGAACTATGGAAGTAACAGCTGACAAACAAAAAATTAACTGTACGGTGCAGAATAACAAGAAATCTCTCAAGGTTATCTAAAAATAAATTAACAGTAATTATGTTAAAAGATAGAATACTATATCATTATTGTAATCACCAGTGGCGTGCAGTGAGTTTTGGGGAAGGGTAGCTGTAAATATATTTTAAAAAATAATTGAAAGAATATAGTTAGTGTTTTATTTATTTTACACTTATCTATGGCATTATGTAATTTCAAATAAAAAAAATTATTTAACCCTTAAGCCTTAATATACAACATACGTATTTCATTATCATTGTCAGTAGAAGCAAAAGGGATAGAACCAACATTATACAACTTGTAAACCAAGCCAGTGGTCAAGATTGAATCCAAATTGAAAACCTAATCGATACTAAAGCGAAGCAATCAACCGTGTCGGAATAACCAATAATAATCAGGAAGATAACTTAAAACGCTTTAATCCACCTAATATGTAATTCTCTAGTAAATCAAACAATTTAGTACTAAAAAATAATTCCGCCAATTATTATAATTAAAATTTGTGTATTTTTATATATACAGGTTGTCTATTGTTGTTAGAAATTCAGCATTAATTAATAACAGAATTATCTGCTTATGATTTCTTTTGATTTGTATTAGCAAAATAGAATAAATTAAACCGTAATTTATCTATAATATGTATAATTATTACTTCTTAATTGTTAAAGATTGAAAAATAAAATTTACTTCGTAACTAGCACTGAAACAATTTATTTGTGAAGCGCTTTGATACAGCATGGCCTTCGATTGTGACGTCACCACTGGCAAGCTGGAGGCCTGTATATTCTGAGCGATTCGCGTGAATTCGACCTTTTTTAGAGAAAAACTGAAAAACTTGACAACGCCGCGGAAATCTAAAACAAATTTCTTGTGTCCGTATAGGTGAATAAAATACAATTCAAAATATATACAAATATACAGTGTGCCCCATTTAAGGTACGAATGCATTAGGATCTCGAGAATCGTAAGATATGCGAGGTTGGTTAAATTAGACGAAAGTTGCCTCTTTAATAGGGCAGTTTGAACATGTATTTGTTTTTCCAATTGAATGCATAGGTCACTAGATATTGGCTAAAATATAAATTTAGTGATAAATCTTTTTGCTGATTACTTTGTTAAATAATTTAATACGAGATTCTGGTTTGCACTTCCTTATGACACTTTTTAATGGTGAATATTCAGAAGTACCCAATTTTTTTTTAATCTTACCATTTTAGAGTTTGATGATACAGAAACATACCGCCTTATTTAAGAAATTAAATTATATTTCGTATATTTATTTCACTAAGAAAACAGCTCCACAATCACAATGATTTATGTCACATTTCGTAAAAATTTTATAAGTGTTTCTATGGTGTACATGGAATGTAAGATTTATGAAATTTAATTTCTTTATATTTTATTATCTCCTAAACTTATGAAAATTAATAAAATTAATGTAATCAAAACAGACGTAAAATTAAATATTCTACAACTACAACAAAAAGTTGTTGAAAAATTAAATTTAAGCATGTTTTTGTCACGGAAAACTGTTAAGGGCTTCTAGTAAACTGCTACTTAAACAATTTTATCCAAAATCTAATCAGCTCTTCATATATACAAGAAGCAAAAAATACACAAAATTGTATTTTTTGGATTTATAGTATTTGGTAGGCCGGAGGTAAAAAAATTTCAAATAAAAATTCAGGCTAATATTCTACTATACATATTTTTTAAATACACTCGGCAACAAAAAAAACGCGCCACTTGAAAATGCACGAAAAAACGCGAATTTTCAAACCGCTGTAACTTTGTTCAGTTTCGACGAAAATGGATGAAACTTTGACTACGAGAAAGGTTGAAAGGTTTTCTTTAAGGCCATGTGAAGGGATGAGTCGTAAGTTGGAATCTAACCCCCATAAAACCCCTGTGAAAAAAAAATGTTCAGAATGACAAAAAATGTCAAAGTTTGACAACTTGTAACACACGCGAAAAAAAATCGTGGCTTAGTGCGACATACAAGGTGATAAAGTTCACTCAATTTCCGTTAGATTTAACAACCATTCAAGCCGCTACAATAAAATGGCGGGAAGTTATAAATTTTTTTATAAAAAGTTGCTACGTGTTTGCACTCGGCGTGCCAATGTTGCTATATCGAACCCGGGATCTTAAGGGTTGAACCTCGGCTAAACTCAGTGAAGATGGGGTGAGTCGGGGAATGTTCTTGTTGAGGGCGCCAGTCGGCCAGAGCCTCAAGCGGTCCAACCTAATTTCGTTGACCGACGAATAAATCGAGCTCGGATTAGGAAGGGGTGAGAAAATGGCATTCAAAATAATATTACGCATTCACGAGTAAACTTGACAGCTATATTAATTTAAAGAAAAGGCAAGGTAAATGTACAGAACATTAAACAAACTATTGAACTCCTCAGTAACAAATCTAGTCAAGAGGAAAATGAATGTAGAAAAAAACAAAAGAAAGTAAACTGAGGCAGTGGGTCGTTGTGTTTCAGTAGTGTCTAGGACGGCTAAGTTGGCGTAGTTGCCTAGATGAACAAAAGGCGCTAAGAACAAAATCACGGCGGCTCGGTGGTACCAGCGAACGCGACGCGAGCGCGGAATTAGAGCAAGCGCTGCCCTAATCACTAACACACGACGCACGAACAACACACTAACCGTGCATCAACGCACAAACAAATTTGATCTAGTGAATCAATATGAAACGCTTGACTAGACCTAACAGTCAGTGAGTAAATTAACATAAAATAATTAACGTAATAAACTGTCAATGGACGCTGAGCGTCAAACATAAATAATAATAAACAGTTCAAAATAAATGAGAAAATAAAATGGTTCGCTTAGCTGAGCTGAGATCCAGACGTTGACAGTGAACAGCGCTACGGTCGACGAGGCTGAAGGCCAGTTGGCGGATGAGCTCGAAGCTTCCCGAAGTGGCAATCCGCTGACGAATGATTTCCAAGATGGCGCAAGGCTCGTAGCGATGGAACGATGCTCGAATCGAGGTGACGTCATTCGCAAGATGGACCATGGAATGATTCGTACTCGTAATGGTTAAGTTGAATACGAATTCACGATGTTGAATAGGTGAACCATATGAGTTTCGAGGGAAACTCAACGTATATCAAAAATAAAAATATACGTAAACGTAAAAGTAAACGTAAACGTAAAAAAAGAACGTGAAAAAAAACCTGAAAATAAATTTGTCATTAGGTCAATGTAAAAAGGCGGGTCTTCGCAGCAAAACGGGTTTTTAAATTAATTTACCTGAGATCTTGGGGGGGTTTTAAAGCGTAGAGACTTATCTTGCTCGAAATTTAATCCGGATAAATCCGTAGAATTATTCAAAATACTCAAACTAATTCCAAATGATGGTGCTACTTCGAATCCCAACAATGGTTTTCAAAATGTACGCAAACTGATTGCAAATCACAAAATTGAATTCTCAAAAAAATAGCACTACTTTCGAGGTTGAAAGTACTCAAAACAATGGCTGATAAAAACCGTTAAACATGATTACTTGAAAAAAAAATCTAGTTTTATCATGCATTTTACTAATTAAATTTAATAGGTCAAATTGCTGCGTCGAACCAAGGGCTTTTTTACATTATAACCCAATCACGAAGAATGAAATGCATCCCGGTAAGAAAGGTTGCTTCAATTTGGGCGGAATAAACAAAGAAAACGAATTCAGAAAATAGATACAAACACAACAATCGATGATTGTAATATTCACAACTTCAGGGAAATAGGATAAGGTAATGGATAAATGCAACTACTTAAAATGTAAAACTAATATCTTTGACCAAATGTTATTTTAAATAAATATTGCTACAGTACGTGGCGCGCTCAAACAGCAACGGTAAAACAAGGAACCAAATTAAATTAACAAATGTCAACAACAAAATTAATTACCAACAAAGAATTAAGTAAGTGAAGCTAAGTTATAAAAATTACAAAATGAAATGACGTTACGGTGAAAGAGGAAACAAAACTAAGGTAGGTGTTATTTTAATTGTGAAATACTACCGATTTTATTTTACTAAGTTAAACTATATTTTTAGGTTAGAATGAAAAGATTGAAGGAAAGGATAATATTCTAGGATTTGGAAAATAGGATCAAAGGACGAAATTGGAACGTTACAAAGTGTATTTTTGGGTATTACTCTGGCAGTCTCTGCCGGAAATGGATGTTTCTTTGGGATCTTACTGCGTATAAATGTTCTCTTTCAGGTGACATGCCTAAGTTTTATAAAAAATTACAGTTCACCCTTTTGCACCCCCTAAAAATGAAAAAATGTTGTACCGTGCGCAACCAGAACGTGGCTTCGTGATTTTTTTCGCGTGTGTTACAAGTTTTGTCATTCTGAACATTTTTTTTTCACAGGGGTTTTATGGGGGTTAGATTCCAACTTACGACTCATCCCTTCACACGGCCTTAAAGAAAACCTTTCAACCTTTCTCGTAGTCAAAGTTTCATCCATTTTCGTCGAAACTGAACAAAGTTACAGCGGTTTGAAAATTCGCGTTTTTTCGTGCATTTTCAAGTGGCGCGTTTTTTTTGTTGCCGAGTGTATAACAAACTTCATATAATTTCTTTACTTACTTTAACTATCACTTTCTCAAAATCTTATCTGTACATAAATTGACTTCCGATTTCTAAATAAGAATTTTGATATGGAAATCGTCATTAGATTTTCAGTTATCGTGGACGAAAATCGCACATAGTACATTTTCTATATATTTTATGTTTCCCGCCCTGGTATCTTGATGCCTTCCTAATCTCACAGCATCACAGCATATGTTGGTCCTTGTACATATTTGATTGCATCTGTTGCAGACATGCGGCCATCTATATCTACAGTCTTATTGGCAATCTGTGTCATAGTGACGTGTGCTGCTAACAGGTGGAGCTACTGCATCCAAACAGGAATACCAAGAAACACTCCTTTTGAAATCGCCGCGTACCGGTACGAATGTAGCTACATGTCCCCCGAACAATACAAAACTGAGATCAGCGTTGCCATGGACACACTGCAGGTGCGGCATCTGTATCTGCACAACATCCGCTTCCATGTTTTGGACAACACAGTGTTTGACAACAGCAGATACGCTGCAGTGCACAACTTAACCTTGAAGCAGTGCACCATTACCAACATAACGACTGACAGTTTTAACAAGTTCTACGAGTTACGTTATTTGTATATTTTAGATAATAATTTGAAATAGATTAGCAGTGAATTTATTGAACCACTTCATAATTTGAAATTGTTAGACGCAACGAATAATAATATCCAACAATTAAATATAAATTGCTTTCAAAGAGCAAGTTTTAATGACCTAATTATAATCAATAATTCGCTCTCCGTTATACCAAAGAATACTTTTACTAGCTGTGATTATTTACATATGATAGATATGTCTTTTAATCAAATAGATACTGTTGAAAAAGGAGCCTTCATTGATTTGTATGTTTTAAATACATTGGCCCGTATTCTCACATACCTCGAAGTAGCGCTATTTCCGAAATAAAGAATAAAATAGTGAGCGAAGTAAAAATCTTATTCTCACATCAAAATTTTACTCGAAATAGCGCTATTTCGTCTTCGCGAAGTAGTGAACTGAAGTAGTGGGTAGTAGCACCTTTTCGCGCGTGATTTCGTTTGACAGTTCATGTCAAATGGACCAAGTACTTAATGTTCCCGAACTGGTTGATTTAAATGACTTTATAAACGTAATAATTAATCAATATTGAAGTGCGAGAAGAAAGAGGATAACAAAATATAATCCTTTTTAAAGACTTATCTAACAAGGAATTGAAAAATAGATATTGCTTGTCAAAAAATTGTGTGAGATATGAGGTTAATATTGCAGAGGAGCAATTGAAACCAGCAAAAAAACCTCGATCAGATTCCGTTTCACCTTCTTTGCAAGTTTTATAGGCAGGCATAGTGTACTATTAAGTAAAATCTGTTCTAAAAAGAAATTAAATCTATTGTTGCCTCCAAAGAGACTTTAATTAATCAACATTTTTATTATTGTAATCAAATATTTTCATTATTGTTATCAAATAATTTCATTTATTGTAATGAATTAATTTCATTATTGTAATCAAATATTTTCATTATTGTTATCAAATAATTTCATTTATTGTAATGAATTAATTTCATTATTGTAATCAAATATTTTCATTATTGTAGTTAAATATTTTCATTATTGTAATCAAATAATATCTATAATATACCTAATTAAGAAACTATTTCTGGAAATTTTAACCTTTTGGTCTCATAAAATTCGAGCTATCCATCTTATGTATGAACATTCATCAACTCACATGCACTTAGCCACCGACATATGATTTTAATTTGTAATTGTTTCTCGCTAAATTTTTATAGTTTATTTAAATTTGATATCTATATTTGAACCTATAACAGCAGCGAAGTTACATATGAATATAGATTAGATGTGATGTAGAATGTTAGCTAGGTGTACATGCTACCCCATATATTGGGAAACAGTGTGATGAAATATATGTATTGCTATGTAGTTTTAAAAAAACACAATGTACGAACAAAACAAATTTATTTTCTAGGAAAAATGAAAGAAAATATATAAAAATTTAATTAATTACAATTATCTCTGTAATACGTTTTTCTATTTCTATTTTTTCTAATAAAGCTTTTCGACTTCTATTTCAAATATTTCTTGTTCTTGTTCTCTTCTACTTCTTGCACTAAGAGCTTCACAAATGTTTTCGTCCAGTGATTTGGTCTTAATTTTTTTTAGACTTTCAATTTCGGTTTTCGTTTAAAACCTGTAGAATTTGCAAGACTCTCTTTTTCAAATATTATGGTTTCTTTTTCGTCGGCAGTTTTATTATCTTGGGTTTGGGAATCAGGAATGGCGGCAGTTGGGACAGGAATTAGTTCTATACAAAATATTCAAAATTTAATTCGGTTTGTTTATTACTTTATTGGTAGGTACATGAATTGAGCTATAGTTTTAACCGTTACCTATTGAAATAAATATAGTTAACGATGCACAACATTCAAATCAAGTCAATCTGACACATTCATTCTAAATTCATCTTTTTATAATGAAACCAATTAACGAACTAAAATGTTAGATTTTTATAATAAGAAATGTAGGACCATATTGTACGGCCGGGTCATTTTAATTTATAACCATTTATTTTATCACAATCATAAACAAGCATTCAACAAATATTTGAGGAAAGTTCTATTATCACTACTGAAACACAATTCAGTTAAATGTGAAGGTATACATACGTATTAAGTATTGTAATTAATAAAATACGTAAACAGTGCACAAAATTTATGATAAAAAATTCTTTTTACTTAATATATATTCCTTTTTCCGTCTATCTGAATCATAAATGTTTTCGTCTTCTACAAAGTCAGATGGGCACACGCTAGCTACAAACCAATCAGTTTCGGATGGCTCTTTCACTGATGGTCCTCCTCCAGTTTTTTTTTTTAATTTTTTTTATATTTTGCAATTGCATATTTACATTTCCTTTCATTCGAGACCAACATTCACTGAGTCGTTGGACATTTCTAGAAAATTCGACACTTCTAAATCTTTCTTGTTATTCCTGCCACCTTTGTCGCCTTGCTTCGACTAATCTCGCGTTTTTCGCTTTATATTCTAAAATTCTTTCACAAAATACAAAATCAACTCTTTTTCTTCAGTGATGAACAATATTCGATCTGTTCTAGGCATCTAAATTGGAATAATTAAGTTATTAGGTTAAGTCACGTAATATCAACATAAAATAACTGTGCTACATAAAATTTTTAACCATTTATAAATATATACAGTAAATGTTTAAAATACTTACAAATTTTCATTAATACTTGCCTTATTAATGTTACAAGATGAGTGTCTTGACAGCAATAACTAATAGGTTTGTTCCAAGTGGTCATTTCGGACATGTTTGTAACATGTTTGTGACAAATTTCAGTGCGCCTGCGAAAAATGTAAACAAGTTAAGTTTGAAACATAGACTGGAACGGTGAATGGATTGAAGCGTATGTGCATGCTCATTTTTTGTTTTGACAGCTAACCTTAAATATAAATATAAATAAAGAAATTCATACATTTTTCGCCACAAAAAAAGAAATGAAGTTTATGTTTCAAAGTTAACTTGTTTACATTTTTCGCAGGCGCACTGAAATTTGTCACAAACATGTCACAAACATGTCAGAAATGACCACTTGGAACAAACCTAATATGGCGGCCAGAACGATCACGACACGTAAAAGATGCAACGTTGCCAAGTATACTTTCGTCGAAGTAGTACTATCTCAAACAGCAGGAAAATTTTGATGTGGGAATACAAATATTTGAAATAGCACTATTTCGTGAAATAGTAATACTTGAAGTAGTGAACGAAATAGTGCTATTTCAAGGTATGTGAGAATACGGGCCATTATTTTTACATAATAATAAATTAACTACTGTACACACAGACACTTTTACAAATTTAACCTCTTTGCTACAAATTGAAATCACTGGCAACGATTTGCAACGTTTAGAGCAAAATTGTTTCAATGGACTTGGCAGTATAACATTTTTAAATCTATCCAACATGAGTATAAATAATATAAGTACAGGTTCATTTCACGGTCTGAGCAATCTGTCCATTTTAAATTTAAGTTCAAATAGAATTGAGACATTGCCTTGTCAAATATTCGATCCAAACAACAAAATATCATAGCTCGACTTAAGCAGCAACCTCCTGGTAAACCTCCAAATTTGTGCGTTCCAGTCATTATTTAATTTAGACTCATTGCATCTGAACCGCAACAAAATATCAACTTTGAAAGTTGAAACACTTTCAGCTTTGACCAACTTACGATATTTGGATATTTCCCACAACAGGTTCAGTTTTCTAAATGAAGTTGTGTTCCATACGCTGGAACGTCTGGAAGTTGTCAACATAAGTGCAAATCGGTTTAAATTCCTTCATCCCCAGAGCCTCTTTTCACATTTAAGACACTTGAGGCAGGTAGACTTATCTGGGAATGTTTGGTTGTGTCACAATTTAACTTTGATTTGGAAATATCTAAAATCACGGAACATTTCATGCAATAGTAATATTCTAAATTACGAGAGTGAGAATATCGGAGGAATCGAGTGTTTCGACGACTTAGAAGACAGAGACACTGTAAACACTACACAAATAAATACAGAAATGAACGAGTTATTGAAAGTTGATAAATATTCAAATAAATTACTCACCACGTTGACGAACATTTTAAACAATACAATATATATTCTAAACAACACTGTTCAAAATAATCATAAAAATGTAACTAACATATATTTGTACAACAATGTTAATAGTATGAATAATAATTCCCATATTGCCAGTACCTCACACAACAGAGATGTTCTACAAAATGTTAATTCAGATGCAATTTACAAACTAATTTTAGCTCTTGTCATAGTTTATATTTCTTACAAATTTACAGCATTCATTTATAAATTTTACAAAGAGAGATGTTTCAAAAATAAAAAATACAACAAAGTCACTACACAAGAACAGAAATAGAAGTCTTGGACACTAAATGATTAATTGTTGGATGAATTTTATTGTAAGACTACAATATTTACAATATTGTAATAGTTTTCCGTTTAGCAATTATTTAATTTTAATATAGAAAAAATATAAAGACACATTGGTCGCCATTTTGATGACGTAATAATTCCACAATACATTTTCGTTTATAAAAACTTAATACTATCAACACACACTTTGCAATCTAATAAATTTTAAAAAAATCTAATGCTGTTTAATGCTGTGCGCGCAGATATATCAACTGTTTTATATTAACCTTGAATTATTTACCAATGATTTACTAATATTTAGAAAATGTAGTTTATAGTTTATATAAATATTTAATTTCGCTAAAAATCCAACGTTTCGGTCATACTATGACCTTCATCAGGGAAACTACAAACAATATAAAAATTACATCAATTAACAATTAGAGCAGAAAGTGTCACACGGTATGCTTACATTTAGCGTTTGAAAATTTACAGTTAACATGGAACTTAAAAACTCAATTCTCGTCAATATAATAAGAATACACAATTACACAACACATTAAAATAATAAATAAATAAATAAAGTTAAAAATATAAATAATTCACAGCAACAATTAAAACGTAACATGTACTCAAACAAAACTACTGAACTGACACGTTAGGCGGGAAGAAGCCTTAAAATAAATAACGACAATTTAACAATAGCCAATCAGAACACAAAAACAATTAAAAACTTATAAACTAAAGATCACTAGATATTCTGTCTTCTTACATTATGTAGTTTTTTTAATATTATATTTTAATATATTATGATAAATAACACTCAAATTGTCTATGTCTGTTTGAGAGTTAATATTTCTATTGTCCGATTTAATATGAAGCATTTCCAATGTTAGTCTTTTATGTAATGTGGGTTCTATACTTAAAATTTCTGTTTTTTCAAAGTCAAATTCATGTCGGTTGGTTTTAACATGATCTACTAACGCACACTTTATAATTTTATTTGTATTGTTCGAATTTCTCTTGTGTTCATCTAATCTAGTTTTTAAATATCTTTTTGTCTGTCCTGTATAATATTTATCACAGTTTTTACACGGTATTTTATAAATTAAATTTGATTTTAAATTTTTATCTGTTTTATCTTTGAGATTGCTGAAAAGAGAATTAATAGTTTTTTGTTATTTTAATGTGTTGTGTAATTGTGTATTCTTATTATATTGACGAGAATTGAGTTTTTAAGTTCCATGTTAACTGTAAATTTTCAAACGCTAAATGTAAGCATACCGTGTGACACTTTCTGCTCTAATTGTTAATTGATGTAATTTTTATATTGTTTGTAGTTTCCCTGATGAAGGTCATAGTATGACCGAAACGTTGGATTTTTAGCGAAATTAAATATTTTGACTGCATTCCGAAGAATTTTTTAATCTTATTCATCATCACAGTCGATTATCACCTTTTCCTTACTATATAAATATTGCCGTTATAATAAGTTGATGACACTTACCTTACCTATTTGACAATATTGTATATTGGTGAACAATGATATATTCATAATGGTGGTAGAAAACAATTTTATAATATTTTATACATGTTCAAGTGTTTTAAAATATATATATTTTTCTAGGAATTTCTGCTTCTCTTTCTTTTATACGAGGGTCGTTCAATAAGTCCTTAGAAAAAGTAGAAAAAACACTTTTTTTGGGTAGATTAAATTAAATTAAAGCGACTGTGCCTTGTGATATGCCTGTAGCCTCAACTATTTCGCGCACTTTGATTCGACGGTCACTTAAAACCATATCGTGGATTTGGTCAAACATTTCGGGGGTAGACACTTCTACAGGGCGTCTGGAACGATGTTCATCTTTTGTGGGTGTACCGCCACGTTTAAACTCATTCTCCCAATTGTAAACAGTTGCAAATACAGGAGCAGATGTGCCATGAACTTCATCCAACTCAGCTTTAATTTCTTTCGGCGTTCAGCCTTTTAAATACAAATGTTTAATCACCGCTCGAAACTCACTCTTATCCATTATTATAAACTATCAAAAGTTTTTTCTACAATTGACAACAACAATGAAACTACGTGACGGCTAAAGCTAAAACTCTAATAGTTGACTAGTAAGGAGTGCTGCTTACTGGAAAAAATTCATTTTCGATACTAAGAACACCATCTCTTGGATTTTCTAAGGACTTATTGAACGACCCTCGTACCTTCTTTCAACCTTCATAAATAACAAAACGTGACTTGATTTAATATCTCTAGATAAATAAAAAATTACCATGTTTCGGCATGAGTAGACGTATTTTTTAGTCATTGCACGTTTTTCATATTTATTTATTTACTGACTTTTTTGTCTAAAAAAGAGTAATTTTAATTTTGCAACAATGGTCAAAATTAGAGATACCCCGGTGTTAGAGGAAGCTGTCTCTGCTGTACTTGGTGATACCACCTTTACTGACGAACATGTAAATAAAGTTGTTCAGCGCTTAAATAAAGAGTTAGAGGATCAAAAGCGATACTACGAGGATCAGTGGCGTGCAGTGAGTTTTGGGGAAGAGAAGCTGTAGATATATTTTTAAAAATAATTGATAGAATATAGTTAGTGTTTTATTTATTTTACACTTACCTACGGCATTATGTAATTCATAATGAAAAAGAGTAAATTTAACCCCTAAACCATGATAAAAAAAAAACTATATACGTATTTCGATAACTAAGTTATCATTATCAGTACAAGCAAAAGGGATAGAATCAATATTACTCTACTTGTAAACCATGCCAGTAGTCAAAATTGAATCCAATTCAATATATATATATATATATATATATATATATATATATATATATATATATATATATATATATATAAAACCATGTCAAACTGCCCAATAAATAAACATGCGTCATAATTGGAAAAATCACACATATGAAAAAAACAACAAAGGCAGAGAAAAGATATCGTTGACTTTCTTAACAAGTCCGCATAGGTTTTTGTGGATCACTGCAGTTCTCTTTTAATGTTTTAAATAAATGTGTTCTCGATCTGTCATGATCCGACACTTCTTCGATGACATGTTTCAAATTAATGTTTGTTCTCGAATCATTCGCAACCAAACTTCAATGTTAAGAGCAACACATACTTTAATGTACATGCAAAAATGTAATAGTAATACGGTCGAAAATCCCATTCTTCGCAAAAAGCCATTATTGAAAACAAAATCAGCATCAGTACTATTTCTATTATAATTCGCCTTATTTCATAATTAAAAATCTGTTTGTAATTTGGAAATATTCCAAGTTGTCTAAGTTGTTCATCCAAGACTAGCAGTGCATTCAAACATTCAACAACATTTTCTTTATAAAAATAAAATTTGCTGTTATGATAAAAATGTTAGCAAAATCAACTATACTTTCGATTAAGAAAGCGTATAAAAAATACACGTATGTCTTTAGTTCTAAATCAAAATATAATGAGTACATACATTTAAAACTTTGCCATATAGAACAAGTATTAAATATTACAATAAATGCGCCGGATGTACACATGAACGGGCTTCTGTCAAATCTGAAGTTTCTTTCGTTTTTGATTGATTTGTATGGCAATAGTAAACCAAATAATTTAGAGAAATAGTTCGCGGGCAGTAAATATTGGAACAACACGTTCAATTTATTGCATTAAACATAAAGGTTTCAATTTAATTTGACATATTACAAGCAATGATATTGTTATTAATTATTTAAAAGGTGTTTAATTTTGTATAATTTTTTTATTGTTCGTAAACGATGTATATATAAATTATTTATCATTGTTATAAGCATAGCGCCACTACACAACTAAATTTACAAGTAAAACATATCAAATATTAAATGGATCATAATACGTAATTATTTTCGAACATTTAATAAATTTCTTTCAATAGTTTATAAAACCATAATGTAAAGATAATATGATTATTTTACTATAATTAATATAAGTTTCGAGTTATAATTTCCTTGTTAAATTTTTTCAAATTGACGTTTTAGCTTTCGAACCTACAGAGTGTAGAACTGAAATGCGGCTGATAGGAATTTATTTGCTTTTCTCATATTGCTGTAAATTTTTACTTAATCACTTTACAGCAAAATTGTAAATATAAAAGCTGTTCAGAATTTACAATAAGTTCCGCTTTGATACAGAAATGTTAGTATTTGACGATATATCAATCAGTAATGAGTTATAGTTATTATTATTAACGTATCAAGGGCGTTATAAGGACAATAATGCGTGAGGTTAACAGTGTGCTGCCGAGGGCCTCCGGCCGTTGGTGTTTACGTTAACCGAAGGCATTATTGTCCGTTTACCGCCCGTAGTGCGTTCAACATTTAATTTCCGACCGATATATTATTTTATAACTGCAACTAGGAAAACGCAATATTCTTATTTGTTTACATTTTCTATCTGCCAATAGAAGTGTATTATGTGTCCAATAGCAACAACGTCAAATTTATAATGCCCTAGAGCGCTATTTGGTATATGATAATAATAACGAAACGGCCGGACATTAATAATATTTTTGCTGGTAAAACTTTTATCGATAAATTTATATTTTGTACGAATTTTTTTGCTTAATAACAAACACGAAAGCATGGTAAATCCCGACTCCAAGGGAGGCGGGGTTTTACCTAATGTCAGTTTGCTTGGGTGATTTTGCTCAAAAGTAAAAAAAAATAAATGCATAAAATAAAAATGTATCTGAGAAAATCAGAGAGGTCGTTTGGTATTTGATGTGATAAATTCCAAAGACAACACACAACTAATCTTGAAATATTAATTAACTGTTATACTGAAAGAAATAATCGAAAAGAGGAAAGAGCAGAACAATCCAGAAAATAAGAAAACATCAAGCTTAAGTGAGATACTAAAAAAAATGGAAAATAAAATAGAAGTACTAGAAAAAGAAAAAAATTTGAGTTACATCATCTCAGGCCTGGAAAAAGCGGAAGAAAGAAGATAAAAAATAAAGAAGAAAAATAATATAATTATAAATCTGAAGAATGAGGTCGAGGAGGTGAAAGATTTTTTAAAAAAGAAAATAGGAGTAGAAGTAGGAATATTCAACACATACAAAGTAGGAAAAATAGATAAGGGACAATACAATATTGCTAAAATATAGACTGCTAGAAATTTAAAATGAAGAAAAAAGGAAAACAAAAATTTTAAGATAGGGTACAGGAAAATAAAAATTGATGAAGTTTGGTTCGATTGGTGCGCAGATAAGAAGAATTTAACAAAAGCAGACGAGTCAAAAAACTGATAACAACAGTTCAAGAAAATGGGAGGGGAACAAAATAAGAGAAATAAACAGATCAGAATAAGTACATGGAATATAAGAACAATGCTAATAGCAGAAAAAATGAGGGAAATAAGCATGGAACTAGAGAAATACGAGGTACAAATAGCTGCATTACAGGAAACAAGATGGATGTGTTGCGGTCAGATAAACAATAAAAATTTTACACTGTTATACTCAGAAGACTCTAAACAAGGTAACTACGCGAAATAAGTCAACAGAAAAGCAGTTACAAAGTGGAAGCAGTTAATATAAGAGATAAAAACGGAAAAATAACGGAAACCGATATAGAAATGAAACAAGGATGGGAAGACAACTTCAAAGAACTACTGACAGATACAGAAAAAGAAGGATTGGAGACTGAAGAAGCAGGGAGAAATGAGGAAGAATTAGAAGAAGAGGATTTTGTAGGAGAGCCAATGTTATAGGAAATATGTAATATAATTAGAAATAGCAAAAACGGGAACACGCCAAGGGCGGATGGGATATGTAATGAACTTATAAAATACAGAGGATAAGAATTATATGAACAAATACACAAATTAATAGTGCAAATTTGGAGAGAGGAAAGAATGCCAAAAGAGTGGAAGGTAGGAAAAATTATAACAATACATAAAAAAGGTAACCCGAAGAACTGTAAAAATTATAGGGGAATAACGCTACTTATCAATGCTTATAAAATTCTAACAGCAATAATACAAAAGAGACTAGCGGAGGCAACAAAAAATAAAATAGGACAAATCAATGCGGATTCTTGCAAGGAAGATCAACAGTGGATGCCATACACACGCTAAAACAGATTATGGAGAAGACACATAAAGCAGAGATAGCTATAGATATACTTTTCATAGATTTCCAGCAGAACTTTGACTTTGAGTGAAGAGAGAAAATGAAGTGCTTAAAGAGTTAAAAGTAGAAGCCAATCTGAGAAGGTTAGTAATGATGTCGTTGAAGAATTACAAAATGTTCGTAAAAACTAAGAGAGGGGATACAAATACAAATATTTGTGCCGAATAAAACATATAACATGCACACAGAACTATTAAAAAATAAAATACGAACAAAAACAACCAAAATGAAAATGTATAAATCAAGAATAAGACCAGTTCTGATGTATGATGATGAGACGTTAACAATCACCCAGAAAGAAGAACAACTTGGAGTAATGAAAAAAAAAATATTGAGAGATATACTACGACCAATCAAAATAGATGAGAATGAGTACAGGTCACGAATGAACAGCGAAATACTACAAGAAATAGATGGTGAAGATATTGTCAGAAAAATAAAACAGCAGACAGCAAGATGGCTGGGACACATATGGAGAGCAGCAACAGATGATATGATACAATCTATCTTGAAGTGGGACCCTGGAAATAAGAGAAGAGGCAGACCTCGGTCTACATGGCTCAAAGAAGTTCAGGAGAATCTAAGAAATGCGGGAACTACAAATTGGAAAGAAATAGCAAATGATAGGAAAATATGGCGGAAGACAATAAGGAAAATATGAAGAAAGAAACAGGGACTGATCCATCCAGCGGAAAGGATCTAGAGAGCTTCATAGAAGCGGCGCAACTCGTAAGGAATGTACAGTGATTCCCGTCAGTGGTTTACCCCTCGGATTAGATGTAGTAAGAACATGGTTAGTCTGTTGTGACTTATCATAACCTCAAAATACAAAGAAAACCTGGATGGTGAGCGCTGAGATTTCTTAGTAAGTACCAATAAGTTTTAGTTTGACAGCTTGTTTTACATTATACTTTTTTACCTAGAAACTTTGATATGTTTCATACTAGTTTTACTTATATAATGTAAATCAAGTTTTGTACTTGATTCAAGTTTCATGCTAAACCTGTATTATTTAGAAGTTATGCCCCATAACCCCTCCACAGGTACCAAAACTGGACTAAAATCCGACAAACGTTCTCGCTAGTCGAATGAGAAAGATAAACGATACGAAATGAAGGACAGGTATATAATTCATTGTTTACCTGATCCAGGTAAACACCTCATAGTGATTATACAATTTCACACTTCAGATATTACAATATTTGGCAAAATGCAAGTGAATATTGGATGCTGAACACAAGTTCGATGAGGCATCCAAATTTCTTGAAATCTAATAATAATGATATAATAAAACATTTACCAATATAAATAGAAATAAGGGCCGATATTTTCATTTACGAATAAAGTACCGAATAAATGAAAAATGTCGCATCGAAATTATAGCTCAAATGATACTTATTGTTCTAGCTGTCATTTTGTTTTATGAATATATTGTTAATACCACAATGTTACATGGAAACAAACATTTAAGACTCTGTTTAATACTCAATGTTGAAAGATCTAGAAGAATTAGTTAACTCCTCGCTATACAATACAATTAAAATCATTTAACGGCATTATTTTGCCAACATGAATTCTTTTGAGCGCAGCGTACAAAGAAAGTTAATATATTCAAAAATACCAAAATATTAACACCATTTTAAGAAGATTAGTGTAACCAATGTTCAATAGTCATTTATTGGCATTAACTTTAAAGTTGTCGAAGGAACCGCTGTTGTTTGGAAAGGCTGGAATTTCCAAACTGATGCTAAAGACATTTACTTACCCTACTTTGTTTTCTAGTACGCGAACTAGGTATAAAATAGGTTACATTACATGTAATTTTCATTCTTGGTTCAGTTCTTGAGCAATTAGAATATTTTACGTTGTGATGGCGAAAATATCATTGGAGAAGAGAAGCAGAATAATTGCTCTATGGCAAGCAGGGTGGAGTATCGGCGACATTGTTGAAAATCTTCAGATTGATGTAAGTATTTTTTACATTTATAAAATTTGTCCTTATTAAAAATTTAAACCAGAAAATAATAATTAAAATTATTCCAAATATCATTTGTCAAACTCAAATAATACGACTGCTTGTATGTTTTGTTTCCCATGGCACATGGAAATAGTTAATAATTATGAATTTTATTTTACGTCTATCTCATGACAGAAATATATCACAACCATAAATTTAGGCTCGGTTCGCGAAACTTTTTAATTTTGAACATTTTATCTATTTACACTTTTACTCTAAAATTAATAGATAAAAACTTAGAGCGAAATTAAAATATTTAAATTGTATTTCCTATAACTCAAAAAAAAATTGGCACCCGGTATTTGCGGGAGATAAAAATTCTTTACAATTAATTTAATATAAATATTTCAGAGAAAATCTGTGTGAAGTTGGATTCAACGATATAGAATTGGTGGCCCGTTTTACCTACAAAATCGTCGACGAAGCAGGATGCCACGCAAACTGAATGTCGCTGCTGTCCAAAATTTGCGACAGGCCGTCAGCGAGATTCCCTTTTGCTCTTCTGCAGAGCTAAAGCAGAGACTTGAAGTTAATGCTTTTGCTTTAACCATCAGTAGACGGCTTCATGAAGTAGGGATCCATTGTAGGAAGGATGCGACTAAAGTCGAGCTTATGCCAAATCATTTGCGAGCGAGGTTGCATTTTTGTGAAATAAATAGAGATCTGAATTGGGAAACTGTTATTTTTTCTGACGAAAAAGAACACGTCGTTCCAATGAGAAAGAGTGGGAGAATAAGCGTCGGGTTTTGGGGATGGGTGGCGTCTTGGGGCCCTGGTGAGTTAGTGGAGATATCCGGAAAAATTAATGCGTCCTACTACTTAGACATCTTGGAGGAAGTCATGTTGCCATTAGTAAGGATGTTAATTCCTGATCGTAACATTTTTTTATACAGAATAATCCAGCGGTTCACACCGCAAGAATTATAAAATCCTGGTTTAACGATCACCCGGAAATTACTTTACTCCAGTGGCCTGCTAAGTCTGGTATTTGAACCGCATCGAAAACGTATGGGCGAAAATGGTCCTGAGAGGGACAGGAAATGTTCGAGCGAAGGCTGCACTTCAGCAAAATGTTCTCCGCGTGTGGGAGGATCTGCGAGGAAGCGAGTACTGCCGGAATTTAATTAATTCTATGCCGCGGCGAGTAGAAGCTGTTATTGAAATCAATGGCTATTGGTGTAAATATTAGGTTTTTAATTTAATTGTATGTATTGACGAACTTTTTGTGATATTTATTTTTGAACTCGTATAATATATTTGTTGTATCTATTGACGACACTTTTTGTACTTGTATGATATTAATATATTTGTTGTATAAATTGACGACACTTTAATGATCTTTATTTTTGAACTCCTGTGATATATTTGTTGTATACCGCGTTATAATTTAAATGTAGAATAGAGGGATCACAATGATATTTTTTTGATTTTGTTATAAATTTTTACCTACTTACTTTACAGCAAAGAAGAAAATACAAAGGTGTTCATAATTTCAAAATGCATGCACTAATTACCAAAATGTCAATATTTCACTATATATATAAAATAATATAGGGCGGGTGGTCAAGTATAGGCCAGTGCATTTTAGCCAATTTTTTGTTTGTTAAGGCTGCAATGAGGGGTCTTGCATTGTCATGCAGGAACAGGACGTATCCGTTCGTAGCTGGTCAAGAAGGTCACTGTAGTATCGTTTATTGTGTGACGATCGTGAAGAAAATCAACGAGTATCCTTGAGAATCCCAAAACACAGTTGACATCACCATCCCGACTGACAAGCGAGTTTTGGCTTTTGATGGTCCTGGCTCCCTTTTTTCTCTCCACTCTATTGGGATCTGACATGGGGGCGTGGCTTATTCAATATGGCGGCTGGAGTAGTCTATCGCGCATGTGTACAATTTCTCGCACGGGTTCTTTTTTTTTTTTACAAAAAATGGCCTTGAATTGCAACGAACTTGTTCTCTGGGCAGGCGCAAAACGAAGATTAAAGAAATTATGACGAAGCTAAGCGAATTTTGAGTGCAGGACATCTGATTAAATGCCGTATAATTGTTGACAATGTTTACAGTGCAAGTGTAAACATTGTGGCATATGTGGTGCAATCCTCCAATTTGAGAGAGAAACCGCACGAAATTAAAGGTGAAATCACACAGGGTGGTGAGTTAGTGCACATAGATTGTTCCTGCATAGCTGGGCAGGGTGAACATTGCAAACACATCATTGTAACTTTGATTCATTGCAGCCGGTAAGAACCTAACCTAAGCTTCAAATTTTGACATATGACAATAATTGAATTAATAATGTAAATGTATAAACATATAATAAAATAATATATATTATCACGCCTTTTACCCATTATGGGTGTGGCACTCTGCTCACGCAGATCTCGGTAAGTGATATATTTTTGCGTATGAAATGCGGTTACCAGCCGTCAAATCATAGCCCCCAAGAATGTTAGTGTAGGGGGAAACATAAATGTATTTAATATATAAATTAATAAAAATTTGAATTAATTGAACAATTAAGTTAAAAATTAATTAATGTAAAGCGTGTTATACACTCCAAACGTATGACGTAACATAACCTCACTTACCAATAAAAAATAATATTCCTTCTTAAAATGTAATAAACATAGTTTCGTATGTTTCTGTACCAGTAAAATTTTCGTAGCTCGATGCCACGCTTTAAATTTATCCATTTTCTCTGAAACGTCAAACATATTACGCACTATAACAAAGCATTCACCCGCCAGTGGAAAGGAATGAAAACTTACACCGTCGTTTTTTCCTCCTTTACTTCCACAATTTTCAACTGCGCACTTAGCTATGTACACACAATGAGTTGATTTTCCGTTTGGGTCATTATTTTCACTCACCGAACTCATTTTTGTACAAATTGACTATAAATAATCAAATGTTACATTTGAACACGGCAGCCAGAGGACTACTATACTAGTACATTCGTTATGCCGCTAGATGGCAAATGTTCAATGTCAGATCCCACTGGCCAGACTTTTACTCGCGGCCATGAAAGTGTTTTCCCCGAACTGTGTTCGCAGTCGGTCCCAATTTTGGCTGGTTTAACGCCCTCATTCGTTAAAAACTTTATAATGATGTGCTGCGCAATCGATAGATGAGCCCCTTTTCCTCTCCTTGAGAGGACAACTGAGGAAACAGGTCGGGTGGTCGGCTGGGCCTTTAATCATCTGGATGGGATCCCCATCTACCCTTCCTGATGCTCCGTCAACCTCTGACACACTTTCTAAGTCCTCAGAAGCAAAAGGCTCGTTTATATTTGAAGTTTATTTAAGGCGATTTCGACTGGCACTGGTTACTTGCCGGTTACGTGTTTGGTTAGTTTCAAACAATGACGTCACTCTGACCGAACGGTTACTGAAAACGCGCGATAGATTTTGACATTAATCAAATTTGACAGAAAATATGAAAAATATGACAGCATACTAGTTTGAAATCATAGCAAGTGAAACTCAGCCAATCAGAATACTAACCGTTGTACGAACCGAGCTCTCGAGCATGTTACTGATTTGACATACCAAAACTGTCACCGTTTACATATCACGTCATATAAGTGTCAGTCGAAATCAATTGGTTACTCTATTTACTAACCATACCTGTGACAAAGTACTAACCGGTGCCAGTCGAAATCGCCTTTATTAATTATTATTAGGTTTGTTCCAAGTGGTTATTTCTGACAAATTTGTGACAATTTCACTGCGCCTGCGATAAATGTAAACAAGTTAAGTTTGAAACGTAACCTTCATTTCCTTTTATGTAGCGAAAAATGTATGAATTTCTTTATGTATATATATATATATATATATATATATATATATATATATATATATATATATATATATGGGGCCACGACCTTACGGCACCACGACCTTATGACACACTCACTTTTTGTTCATTATTACGCTTAATAGTTATAACTCTGCATACATCAATATATATTATGAAACATATCAATATAGTTCGTGTTTTATAGCTACAAATAATAAGTAATAAATTAATAAATATAACTAAAATTTATATAGGTGTACGCAACCTTATGAATCAGTTCTGTTGATAATGCAGAAAACTTTATATTTTAGTGAATTTCCATGCTACGAAAATACACGCGGTATTTCGAATCAACCTTACATTTTCTATCGATAATTATGTGTTCATGAGATTTTTTTGAAACAAACAGTAAGGAAATATATAACTTTTATCTAGTTTCATTATGTAATATCAAAATTGCTGATATTTTAAAAACTTTTTTACCTCACCGAGTACGTTTATGAATTTTTAAGTAAAAATAACAGATTGTCATGAAACAACGATTACAATTTTACAACCTTTGGTTAAAATCCACGTATACGTATTTCTCAGTGAAATTAAAAACATCATCATAAGTTACCTGAGATTTTAATCGGAGATGGCAATACCATCCCTAAATAATTGTCAACTTAATCCAGATTTATTTTGCTTGTAACATGACAAAAAATTATCAACATTGAGCGAAAGTGCTATTTTCGCGCTTAAAATATGGAGCGAAAGTAATATTTCCCTGACTAGTCAGGAAAACGTTTATACATTCTGTTACAAACGAAGAAACGCGCTACTAGATATATATATAGAAAATAATTAAATTTTTAAATTTAAATGAATATCTTAAATTAATACATAACTTATTTTCGGGTTCAAAAACGATAGTTAAATTTTAAACTTGATTTAAATAAATAAAAGCACATCGAATTTTTGTCACCAATGTCAATTATTTCACATGACATGTAAGTTCGATTTGCTTTTATTTATTTAAACCAAATTTAAAATTTAACTATCGTTTGTGAAATCGGGAATTAGTTAGTAAAATATCTGTACTTGACTCGGATCCGTAAAATATCGGCACAAAGTGCCTCGTATTTCACTATGGCTCCTCAACACTAATGTACCACTTTCCTTACTCATATGTAAATAACGATTTATATTCTATATTTCTATATATGTCTAAACATGAATATTTAATAAGTGAAAAAAAAAACAACATATTCAGAAAAGTACAAAATATATTTGTTCTGCACTATTTTATTAAACTAACATACAAAAATTTTTATAACACAAATTTATAAATAAAATAACATTCAAATATATATATTTTAAATAATATTAAAAATATTGTAAACGCAGTAAAGGATGTAATAATTTTAAACGATTTATTTTCTACAATATGAAAAATTAAATACCTATGTAGAATTATTATCATAAAATGAAATAATTATAACGTGTATTTTCTTAAGTGACTGATAAGTAAATAAACTCAAGTGAACCATACAAAATATTAACCAACATTAGTTTTATAATACCTATAAAACAAGAATTAATTATGACGTTTTTATGTAAATTAAAAATGTATAAACCACCTAAAATTTCAAACAGAATTACTGTATGATAGGGCGGGTTTTACTTTCTTCGGTTAAAGTCTTGATTAAGTTAAAATATCACCGCAACAAAAACTGAAATTTAGTATAAATTTGATCATTTGTGTATAATTAAGGTGCAAAATTTGTTATTTATAAAATGGTTAATTTAAGCGAAGATGGTAAGACCACTCCTTACAAAAAAGAAAGAGTTATTATTATACAATATACAACCATCAAATATATCAGCCTAGGCCACCAGGAAATGGTGCCTATTTTAAAACCACAATCACCTCCAGAGTCAAACAGAATTATTGAAATGTGATATTTTAAAAAAATTAAATAGTTGTTAACTCTACAATCACCATATACAGGATGGTGAATTGATTTATGCAATATAGGAAATACAATGTTAATTTTTTCATATAGCAATATGATTTTAGATCAAAATACTTCAAACAAATCTTTTAGATAATTGAATTCTGCGTCTAAGTCACTAATCATATTTTATTTTACACCTTCGGTAACATGTAAAATTAAGTTTAAAATTTTATAAAAATGCTCATTTGTAATGATAGCCATGAAATTTAAACAAAAATACAAACATATGCGTATTCGCAAACTATCAAACTATTGAAAAATGTTATGCATATGTCTGTAATTTTTGTTTACATTTCATTGCTATCACTACAAATGATCATTTTTATAAAATTTTAAACTTGATTTTACAAGTTACCAAAGGAGTAAAATAAAATATGATTAGTGACAGACGCAGAATCCAATTATCTACAATATATATTTGAAGTATATTTATCTAAAATGATATTGTTATATGAAAAAATTAACATTGTATTTCCTATATTGCATAAATCAATTCATCATCCTGTATATCAACTTAGGCCACCTGGTAACGGTGCAAAAGTGCCAAACAGAATTACTGTAATATGATATTTACAAAAATGAAATAATCAATTATATCAACCACCAGGTATATATATATAACGGTGCCTATTTTAAAGCCATAATAACCCCCCATAGTACCAAACAGAAATACTGTAATGTGATATTTGCAAAAATGAAATACTAATGTGTAATAAAAATCAAATAAATTTAACGCTACAACCGTCAAATATATAATCTAGCTCACAAGATAACCATGCCTATTTTAAAACATCACTAAATAATTGTCTAATGCAACTATTTTTCTGTCGTTTTAACTGGTTTGAAACCCAAAGTTTAATTTGCAGTTTCGTTCTGCTTCTTAAAACGCTATGTTTTTCAATCGCGCGTTCACATTCTTGCAATGATGGCAGAGTACGGTTCTTTAAATGTTCTTTAAAGTAGGATCGCATTACATATTTTTCAGGAGTTCTCCAAGGCCGTTTCGAATTAGTTGCACGTGACGCTTTTCTTCGTTTCCTATCTGGCGTCCAGCGTTCCTGATCAGTATTGTTTTCATAACTATATTTACGCCGACCTAAAAATTATAAATCAGTATTATAGTACCAAATATACAGACAGAAACAATAAACATAGTATTGCCATTAAAATGATATTTAACTGTCTCTCTATCTATACAAAGAATGCACTAGCGAGTTGTTTACATATACATATAAGCTTACATTATAAATAGAAATGTACGTTAAATTAAAAAAAAAATGCAAGAGGAATTTCACAATATACTTAAAAGTTTTTAGAAAAAGATACATAGGAAACAAGTGATATATTTGTTATTGTATTACATCCAAAATTGATTAAGAACATTTTTTTTAATAGATATTTTAGAAAATAAATGAATGATCCCAAATCTTTATTAAATAGCACTTAAACAATAAAAAACATATAATATTTAAAAACCTTGTACACTAAACAATGACACCAACCTTTAATAATTAATAAATCTAAAATTAGCAATAACAAAATATTGCGAGTACCTATATCATGCTGTTTATACAGTATGTAAAAATACAGTATTATACAGTATGTAAAAATCAAGCTCTAAACGTATTCGAGCAAAACCATGATACTATTACGGTAATCTTTCAAGTTTAAACTTTTATATATGTGCACAGTAAGTTAGTTACCTGCTGCGTTTGATTTTTCAGGTGTCGTATAACTACTGGATTCAGTGTGTCTATCTTCATCATCATTATCTGGTCTCCAACTTTCTCCCTCACTACTGTAGTGTGATTCATAATGATCTAAAAATAAAATTAAACAATTTTAACAAAAATAAAATTTAATTATTACTTAAATAAGAATATAAATAAGTATTAATGATAGCACAGTTATGTTGTTATTTTTACAGTTAAGTATGCGGGAAACTAAATAAAAATTAGTATATTATTATATAAGGGATTATGATAGTACCCATAATTTACTCTTCTCGACCAATCACAGAGCCAGAAATCCATAAATCACGGTTATTTTAAAGCCGTGATGTGGATCACCTCGCAACGATCGTCTGACACAGTTGACATGTAATCAGTTGTCATTGTTTATTTTTATGTTGACGTTTTTCAACGTGTGTTTTCAACGAATTTCGATCATTTTCTAAAGTGATTTCCGAATTTACAGAAGTAGGAAAAGTATTATATTCGGGATTATGGTCATTATTCACTCGGGTGATTTGCATAAATTTATGAAGTTGTTTCTATAATATTTATTCGTTATTTTCAGAATTTACAGAAGTACAAAAAGTATAGTATTATATTCGGAGTTATGGTCATTATTCACGAAGATGAAGTTTGCGTCACGAGCCGTAGACGAGTGATGCAAATCATCTACAAATCATCTTAGATAATCCCTCATATAATAATATACTATTATTTCACTGCAATTTCAATGACAAAATTTTTTGACAGTAAAAAAAATAATGTTTGTATTTTGAGAAAAATTTATTGTTTCTTTGGCGCATTCGAATGACCTTTTTACCTCAGCCAATGCTTCGACCTAAATAAAATAATCATTTTCTGCACTAAGAAAATAACTGATTCAAATTTCTTAATTTATTGGATCAAACCTTAATTGCCTATTTATTTGTAATACTGTTTTTATTATACCTGCATCATAATACTTGTATAACAAACAAAAAAGCTTGCGAAAACGCAAAATTAAAACACAATTTGAAACCCCTTAAAAGATATTACATTATATTACATAGGTCTCAAACAGATTACGATACATGCAGAATAAAAAAATTAGAATACGATACACGTATATACGTGTCTTTAAAGCACTTGTGTCGTTACTCAACAAACTAATAAGATTTTAAAATAAGAGAAAAAATACCTTCTATATTTTCTGGCATGTGTACAGTTTCCTGCAATATCCGTGAACTCATCATGTCTTCTGCATCTGCCTGTAAGGGTATAGTTGTCGGATATGTCTTTGAAGTACTAAATTTTGCTGTATAATGTTGCATATGTACAGTTGTCTGAGCTGATTCGGAACTTATTATTTCTTCCGCGCCTTCATGTGTATGTACAATTGATTGAAATTTATCCGGACTACTGTTATTTTGTTCTACCTTGTCTGAGGGATTACTAACATCGAGGTCTACATCATAATTTATTTCGTCTAGGCTTTTACCCTTATATTTTTCAATATTATCAGTATCAAGGGCATATAGCAGTTGTGAAACTTTAGCGAGGTGTATAGCTTCACTAGGCAGTCTATAGAAATGTCTATGTATATTTATATTATGACCCATATAATCCGCTAATATAGATAATTCATTTTCTGTTAAATTTAATGCCTGTGATACTGTTGCAATATGCTTTCTCAGTTTTGTACCTCTTAACAAAGCCGGCTGATCTGCATGACAGTAGTTTGCAGCTTCTCGTAAACATCGTGCACCTGTTAATAAACAAAATAAAAATGGTGAAAAAAATGTATGCAACTAAATTTGAACCCAATGTGGAAAGAATGGTTTTTGATTAGGATCAAATTATGCGAGTATAAAGGATGAGCGGTTGTTTGGAAGTCCGTTATCCAATTGATTCATGGTTTGTTACGGATGCAAGTGTAAAGAATGGAAAGGTTTGAATAAAAATTATTAGAAATGTGGTCGAAATGGAAGAAGTGTGTCAGGAACGAAATGTTGGACACGTATTAATTCCTGGTTAAATTTGCAATATTTTAATGTGTTTTAAAAAAATTAAGTATGAGGATATTTAGAACTGTAAAATATATTGCTATAGGAAACTGATTAAATTAAAACACCAGGGAAAAAAGATAATTTGTTTAACGGTTTGTTGCAATCCTGTTTGGGGAAATGATATTTATGTATGAACGAATAAAAGAAACTTACCTTCGAAATATTTATTCACTCCTCGACCGAATACATAGGGATTCTCATGATGAACATTTGCTAATGTTCTATATTTTAGAATTAAATCAATTGCTGACACTTCCTGATTGCTAATCATTAAAGAAACTGCCCTTCCTAGTTTTCCTCTGATTTCAACACGTACAAATCTCTGAGAAAATAATTGTTCACTTGGTTTCAGATTTCTGTATGTTTCAGAGTCTTTCTGAATATTATGTTTATTTTTATAATCATTAATTAAAAGTTTTTCCATTTCACCAACCCTCTTTCTGTTAAAAATAAGTATTAAAAGTAATGTACATTTTGACAATTCATTCCAACAACTGATTTCAAAACCCTTTTCAAGGGTTGCAAATGCTCGATTCCAATTACTTTTTAAGTAATTATTTAATTTTAAAATATCTGATGTTAATGGTAACAAACGAGGTTTATTCCACTTTTGGCGAATTATAATATTGTTTGCTCGCTTGCTCACTACAGAAAATTCCTTTTTATAAACGAGAAGCCAAGCCTCAACGTCTGAGCGTAAACAATTATCCCTCCGTTTAATGCATTCAGTTACTAATTTCTCTGCACACTCCTTCAATGCCTGTCCAAGTGCACAGACGAGAGAAGGGGCCCTGTAAGTACCATCATTTACATTGTAGCCAGCACATATACGTACTGCTTCTACAAATTTATTATATAAATGTGGACGAATTACAGACTCTAGATCCGAAACCAATGGTTCAATAGTTCTTATAGTTATAAGAAAATTTGCTAACTGTCGCAATTTTTGCCGAATCATATAGAATAAATGATCATCACCTTCGTGTCTTTCACACAAATAATTGCCATATAACAATATTAAATTATCATGTTTTGCAACGTGAGAAACCTCATCATCTAACATTTCAGGTATAATTTTAGTTTGTAATTTATTATAATTTATGGTACTACCCGCTGCTACTGTAGCTCTAGATAATGCTTGTAGATTTCTAGGAGCAGAAGTTACATTTCCACATCGTCTGTAATGACGATATAACAGAGATTTTTTAAAATAATTTTTACACTTCGGGCAAGGAACGTAATTTTTAGTTGAGCAATTTGATACACAACGTCTTGCTACCATAATATCTTCGTCTTTATTCAATGGATCCGTATTATAAATGTACGTCCCTAAACTTCTAAGTTCCTTTATAATAGCTAATCGTAGTGCGTCTCCTTTGGGGAGTTTCAAAAACTGACTAACTTTTTCTTCATTTTGGTGTCTTGATTCAAGATGTCTTGCAAAATTAATTACTTTTGTTTTACAGAACATACAAAAATTTGGTTTTTTTGTTTCCATTTTCTTTTGTGGTTTAGATTGTGCTTGTTCAATATTTGTAGTTAATGTTTCATTATCTATTATTTGAAGTTGTGCTGAAATATAATTTCGTTATTAGTATAAACATAAACGAAGCACCTACAGTGCCAACTTACTATTTCTGCCATGGTTATTAATGACTGCATTAGTAGCCATATGAGCCATATCATCTGCTGTTGGATCAGTTATGATTATGCCAAGTAAATTATTGGTCGAATTATCTATAAACATGTTTCATTATTATGCAAAGTATTAAATTATAAATAATACCGAATGAATAGTAATTTTAATTAATATTGGGTGTGTCCTGTACATCGAGCTACGAGATCAGTTATCTTTTATATGTAACTTATTGGGCAAAATTTAGAGATCATCTTAAGAAATAATTTTTCTTAAAAAACTCTCATTTGTTGATACAAAATTATAAGTTTTTCTCTGGATGTATCTAGGAAATTGCTGACAAAAAAAATTCTCTATGCTACTGGTTACAAATTTGAAAGATTTGTCTGAATGTGTTTAAGATTTACCAGCAAATGAAAGAAATAGACCAACATCAGTTTTCCGCCAAATTCTTCTAACCTTTAGACATTTTTTGGTTAACAAAAACAAATTTAAGATGATACCGTAAAATATGTCCAATAAGTTCCATTTAATTGGCCTCGTAATTGACATGGTACCTATAGGAGTATTAGGAATTACCAAGAGTGTTACGTTGAAATCTGATAACTTTATATAAACATTCAAACCTATATGTATTATAAAACAATTTACCATTATTTAAATCACAGACGTTCCTGGACGATAAAGCACTTAAATCAGAATCTGTTTGAGTGCCTTGAAGACATATATTATCCATTGAAGTTTGTGTTGTTTTGTTCTTCATACATGAAGTTCCTAAAAATTTAATAAACAACATTATGAATGAGTGACTAAACAGAAATACTTATAATATTTACCATGGCACAGTGTGCAATTATTGGTTCTGATCGAATCATCCTGTATTTGTCTTAATTGATTTGAATCAGTTTGTGTACCTATATTCTTTAAACCAAAAGTATCTAAAAATGTAAAATATAATATCGTAATTGAGTAAATTGAGACACTAAATATGTTTACCATGGCAAAACTTAGAACTGGTTTTTTTCGAAACAACATTCAAGTCAGTGTCAGTTTGTGTGGCCTGATTTGCATTAATTGGTGTAGCTTGTATTCCTACATTTATAGCATCAAGACTTTCTAAAAATAAATATCATGTTAAAATATTGCCTATTTAGAATAAATACAATTAAATAATGAAATTATTGATATTCAATAATTGTTTTTATTGTACTATTACCTAGAATTTTTATTGAATTCGAATGTTACATAACGTGTTTCACAAATAAATGAGCCAAAAATATATTTTTTTTTTATTGAAAACTAACGGAATGATTAAATAAGCTTTAACAATTTCAATGATATAATTTACAAAAAAAATTCCGTTTCTCGATCCCACAAATAAAAAAGTTTATTTGTTACTCAGTTGTAAACATCATTTATTCACAGCGTTTATTAACTTCGAAAATTAATATTTACATGCTACTAACTTGTAAAATGGACAACTGACCTGTAAAAATTTTACTAATTAGTAACATGAATGAAAAGTTTTGATATTATTTTGCTTTAAAATGGCTACAAGTGACTATTTTTTCAATAAACATTTTCTATTCAAACATTTTTCCAAATCAGTTTCGCCAATTTATAACAAACTATGATCAGCCGCTATAATTTCTCTATTTACCATTCCATAATATTTTTCATAATAAATAAGGTAACGGAGAGAGGGGGGGGGGGAGGAAGAGAGAGAGAGAGAGAGAGAGAGGAGAGAGAGAGAGAGAGAGGAGAGAGAGAGAGGGAGAGAGAGAGAGACCTGAATTTATTTTTCCATTGTTACTTGTAACAAAATTCTCTAAAATTAATTGAAAAAGGAAGAAAAGAAAAATTACTTAAGGGTGCTCATGAATAAATTGTAAAAATAAACTTACTGCCTGCCATATTACTGTCGTGGCTAGGTACAAATTTGTAGTACTTTTGTAAAACTTTGTCTTGTTGCAAGTATCGTTTTTTCAACGCCACAAGATTTTCTTTTGCTAAAATATAGAGAAATAGTCACCTAATTATTGTAAAAAACAATTAACATTTCAAACTCACTTCCTTCATTTATACATAATGCGAGATAAAAACATCTTCCATATTTCGCCATAACTGTAATATCATTAGATTCTTTTACTTTTTTAATATCAGATTTTGGGCACACGTGCCATATAAGATCCTCTACAAATCTCACAAGTTTATAAGCCATTTCTGAAACAAATAACAAATTAAATTTCTCCTTCATTATATGTGAAGATCAAGAATACACAATTACAATTTATAATAATATATTGTGTAATTAGGGTTTAAAAGTGATGAGTAATTATCGTTCTTTGGCATTGTCGAGGCGAAGCGCAACGAAGCCGAGTAAACACAAACAGAGCTGATGTCAAACTAAAAAAAATTGATGTACCCAGAAATAGACATATCGCCATGCAATAATACTTATAATATTGGGCGGAAAATGAGAAATACATTTTTATTAAATTAACATTATATTAATGATCATATATGGAATTATTGGCCTGTTGTTTTTTCGTTTTATCTCTTATAACAGGTATACCGGGTGTTTCTTAACCTATACGCATAAATGTGAGGAATGATAGTTATGATAGGTAATGAAAGAAAAAAAAAATTAGTAAAAGTTTTTTAATTACGGAGATAACGAATAAAGTTTAAAATTATTTTACCTGATAGAGTAACAATAAACTAATAAAAAATTAATGAACAAAGGTGCTGTGCATTAATTAGTTTAGAATCAGAATTTTGTTCTGCTTCTCCATAAACTAATATCATATCCATAACTCCTTCATTGGTGAACTGATATGCCATAAAAAACCTTAGATACAATGAAATGTCACGAAACAATGACAAATACGATTGAAATCAATGCTATGATACTAATGCACAGCACCTTTGTTAATTAATTTTTTATTAGTTTATTGTTACTCTATCAGGTAAAATAATTTTAAACTTTATCGTTACCTCCGTAATTAAAAGAACTTTTACTAAAAAAAAAATTTTTTTTATTATCATAATCTATCATTCTTTACATTTATGCCTATAGGTAAAGAACATCCTGTATAATAATTATTTACGATACAAGTACGTAAAGCTAGTCCTTTGTCAAGAATTGGACACTTAAAAGACGAGCGTATCTATGATAGTGTGTAAAATTGATGTTTAGTTGTTAATTTTAAGTGTAAAACGTTTGTTTAGTAACAACAGAGAAGTAAATAAAATATATTGTTAGTTTTGTTTTGTTAACACAAGCAAAATACGTCTGATAAATATTTTAATGTACAACACACGGAAAAACGCGCGACGCGACGCGCATTATTTGGAGCATCTTTTATCTTTCTTATACTTGCACATTTGATCAACACAGGCATGAGCCTCTGGGCGCTCTCTGTCTAGCATGCAGTCGCAGCACCAAGCTGTATCGAAATTCTAGAAACATGCGGTAATATACTATTCATTGCAAAAATATATTATGAGTAAGGTTGCCTCCCTTGACTATCCGCCACTGGTGCCCCGCACTTAATTTATGGAAATTATGAATCCACTATTCACTATACCTAATTGAATTACTGAAAGAACCCGGAGGTCATGTACTGAGCACATCAATTTTTGTATTAAATATTTTATACAGCACTGGTATATTTCATGTGTTACATACTTTCGTAAACTCAATCATTCAATATCAAGTATCAACTTTATTAAACAAGGAAACTTACCTTATAAATATATCCAACGTAATTAGTATTTCACTTTTTCACCAACACTGTGTTATTGCACTTTTCTAGTTCAGTTCTTAACGCGAATAAGTTAACCACTGAAGTAAAACCCAATGCAGGAACCGCTTGATGATAACCATGCAGAGGAGTGAAGGAAGTCTTTTCAACCAATCACAGAGTACACTTAATTTGCTTTGTCGGCAAAAATAATCTTTAGCGTAGGCGAAATTTAAATGTCTCGGTGCCTTCAAAGGATCAGCCGAAAGCCTCCCTCCCTCCCTGCCCCACAAACGGTAAAAGCTTGTCGCGTGCAATAAATGCAAGGGACGTCTTCAGACTTATTTAAGTCACTACGCAAGTAATTAATTAGGTTTTCCTAAATATGAATATATTTAGAAAATTTAAATTTATTTACAATCATATACTGCGTTTCTACTTTTTTTGTGCTATAGGAAATACAATGTTAATATTTTAATTTCGCTCTAAATTTTTACCAAAAATGTAAATAGGTAAAATGTTCAAAATTAAAAACTGCACCAAATGAGTCTAAATGTTTTGATTTTTGGTTGGGTTATCGATTCTTGGAAGTGTACACTTCCAACTAAATTTTTATTACAAAATGTAATTATTTAGTGTTAAAATTATTTTTTATAAACTTAACGTAACTTCAATTTTAACATGTAACTGACTACATTTAAATATATTTTGTAAATTAAAATTAGACCTGAAGATGGCTGTAACCACAGCCGAAACGTCGTCAAAGACGAAATAAATTGAAATAAATTTACTTAAAGTCAAGTCATCCAATATAACATAGTGATTTATTTACTATTTTCCTTTAAATGTATTGATGTGATATATTTCTGTCATGAGTTAGACGTAAAATAAAATGTAGTTTTTAACAATTTCCAGAGTGCCATGGTAAACAAAACGTACAAACAATCGTATTGTTTGAGTTAGACAGAGTTTTAATAATTATTTACTTGTTTAAACAAATATTGTCTTAAAAGTGCTTAATAGATTTGTAACTTATAACTTTGTTTATAAAATTCAACGCTGTAGTACAAATTGAGGTATAAATTGATCGCAAATCGGTACACGGGATCCCAAATTAGGATTTCATTTTTTAATTTTATTTTTATATTAAACCCCTGCTAAAGTGTATTTTATTAACGACATTACAATAATCATATTTTGGAACAGATTTTGTAAAAGGCATTTTTAAGACAATATAAAATTGTTTATCATTTATCTAATTAACTACATGACGAAATTTTCTAGGGTTTTCAGAATAGATTTAGACAACATGTAGAATTATTGAATAGATAGTGTGTAAGCTTATGCGAATGATTGTATTGCTTGAATCTAAAGAGAAGTTGAGAAGAATGATTTTGATCATAAATGAAGTAGGGAAAGGTTTATATCTGTTATTAAATGTCAATAAATGTAAAGTATTGGTGTTTGAGAAGTATGATTTGGTGACTGATTGGTGAATTAATTTATGTAATTGGGTAGTATGTTTTCGAGGGATGGACGTATTGACCGGGAGAAGATTGAAAGGCGGGTGTCTGCAGGATGCAATGTATTGGGTGTTCTGGGTACATTTGCTCGAAACGTGAATGTATTTAGAGATGCTCGATTGAGTGTTTATAATAGTGTGTTAGTGCCTACATTGAAGTATTGTTCTGAATGTTGGGTGTGGATGAAGAAGCATGATCGACGTATAATTGCTGTAAAAATGAAATATTTGAGAGGAGTGTTTCGGTATACGAGATGTGATCGTATACGTGAGATTGAGAAGAATGTTGTTATAAAAATGGGAGTGAGTTAATTGATGTGGTTTGGACATCTTGAGCAAATAACGAATGAAAGGTTGTGAATAAGTGGTTAGGTATGACTGATGGTGATGGTTTGTTGCGTGAATGAAAGATTCCAAGTGTGAAGAATAGACGAGCATGTATGAATCGCACTATGAATGAGGACGAAAGGAAAGTGGTGTGTCAGGATAAGAATGTTTGAAGGAGATTGATTGTTGGTTGACTGTGTTTCTGGGTTCATGCTACACCACTGAGTGGGATATAGCGTGACGTTATGTATGTATGTATAGTGTGATATCCCATTCATTTACAATAATTGCGAAATAACTGGTTCAAACTGAATGTGAATGAATATTAATTTATATTACATACATAATAGTTTTGGTAATATATATTTTTATTAGTAAAATAAATATATCATCACGCCTTTTACCCATTACGGGTGTGGCACTCTGCTTACGCAGATCTCGGTTAAGTGATATATTTTTGCGTATGAAGTGCGGTTACCAGCCGTCAAATCATAGCCCCCAAAGATATTAGTGGAGGGGGAACCACAGGGGTAAACTGTCAGATGTGGGATTCGAACTGAGGATCTCACGATCCACAGTCCGACGCGTTGCCCCGGAGCTATTTACCCCATATTTTTATTTTTATTAGTATTAACTCAAAATATAAATAGCTGAATGTTATAGATAATTTCGACCAAGGAACTTATGATTTCTGATGGCGATGGAATCGGTTGCCGATATAAATAATATTTAAAGCCAAACTTTGGGCTCGCAGGCTAACACATTTTTAAATGCAATAACAATACATATATACAATATTTTTTATATTTCTTAATTCAATTATACATATGAAAATTTTACTGCCTAAGGGCTATAGATATCTAATAATACTTGTGGTGAAGACATCGATTTATTTTTCTCGTTGAATAGAAAATTTTCTATGATATGAAATTCAAATGACAACGTATATCGCGCGTTTTTACATACCAGCCAGCGACGCATCAGTCTCCTGGTAAGTTAGAACATTGCCGGACTATATGCCAGAGGCCAATGCAACAATAAGAACTACTCGGAATCTGTATCTGAATCTGGTATGAGAGACACGAGTGTGATTTCAAATTAGGATTTTATTTTTATACTAAACCTTCGCTAAAGTATATTTTATTAACGATACTGCAATAATCATATTTTAGAACAAGTTTTGTAAAAGGCACTTTTAAGAAAATATAAAATTGTTCATTATTTATCTAACTACAGAGTGAAATTTTCTAGGATTTTCATAATAGATTTACACAATATGTAGAATTATTGATTAGATAGTGTGATATCCCGTTCATATATATTTATAAAGAAATAAATGATTGCATAAAATAAACTAAGAACTTCAGTAAAATTTGGCACATGGTCTTGGATAATTAATATTATTGTTGTTAAAATATAAATAAAATATCAATGTATGCCCATTGCCCGCGGTGTTCGTAATGTAAAGTAATTTTCTAATTTACAATACGATTTATACAATACAAACTGCATGTGATTGAATATTTATTTAATTTACAACACAACAGTTTCTATTTTAATACAGATTTGGCAATAGGTTTTGGTAATAGGTAATAGATGAATATTGAAGATAATTAGATCGATGAACATATGATTTCCAATGGCGATGAGATCAGTTGGCGAATTGAGAGCCGGGTGTTGGGCTCGCAGGTTATTTGGGTGAAAATATTTTTAAATGTCATCTCTGAACACATAATATAGCAACAATATTTTAGATTTCTTAATTTAATTATCTGTATGGCAAATTTTACTACTCAAAGGCTATAGAATAGACTTCAATTAATACTTGGTGGTGCACTTGATGTTCAATTTTTCACTTTAAATTGAAATTTTCTACGATTTCAAATTCAAATGACAATGTACATCGCGCGATTTAACACAATATCCAGCGACGCAATAGTTTCTGATAAGCTTTCTTTGAAGAAAGATTATAAAGCAGAGAGCGTTAGCAAGCGATAGTGAAGTCGCTGCCCCCACTATAATTAGAACCGCTGTTATCGCGTTGTTATAGCAACCATCAGCATTTGGCAGTCTTACTGTTTTTTCTGAACATATGTACCGCGCAAATCCTCACACCAATTAGAACCATAGCTTGCTTGCCTCTCTGCCTTCAAAGTTTACATTCCCCTTCCCGCTAATATTAGCTTATGTTCCCACCGTTATATCACAGTATAGGAGCTATAAGCAGTAGTCGCACTCCCAGGGTTTTTTTGTCTCATGAAAATTTGGCCTTGAAGCGATAAGTCCCGCTCTGTGGACTAAAAATTTCAGTATTGATCGCCTGCCGCCAGGGTCGGACTGAACCCACCGAGATGCCGCGAAATTTCTCGGTGGGCCCTAGCCTTCTTTTGGGCCCTTGGGCAAGACGATATTTATAAATTAAATTTTATACAAAATAATTCAATATTAATTTATATACACGTAAATGTTGGCATAGGCAGTTAACATGTGAATCTGTTTTTTGTAATTAAAAAGGGTCCGACTTTCTTATTTTATAATCGAAACTATTTGTACTAAATAATCGTAATCGAAATCGGCGATTATCAAAATTGTTAATCGTAATCGTAAAATAAAAATAAATATATCATCACGTTGCATTACTAATCTTAATTCTAGAAATTTTAACAGTGAATTATTCAAAAATCAAGAAAATAAAGAAATTTTTAAGTTGATTCCAAAACGTATTAATGTTGATAATGTAGATTTGAAAAATTAATTATTAAATTTTAGCGAAACTTATTTTAACATGGGATGACAAAAACTCAACTATGTCTGAAAACTAATGAGGAGTGTACACAGGTGGTTTGCGAACTTGTCTTTTTAATTTAAAAAATAATAAAATCACGTTTATGCTCCAATATAGGGGAAGATATATTGCAAGCTTTGATTATGTTGAATGTTGAGCAAGACCTATTGGAAATTTTCGATACGATATCCTAGCCCGAGCCTCATCTAGTACAGAATCCAAAAATTTGTTAATGTAGGCATTATTATTTATGTTCTGTGTTAATTTTGCTGATTTTAAAATATTTAACAAAAAACGAATAATTATAATTTTTATTATTTAAAAATTACATAAATTATTAATTTGTTGATTTAGTGTGAAGTTATTATAAACTATAAATACAAGAAAAAGTTACCAGTGAAACGGTCTTATTAATTATTTTTTTGCTGTATTGGTATGAACCCAAGTAAAACTATCGTTTTACATAGAGAATAGGGCATTCAATTCTATTTTTCTCCGACCCTGCCTGCCGCCCGCTGAGCCGTTCAGTCCACAGAGCGGGGCATAGGATGCGCAAGAAAATCTGACATGGTACAAAACATCAAAGGTGCCGACAGAGAGTGCGACTACTGCTTATAGCTCCTATACTGAGGTTATATTCTTTCCTCCAAGACATTGTCAGACTATATGCCAGTGCCGTACTAAGGAAAAACTGGGCCCTACTGATAAAACAGAATATTCAGAAATAATTATTTAACTTATTTAATTAGTCGATAGCAGATTTACTGTTTTACTTTTAAAATTTAATTTTCTGATCTGCGTCAAATCTCTGAAAATAAATAAAATTCTATAACATTAAAATTTAAAAGAAAAAAGAATACTTCTTATAAATAAACAAGAAAATAAACATGTATAGAAGATTTTGAACCAAAACTATTATTTTATACAGAGAGTAACACGATATGCGGATCATAAGCATTTAACATGGGAAAACAGTTTTGTTTTTGTGTACATTGTTTCCCAAATTATTTTGTAGAAAACTGCTTCAAATAAAATAAATGTTGCAGATCTTGAAATTCTACATGTGAATCAGTAAACAAAATTCATTTACTATGGACTGTAAGTACAGAAATTAAAAATAAAAATATACAAAATTACTACTTAATAGTCTTTACCATGAAATAATACAAAATGACAAATATGTAATGTTCTCCTGTCAAATATTTTGATACTAAAACACTTAATTACGTCAGAATATTTGTTGTATTTTCCAGTATTCCACAGCGAATACTATTAAATAGATATTATGAAATTTTCAAATTTGATTTCTGCAATTAAAATGCGCACAAAAAAAAACTGTTTTCCCACGTTAAACCCCTATTTCCCACATTTCGTATTACACCAGTATTATGTAGGATTCTTCTGTTAATTTTATGTGCAAAATTATCAATAATTTCGTCAATGAATTCTTCTGAATTGCATCACGTTTAGACAATTCACTTTCTATGACAATTTGAGCTAATCTATTTTGACCGATTGTGTTGATAGTAAAGATGGGCGCGTGAGTGATTTTTGGATCACGAATGAGAAGTATAAAAATTTTCACGTTCACGCACGTTGGGTCACGGCGGGTCACGGTTATTTTTCCAAGTTGGTTTTATAAAGCAAATAGTACCTAAATATTTTTCGTTGTTTTTTTTTTCTGTGACGGTTAGGTTTGTCATAGAAGAAATATTTTTTATAAATTATTTTAGGGCGGTTTTATGAGCTATATCAGGGGTACGCAACCTCCGGCCCGCGGGCCAACTCCGGCCCACGTCAAGTTCCAATCCGGCCCCCGAGATCTTTAGAATAATAAATAAATATTTTCAAAAACAAAAATTTTAAATTAGGTTAGTACCCAACATAAAGAAAAAGAGGAGATTTACTGTTAAATTTTCGATATAATTCGTCTAGTTTAAATTAAGAAATAAATGTAGTACTTAGTTAAATTTGTTTTATTATTGTTTTTCACATTTTTCGAAAAAAATTATAAATAACAAAAATGTGTCAATTAACAACTACGGCCCGCTTACGAAACGTAAATCTTATTCTGGCCCCTGTTATACAAAAGGTAGCCAACCCTTGAGTTATATGGCTGATTGTGAGAGACTGACATTTGGACTTCAATATTGTTAGTGTGTTATCATTGCGTATTTGTAACAGCAAACTACAAGTGCCCTCTTCGCTGATCTATTTATTTTATATTATTACTTATGAATAAAAAAACTAGCTGTACCTAATAATTTTCATTCGGTAAATGTACTTTTTTCTATTTTATGTTAATAATGCTAAAATATATTTAAAATTATAACTAATTCAACGGTTGATAATAAAAATCATAAATTAATATTAACAAATTTGAAATAATTACTTTTTAACTTATATTTGTTTTAAATATCGCGATGAGGCACTGGCTCACCTGTCTACCCTGACCAGCCGCCAAGTTTCATTTTGCGTTATCTTTGGAATTTATCTCATCAAATACCAAATGACCTCCCTGATTTTCTCAGATACATTTTTATTTTTAAGCACACATTTTTTTGCTTTTCAACAACATCACTCAAGTAAACTTGCATTAGATAAAGCCCCACCCCCTTCCGAGTCGGAAATTACATTACATATTATTTGCATCGATATGTCCGTGAGTCAACAAGTCCGTAAATACATTTTTGAACAGTGAACGCAGGTTCTTTTGACAAATACGGTTTAGACCAGTAGATAGAACTACAGTTCTAAGGGACCACATCCTCACCTTGATCTGAATAACAATATCTCATTTTAAATGGTAAAATGTAGCGGAAATGAATCACTAAACACAATATAAATAATAGGTTTATTAAAAAAAAATTTTTTGATTGCATTAAAATTTACTGAGGGTCAACAACATAATATAAATATAATAAAATAATAATGAATTCAAGTCACCTATAACAAATGGGCTCATAAACCATAAACGAAATATGACCAATTTATATCAAAATCGTATAACACTAATGGAATAATTAGTAGTGAAGTATTTTTTTTTCTTTTAAATATTTTGCAGTAAAGCGATATAACGAATTGAACATACTTTGACGTCACAGGTATTGGCCAGAAATATGAAAATTGCAATCGCGCGTCTGCCGCTGCGCCCAACGCCTGTTGTGGGCTAAAATAGAACTACGAAATGTCATTTCATATTTTTGTTTGTTGGTATTTAAGATTATATTTGTTGGGCTTCTATTACTTGCTTTATAATTTCACTGTTTTATTGTGCTGTGTTGAAAATCTATAGATTAAAATTGTGTGTTGAGGTTAGGTTACATCACTACTAGCGCCACTGTCCTCAAACTTTTGTTGTTATTTACTCGAATATCAAGTAAAATACTCTTAAAGTTGTCAAAGGAATTTTGCCTTAGTTTATATTAAGTTTAATTGTTGTAAATTAAGACTTATAATATAAAAATATTATTTTTATATTAAAAAATATATAATATCTACTATCATGGAAAATCGTAGTCTTAGTGCCACTGGTGTAATACCTGTGACGTCACACAATGTCACAGAAACTTTGAAAAATCATATCTCGGGTAATACAAGAAATTTTCACATCGGGTTTTCACTGATCGTCATATATTCTAATAAAGTTTCATAAAAATTTTTTTAAAAAAATTGGTTTATGGGCCCATTTTGTACATTATTGTTTCAATGTTGGACTCTACAATCGGGATGCAGCGAGCATTAAAAATCTGAGTAGGGAAGACCGTAACCATTACATATTTGAATCGATTTGTCCATGAGTTGATATGTCTGTTAATACATTTTTGAACAGCGAACATATACATATTATAGGTTTTTTTTGATAAGTACGAATTAGACGAGTTTAACTAAAGTTCTAAAATGGCCACATTCTAACCTTGATCTAAATACCAATATTCTATTTCTAAAAGTTAAAACGAAGTAGGGAGGAATCAGTGAGCACAATATACAGACTAAGTTTGTTAAATATTTTTTTAAATTTTATGAAAATTTACTGAAGGTTAACAAATATAATATAATTATGATGTAACCTAAAACAGATAAATGAATTTAAGTATAATATTGTTTCAATGGTAGAAATTTACAATCGTGATGCAGTGACGCAGTAAGTACGTGAGCATTGCAAATCTGAACTGGGAAGTCCGTAAGCATTATATATTTGAATCGATATGTACGGGAATCCGGAATTGACAAGTCTATAAATATATTTTCCGTCGACCTATACGAAAAATGAAATTTTACGTACTTATTTCCGAACGAAAAATCTCACATTATTGGACGCTATTATTTTTCGTCCGCAAACCTTTTTCGTCCGCTAAGCCTACTATGATTTTATAATTGTAATTTTGTGCAATACTGGAATGGTAAACAACAAATATCAAACAGTTAAATAAATAAATCTTAATATTTTTTATGTTGGATTTAATTAGCTTTAGATTGTTTACGATTATTAATAAATTGAACTACATTTATTAATTATTAATTTGGAAGTCACTATAGTTGTTGATCTAGGAATCCGCGGTAACTATGGATTTGTTTTATTTTATTAAAGATGTCTTGTTTGGTTCATATTTGATTTATTGATTGACGAAAATCTCGCCGAGTAGTATATTTTTGTGTATGTAGAACGGTTACCAACCGTCAACTTATGGTCCATAAAGATATTAGTGGAGGGGGAACCTCAATTTTCTAGCGTGATTGCCCCTTGAAATACTAAAAATATATACATATATTCGAAATGAAAAAAATATTATATTGCGTAATTTTATTATTAATATATATTTTACTGCAACGTTGCACTTAGTCTTTCATATTTGTTGTCAGTAATTTAAAATATATTTTGAAACACATACGGAATGATAATAATTTTTTAAATCTAATAGCCTAAAAATGAAAATGAAACTCGGGTACATTTATAGAGAGCCACAAATAATCCTTGAAAGAGCCGCAGGTTGGCCTGCCCTTTTATATAGGTATGTAACAAGCGATACATCGTACAGTTTAAATCATTTAGCACCATCTGTTGAAATTTTTCTAGTTAAAAATTAGTTCGTGAATCTCTCACTAGTACAAGAAACGGTATTCACGACCTTATGAAACAAAAACTAAATATTAAGTTTATTCATAACTAATAACATTTTTTCTACGAAACTTTAAACATAAAGATAGATATTTAAGAACAAATTCTAAATATGTCCAATTGTAGTGAATTTAATATGACAATACCATAAAAAACGCATTTTCATATTGGACTTACGAATCATGCTTCGTAAGTACATTCGTGACGCGGTAAGTACGTGAGCGTAACCGTATTGAGGCGATAAGTGCATGAATACATCCTTATATATATATATATATATATATATATATATATTTAAGGTTAGCTGTCAAAACAAAAAATGAGTATGCACATGCGCTTCACTCCATTCGCCGTTCCAATCTATGTTTCTAACTTAACTTGTTTACATTTATCGCAGGCGCACTGAAATTGTCACAAACATGTCAGAAATGACCACTTGGAACAAACCTAGTTAAGAAAATGTGTATTTGACAACAAATATTTAATTCTTTAATTAAAACAAGTTGTATCAATTAAAACAAAACTTCTCATTTCATTTCAATAACATGAATTTATTCGCTCAGTCAGCCAAATAATACAAAAATGGTAAATTATGTAAAGTTATTTATAGATCCCAGCTTTTACTTCAAAGTCGTCAAACTTGTACTATGTATATACGACACGTATATATCCAACCATTACCAATTGAGTGCCAACTTCAATTTCGGCAGAGAAGATACCATGGTCTGTGCGGTTGTGGGCCCCATAGCGTCTTCTTGTTGCTCGGGTTGCTCCTGATGCTGATCTTCGATAAGACGAACAGCAAGAATGAACTGTTTTTGATTGGAAGTGGTGGCCGCCGAGACTCAATATTTATGAATTTTATTTATTTTCACTTGACATTTCTATTTATCATAACAACGACAACAACAAAAGATACATCACAAAAATTGATCACGTTATTTATGAAAAACAGCCAACTCATAATAATTAATTCTTAACACAAGTAATTAAATTATTGCCATAGCTATAACTAGTGTGTAACTTTGATCTTCTTCTTCCTATATTGTCATAAACATAATATTTTGCACCGGAACCCATAGTTCAAAATCGTAAGTCTCTAAGTTAACTATTAAACTAACATATGTTGTAAATAACGTGCTAATTGTGTCCAGGATGCCCGATACAGCAAGTAAGTTATTCGTTTTTTAATACAGTGCAGTACAGGTCTCTAGGGACTGATATGATTTAACATGTTTTTCTGGCTATTTAAGTCAGATTTATAGATTTCATAGGATACACATGGAATAAGAATGATTTTGGAATATAAATTTGTCAAGTTTTATAATTTGCACAATCTTAGTTACAATGGGAACAAAAACTAAAACATTTTTAACATCTATGTGTCAAATAATTCTGAAGTGGCAGAAATATGTGTCGTTTGAAATATTATAATAGTACATTCTACAACAAATAATGGAATGGCACATATTCCACTCGAGCAAAAAGTTTGTTTGGCTACGGTATATATATATATATATATATATATATATATATATATATATATATATATATATATCTTGATTCCGCAATATACAATTATTTACACTTAGCGCTGGATATGGATTCCAACAGTGTTGCCAGTGTAAAACACATCGCGAATGGAATTATAATCGTTGCTGTCACACTACTCGTCGTTGCGGTAGAACACTTTTTCGTGACCTAAGAACAGACGCTCACGAACAACGAACTTGTTGACGTTCAGATAGTCCGTTTTGGGACCAAAAGTATTTCCTTTCAATTTAAAAATTTGTATTTGAATTGAAATCAGTATAAGTAAAACAAAAGATATGATTTTATTTCAAGTAAAATACTTTAATTTCAAAAGACAGTTTTTCAATTAACTTCTGCACAATTAATAATTGTAAAAACGTTTAATATAGTAGTGTACGTGAATATTTTTTTTTTCTTACTGTGTACATCTGATAATTACCATTACTTTTAAATTATCTTGTAGATTATGTTTTGCCTCTAGTTTATTTAATAAAATAAACTGGTAAAATTATTTTTATAGTGCAGTTTTATGGAAACGATTATTTTATTTTATTTTCTAAGTAAATGGAAACAGTAATTATATTATTGGAAAATAAAAGAAAATATTCCTACTACAATAAAATATTACTTACATTCTAAAAATCCTAGGTTAGTTTTATAACTCGAAAACGTGTCATAGAAAAAATTATTTACGATACTGAATAGATAGGTATTTAATAGCGTCAAACTTTTCTACATTAAAATGGTGACAGACCGAAATCATTTTTCCGCCATGTTCTACCTATGTATGAAAGTTAAAAAAAATAGTTACTTTTAACCGATTTAGAATTTCTTCCAGTTGCTGAAATGCCAGTGATGGCAGGCGGAATTTCACCACACTGAAGAGTAAAAATATTTGAAATGGTAAATTTCATACTAATTTCCAATATTAAATAGCCAGTTAAATAAAATTAGCAACTAAATTTGGGTGATTGATTTCTGTATTATAAACTTAATATAATCTAGGTATTAAATCTAGAAACTAAACTAACTGAATAACATCGTGCTATTAAATTGTAGTTAACTGATTTACCTGACAGTGTTGTTATTAGCAATCATCAATATACGAGCCCGGGATCATATCATTTGGCCCAGTTGATATCATACAAAAAAATGTTTAATTACCTCATTATTTATACCTTAAATCTAAATCATTTTTACCTCCCGCTAGAGACGGGCAAATTACTGAAAAAATGTAATTAATTAGTTTTTTATGATTACTGTCTCAATATTAATTTAATTACAATCGTCAAATTATATTACTGTACCATCAAAGTGTAATTAGTTTATTAGCTCAATTATATGCAAAAATGTAGTTAATTTATATTAAATAATTACAAATTACAATTACTATTTATTTTTTATGCGAATTTATATTAGAATTTTATACTAAAAAAAAGTAAAATAAAAATCAAAAGCATAATGAAGGAACATAGAATTATTATTAAAATATATAAAAAAAATTTGAATTCTGAAACCAAAACAAAACGTTCTGCCTAATATTGTGGATTATAGTTATTCCCACTGGTGTTTTAAAATTAGTAATTTCTCAAAGAGAGAATCTGATTTTAAATAACGCCTACGAATGAAAATTCGGTTGATATTTGGAAAATTACTAAGAACCAACAAATTTTGATCTGTTGAAATTGAAACGGAATTTTCGATTTCATCACATATTTATAAAAATGTCATAGAATTAGCCATATTGTTTATGAAAAAAAAAAAAACAAAGTTATTGTAATTACAATGAAATAGTGCTAGAATTACAAATTACTTGCACAAATAATATAATTAATTACTAAACTTTCCATAAAAGTTATAATGTAATTGAAAACTTAAATTACCAATTATATTTCTGAAAAATGTAATTAATTACGTAATTTAATTACTTGTAATTAATTACTGCCCATCTCTGCCTCCCGCACATAAATATATATAAAGGAGGTATATTTATGTTACGAATTGATTAGATTTTACGAACAATTTATCAACAGTAATTGGTAGATTATTTGAAGGCCTATCAGGGTTTTTGGGCAAACCTCAGTAAATAAATGAAATGAGTAAATTTAATTGGAATCAAAAGTATGCGGCATATTACATTTCCTACAATATTTATTTGAAACTCTTCTTTATATTTTGTTTTCATCAGTTTCAAAAGCTGTTCGTGGGCCAAATTAATTATTAATATTAGCGATTTTTGTTAATTTGGTATTTGTTTTTTATCATTTACATTTTAAGCGGTCTCAACTGCTGAGGTTATATGCCGCCTCGGTACCTCGTTTTTGGGTAATGTGACAACGGCACGCGGTATTCGCTGGTATGAGTTTTCGCAAAGCGGTAACCCATACAACTATTGACCGCGGGCAGTGTTGCTTAACTTGCGTTATCGAGTGAACCGGATTAAACGTTACCAGCCATGGGTGTTGCTAAAATTAGTTATTATTTCAGTTGTTATTTTTCCTTAAAATATTCTTAAGCATAAGAAAATTTAAGATACAAAGAAATTCAGTACAGCCATTTTCCCTTCATATGATTAAAACAATTTTTTTTAAATTATTCTAAAATATTAATTAGGCCAAATGATGTGATTCTGGGCTCGTACACTGAAGTGCAATGAAAACATAACATTTACGGTTTTACAATTTTTGTTGACAACGTCGTTCTAGTACTTTTAAAAAAGTTTTGATGTTTTACCATAAAAAGACTTACAGAAAACAACATGTGATATTTGACAGTTTATTAAATGAACAAAAATAACAAAAAATAAAATTTAAAGATAATCATGATTTATGTATGGGCTTGAGGAGGTAATACGAATCCTATTCTAGTGAAATTTTACTAAATATTCTTATCCTTAAATTTCATTTTCTGTTGATTTGTTCATTTAGTGAATGGATAAATATCACATGTTGTTTTCGCAGCCCCGTAAGTCTTAACTGTCCAAATCAAAAGTTTTGTTAAAGGTACCAAAACGAGATCAACAAAAACGTTTAAAAAGTAAGTGGTGCCTTTTCCTGGCACCTCACCTGGATGTTTTATACGTCAATATTAATTAAAACTGATTTGTTTCGTAATTCTGTTCCAATAGAATAATTTAAAAATCAGTATTTCCAGACTGAAAATGTCTATTATTTTGCTCAGTTACTTATTTCTATCTTATTCTTTTTTTTAAGTTGAATACAGCACTCAAAAAAAATAATTTGCTTTAAATATAAATAAATTGCAGGTTAAATCAAATAAATTTGCTTTTAAAATGCTCCAACAACTTCCACTTTTAATTCAAAAACAGTGCTACTTTCGGGAGATATATATATTTTTTAATATAAAAAAGACAATAATATTACAATAATTTTTTTATGGGTTAAAATTTTCATTTGGCGATAGTTCGTTCCCTATGAATTCTAGAATAAAAGTGTCATTACAAAATATGTTGAGATCAATGAATTTATGCTTATTTGGTGCAATTTTTGTTGCTGAACATTTTTTATATTTACACTTTTGTTCTAAAATTTATAGGGAACATACTATCGCATAATGAAAATTTTAGCACTGTATTTCCCATGTCCTACAAAAATGTTGACACGCGGTATACTCACTCAAAAAAAATAGTTCCTTTAAAAACGAAATAATTTGTTTTTGATTTTAAAAGTCCTAAAAACCAATGTTTTTTCTTTTATAACAAAAGAATTACAGGGAAAATTGAAGGTATTGAAGAAAAATAGCTTTTGAAACTTGCTTTTGATTTAAAAGTATAGTTTTCCGCTATTTTATATCCATATGGGAACTCTTGGGAAATTTACAATAAGTTCTATTTAACCATTTCATAACTCTTATATCCTTAGATGCAATACTTATTTTTATAGATAATTTTTACCTCCCGTTCAAAAGGGAGGTGTAGAATACATAAACGGATTCGATGTCAAAATGTTTGTCAATAAGCACGTTCTCATGCCCTTCTTAGAACCCATTTTTATGATGATGTCTGAGTACATGTACAAAATTTTTGATTGTACGCTTTATCTTAAATTCTATTCTACTTAAAATTTGATATGCTCTCAAGAATATTTAATTAGGTTTTGATGAAAATCTACCAACCGGAAATGGTCTTTCCTTGAAGCCCTATAATTTTTTTAACATCTTGTAAATAAATGGGTTAATAACAATTTATCACACACATGAAAGAATAAGTTCCTCGATGTAAATTGAAAATAAGGGCAAAACCATCGGTTTCATTTTGCTCCAAAAATTTTATATTTGAACAAAAAGAAAAACTCTTTACAAAAAATAAACAAAACTCTTATGTGCCTAACTGAGTGAGTCGCGAGTACCGGCTGTCTGCCGAGAAATCAATAAACTACGGCGTTGTCAAATATCTTGGAAGCTGCAACCTACGTAGTTCGAAAAGCGATATACACCACTGCGATATACGCGCCGAACAGCGCCAACGCCAGGAGCGCAGGAATCGTGAACTAAATTATACGTTTTTTTACAAACTCCCGAGTTAGAGCATCCGGCTGAAATCTTCAGCATAGATAGAATACGATGCAAGGTACCGCTTAACATAGCTCAGCGTTATGGCTTCCATATATGGAAGTAATAACGCAGCGGATGCCACAACCAATGTAAATGGTCAATAGGTGGATGCCACATACTACGGAAGATGTATATATATATATATATATATATATATATATATATATATATATATATATATATATATATATATATACCGTGTGTCCCACGTAAATGTTGGCATAGGCAGTTAACATGTAAAATCAGTTTTTTGTAAATAAAAAGTGTCCGGCAAAAAATTATGCATCCAAATTTTATATCACAAAACTGTCAATATCCCTACATCTTAATTAATACTGATTACTTTATTTTGATACCGCAATTTAATGAAATTAATATTAATAATTCCTACTACTAATTTCGCCTACTCTTATTATTTCTACTGACGTATATTGCCTGCAATTTGTTTTAAATATTTTAATCTGTCACTGTCAATTTCTGGCGATGGAAAATATTCAGCGTTCATTCCTGTGATGTATTCAGATACTTGTCTTGCACTGCGCCCCCATAATACATTCTAATAATATTTACACGGTTCTCGACATTTAATGTATTCTTGATGACAGTGACAGGTTAAAATATTTAAAACAAATTGCAAACACTATACGTCAGTAGCAATAAAAAGAGTAGGCGGAAAATTAGGAATTATTATTATTAATTTCATTAAATTGCGGTATCAAAATAAAGTAATCTGTATTAAATAAGATGCAGGGATATTGGCAGTATTGTGATATAAAATTTGGATGCATAATTTTTTGCCGGACACTTTTTATTTACAAAAAACTGATTTTACATGTTATTTGCCTATGCCAACCTTTACGTGGGACACACGGTATATATATATATACACATATATATAACAAGATTTTGGTTATTATTGGAATCTGACATGCGGGCGTGGCCTATCCAAGATGGCGTCAGTTAGGGTGAAGATCCGAATGTGACATTAGTACTGTTCGCGAATAAAATATAAAAAATGAGTCTCATGATTAATAATATTTGCGAATGCGCTACAACAGATCCTGAAAACTAAATTTTAAAGAAGCTGAACGCATTTTATATACATGACAATTGATTAAATGCGGGAAAAAATTAAATGAAAGTGACAGTGGCTGTGGGTATAGTGGCTTTCTGTGTGTAAACGTCGAATTTACTAAGTGATCCCCATCAAATTAATAAGAAAATTGGAGGAGATGAACAAGTGATGAGTGTTGTTTGTTCCTGCATGGCTGGTTTTGGGTGAAAAATGCTACGTTGTTGTACTGTTATAGGTTAGTTGTACGTTTCTTGATATAAATCAACTAAATAAACAAATAACCAAAAATTAACATGTATAAAGAACATTAACTTTGAATACAGATTTAATTTAATTTATGAACTTAGTTAAATACAAAATGAAAAGATTTCGGAGCAAATTCGTATTATAACCTAAAATTTTACTTAGATGTACATAACCGTCTGGTACAAATTATACAGAGCATATTATTTATTGTTAACGTATTCATGTTGTTTACTTTTGTTAGTATTTTCCAAGGTTTTTCACACTCCAAATTGGTTTACTTTATAAATAAAACGTATGTCCAGCTTCGGAAAATAATGGAATGTAACGTTCTGAATTTTACGGCATTTAATATTACATCCTTTTACTGTACAATACACTTTATTTTTCGATTTTTCGTGGTGTTTAACTACAATTTCGGTCATTTTTTATCTCAAAAATCGTTATTCCCATTTGACGTAATGTATTTCTAACGGAATCTTCACCCTACTTTGTGTTCGAAAATAATCCGCTAGATGGCATATCGCTACATGTCAGATCCCAATACAGAAAATAGAAATACAAAACTTTTGAAAACGTCAAACTCAAATAAATAAAACTAAAACAAACAGACGTAACCATAGTAACTGAATCAAGATACATCATATATCGCGCTAAATGCGGTTCTGATTCGTCGAATTTATTCCATACGCGGCGTATGGAATGATAGTTATTTCAATACAATTTTTAGTTGTGGATTTCGTAGTTTCCAAAACAGTTTTGTAGAAAAGCAATATTTGTATTATCAGTTAAATATGAATAAATATAATATATAATTTTGTTTTTCTCAAAAAGCATGTACAAGGAAAGTGCACATAACATTTTATATTCCAAATATATATATTTATATTCCAAATATTTTTAATGTTTCATTTGCAACATTTTTCACATCTGAGTCTATTTTTATAAAAAAATTGAATTTATTGTTTTTTGTGTTCAGTAAATTTCCTCTTCCGGTTTTTCAATTTCATTCAAAATCAACTCAGCTCGTGTAATGTCAATAATGGCTTCTAAATGTTTTCAATATCTACACCTATTCAAATATCAAATTAACTATGGAAAACGAATAAAGAATATTTTTTAAGAGTGTTAGATTTATTAAATAACCATTATCAAATTAAAATATAAAAATACCGAATTGGACTTTATATACAAATTTTTTACATTTAATATACAAAGCAATATCAAATGTATATCCTGGCATTGTTGAGGAAGCAGTTTGAAAATGCCATAGCTTGGCAGAAACATCTGTGTACGTCTTAATACTGTACTTAAATACTTTTTTATTGTACAATTTTGCAATGTGTAATTGTACTTGTCCTTAAGTACAATGATTTTGGAATTGTACTTGTGTATTCACAAGTACATTGACAAGTACTGTACAATCTAAAGAAAATCTATGCATTTTTCTAGGAACTGAGCAGTTCAAACTCCAGATGTTTCTTAATAAAGTTTATTCTCTGTTGTTATTAAATAAAACGTTTTCCTAAATCAATATTTCTTACTGTAATGCATTTTCGTACAAAAAAAAGAACACAGTTATTAATATAAACAGAACTATCTCCAGAAACAAAATAATATAATATAAGATAAATCCTAAAGTTAATTCACAAAGTTTAAAAATGTTAAAAGAAGATTTAATAAATGAAATATAGGCAACGGCATGGCAGAGTACGTTCATATCGGTTCACTCGATAACGAAAGTTAAGCAATGCTGGTCGCGGTTAGTATTTGGGTGGGTGACCGCTTTGCGAAAACCCATACCAGCGAACACTGCGCGCCGTTATCACACCGTCGAAAACGAGGAATCGAGCCGGCGTATAACCGTAGCAGTTGAAACCACTTTAATAACAATAAATAAAAAAAATCAATTAAAAAAATTATAACGTCTACAAATATTTCTCAAGATGAATATGAAAAGCGTATTACGAAATTTATAATAAATACCTACTATGAGCCTTATATTATTAAGTTTATAAAAAAAAAATAGTAGCTAAATAAAACAATACAGACTGTTATGTCAAAATTAAACTTTACGGACTCATCTGTTAAAATTTTAACACTATTTTAAATATCAAACATATTACTCTATTGGTAAATTTATTTATTATTTACCTTTGATAATAATTTATCGGATTTAATGCAGATCACATACAGGCTACGTCTAAGAACATTTAAATAATAATGAAAATTGTACATAAATATTTGATAGTTTGACAGTACTTTTATTATCACAGCCATCCCCGTCGCAACAGTTAGCTGACGTTTTATAAATACATAATGCTATTTATTTATGTTTTTAACCCCTTAAGAACCCGGCCTAAATTTCTCGGGACACATTATATGGTCCAAAAAGACCTTACCCAAGATAACTCGGCCGGTCACTTATTGTACGTTCCATTATGTATTTGTCCGAAATAACTCGTGAAATCGTTAAATTAATCTTATAATTATATTATTATATAAAGGGTCGATATTTTCATCTACGAATAAAGTACCGAATAAATTATTCGCTGAATGAATGAAAAATGATAGTAATTGTTCTAGCTGTCATTTTTTGGTGCGTATTTTTCTATTTATTCGACGATTAACTTATTTGCAAGTGTATTCGTAGATGGAAAGACCGGCCATAAATCAAGTAAGAATATTATCTATTATTTTCTACAACCTACGTCGCTTTTGTTTAATAGCACGCACGTGTGTTTGTTTATTAATTTGACATTCTAATCTCTTTTGAATTCATTATTATGAAGATAAGTTTATTATTTTTTTTTCTGAAATTAAGCGGATCGACTGCTACGGTCATTACCGCTGTAAAAATTAATTATGGCCAACCAAAATTAAATAAATAAATTGTTACCGGACGCCATCTTAATGAACAAACTTCACCCTACATGTGTCAATCGCTGTTGCACATACCCGTCCTGCCATCTACCGCCGGTGCATGAACTAATGTGAAAATCAGAAACTGCCAAAGAAATGCTAAGCAATTTGTTGTAAAAAATTGTTTCGTTCGTTTTTTTTTTAACCAATCAAAAATTGCTTACGTATGCAGTAACCATGACAATGGTACACTGTCCACACAAGCCAAGGGTATAAAAGGAGACGAATTTGCTGCTACAGACAGAGTCGTTCCAGACTCTCACTCATCAACTGCTAGCTAAGTCCCAGTTGCACCTCTACAACAATCGCTGGCTAAGTCCCGATTGCATCTTTACGAAGACATCATCAACAACTGCTGGCTAAGTCCCAGTTGCACCTTTACGAAGACATCTTCAACCGCTGGCTAAGTCCCGGTTACAACGTAGAAGACATCTTCGATGAGAGAAGGTCCTCCACGTCCCCAGTCGACGTCATCACCTTCTCGCCGCCACAGAATCACGTACGATTCTGTCTCCACCAACTGGTAGCGAAGTCCCAGTTGCTCCGAAGACATCCACTGAGCGAAGGTCCTCCACGTCCCACGCCGACGTCATCAAGCCGCACGCCGCCGCCTTCCTCAGCTGCTGCTCGACCGTAGCAAGCCGCCATCGTCGAGTCCACGCCGCCATCCGACGGCACTCTGACGTCATCAGTCGACGTCACCAGCCGACGTCATCAGTCGACGTCACCAACTGACGTTACCAGCGTGTCGTCATTGTTATATTTGTTGTTTTTGTAACATTGTTTATTTTGTGCATCAATATTTCGTTTCTGCTGTAAATGACATAATTGTCATCGTTAATAAACATGATGTTATCTCTCTCTAGTCAGGCTTAATTAATACGAGACGCCCTGAAGATATCCAACTCCAATCCACTCATCTCCGCGCCCCGTATTAAAATAATAGTGGTAAAAAAGCAATAGAAAGAAATGAACTATAGAATGTCATTTATCAAACCGGTGGAATGAATAAACTTTAAAAGTTTCTCAACACTATCAGTCTCATTGGAGAGAACTGACGGAAGAGTATTTGCAAAGCTAAAGAGGTTTCTGACGTTGTGATATTTAGCACAATGCAGAAGATGAAAAACAGAAATGCGAGTATCACATACATCGCACAGAGGTACGGGGACCCGAACAAGAAGATAAAGATGGGTAGCTTTAATGTGACCTATTCTCAAGCGAGTAATCGCTACTTGCTCTTTCCTCGAAACAGAAGTAGGTAGCTTCCAATTTTGGACGGTAGGTTTAATAGATCTGAGTTTATCGGAGGAGCGATTCCACTCGTCCTTGCCAAGAAGTTAAACAAAATGAAGATATACGTTGAAGCATATCGTCTGGCAGAGCAGCTTCACGTGCAGCATGATCAGCCCTGTGATTACCAGTGATTACGATATGTCCAGGAATCCACAGAAAAGTAACACGGATTTGCCTAGATGAAAGTAGGCACAGACTATAAAAAAGCATCTGAATTAGAGGGTCAGTTGAAAACCGGTTACATAGACTCGTTTTGGCGCTGAGTGAATCCGTACATAAAACGATATGTTGTTCACGTTCGATGACGTGTAAACAACGTTGCAAAGCAGAGTAAATGGTATACAACTCAGCACCAAAAACAGAGGAAGAAGGCGATAACGTGATAATATGTTCTTCATCTCCGTCAGTGTAAATAAATATAGAGTCTGTGTACCTTTCTTTAAGAAGACAGAATTCCTGGACGTATGGGAAGGCGGTGTAATATCCTTCTTATACTTGGTTAGAAGTAACTCAGTACTTATTTGAGGAAAATACCATGGTGGTGTATCCGAAATAAGCTGGGGTAAAATATCTTCCTTGCCTAGTGGCAGTTTATCAAACTTTTTGACCAGTTGAACAGCCAAAGGACAGAGAGAGGTGGAACTGCTGAGGAATAGATTAGGAGCATGCTCGTCTTGGAAAAGAGAAGTAAACATGAAATGCGAAGGTTTGGGCATGATTCGAGCAGTATATCTCATGCATTGTCGTGTTCTACGGATGTATAATGGAGGCAACCCTGACTTACAGTATAAACTGTGAACTGGAGAAGTACGAAAGGCACAAGTTGACAAACGGATACCCGTATTATGGACAGCATCTAAGCGGTTGAGATGGAATTGTTTAGCGGAACTGAGTACAATTGCTCCAAAATTAAGTTTTGACGTTACAAGTGAATTGTAAAGTCGTAGCAAACAATCTCTATCAGCACCCCACTTAGTGCTTCCGAGGCATTTTAAAGCATTCAGAACACGACGACAGTCTGCAGCAAGGTCTAAAATATGCGGCTTCCAGGTCAGATACGGATCAAGAGTTAAACCCAAAAATTTAACCCTATCGACGCACTGAATTGGAGAACCATACAAATAAAGTGAAGGATTGTTGTGAGGAGTACGTAAGCGACAGAAATCTATACACTTCGTTTTCTCAACAGAAAAACGAAAACCCCTAGCGGTAACAGCATTGGTAATGGTGTTAATAGCATCCTGAAGTCGAGATTCGCACTCAGGAATGCTAGATGCTGAAGTGTAAATGACCAAGTCATCGACATAGAGACAATGGCGGACGGTCGGAGGAAGATTTAGTGCAATGAGCTGCTTGAGAATGCCGTAACGCCAAGTCATATCAAATGCCTTCTCCAGGTCGAAGAAAACAGCAACTAAATGTTTTCGTTCGACGAAATTACAATGAATGTCATTCGTTAACTGAACATGGAGATCAGTGACAGAATGACATTTTCTAGAGCCACTCTGATAAGGATCTAATAGGCGATTATGGTCTAAATACCAACAAAGCCTGTAGTTTACCATACGTTCGTAAATTTTACCCAGATGACATGTTAATGATATGGGCCTGTAACTCGTAGACTGTGTGGCATCCTTGCCCGGTTTCAAAATAGGAACGATGGTGGCTTCTCGCCAGGCATCCGGGTACGTACCGCTACGCCAGAGAAGGTTGAAAAAATTTAAAATATGAGTTTTCATCTCAGGAGGTAGATGCTTTAACATGCAATATGAAATGTTGTCAGGACCGACAGATGTATTTTTTGTTTTGCTAAGTGCAAAATCAAATTCAAAAATTGAAAAAGGAAGGTTATACACTTCATCGCCATTAGAAGAGAAATCAAGAGGGGCTTCACTCGTTTCTTTAATATTAAGAAATCTTAATGAGTAGTTTTAGGTACTACTGACAGACTCGAAATGTGTAGCTAAACATTCAGTGATGTCATTAAGATTGGTGCTTAAAATGTTATGGATGTGAAGAAGGTTGACAGAGTGAGATTTTTTATAACCGTGCATGTATTTAATTTTATTCCACAGCTCATTCTACGGACGCTCAGGTGTGACAGAAGAGACATAATTCCGCCAGGAGGCAGACTTAGCTTGTAGCATAACACGTCTTCTTAAAAATGATTTGGTTATCAAGAGTTGGTGAACGTCGATAACATTTTAATGCACGTTTCTTTTCACGTATAGCACTAGCTACATTCGTGTTCCACCAGGGGACCTTTCTTCTAATGAAACGAGAAGATGTTAACGGAATATTATTGTTTGCAGATTGTAATATACTGCAATTAATATCGCCAAGAGATACATGAATATTTTCTGACATAACTGGGACAATTATTGCCGCGGAAAAACTGTCCCAATTAGCAGACTCAAATCGCCATCTTTGAAGAAAAGAAGGCTCTGAAGAAGGAAGAGAACAAGAGATCAAAATGGGTAAATGATCACTGAAATGTGCATCATCAAGCACTTTCCAGGAGAAGTGCGGAGCTAAAGAAGGAGAACAAATTGATAAATCAATGGCTGAAAAGGAATTTTAACGTAAATTCAAATAGGTGGCGTCCCCTGTATTCAGGAGCACTGCATCAATGTTATCAAGAAGGTTCTCAATAATACGTCCTCTACCGTCAGACTGATTGGATCCCCATAAAAAACTGTGTGCATTAAAGTCACCAACAAGAATTAAAATTTGGCAAGTAAATATTACAGACTGTAAACTTTCTAGGCGAATATAATTGAACTGCAACTGCTTGAAGTTGCGTTTGAAGGTTACATACTGTATATGGTGTAGGAGAAGTTAAAAGAATTGCTACACCGCCATGTGTTCGTCCGTCAGGATTAACGTCATGACGAATAATGTTAAAGCCGCTTAGAGAAAATGAATCTTGAGGTTTGAGATGAGTTTCTTGAATGCAAACACAGCTGGGGCTCCGATCAACTAATAGCTCTGGAAGATGAGTGACAATACCATTGCAGTTCCATTGAAGGAGTTTAAACATTGAAAGTGAGAAAAAAAGAAAGAAAAATGATGCTTTATAAATAGCTGAAGAGCTCAAAGGTAGAATACAAGCTCTAAGAACGAAGCTTGCCCTTAGTCCAACCTCTTCTATCAATTTTCTTCTTATTGCGGGCAGAAGAATTTCCGTCGACAGTGGCAGTACTGTCATTGCCAGAATTGTCAGTATCTTCCGAACGAAGAACGATGGGATTGTTCGTCGTAGGAAGGCTGACTTGGGGAGTGTTACTTCTTGGTACATTTGGCAAATTAACAAATTTAACACCAGATGAACTGGGTGTAAAGGCAAGAGACGAAGCGGTTGGAGTTTTGAATTGACTTTGAGAAGCAAATAATTGAACAAATTCAGAAAATACATTTTTTACGATTTTTGCGATATCTGGCATCAGAGACGCGATGTCGGCAACGATTAACGGTGGAGGAGAAGCAGGTTTTGGTGCAACCTTAGCATAAGAAGTGGTGAAAGTCGTATTACGTTGTACATGCTACCTTGCTTCCGGGAAGCTACATTTATGAGTAGTTTTGAACTCTAAAATACCGTATTCCATTTTAAATTTCGGGCAGTTTCTGAAGCTGGCAGGATGGTTAACTTGGCAATTGATACAATTGACATCACCGCATTCGGTTCCGTCATGTGGAGGTTTTCCGCAGATGCAAATTTTTTTATTTTTACAACTGGACGAGGAGTGTCCAAATTGTTGGCAATTGAAGCAGTGAAGAGGGTTAGGGATATACGGACGAACGGGGAGACGATACATGGCAGCATATATATATATATATATATATATATATATATATATATATATATATATATATATATATATATATGCAGTGATATCGACCGAAAAAATTCAATAAAAGGAAAAATCGTGGGAAATTCGTTCTAGCAAAAGGTTAAATAAAATTAAAAAGACATTTTTATTTCAAAAAACCAATATATTTCAAAGCATATAGTAAATATAAAAATGAACACAACTTGTACAAACGTTACTACTTACAGAAAAATAATGTCTAAGAATATAAAATATAACACAAATGTATAGTGGAATAATAAACATAAATCAAACTTGATTGCAACGAACCTGTCAAAACATGTAAAAACAAAAAATTTGAAAAAACAGTAGTGATACTATGATTATAATTTAAATCTTTTAATTAAAGAATTGTAGGTGTTGCTGAGATTTTTAATATATCAAATTCTGATAACTTGTTGAACAGTAAAACAGATATTATCTTGGGTCTTGGCTTCAAGTAATTTACGAGACTGTTCGGCATTTTTTCTTCAATAAGAAGACCGTCTTTAATTTTCCGGATGACTTTAACGTCTCCGGCAATAGTTCTCACTAAACGCGAAATAAGGAAGGGGCTTACTTTACTAAAGTCTCCACTGGCTCTTTTTACCAACAGAAATATTGGTGCTGCATCCTCATCGTCAGAATTGACCCGAGTTCGCTTCTCCCCAGGCCCCGGGACCGAGTCCGAAGCCATTTTTAATGTCTGGTGGGCCGGAGCCCCCAGACGAAACCAAAGATACGAAAAGTAAAAAAAGGTATTTTTATTAAATTTAAAAATAAAAAAAATTTTAATAAAATAAATTTTGGCACTAAATGCCAGAAATGCGATGAAATAAAGCTCAGAAGCCTTTATTTAATTTATTAAAATAAATTTAAAAAATAAAAAAGTAAATGAAAACATAAAACGCACCACAGGTGGGCGTGGCCAGTCAGTGAAAAATTTTTCAAAGTTCAAAATATAAGAAAAAACGGACCTGATTTAAAAAAAATTACACTGCACTTATTCACAGCACTGCTATGAAACACTTTGCACTAAATTCGTAAATTAATTTACGAAAAATAACACTTTTTCACAATAATAACTGCGGACGGCTCGCTGACAGGTACGTACGCTAACTGATTGGGGAGATTATTTTGACAGATAGTGATAACATTTAGTGGGTTATATAAACTATGGGGAATAACATATTTTAATATTTTTACTAGCGCCCGACTTACAGGCAAACAAATTTAGTAGAGTTCTACAAAACGCACTATCTGGTTATTATTGTTATTCAGGAGCTGTTTGGAGGTATTCTTTTGACGGATAGTGATGAAAGTTGGTGGATTTGTTATTTAAACTATGGGGGAAATATGCTTTGCACCACATTTAAATATGTCTACTAAAACGCGACTTACAGGCCACTAAATTTAGTGGAGTTCATACTCAGCAGCTGCCGAGTAAGTTTTCTTTTGACTAAATAGAAATTTAGTTATTGTTTTAGGATCAAAGAAAGATGCGCCAGTGATTGCACATCTCCAAGCCTTACAAGTAAGTTCACAGCATTCCTAGACTTATTTAGGGAGAAATACATCAAATAAAAGTTGCAGAGTATTTAATTCTCTACTATGTTTGTCCAAAACATTTTTTTGTAAGCCGTCAAACTCCAGAGATATTCTAGAAAAAGTAGATAAGCAATTTTATTCCACAATGTCCATAGATTCTAACCGGAAGTCATTTATTTACATTTTTTTCTATGTTTCACGTTTCGTGTGCAGCGCGCATGGTCCGAAGGCTCCGCCAGCATCTGCTCAGACCTGGGGGTCATCTGCTGCTGTTCGCGGGTCCAGCATCTTCACTCCTGGATGAAGAAAATTTCTTCTTGTATCATTAAATAAATGTATTTGTATAAAGTAATAATAAATAAATTTGAATGTAATGTAATAAATGATAAAATAAATATTTATTATTAAAATAACATGACTTTCATTTAATCCACCCCATGATCTAAAAAATTTAAATGTAATTCCGGTTTGTATTAAGAATATACTAGATGGCAGAACTATCAGATATGAATGCTCCATACTTTTTCGATTTGTTCACTAGCTAAAAAAGAAATATTTAATTGATATGGGTAAGCTCTTTGTCCTTCTAGTAAAGGCAATTATTTCAGACTACAGTTTGTAAAAATGGGTAGAGTTTCGTTATTTTTGCGGTATCTCTTACCGTTCTAATTAATCCAGGTCACTTTTTATAAAAACCAGTATCTTGAATTAGTTTGAATTACCAAATCGAAAAATTGTATGTGTTACAGTTAGGAAATATTTGTTGAACATATTAGTGCACTACCCCAGCAGAGTTGGATACCTTTGACCTGCTTCACATAATGTGAAACTTGGCGCGGATGAAAGCCCAGATGGTCGGAGTGAGATGATCAAAGCTCCGGTGATGTTGTCTACGAGTTTACATAAAAATAATGTATAAGATAAAAGAATAATTCGGGTCTATTACGATATCACCTTGAACACTGCTGCCAGTTAGTGAGCACAGTTTGTTTATCAAGACAAATACAAGGTAAAAAAATTTGATGTGGTCAGCACATAACCTCAAACAACTCTTAAACGGTACAAAATAGTATTTGATGATACAGAAACATACCTTCATATTTGTTTATTTTCTATTTATAATTGACACCTTCACAATCACAATAACATATGTCACATTTCGTAAAAAATTGAAAATTTGTAATTGTTTCCACGAAGTACATGGAATGCAAGATTTATGAAATTTAATTTCCTTATATTTTATTTCACCAACACTAATGAAATTAATAAAATTAGGGCAATTAAAACAGATGTAAAATTAAATATTCTACAATTTTCAAATTAACATAAATAGTAGAAAAATTTAATTTAACCGTGTTTTTTCACGGAAAACTGTTAAGGGCTTTTAGTAAAGTGCTACTTAAGGTTGACCAATTTTATCCAAAATCTAATCAACATTAATATATATATATATATATATATATATATATATATATATATATATATATATATATATATACCTTTCGAAATAATAGAAAAAATATCTAACTCCCTATACAAAATCAGGACTAATAAGAAGACAGAAACAAGTCTATTCCATATATCAAAACTAATACCAACAGAAGAAGAAGATAACTCTTAAGCTGTGGGGGGGAGATGTAAAGAAAGTTACTTTCTTCAATTTGAATTTGCCGCGCTTCTCATGCTCCGCGCGCCCATAGATTGATTACCGTTAGAAGGAACGATAAGTACGATCATCAGAAGAATCGAAGATAGTTCCAATATAGTAAATACAAAGAAATAAAGTTTGTAGTTGGAGATATTTTGTAAAGTAGTGTAAATAGAGAAACGGTAATAGTAAACTTTAATTGTCGTTTCTTTGTTTACAGGTAAGATTGTAAATAGTGTAAATAATTGTTAAATAGTGAATAAAATTTCCACTTTGTTTACAGAGAAACACATTTTGGTTTACTTTTAATCCTATTAAAATAATTGTCTTATAAAACGACAATTTTTGTTTACAATGGTGAGAAGATTACAATTCGCATTCCAATATGTGGCATCGCAAAAAGACAAAAAGACAAGTATTTTTGCTATAACCTCAATTACAACAGAGGATAACAAGGAATATATGTTGCCTCAAGAAATGAGATTTGTAAGTGAACATGAAGACCTTACGAAGACGGATGTTTATAAAAGAGTGAGAAAAAGTTTTACTCAAAGAGGTCAACACAGAACAGTGTGGATCACACTAACAAAGGAAATGGAGCAGACATACTTTGATGAAGAGGGTAATATAATGTTTAATGATTTGTATTTAGAACAAATAATAAAAACAGACGAAGTAGAATCCACTCAGAAGAAAGAAAGTCAACTTAATCTAAAACACATAGCAGAGAAGTTTATGATCGAAAAATTTACATCTAAACATTCAAATGGAAAACAATGGTTGGAGATATTTAGGAAAGAATGTAGAAGGTTCGAAATCAATGAAGATAATACAAAAATTGAGATATTAAGGCTATTCCTGGATAAGTCATGTTCAGATTGGCACTCAGCAACCCTCACAATATTGACAATGGAAGCTGAATGGTCTGAATGGAAAGAGAGATTTCTGGAATCATTTGCAGATAAAGGATGGAGTACAGGAATGTATGCTATATCTTATAGATATAAAGAAGGTTCTTTGATTGAATACGCTATGAGGAAAGAGAAGCTATTGCTAGATATGGACAATGACATTAGTTCAAAGACCCTAGTGTTGCTTATAGCAGCAGGATTACCGGAGTTTGTTAGAAATAAGATAGATAAAGAAAATTGTAAGAACTCGACGCAATTATTGCATGAAATCAGAAAATGTGAAAATTTAGTGAATACAAATAGTTTTACAAAAAAGAAAGAAGATAGGCATGATATCAAGAAGAGATTTGAAGGAAAACAACCATGTAAGAATTGTGAAAGCTTAAATAAAGGTATTAGATATCATCCTGAAGACTCATGTTGGTTTAAGAAGAAAGAAAGAAATGAAGGTAGAGTGCTAGGAAGCAACTCAGTCTTAGAAGTAAATCTAAATACAGAAGCAAAAAACGAATAATCACACCATTGATTAAAGTAAAAATATTATTAGAAGATAAGTTAGAGATAAACGGAACATATGATCCAGGTTCCCAAGTCTCTTTAATAAATCCAAAATTAGTTAAGATAAAGAAAAAGACAGAAGATGTAAATAAAATATTTTTAAAAACAGTCAATGGTGTGACACATACAAAAGGTTTAGTAACTATGAAAATAAAAATCTTTGACATAGAGGAATACATTGATGTATTCATTGTTGAGAAAAATGATTTTGAAGACTTTCTCATAGGATTAGATATTATAAAAAAGTTCAAATTAATTCAAGATGAGAATCTACAAATATCACAAAAGAAAATGATAGATACAAAGAAAACAGAAAAAAAAATTAAGATAGACAATAAAGATAATGAAATTAAACAGTGTTTAGTAAATTTTAATGAACACACAGAGACCGATGAATTTCAGATAAATCTAGAACATCTAGATAATATAAAAAAAAAAATAAGATTGAAAAATTAATTGAAGAATATAAGACTGTATTTGCAAAGGACAAATACGATATTGGCACGGTAAAGGATTATGAGGCAAGAATAGAATTAATACTAGACAAATATTGCAGTAAAAGGCCTTACAGGTGTTCAATAGAAGATAAAAAAGAAATAGAAACACAAGTGGCAAAGCTATTAGAGAAAAATTTGATTGAAGAATCTTACAGCCCATTTGCTGCACCAGTAACTCTGGCATACAAAAAAGATGAAGGAAAGAAAATTCGTCTGTGCATTGATTTTAGAGACCTGAACAAGAATATTGTTCCAGAAGCTCAACCATTCCCACTCATAGACGACTTAATAATTAAAACTAGAAACTGCAAATATTTTACCACACTGGATATAAACTCGGCCTTTTGGTCAATCCCACTCCGAATCGAGGACAAAAAAAAGACTGGTTTCGTAACCAGCAATATTCCAAAGGATCCTGAGTAGCATATTAAGGAAACATAAATTAACAGAATTTACAGAAAATTATATCGACGATATATTAATTTATTCACCAACATTTGAAGAACACATCAGACATATAGAGCAAGTATTAGAAGCAATTATAAGAGAAGGCTTTAGATTGAAAATAAAAAAATGCTCATTCGCTGCGAACTCAGTAAAATACCTGGGGCACATCATAGAAAACAACACAGTAAGACCAATAAAAGATAATCTAATCTCAATTCAGAATTTTCCAACTCCCAAAACTCAAAAAAATATCAGACAATTTTTAGGAAAAGTCAACTTTTACCACGAATACATACCAAATAGTTCAATAACGTTAGATCCATTACACAGATTATTAAGAAAAGATGTAAAATTCATATGGTCAGAACAATGTGAGAAGTCATTTACAGAAATAAAGAAATTATTATGTTCTCAACCAGTTTTAGAAATATTTGATAAAGATTTGCCAATAAAAATTTACACAGATGCATCTCTAGAAGGAATTGGCGCAATACTAAAACAATTACAAATAGATGGACGAGAAAAACCAGTAGCGTACTTCTCGAAGAAGTTAAATGAGTCCCAAAAAAGAAAGAAAGCAATATATCTGGAGTGCCTGCCAATCAAAGATGCAGTAAAATATTGGCAACATTGGTTGATTGGAAGAAGGTTTGAAGTATACTCGGATCACAAACCGCTTGAAAACCTGAACATAAAAGCGAGAACAGATGAAGAATTAGGTGAATTAACCTACTATCTATCACAATATGATTTCCAAATAAAATATGTACCAGGTAAAGATAACGCTGAAGCAGACTGCTTAAGTCGAAATCCAGTACTAGAACCGATTGAAAACACAGAAGAGGCTCTAACAATAGTAAACCTAACACAAACAGATGAAATAAGAACAGACCAAGAAAAGAATGAAATAATACAAAAAATGAAATCAAAATTAATAAGAAAAAACGGAATATTTTATAAGAAAATTAGAAACAAGGAAAAAATAATCTTGTCAGAAGAATTCAGCATCAAATTAATAAAAGAGATTCACAGAGAATGGTGCCATACAGGCATTAGACAAACCATGAACAGAATATGTCCCTACTATACATCAAAGAATCTAACAGGAAATATAAAAAAATATGCAAAAATTGTGACATATGCATAAAGAACAAAACAAGAGGCCAAAGTAAATTTGGATTAATGTCTCACTTGGGACCAGCGACCGAACCGTATGAAATAATGTCTATAGATACCATTGGAGAATTTGGAGGACAAAGATCAACAAAAAAATACCTCCACTTATTGGTCGACCACTACACGAGATACGCATTTATTTTAACCTCAAAGACGCAGAACGCAACAGATTTCATCAAACTAGTTCAAAACGTGTTAGAAACTGATAAAATTGGGATGATACTAACGGATCAATATCCGGGGATAAATTCAAAGGAATTTAAAGAATTTCTAAAAAAAAAAGAACGTTAAACTAATATTTACGGCAGTTAATACACCATTTTCAAACGGCTTAAATGAGAGACTGAATCAGACTCTAGTCAACAAAATAAGATGTAAAACAAATGAAAAAGAAAAAAAAAGAGCTTGGACAACGGTTGCTAGAGAATGTGTAGATAGATATAATAAAATAGAACACTCAGTCACTGGTTTTGCACCAGAGTACTTATTAAATGGCACGGACACAAGTGCCATACCAGAAGATTTAAAAAGAAAAAAAAACAAAGATGATTGGACCAATGATAGAAAATTAGCTCTGGAAAAGTCAATAAGATCACATAATTACAATAAAAAATTGTATGACAAAAATAGGAAACATCATGAGTACAATGCAAGAGACATGGTCTATATAGAAAACGGCAACAGACTGAATAGGAAAAAACTAGATCATCTGAGGGTTGGACCTTTCGAAATAATAGAAAAAATATCGAACTCCCTATACAAAATCAGGACTAATAAGAAGACAGAAACAAGTCTATTCCATATATCAAAACTAATATCAACAGAAGAAGAAGATAACTCTTAAGCTCTGGGGAGGAGATGTAAAGAAAATTACTTTCTTCAATTTGAATTTGCCGCGCTTCTCATGCTCCGCGCGCCCATAGATTGATTACCGTTAAGTACGATCATCAGAAGAATCGAAGATAGTTCCAATATAGTAAATACAAAGAAATAAAGTTTGTAGTTGGAGATATTTTGTAAAGTAGTGTAAATAGAGAAACGGTAATAGTAAACTTTAATTGTCGTTTCTTTGTTTACAGGTAAGATTGTAAATAGTGTAAATAATTGTTAAATAGTGAATAAAATTTCCACTTTGTTTACAGAGAAACACATTTTGGTATACTTTTATCCTATTAAAATAATTGCCTTATATCTATATATATATATATATATATATATATATATATATATATGTAAGGAGTACGGAGCGTACATCGATTTAAATCTTCCCGCTCTATACAGTGAGTCGGTAAGTTAGGAGACCGCAGCAGCGGCAGAGGAATGGCAGCAGTGTTTCGGCAGACGAGTGAATTTTGCAAATTAATAAATTTCAATTAATTATACTTTAATAACAAAGTGGATCATTTTATAAGAGGAACAAGAGTGCGAAGAACAAACTTTGAATGTTGTTTCTTGTACTTTTACAGGTTGGTTACCATTGTAAATAATTTAGGGAATAGTTTGGTTAATAAAATTCTTGTACTTTTACAGTGAAACTTTTCGTTTGTTTTTCCATACAACCCTTAAAGGTTCGATCCATTACAAAACAACATTCTCGTTTGATGAGCAATGGAGAAGTTAAAGTTTGAATTTAAAATGAAAGGAAGTGCAGACGGGAAAACGAACATTTTGTGCATAACCTCAATAGAGACACCAGATGGGCGTAGGTTTATGATACCGGATGAATTACAGCCAGCAACGTTACATAATACAATAAATAATCAACCTGCATTTATAAAGATAAAGAAAACATTAACAAAAAGAAACCAATTCTGGAAAATCTGGATAACATTAGATGCAAAAATGACAGAAAAATACTTGGACGAAGAAGAAAATCTGCAATTTGATGACTATTTCTTAGAAGAGGTAACAACAAATAAAACTGAAGAAGCAGCTTCCGCAGAGAATTCTTCAATAGAAAAACTGTTAGAAACATTGATTGAAAACAGCAAAAGAGTAGAAGAAAAGTCCTTAGATAAGATTGCAAAGGAAATCACCATACAAAAATTTAATAATAAAACACAGAATGCAAGTCAATGGTTGAGTGAATTTGAGGAAGAATGTGAGAGATATGATATATCCGAGAATAAAAGAAAAATTAAATTACTAAAGCTCTTCCTTGATAAGTCTTGCTTGGATTGGTATGAATGTGTTTTGATTAAATTGACAATAAACTCAGAGTGGGAGGAATGGAAAAAAAAGTTTTGCGATACCTTCGCAAATAAAGGTTGGTACCCAATCAGATATGCTATGATGTTTAAATATCAAACAGGTTCTCTGATAGAATATGCATTGAGAAAAGAGAAACTACTTTTAGAAACAAGAAGATCAATTGACACCGGGACTTTAATTGATCTCATTGCAGTTGGTTTACCAAACTTTATAAGTGATAAAATCGATAGAGAAACCCTACTTGAAACAGAGGATTTATACAATGAGTTAGGAAAACTAGAACATCTAGTTTACAAAAATTTTAGTGAAACAAAAAAGACAAACGGACAAAAGTTAAAAACGAAAGTGCCATGTGCTTTCTGCAAAGAAAAGATTAAAAAAATCCGTTTTCATCCAGAGGAAGACTGCTGGTTCAAAAATAAAGAATGGACAGAAAAAAAAGTAAATAACTCTTTATTCGAAATTGAAGCAGAAGGACAAGACCCAAAAAACTTACAAACACACCATTAATCAATTTGAGGATAATATTAAATGGAACTTTTGAAATAAATGGGGTATATGACACAGGATCGAATGTGTCACTTATCAACTCAAAAGTACTGAAACTGAAATTAAAAAAAGATAATAATAATGGAAAAGTTAACCTCAGAACGATTAATGGTGTTAATAAGACAGAACAATTAATAAAAATAAAAGTAAAAATTTTTGAAATAGAGAAAGATATCGATGTTTTCATTATAGACAACGAAAATTTTAAATTTGATTTCCTAATTGGTCTAGATATGATAAAAAAATTCGGATTAACTCAAGATGAAAATTTAAAGATAGCACAAAAAATGGAAAAAGTTGTTACTGGACATGAAGAACATGAAAAAAGTGAAACAGAAATTCTTGATGGTGCTAATGGTATAAATAGACAAAAATCATCAATGAAGAAACAAGAAATGTTCTATGAAATAAATTTCAATGAAGACTTAGATACAACAAAATTTTTATCTATAACAGATCACTTGGATATTGAAAAGAAAAATTCAATCGATGAATTAGTAAATAAATATAGGCATACATTCGCTAAAGATAAATATGATATTGGCACCGTAAAGGAATACGAAGCTAGAATAGATCTGACAATAGATAAGTATTGCAGCAAGCGACCGTATAGGTGTACAATACAAGATAAAAAAGAAATTGAGCAACAGATATCGGAGCTGTTAAAGAGAAATCTTATAGAAGAATCATGCAGTCCGTTTGCAGCCCCCGTAACTTTGGCGTTCAAGAAAGACGAAGATAAGAAGTCTCGGCTCTGCATTGATTTCAGAGATCTGAATAAAATTATAATACCTCAATCGCAGCCGTTTCCGCGAATTGAAGATTTAGTAACAAAAACAAGAGGTTGTACATATTTTTCAAAACTAGATATTAATTCAGCATTTTGGTCTATTCCACTGAGAGTAGAAGACAGAAGCAAAACGGGGTTCATAACTCAAGAAGGGCATTACCAATGGACATGTTTGCCCTTTGGGATGAAAACGTCACCAGCCATTTTTCAGAGAATATTAAACAGTATAATAAAAAAACACCATTTGTCGGAATTTACTGTGAACTATATAGATGATATATTAATATTCTCTAAAACCTTTGAAGAACATCTAAAACATTTAGAAAAGTTGCTAAATGCTATCACAGAAGAAGGCTTTAGATTAAAATTCTCTAAATGTATGTTTGCGTCGAATACAGTTAACTATCTCGGGCACGTTATAAGTTATAATACAGTTAAACCAATGAAAGATAATCTGAAAGCAATAATTGATTTTCCAACTCCAAAAACTCAGAAAAATATACGTCAATTTTTGGGAAAAATAAATTTCTATCACGACTACGTACCTAAAATCGCGGTCATATTGGAACCGTTGCACAACCTGTTAAGGAAGAATCAAAGATTTGTATGGTCGCGAGAATGCCAAGATGTTTTTGACTACTTAAAAGAATTTTTGTGCACTGAGCCAGTACTAACAATTTATGACCCTTCGTTACCAATAAAAATTTATACAGACGGGAGTATTCAAGGATTGGGCGCTGTACTAAAACAGCCTCAACCAGAGAATGGTAAAGAAAAACCAGTTGCCTATTTTTCAAAAAAAATAAGTAATTCACAAAAAAAGAAGAAGGCAATATATATAGAAGCTTTAGCAATCAAAGAAGCAGTACAGTTTTGGCAATACTGGCTTATAGGTAGATCTTTCGAAATTTACTCAGATCATAAGCCATTAAAAAACTTAAACATAAAAGCTAGACCAGATGAAGAGCTGGGTGACATTATACATTATTTGTCACAGTATGATTTTACAGTGAAATATATCCAGGTAAATTTAACATAGAAGCGGATTGCTTGAGCAGAAACCCAGTATTTGAAGCAGAAGAAAATATTGAAGATACCTTGCAAACCGTAAATCTAATAAATTTGAAAAGTATTATAGATGATCAGAATAAAAACGAGGATTTAAAAAAACAAAAAAACGTGTATGAGCAAAACAAGATATATTACAAGAAGGGAAAAATCATAATATCAGAAGAATGCAGTAAAAAATTAATAAAAAATCTACATGATCAATTCTGCCATATTGGAGTGAATCAAATGACAAGTATGTTGAGACCACACTATTCAGCAAAGAATTTATCAGAAAATATTAAAAAAATATGCAGAAACTGTAGAATTTGTATTAAAAATAAAACCAGAGGTCAAGTTAAGTACGGATTAATGTCACAGCTTGGTCCAGCAAAAAAACCGTTCGAGATAATGTCGATCGATACAATCGGAGGTTTTGGTGGCACAAGATCCACAAAAAAATATTTACACTTGTTGGTGGATCACTTTTCGAGATTCGCATACATCTTGACTTCAAAATCACAGTCAGCTCATGACTTTATAAAATTAACTAATATTATAGCAGAAAATGAAGAAATTGGAAAAATTCTAACAGACCAGTATCCGGGAATTAATTCGAAAGAATATAAGGACTTCCTGAAAAACAAGAATATACCGATTATTTTTACAGCAGTCAATGCGCCTTTTTCCAACGGTTTAAATGAACGGTTAAACCAAACTCTAATAAATAAAATCAGATGTAAAGTAAATGAAAATAATGGAAGAAAAGCTTGGACAACGGTGGCACATGAATGTGTGCGAAAATATAACGAAACGATACATACAGTGACAAAATTTAGTCCAAAACACTTATTAGAAGGAACGACCACGTCAATATTACCAAACGAGTTATCACGAAAGAAAACAAAGAGTGAGTTAGAAGAAGACAGAGAAAAGGCTTTAGAAAATAGCATAAAATACCACAGATTTAATAAACAGTTATACGACAAAAATAGGAAGAACTACAATTTTCAAATAGGCGAGTCAGTATATGTGGAGAATGGCAATCGATTAAACAGAAGAAAATTGGACGAACTGAGAATAGGCCCATATAAAATAGAAGATAAAGTGTCTGAATCAATTTATCGAATCAATACAGGACACACAAAAACAGAATCGAATCTCTTCCATATTTCAAAACTTATTCCAGTACAAGATGTGGTATATGAAGTAGAAAAATGAAATTTTTCTCTCCCGAAGAGGGGGAGATGTAAGGAGTACGGAGCGTACATCGATTTAAATCTTCCCGCTCTATACAGTGAGTCGGTAAGTTAGGAGACCGCAGCAGCGGCAGAGGAATGGCAGCAGTGTTTCGGCAGACGAGTGAATTTTGCAAATTAATAAATTTCAATTAATTATACTTTAATAACAAAGTGGATCATTTTATAAGAGGAACAAGAGTGCGAAGAACAAACTTTGAATGTTGTTTCTTGTACTTTTACAGGTTGGTTACCATTGTAAATAATTTAGGGAATAGTTTGGTTAATAAAATTCTTGTACTTTTACAGTGAAACTTTTCGTTTGTTTTTCCATACAACCCTTAAAGGTTCGATCCATTACATATATATATATATATATATATATATATATATATATATATATATATATATATATATATATATTGTTCAAAATTGAAGGCTCAAGATTAGTGGACTGTATTTAAATTGTATGTAAAATTGAGATTACGTTGAGCCGGATTTAAATTGCCTCTGGAAATTCTGCAAACGGAGATAAGTAAGGTGAAGTTAAATAAATCGAGTGAGGTAAACTTAAAGTAACTTTATTTATATCTAAATAATAATTAAACAACCCAATTACTATCAATAGACCTGAAAAAACTTGCGAATAAACTAGTTAGGTGGATATGTGGTCGTAGACACACTACCATAAGAAATACTCGCACTGTGACACACAGTAGTGAGTGTAGGGCACACTGTGACACACAGTAGTGCGAGAAAGTAAGTAAAGCACGCACTGTGACACACAGTAGCGAGGTAGTACACACTGTGACACACAGTAGTGCGAGAAAGTAAAGATGCTATTCACTTTATGAATGCGTCTCGCTGAACAGTCAGCAGAGGCTCAAGCAAAGGAAAGTAAGATAAGTGAATAAACTGTTGTAAACAGTTAAGAGAAGTAGCGCCTAGAAAAGAGCGGGGGAGCATCCATTCAGTTTAGAGAACCTTCTTGTTGAGAAGCTCAAAAAAAGATAACGTTGTGTGGAGCTGAGCGCGTCCTAGTATACCCGCAGGCATGGTCCCCACTCTGCTGCTAGTGGTGGGAACGGCAGTCGGCTCAACTCAATTATAAATTTACTAATGATAATTTAACGTTAAGATACATAAGACAAAATGTAAATATCATACAAATGTAATGTAAATACACCTATACACCCACGGGTAGAATAGGTATATCTGATTATATATATATATATATATATATATATATATATATATATATATATATATATATATTAGGGTGGGTCGCAAAAATAGATTTCATTCTCTAGGGTCTAAAATGAAAGAGTTCCATCCAAAAAGTTGTGGAGTTGTGTTAAAACATTTTTCTGATGAATACCCAAGCAGCACCGAGCACCTCAAAACGCCGTTTTTGCACTTTTTTTAGATTCTGGCCAATAACTTTTTTCAATTTGCTTCAAATTGCCTGAATTTTTTTTCTGGTATTCCCAGATCAATACCGAATAAGTCAATATAACCGACATTGGGGTTTACCCTTTCCTAAAGGCGAAGAAAAAATCCTCAAAGTATCCAAAAATCGGGTTTTTCAGGTATTTTGATATTCCGTCCGTACTTTTGTTTCTGTGTACATCCAAAACATCAGATTCATTCATTGTATGATCTAAAGAATAGTTTCAGATCATATAAATGTGAAGATAGATGGCAGCATCTAGTTAAATCCAATATTTATAGCCTATTTAATGTTGATATAAATATTTCTAAATGTGGTTCGTATATTTGATTTAAAATAGTTCAAATGAAATAAAATTAGGAATTTCCAATCTACAATATTATTTTTCTAAACGGGAATTGTTTTATTTTCGATATGTTGAATTTAAAATTTAAGAAAGTCGAATTTTCTTTCTATTATATTTCATTTGTTCGACACCAATAGCAGCAAACCCGATTTTTGGGTACTTTGAGGATTTTTTCTTCGCCTTTAGGAAAGGGTAAACCCCAATGTCTGTTATATTGACTTATTCGGTATTGATCTGGGAATACCAGAAAAAAAATTCAGCCAATTTGAAGCAAATTGAAAAAAGTTATTGGCCAGAATCTAAAAAAAGTGCAAAAAAAGGCGTTTTGAGGTGCTCGGTGCTGCCTGGGTATTCATCAGAAAAATGTTTTAACACAACTCCACAACTTTTTGGATGGAACTCTTTCATTTTAGACCCTAGAGAACGAAATCTATTTTTTTCGACCCACCCTAATATATATATATATATATATATATATATATATATATATATATATATATATATATATATATATAATCAGATATACCTATTCTACCCGTGGGTGTATAGGTGTATTTACATTACATTTGTATGATATTTACATTTTGTCTTATGTATCTTAACGTCAAATTATCATTAGTAAATTTATAATTCATTTCCGTGTGAGTTATATTTTTCTAGCCATGTACGAAGTCTGCCCATTTCTTCTTATTTTTTGCTAAGGTTTTGGCTCCGGTCCAAGATATTCCTTTTTTCTCCAGTATTTCCTTCATCTGGTTGTCCCATGTTTTCTTCGGTCTTCCTCTTATATTCTTGTTCGTGATGCGTGTCTCCCATATCTTTTTGACTTGTCTGTCGCTCGTCATCCTGAAGAGGTGTCCTAGCCACTGTAGCTGTCTTTCTTCAATGCTGTTTTTAAGTGATTTTATGTCTAGTTCTTTACTTATGTTTTGGTTTCTTATTTTGTCTCCTCGTTACCCCTACAACTTTTCTGAGGTATTTCATTTCCGTGGCTTGCAGTTGACTTTCTTGCTTTTTCGATAATACCCATGATTCGCTGCCAAATATAAGTGTAGGCAGGTAAATGGTTTTGTATATGGTGATTTTTGTTTTTCTTTTTTGAAATTTCCTTGTTGTTTAGGAAAGTATTTGCCATGGAGTAGTACAATTTGTTTGTTTTCTCTATTCTCTTGTTTATATCTGCTGTTTGGTCGCCTCTGCTGTTATCGTCACTCCCAGATAATTGAAATTACTAATTTGTTCTATTTTTGTATCCTTTATTTTTATGTTCATTTCTATCTCCCTTTTAGCTATTGCCATAACTTTTGTTTTGGAGAAGTTTATTTTCATATTGTATTTTTCCAACGTGTCGTTCCATATCTTTAGGTTTTCTTGTAGAGCTTTTTCGTATGGTGCAAATATTACAACATCATCTGCGAATGCGCATTCTGTGATATGTGTTCTTTCCAGGTTTCTATATCCTACGTGTAGTTTGTTCATTTTTGTCCTACATTGTTTGATTATTTCGTCCATTAATATAATAAATAACACCGGACTTAGGACTCCTCCTTGTCTTAATCCCTCGTGTGTATAGAAATCATCCGACCGTGCTTGTTTTGTTCTTACATAATTTATATTGTTTGTGATCGTGCTTTGTATCGCATTTATTAATTGATACTGTACTTTCCTTTTTTCCAGGATATCCCAGATCATATTTCTCGGGACTCTGTCGAAGGCTTTTTCCAAGTCAATAAAAGCCATATAAGTCTCTTTATTTTGTTTCAGTGTTTTGTCTGTTATTTCTTTCAGGGTAAAGATATGATCCTGGATGCTATGCCCTCTTCGGAAACCACTCTGCGAATTTTCTAATAGTGACTCTGTTATTAATCTTAGTTTCTGTTCCAATATTCTTTCGTAAATTTTGCAGGCGATACTGAGGAGAGTGATTCCTCTGAAGTTATTGCAGCTGAGTCTGTCTCCTTTTTTGTAAATTGGTAAAATAATACCTATATTCCAGTCTCTTGGTATTTTCCCGGTGTTTAGTGCTTTTTGACATATTGCATGGAAAAGTAACGTTCCTGCCTCTCCCATATTCTTCAGCATTTGATCATCTACTCCGTCGTGGCCTGCTGCTTTACCTTTCTTTGTTTGTTTAATTGCCTGATAAACTTCCTCCAATGATATTACTGCCTCGGTCATCTCCGTTGTCCTTATATCCGTTGCTATTCTTGTATTTTTCGGGTGTTGTGTTGCGGATTGTATTTGTTCTTCTGTTGTCAACATTTCTTGGAAATATTCTTTCCATCTGTTGAGTACCTCTGCTTCTTCTGTGAGTAGTTTTCCATTCTTGTTCTTAATTTGGTTTAGATGCATAGTTTTTACTTCTCTGAGTATTTTATAGAATAATTTAGTGTTTGCCATACTGTTTGCTTCCATGTTTTGCCCGAATTTTTCCCATGATTTCTCTTTACTTTCTTGTATTAGTAACTTGGTTTTGGTTCTCTGCTCTTTATATGTATTATATGTATCTGTGGTTTTTACATTTAGGTATTCTTTCCATTTCTGTTTCTTAACTTTGACTGCTTCTTTAATTTCTTCATTCCACCAGTTAGTTTGATTCTTCGTAGAAACTATTTTAGATACTCCACATACTACTTTTGCTGCATTTCTTAGTATGTCTTTGAATCTTTGCCACAGCGTATCTATGTCTTCTTGTTCTATGTCATCTGGTAATTTGTTTATTTCTTCTGTTATTAACTGTTTATAGTCGGCTGAAACTTTCGCAACAGTTAGCTTAAACGTTCGTATTTTATCGTGTATTTTCTTTGGTTGTTTATTTGGCATTGTTATTGTCTTACGTGTCTTCTGTATTTTTAACTTTCCTGTGAGCATGTAATGGTCGCTATATATTTCAGGTCCTCTGTTGACTCTAACATCATTTATAATGTTCCTGTCTTTTTTGTCTATTGATATGTAATCAATTATTGACCTTTCTTTTCTGCTAATTACTTCTCTGGTGAATCTGTGTATTTTTTTGTGGTTATAAAAGGTGTTTGTTATTATCAATTGGTTTTCCCTGCAATAGTCAATGATTCTGGTGCCAATACTATTTCTTGTTGCTTCACCAAAGTTACCTATTGTTTCTGATGTTGTCTGGTCCTTCTTGTCATCTCTTCCATTGAGATCGCCCATTACTATTTTCGTGCCTTTACTTTCTTCAGTTAGTGTCGATAGTTCTTCCCAGAAGGCATCCTTATTGCTTGTGCTATCGTCTTCATTTGGTCCATATACTGCTATTATTGTGTATATCTTATGGTTTTCTTCTAGTTCTATAGACATAAGTCTTTCGTTGACGCATTTTCATTTAGTTATTTTATTGTGCCATTTATCCCCTAATATACATGCAACTCCTCCTTTTGCTCTCTGATTTATATCTACCCCGCTAAATATCATAATATGTTTTTCGTCTAATTTTATCATTCCTTGCCCTTTCTTCTTGGTTTCTGTAACTATCATTATTTCTACCTTTGCTTTAATTATTTCGTTTATAAGTTCTTTTTCTTTCCCGTATAAGCTTCTTATATTCCACGTTGCTATTTTCCACGTTTTTTCTTTATATGTTGTTCCTTTATTTTGTGTACTTCGTTTTGTATATTTTTGGAGTAAGTTTTGCTGGTGTATTCTTATTTTGGTACTTTGTGGTTGGTTTGCCTTTTTGTTGGTGATAGTCTGGTCTATTTGTAGGGTCTTTTCTGGTGTATGCTGTGTCGGTTGGTTGTTTATGAGCTTTGGTAGTTTTTTGGGTCTCTTAAGTTTTTTGCTTCATCTTGATTTTCCTTGTCCGTCACTTTCCTTTCATTTAGTTGCTTTTCTTATTTATCTGCTATTGTCTTCTTAACTAATTGTTGAGATTTCTCATTCCATCTGTACTCAATATTGTCAACTATTAATTTGTTATGAAATATTTTGACACTTTTATTTTGGGCTTTTTCTTCCCTTGCCATTTTTCTTATCTCATATTGTATCTTTAATTCTTCTTTAGTACTGTCATTCTCGATATAAATGTCGTTGCCTTTAAGTTTGCTTTTATTCTTCAAAATATCCATTTTGTTGTTCCAGCTACCTAATTCTACTACCAGCAAATTTGTATTAATTGCATAAGCAGTGTTTATTTCAATGTTAACTTGTAGCTTTTGTTTTAGGAAATCGTGTACATTCTTCTCTAAATTTGTCCCCTCTAGGTTTATGCCCCTGATTATTATATTATTTCTTTTTTTTTCTTTTCTCTTGTGTTTCAAATCTTCTCTCTAGATTATAAATTTTTTCCTCCAATTCTTATTTCTGTTGTCTCCATTGTTGTTCTTTTGCTTCATTATCTTTTTACATTTCTATGATAGTATCTGCGTTGTACTTTATCTCTTTTTTAATTTCTGATATTTCTTGCTTAAGTTCATTTTTTAGTTCTTCGTTATTTTTATTTATCTCGTATTTGATGTCTCGCTTGATTTCGTCTGCCATTTGCGACAAAAGTTTTTTCATTTCTTCTGCATTCATCTTGTTATGTTCTTTTGGTGGTGATCTTATTATTATGTTACTTTTATTGAAGATAATATTCTGCTCTATATCCTGTTTTTCTCTTTTCCGTTTAATTTCACTTGATTCCCCGATACTGTTCGATCTGGTTTTATTACTAGACATTTGATGCCACTAGCTATTTAGATTTATTCACCGCGGTTAGAACATACACCCAGATCGACTCTTCGGAGGCGTATGTTTCAACTTTAGATTTTAATATCCCTTTTGCTACACAACAAATTTCCTACAAATAAAAGAAGAACGAGCTGACAGCCAGTTTATATACACAGATGGATCGAAGACAGATGAAGGAACAGGAGCAGCAATTACGCTAGATGATGAGATATACCAATACCACTTACCTGACAATACCAGTATCTTCACGGCAGAAGTCTATGCTATATACAAAGCAACAGAAAAAATCCTAACAAATCCAAAAATATCTCACACAATATGCACAGACTCCAAAAGCGCAATACAAAATATTCAAAATATTTCCACCCATCACGCAACCATTCAAAAAATACAAAATAACATTCATAGTGCTATACACTCCCAAAATAAACAAATCACCATCTTATGGATCCCATCCCACATGGGCATAAAAGGAAACGAAAGTGTGGACATAGCTGCGAAAGAAGCTATAAGAAAACCAACAACTCAAATCTCAATGATACGCTATCCAAAATGAAAGTAAAAATAATCGACAAATGGGACAAGGAATGGAAAGATACAAGCATGGAAAACAAATTAAGAAAAATTAAGGAAGACACCAAACAATGGACAACAATGAAACATAGGAAGCATCAAATATTGCTAACAAGATTAAGAATAGGACACACTGCAATAACTCACCAGCACCTCTTCCAAAGAAAAGAACCAGACATCTGCACAACGTGCAACACACAAATGACAGTGGATCATATTATTACAGAATGTCGAAAATACAAAGAAGAGAGAGAAAACAACAAGATCCCAAGAAATTTGCAACTTGCCTTAAGAAACGACTGCAGCTCAACAAATAGCATCATAAACTATATGAGAGCTACAAATCTAATACAAAAAATATAAATATACTATTTACTTTCCAAACTATACTATGTAATAAAATTTATAAATTAAATGTATAATTTTGTAATATTAACATAAGATGCTAATAGCTTAAAAGTTGAAGCATCTATAAATAAAATTAAATAAAAAAAAAAATATATCCCTTTTGATGATGTTGCTTACTTCACGTTTCGGTAATATTGGTTGCGTACTTTCCGATGTATATGTTAGCCGGTATTCCTGTATTGTCTCGATCGGTGCTGTTTTTATGCCTTTCCACTCTAACCTGTACAAATTTTGACGGATGTTTTTTTAAAAATATGTTAAGGGCGTTCCGGACTCAGACAGAAAATCGGTTTTGCGCCAATATCTTATACTTCCCCCAATTCATAGAAAAATATCGTGTTGCAACATTTAAAACTAAATGTCAGGTTAGCAATGCATCATAAATCAAGTTGAGTCTGGGTCTGGGTCTGTTTTCTGTTTGAACAGTATAAATCCTACTTAAATCACGAGGTAGGTATTTCTAATCTAAGTTCTTGTTTATCTTTTCATAATCATGAGGAATACATGTATAAACAATTCATTTTCACTCTGCGTTATGAAAATAAATAATTTGTTTCATAAATATATTTTTATTATACCTGCATCATAATCCGTGTTTAAAACACGCTACAGCGTTCATAAACGCAAGATTAAAACACGCCGTGTTTTAAAGGTTGCTAAGCAACAACAGAAATAATTACTATTAATATCTGTCTAGACTGTAAACGTAAACAACAAATGCTAACCAGTCTCCATGTAAACGATATACGTCAAACGTCACACGCGCAAAATTATGAAATGAATCAAAATCAAAATATTGCTTTCCAGTTTTTTCCAGAGTATGATGCAGGTATAATAAAAAATAGCGTATGACACACGTGTATAAGTGCTTTTAAAGCACTAGCGACGTTAAAAGCACCCCGCTTCGCGTCGTGCTCTTAAACTCGTCGTACGTGCTTTAAAAGCACTAGCGACGTTAAAAGCACTCCGCTTCGCGTCGTGCTCTTAAACTCGCCGTACGTGCTTTAAAAGCTTACTTATACACTTGTATCATAATATACTATTATAATACGCAGAAAACAGAAAAGTATTTTGCACAAAATGCATTTTAGACATTCTTGAAATCGAAAGTAAGAATGGTTTTTAGGCGCATCCCCCGACGGTCTAATAAATAATGGCGAATTGTGCGAAGTAAAATGTCCATATAACGCAAGAAATATGACAGCACGAGAAGCAGTTGATGCAAAAATAATTAAATTTTTAGAAATAAAAGATGATGAAATTTGTTTAAAGGGAATGATAATTACATGTACCAAGTTCAAACTCAATTACATATATGTAAAAGAAATTTGTGTTATTTCGTTGTTTGGACCGAAAAAGATATGTTTGTTCAAAATATACTTATATAGAGACAATCAATTTTGGAATGACAAGATTATAAATAATGTGAAATTTTTTTATTTCAAATCTTTCTTACCAGAATTAGTGGAATCTAGGTACAGTAGGGGATTACGGGTGTACGGGCAAAAGCCGAATACGCAAAAACAGAATGAAATGTAACCGAATATACATGCACAGAATATGCAAAAACCGAAAGGTTACAGAATGGCACGAAATATTCAAAAACAGAATGGAATGTTACAGAATATGCATTTCCCGAAAAGGTCTACTTTAGACACTCACCGCTAGATGTTGGTATGAAATTAGTTAGCTACATTCACTAATAGATGTCATTTATTAATATGTCGATAAATTAGAGACGTACGATTTGAATTGTCAAAATGACAACTAAATTAAATAAAACCAATAATTATTTTTATAATTCAGTAAACTGTATGTAAAAACCATTGATGAACTTGCATTTTTGTGAGCACATTTACGTTCTATCAAATTAGAAAAATATTTAATTTGGTAGATTAGTTCTGATTTTCCTTCAAATATATAAATTAATGAATAAAAACAAGATGTTGGAGAAGCAGTCAATTTAATAAAATCCAATAAATACACCAACGTTTCGACTGCGAATCAGTCTTCATCAGGGTGCTGATACAAACAAACAAACAATAAATAAAACATACATATCTCATGGTAAGCAGACTTACATAATTGGTTTTTAAAAAATAAAGAATATCATGTAAAAAATTATTTTACAGAAATCTGTCGTCAAAAAATTATAAAATACACACACAAACATGTTACTTAACAGTCATCAACTAACTGACTTATACAAGAAGTTTCTAGTGAAGTAACAGTACAGAGATGCAAGGAACCACTTTTCAGCCAATCAAGGGCTTGCAGGACAAAACACAGGATTAGACAATAACTTAACTAAAATAATATCACAGCTGAAATATCACCAGAATGTTGAAATGTACACAAATAAAATAATGAATTATTGTAACAATAACTGTCCATAATGTTTTGCTATAATCCCAGAATACATGGAGCTGAGATTTTGGATGTCCGTTTGTGCGTTCAATGATTTTTTATTCCTTTGAATGTGTAGCATTTCCATGGTTAACCTCTTATTTAGATTCCTTTCAGTGGCAAGTATTGCAGTATTCCCAAAGTCAAAAGTGTGCTTCTCTACCTGACTGTGTTCTACTAAGGCACACTTCCCGCTCAAATTAGATTTTCCACAGTTCCTTTTGTGTTCATTTAATCTGGTACGCAAGTATCGTTTGGTTTGTCCTATGTAAACTTGGTCGCAATCTTTACATGGAATCTTATAGATGATGTTGGATCTTAGCATTGTGTCAATAGGGGTTTTCGTGTTACTGAACAAATTATTGACTGTTTTATACTGTTTGAAGGTAATGTTGATGTCTAGATGTCGTGACAAAGTATTTCTGACTTTATGGGATAGGTCAGAAATAAAAGGAATGGTGCAGTAATAATTGTTAGTGTCACTGGATGAAGACTATAAGATTCCATGTAAAGATTGCGACCAAGTTTACATAGGACAAACCAAACGATACTTGCGTACCAGATTAAATGAACACAAAAGGAACTGTGGAAAATCTAATTTGAGCGGGAAGTGTGCCTTAGTAGAACACAGTCAGGTAGAGAAGCACACTTTTGACTTTGGGAATACTGCAATACTTGCCACTGAAAGGAATCTAAATAAGAGGTTAACCATGGAAATGCTACACATTCAAAGGAATAAAAAATCATTGAACGCACAAACGGACATCCAAAATCTCAGCTCCATGTATTCTGGGATTATAGCAAAACATTATGGACAGTTATTGTTACAATAATTCATTATTTTATTTGTGTACATTTCAACATTCTGGTGATATTTCAGCTGTGATATTATTTTAGTTAAGTTATTGTCTAATCCTGTGTTTTGTCCTGCAAGCCCTTGATTGGCTGAAAAGTGGTTCCTTGCATCTCTGTACTGTTACTTCACTAGAAACTTCTTGTATAAGTCAGTTAGTTGATGACTGTTAAGTAACATGTTTGTGTGTGTATTTTATAATTTTTTGACGACAGATTTCTGTAAAATAATTTTTTACATGATATTCTTTATTTTTTAAAAACCAATTATGTAAGTCTGCTTACCATGAGATATGTATGTTTTATTTATTGTTTGTTTGTTTGTATCAGCACCCTGATGAAGACTGATTCGCAGTCGAAACGTTGGTGTATTTATTGGATTTTATTAAATTGACTGCTTCTCCAACATCTTGTTTTTATTCATTCAATATCCAGTCGAGAAACAACCCATCTATATAAATTAATAATGTCTCATTGTTTTTAGATATACAGTTGTCACTATTAGTGTGGTGATCTATAACTTTGTGCTTGTCAGCATACCATGCCTTATAGCTGATTTTATATAAACATACATTTTTCTGATTTTTGTATAATAATCTATATATCAATTATATATTTTTTTAAAAATGTATCAATTGTAAAATTGAATAGAATTTATTGAAATATACAGCGTTCGAAAACACCCAATTTTTTGGATAATTACTTTTTAGTTCTAAGTAAGAAAGTCGAATCAAAATGTAATTTTTATTATATTACAAATATTAACAATAATTAATAATTCATTATAAGAACTATGTTGATATTGTTGATTTCTATAAATCTTTCGATTTTTCCGTCAAAAGAGGTTCTTTTGCTTTTGTCACAATTTCTTTAATATTTTTCAGCACTTCTTTCATATTGAATAGTATTTTGTAATGATATAAATAAAACGTATAACAACAGTTTGTCTTAAGGTCAAACATTCGCTTCAAAGAACGAATCCTTTATTTTTTTTAAATAGCAAATTCTGTATTCTTCATTTATTGTTATGTTCTTTATGGTCCAACAACCTCCATCCGTCAAAATTTCATGGATTTTTTACAGTGACTTGGACATTGTAATATCAGATGAAGTATATTTCACAGGCTTGGTTCGTTCACTCCCATGAATTTAGTTTTGCAAATTCAAATTTGAATAAATTATTTCTTACAATTATTCTTATCGAAAAACAAAACATTTATCATAGTGAGGTCTTTGAACATTCTAGTATTTATATATGTGGATGAAAATGATAGCTGTAACATTAAACTATAATAAAATATTCGTTGGAGTCTAGTTGGTCAAAAATTCAAAACTTGGATACTGTGTCTCTCATTCCAAAGAACGACTACAGTAATGCAAATAGTTCATATATTTATAAATATGGTCATCAATAACATACCAAGTTTATTTTCAATTTGAATTTACAGTTTTTGAGAAACAATTAAAAATACATCAAAAAACACACTTTTTGGTTATTTGTTTCTCAGAAACTGTCAATTCAAATGAAAAATAATCTTAGTATGTTATAGACGATCATATTTATAAATATACAAATTATTTGCATTACTGTAGTCATTTATAGGAACATGTGACATAAATTTTACTACTGTGAAAATTATGTTCATATATAATTTGCAAACAAAATTAGCTTTTTAAAATTTATTACAAAACTTTGGACTTTTATCTACAAATGTAGGTATAAAACATTATATGTTTCATTTATTATAATAATAATATATTGTTTCAAAAAAGTCATGTTCATGTTGAGCAATCTTAAGCCCGTATGGTTGACCGTAATAAAGTCGATCAGTAGATAATATTATCAAATAGAAATAATTATTTCATTAATTCATCATTTTTACTTTCATCTCTCAAATGGATTTAATGAGTTTTGTATATTGTCAATAATAAATTTATAGTTTATTCTTCGACATTGCCTTAGCTTTTCGACTTGCGTATATAAACTTCAAATTTCCTATAATTTAAAATTATCGAAAGATTTATATAAATCAACAATATCAACATGGTTCTTATAATGAATTATTAATTATTGTTAATATTTGTAATATAATAAAAATTACATTTTGATACGACTTTCTTACTTAGAATATCTAAAAAGTAATAATCCAAAAAATTGGGTGTTTTCGAACGCTGCATATTTCAATAAATTCTATTCAATTTTACAATTGTTACATTTTTAAAAAAATATATAATTGATATATAGATTATTATACAAAAATCAGAAAAATGTATGTTTATATAAAATCAGCTATAAGGCATGGTATGCTGACGAATGCATTGGGATCTCGAGAACCGTAAAAGATACGAAGTTGGTTAAATTAGACGAAAGTTGCCCGATTAGTAGGGTAGTCTGAACATGTATTTGTTTTTCCAATTAAATGCATAGATCACTAGATATTGGCTGTAAATGTAAAATTTAGCAATTTTCTTCAAAATCTCGTATTATGTTATACAACAAAGTTATCAGCAAAAAAATAAAATCGCAAAATTTACATTTTAGCCATATCTAGTGACCTATGCATTCAATTTGAAAAACAAATACATGTTCAGACGACCCTACTAATCAGGCAACCCCGTATCTCTTACAGTTCTCGATATCCCAAAGTATTCGTACGTAAATCAGAACTAAACTATCAAATTAAATGTTTTTCTAATTTGATAGAACGTAAATGTGCTCACAAAAATGCTAGATCATCAATGGTTTTTACATACAGTTAACTGAATTATAAAAATAATTATTGGTTTTATTTAATTTAGCTGTCATTTTGACAATTCAAATCGTACGTCTCTAATTTATCGACATATTAATAAATGACATCTATTAGTGAATGTAGCTAACTAATTTCATACCAACATCTAGCGGTGAGTGTCTAAAGTAGACCTTTTCGGGAAATGCATATTCTGTAACATTCCATTCTGTTTTTGAATATTTCGTGCCATTCTGTAACCTTTCGGTTTTTGCATATTCTGTGCATGCATATTCGGTTACATTTCATTCTGTTTTTGCGTATTCGGGTTTTGAAGACATTCCCGGGGATTACCAATCAGGGAAATATTTTAGGATTTATAAATGTTTGTTTTTTATTTGTTCATTTTCATTTGTTCTTATAAATAATGTATGTAATTATGTGCATGTACTAGTGCTGTTATTTTGTGTCAGTTTAGTGGTTAAATTTTTGTATAATAATGTTTAATTTATTTTTAGTAAATTATAATAACAAGGTACATGTTTTCATCTAAATAAATATGTCTATATGCAATATTGTCAAAAATGTTTTATTTATTAAATATAATTTTAAACTAATTTCCCGTTCTTTAAAATTAAATAGCTCAGCTTATTCAAAGTTACCAAACATGGTCTTCGGTTTTCGCAATGGGGAACATAGCTAAGGCCCGCAATAAATCACTACCTGCGATCCCTTAGCTACAGCCAGTTCAGAGCAGGTCAAAAAGTGCAAGTTTGGTTGCATCGGTTTGTCGTTAGGAGCTACAACTTTGAAATGTTGACGCATAATATGCGAAATAAATTTGCATTTATCTAATGAACGGAACACTTTATTAAAAAATCCACGGATAAATAGTTTTATTATACTATAATCTTCCATTACATATGTATATTGCGTATCTAAATACTTTGTAATCCGCAAGAAATGTAAAAATGTCTATACGTAAAAATGTCATTATCTCGCTTATTATTAAACATATTTAAAAAACCACGGATAAATTTAAAGATTTTGATACAAACAATTAATGTATAAAATTTGAAAAAATTTTGTCCGATTGAATCATCAAAAAACTTATGTGAAAACTGCTGTATTCTACGTCACTTGTCTCGTGGTCCGGAGCGGCCTTAATTTGTATCTTACTGTTCTTTTTGCGATCAATTACGCTGGTACAGCGTCGTGCACTGATTGGTAAATTAAAATATAAGAAGCATAAATACATAAAATTGTACTTTTTGGTATTATGCGAGACGAAAAAATCGGCACACACAAAATCGTATCGTTAAGGCCCTAAAACGTGCTTATTCATTGAAAATTCAGAACCCAACTTTTTGACCAAAAACAATACCTTCCTTATCTAGAGGTAGGTGGCAGGTGAAAATGAAAACAAACAATGAACTATGGACTGAATTGCTAAGGAAAAAAATATGATGTGTCCAGCACATAACCTCCCGCTCAATACAACTCTTAAGCGGTACAAAATTGTATTTGATGATAGAGAAACATACCTACTTATTTGTTTATTTTCTATTTATATTTGAGAAATTTAATTTTCTTTCGAATATTTATTTAATATTTTGACATATATTTCACTAAGAAAATAGCTTCTCAATCACAATGACATGTCACATTTCGTAAAAATTGAAATTTTTTAATTGTTTCCATGGTGTACATGGAATGAACGATTTATAAAAATTTATAAAATTTTAATTTCTTTATATTTAGTTATCTACAAAACCAATGAAAATTAATAAAATTAGTGTAATCAAAACAGATGTAAAATTAAATATTCTACAACTTTCAAAATAACATAAATTGTTGAAAAATAAAATCTAACCGTGTTTTTTCACGGAAAACTATTAAGGGCTTCTAGTGAACTACTACTTCCAGTTGACCAACTTTATCCAAAATCTAATCAGCTCTTCATATAAATGTAAGAAGCAAAAATACACAAATTTGTATTTTTCGTATTATAGTATTTGACCGAAATTCTGTTTTTCGGTTCATCTATCTCTCTTACACTTGCGTAATTGTGCGAGAAAAAATTTTAACAACAAATGAAAACAAAAACTTCATCGTGTAATCCACGCTTAAGGATTGTCTGGTACTTAAGAAAACACCGCCATAAGTTCCCTTAAATATTTATTATTATTATATTAAAAATTATAAATAAATATGATACTTACTAATATAAAACAGGTATTGTTTAATGAATATTTTGTATCCCTTTATTAAAATATGTTATTACTTTTTTTGTATTGAAAACCTATGTTTGGATAAATGATATTATTGTTTTTATAAGTATCTCTAATTTATTCCGACTAACTTAACATTCAAAACCTCTAATACCTGCATGAATTGTCATATGTATTTTTAAATTGGATTTTTGTGTAAACTTTTTATTACAAGCTGAACATTCAATCTCTAATCCCTGCATGTACTTTCATATGTGTGTTTAAATGACCTTTATGCGTGAACTTCTTCTTACAAATTGCACATTGAAAATCTTTAATACCTGCATGTATATTCATATGTCTGCTTAAATTACTTTTTTGTGTGAACTTCTTCTTACAAATTGCACATTGAAAATCTTTAATACCTGCATGTATTTTCATATGTTTGCTTAAATCACTTTTTTGTGTGAACTTCTTCTTACAAATTGTACATTGAAAATCTTTAATACCTGCATGTATTTTTATATGTCTGCTTAAATCACTTTTTTGTGTGAACTTCTTCTTACAAATTGTACATTGAAAATCTTTAATACCTGCATGTATTTTCATATGTACTTTTAAATTGTATTTATATCTGAACTTCTTATTACAAATTAGACATTCATAGTCTCTAATAATTTTTTTATTATTAATACATTTGGTTAAATTAGTCTTTTGAACGTAAATTTTATTACAAGTTGAAAATTTTTTTTTACTACCACTATGAATTCTTTTCATGTGCGTTGTTAATTTATGAAGAGACACAAAATAATTATTACATATTAGACATTTAAACACTTTTCCAGCTGTTTGATTGTATTTTAACAAATCAGGTGAATCTAATAAACTATTACTACAAGTTGCATTTCCATTGTCTGCGTTCGTATTAGGATTAACTTCATCTCTATGCAGCTGGTTATCATTTTCATTGCAACTTGAAACTCCATCTTGTACATTATCAGATTCCGAATCGTACATCAGAACTTCTAGATAAAGCTCGCGGTCCACTCTGTCTTCAGATGCAGCAAATTCTTCTTTGACATGTTCCACCAACGAATGCAATGAATCTTCGGTTTCTTTAATATTCAATTCCTTATCCAAGTCCTGCTCTCGATTTATAAAGAATTCTAGATTAGAGATCTTTATTTGTAATTCCGCGTATTTCCGACCACCTGTGTAACTGTTTTCTTGTAATAACTTTGTGTACTGAATTATATGACTAAAATTTTTCAAACACATTTTCTTGAACTTGTAGAATGAATGGACTGATGTGCGGCAAGTCCTACAAATGTATTGAGGGATTTCCGAGCCCAAATCCTTCTGAAATAGAGACAAATTGAATATTACTTAATACTGCAAAGCTGAGCAATCACCACTCTTATCATTTCATATTTATGATACGATTTTTACAAAAGTAAAATTTACATAATTATTAATTAACATACATGATAACATTAAAATAATGTCTGTAGAAGAACTGATCAACACTTAAAAAATAAAATCAACCAACAAGGAATGAAAGAACGAATTGTGTGTCGCAGCCCATCAATCGTATTATAGCACCCTGGTGAGAATGTTACTACAGATGAAATGTCTTAGTAGAAAATGAAAAAAATTATTAAGAAATATGATTGTTCTCGGCGTACTGTACTTATTCATGTACAGCCTGTATTCTGTACAACAAACATATCCCGGCTTACTATGATCTCTTAATGAAAAATAAAAGTTGATACAAGTAACTCGTAAATGTTTAGATTTAAAAAAAATTTGAGTACTTCTGCAAATTCAACATTAAAAAGTGTCATAAGAAAGTGCAAACCAAAATCTCGTATTATGTTATACAACGAAGTTATCAGCAAAGAAAGAAAACCGTAAAATTAACATTTTAGCCTATATCTAGTGACCTATGCATTCAATTGGAAAAACAAATACATGTTCAGACTACCCTACTAACTTTCGTCTAATTTAACCAACTTCGTATCTCTTACGGTTCTCAAGATCCCAATGCATTCGTACCGAATTCGTACCTTAACCCTTTGTCTACTACAGATACTCCAAAGTACCGCAAATTTTTACATCCCTTAAATACCAAGCTATAAAATAAATGAATAAATAATAAAATTTTTATAAATATTTACTAATAAATATATATTATATGTAAAATTAACTTTAATTATGTATTTTTTTCAACTGGTACCACAGCGAAGGTTATCACTTTTGTTGAACATATTCATTAGTGTTATTTTTTACGAAGCATAACAGACAGTACTGACAGTAGATATACAGGCAAGGAAGAAGCAAAATTTTGAAAGATACAAAATTATATTTACAAGATGTAGTACAAGGTACACCAGCCGTATTTCTTATTGCTTTTTAATTGTACACTAGATGGAACATGGAACTACGACATTTGGTTATTGTTCGCTTTCGACAAATGTATTTTCGAGTTTTGTAACATTCGTCATTTTTATTTTCGGTAAATGTACAATTCCTCACCGTAATTTTCGATATTTATATGATCGAGAAATGTATATTCGTGATTTATATTTCGTGAAATGTTTGCTCGAGAAGCGTAGTCCACGTGTTAATAAAGAGGTTATGTCTACTTACAATTTCAGGTAAACAGCATATTAGCATATCTCGCACTGCTATTCCACTTTCATCGTGTTTCAAAAGTCTTTGAAGATTGTTAGAATCCAGGCACAATAAACAAAACGCTGATAAGTTGTACATTTTGTACCACACAAACGTAAAAACTCAATGGCCGTCTGAAAACACTCAACAAACCACAATGATGCAATGTTGCCAACCATAGCATAAAAGGCTTAAATATTATTTTAGCTAATTTAATAATATTTTAATTTCACTGTTAACTTATATTACAAAAACATAAATATCTAGTGACAGAATTAATAATAAACAAATGAAAAATTGACTTTCATAAAACAGCAAAAAAATTATCAACATTCATGTACTATATTCCTACCATTTTATTAAACATTTTCTTCTAATAGAAGATTTGTTTCTCAACTGAAAATTGAATAAAAGACGAGATGTTGGAGAAGCAGTCAATTTAATAAAATCCAATAAAAACACCATCGTTTCGACTGCAATTCTGTCTTCATCAGGGTGCAGATACAAACAAATAAACAATAAATAAAACGTACAAAACGCAAGGTAAGCAGATTTACATAATTGGTTTTCAAAAATAAATAATATCATGTAAAAAATTATTTTACAGAAAGATACAAGGAACCACTTATCAGCCTATCAAGGGCTTGAGGGACAAAACTCCAGGATTAGTTAATAAATTAATTGCTAATATAATATCACGGTTGAAATATCACAAGAATTGTTGAAATATATAAAAAATACTAATTATTGTAACAAAAATTGTCCATAGTGTTTAGCTAAAATCCCAGAATAAATGGAGCTGCTCTATGCTGTTAATCAAACGTTATAATCAGATGTTATTGCTTTTGTAAAAATAATGACTTGTACCAAACCAACCTAGATAATAATCAGTACACAGAAAGTAATTGGAATTTTTTTTATCCCAAAATTTAATTGTAAAACTCAAAGTCCAAATTTTTTTTTGCAAAAACCTAAAAAAATCGGGTTAAGGGTGGATTCCTATAGATTCAGCCCTAATAACTCCAATTGCGGTCTCAAAATGATATACCATTAGTTTTAGGGGAGGAAACTTTGCTGAAAGCTTGGTTGACTTTAACAGTTCTAGTAATTCAAATCGAATGAAAATTAGATGCTGGATGATTTAAGCTAGCCTCAACTATCTTTAAACATGATTTTAGAGTGATAATTTAACTCCAATATAAAGTGAACTCCATGAATAGGAAAATCACCTTTTGCAAGTGATAAAACGTTATTTACCCTTCTCCTAGCAACCAGATCAAAATACTAGCGTCATTAATGTCATTTGCATTATATGTCAAAAAATTTACATAACATCACGCTATATCCCACTCAGTGGGACTCAGTGGGGTAGCACGAACCCAGGAACACAGTCAACCTACAATCAATCTCCTCCAAACATGCCGATCCTGATACACCATTTTCGCTTCGTCCACATTCATACATGCTCGTATATTCTTTACACTCGGAATCATTCGTTCACATAACAAACCATCAATCATACCTAACCACTTATTCCTCGGACGCCCACGCAATCGTTCTCCTTCAATCTCACCCACATATATTAGTTTCACTAACCTTTCATTCGATATTCGTTCAAGATGTCCAAACCACCTCAACTGACTCACTCCCACTTTCTTAACAACGTTTTTCTCAATCTCACACTCACCATTCACCAATGTATTCCGCACACGATCACGTCTCGTATACCCACACACTCCTCTCAAATATCTCATTTCCACAGCAGTTATACGTCGTTCATGCTTCTTCATCCACACCCAACCTTCAGAACTGTTGAACAGAGTTATTTTTGTATTTACAAAATGACAGACAGTAACTAATCAATAAATTTTCTTTACATATTATAATATAAACAACATAGCATAGCTATCTTCAACGATGAGACGAGGTCAAACGAAGTCTTGTGAATCAGAGTCTAGTAGACCAATTCCTTTGCAGAAATATTGGTGTTTGTCCTTGGGAAGAGCCTTTGTCAACATATCTGCAAGCATGTTTCTGTGAGCAAATAAGCAGTCGATACTATACCTTTTTCGAGAGATTGACGGATAAAATGATGTCTAATATCAATATGTTTGGAACGCGAGTGATACATCGGATTCTTTGCTAAACGTTGAGCTCCTTGACTGTCACTCTTAATGACAATGGGCGCATAAACCATAAACGAAATATGAGCAATTTATATCAAAATCGTGTAACGCTTATGGAATAATTAGTAGCAAAGTATTTTTTTTCTTTTAAATATTTTGCAGTAAAGCGATATAACGAATTGAATATATTTTGACGTCACAGGTACTGCATTGGCCAGAAATATGAAAATTGCAAATCGCGCGTCTGCCGCTGCGCCCAACGCCTATTGTGGGCTAAAATAGAACTACGAAATATCATTTCATATTTTTGTTTGTTGGTATTTAAGATTATATTTGTTGGGCTTCTATTATTTGCTTTATAATTTCACTGTTTTATTGTGCTGTGTTGAAAATCTATCGATTAAAATTGTGTGTTGAGGTTAGGTTACATCACTACTAGCGCCACTGTCCTCAAACTTTTGTTGTTATTTACTCGAATATCAAGTAAAATACTCTTAAAGTTGTCAAAGGAATTTTGTCTTAGTTTATATTAAGTTTAATTGTTGTAAATTAAGACTTATAATATAAAAATATTATTTTTATTTTAAAAAATATGTAATATCTACTATCATGGAAAATCGTGTTTTTAGTGCCACTGGAGTAATACCTGTGACGTCACATAACGTCACAGAAACTTTGAAAAATCATATCTCGGGTAATACATGAAATTTTCATATCGGGTTTTCACTGATCGTCATATATTCTAATAAAGTTTCATAAAAAATTTTTTAAAAAATTGGTTTATGGGCCCATTGACATTCCAATTTGATCCAGAAACCGTTGTACATAGGTTGCTTCTTTTGCAGCCTCCGTGATTGCCATATACTCTGCCTCAACGCTAGATATCGCGACGGTTCGTTGTTTTCGTGCTTCCCAAGATACTGCAGCTCCACCGAGAGTAAAAACGTAACCAGAATATGATCTATGTCAAAAATACAATTCCCCCAATCTGCACTGCGAACCCTTCAATGGGTTTACCCTTCTTCTTGAATTTAAGTGCGTAATTTAATGAAGCACTTAAATAACGTAATACTCGTTTTGCTGCTTTCCAATGCTCTTCATTGTAGCAATTATTAAATTGACTGAGCGAGCTGACAGCATACGCAATATCAGATCGCGTAGCCACTGATAAATACATCAGTGATCTTACAAGATGATGAAACGGAAATTTTTTCATAATTTTTTCTGTGTTCGTATTAGGCTTATCTAATTTACTCCCATTTTCCATTGGTGTTGCCACTGGTTTACAGTTTGTCATTCCATACTTATTCAGCAGATCTTGAATGTATTTCTACTGTGACAGATATATTTCCTGCTTTCTTTCATCGCAAGTAAATTCTATTCTTAAACAGTAGTTAATGATTCCAAGATCTTTCATTCTGAATTTTTCTTTGAGATTCACCTTCGTTTTCTCAATTCATTTTTCATTCGTTGATGTAAGAATGATGTCATCAACGTACACACCAATAAGAATAATGTCGTTGTCATTTTTCTTGATGTAAAGGCAGGGATCAGAGTCCATAGATTTAAATTCAAATGATACTAAAGTGTTGTGTATCTTTTTGTACAACTGGCGGCCAAACTGTTTGAGTCCATACAAAGATTTTTTAAGACAGCATACTTTGTCTTCTTTTAATTTGCCGCAGTATTTCTTTTGCCTCTTCATGGATGAATTTGTCGTTAAATTTGAACAATTCTTCTACAGTCTCTTTCAGCGTATCTGGCATTTCCATAAATGCAGATTACAGATTCAACCAAATCACCATTTAAATACGCTGTTTCTACATCAAGTTGATGTACCTTCATTCCCAATTCGACAGCTAGAGCAATAAGCATTCTGATCGAACTAAGACGTATTACACGGGCATACGTCTCGTTGAAGTCTATTCCTGGACGTTGCGAATATCCTTTTGCTACTAATCGTGCTTTTCTACGATCTAGATCACCATTATGCTTATACCGTGTGTCCCACGTAAATGTTGGCATAGGCAATTAACATGTAAAATCAGTTTTTTGTAAATAAAAAGTGAACGGCAAAAAATTATGCATCCAAATTTTATATCACAATACTTCTAATATCCCTAATATTGGTGTATTGCACATATTTTTGTAGCTAAAACATGCTTTATAATTAAATATTCATCATTGTAATAATTTGATAGATTAGGGGAAAACATTTGTTTAAAAACTCAAGCTGGTAGGACTGGAACAAAATTATCACCCTATATTGAAATCTGCCCGAGCTGTAATAAAACGAACAAAAAAAAAATCTGATGTGGGCAGCACATAACCTCCCGCCCAATACTACTCTTAAACGGTACAAAATATTATTTGATGATACAGAAACATACCTTCTTATTTGTTTAGTTTCTTTATATTTGAGAATTTAATGTTCTTTCGTATATTTATTTAATTTTTTGACATATATTTCACTAATAAAACATTTTCACAATCATAATGACATATGTCACATTTCGTAAAAAATTGAAAATTTTTAAATGTTTTCATGGTGTACTAGGAAAGCAAGATTTGTGAAATCTAATTTCTTTATATTTTATTATCTCTAAATCTAATGAAAATTTATAAAATTAGTGTAATTAAAACACATGTAAAATTAAATATTCTTCAACTTTCAAAATAACATAAATTGTGAAAAAGGAAATTTAACCGTGTTTTTCACGAAAAACTGTTGAGGGCTTCAAGTAAACTGCTACTTCCGGTTGACCAATTTTATCCAAAATCTAATCAGCTCTTCATTTAAATATAAAAAGCCAAAATTTACAAAATTATATTTTTTGCAATTATAGTATATGAGTTATGCGAGACGAAAAAATTGCCACAGACTACACACACACATACATACATACATACAGACATCATCGTAAAAATAGTAAAATCGTACTGTAGGGACCCTAAAACGTGCTTATTCATTGAAAACTCACTACCCAATTTTCTGACCAAAAACAATACCTCCCTTACCTAGAGGTAGGCGGGAGGTAATAAAGGTGTTCGTCGTTTATTTTATTAAATATTGCGGTAAACGAACGGATTTACAATTTTTTAAGTAATCATATTAGACTAGAAAAAATAAAAAACGTCCATATTTATTGAACCTATTTACATAGTACCAGCACTGCCCGTGATTTTATAAAAAAAAATAATTCAAAAGAACCAAAAACTTTGTAACATTGAATAAATATATGAAATATTGTTAATTCAAGTTTAAAGTAATGGAATTTTTAATTACACAGACTTAAAGACAACAATTTTATTTTTATTTTCAAGGAAAGAATATCGTTTTATAATAAGTGAGACAAAATGAGAGGCACTACCGCAAATTTTAAACTTATATTCTAATATAATATAATAATAAAAATCAGAAGCGAATGTTCAGGAAAATAAAAGCAGCGACACACGCTACAACTTCCGGTCTACATCTGCTGCGTGTGAGCGCTCCACTAACATGAAGTGGACAAAACACTTTCATTGAATATAGATATTAAAAAAAAAACTACGTACTTTAACGGGATAACGATAAAATAAATAAACACTAAACAAACATTATTATTTACATAATGTTATTCAACCTTGGTAATGTCCACACAGACATCGAACTCAATGTTCCACGAGAGAAAGTCGTCTTTGTTCAATTCAGTGTGCCAGTCACACCGTTCATTGTACACCAGGTCAGGTGTGAAAGTGCGCGTGTGTCCAGTGGCGGGGTCAGTGACCTGCACCGAGCAACGGAACTTATACAGCTGTTCACTCGGCACCGGGGTGTGCACCCAGAGGACGAACTCTGAGTCGGATAGCCAGTACCTGCACATAGCGGTGCCGGCGGCAAAAGTTAAGAGACAGTGCCGCCCAAAGGACTCTGTCCGTTTCGCCCGCCACATGGAGCCGGCCCTGTACGTGATGTCCTGGTGTGCAAAGCCGTAGTGCGCGGCCAATATGCCTCGCACATTCGCTCACGACACACGCGCACTGCATAAGTTACACTTGGTGCGCCGCTGGCAGAAGTACCACTCGTGTTTAGTGCACTTGTCAGAGTAGTCAGTGTACCTGCAGCCCCGGATTCGGTTCTCACAGGTTTCTTTGACGGGGGCGCAGCGCTCTCACCACCCACCTGGGCGCGTCAACACTACTTCGCAGTTGCAGCACTTCTTCACCGGCGGCGCCAGCTGCTCGGCCGCGTCACACGCCCTTCGATTCAAAGTCACGGTGAACGTGGTGCCGTCAAACCCGCCCAGCATGTCTAGAAGACTGTTGGTGTTCACGGCCACTGATGAGTCCTCTTGGATCGCCAGGCAGCCCTCCGGCGACACTTGTCCTTTTTTTATTACCTGCTCGTCTTCACGTTTGATGTCGAGGGTGTAGCTATAGTCCGAGGCTTGTTCCGAACCGTCCACCATGCAAATCGCGTGGAAAATCTTCCCCGTGGCCACGCACACCTTGGTATGCAGTAAGAACAGGACCTGGAACGCCGAGATGATGTAATTGTGTAGACTGGCCGAGGCGATGTCGTGGGTGAGGCTGCAGGGGTTGCCGAGCACTCGGTCCGGGTGCTGCTCGCAACAATGAGCCAACATGGCCGCGCGGGGGCCCACCCAGTCGCAGTGGGCGGAGCCGAGCACCGGGCACACATACCGGCGGTACTCGCACGCCGCCTCGTGTGCGCTCTCCTCTGCCTCCGCTGCGACCGGCACCGTCTCGCGGCACCCGAGGTCCCCGTTCTTGCACGGGAACTTCAGGAGCTTCACTACTGCTTCGTATTGGGTGTTCCGCGTGGCCGGGTGCTTGGGGGCGTAGCACTGGCCGCACACCCCCGCCCCGTCGTGCTGCAAGTACACGGGGCTCCGAGACAGGTAGCCCTCGCAACTGTGGCACTTTATTTCCTCCAGGATGTCGACGGGGATGTCCATTGTGTCCAGGCATATGCTCCGGCGGTTCTCACACGCCGTCTTGTGCACGCTCTCTTCCGCCTCCGCTGCGAACGGCACTGTCTCACGGCACCCGAGCTCCCAGTCTGGGAACTTTCGGAGCTTTGCTACGACTTCGGATTGTTGGTTCAGTGTGGCAGGGCGCTTGGGGGCGTAGCACTTCTGATCTTTCAGGACGTCTGTTGGGATGTCCATGGTATTCTCGTGCTGACTCATTCGAAACCTACCACAGAAAATCAACATTTAGTTAATTTATAAAAAATAAGCAACTCAAGTCCAAAAAACAAAGACGATAAAAAACTTGTTTAAAACCAGAGATATTTGTATAAACTACAACCAATCTTACTTTACTATGTTCTAAATAATTTTTGTAACCATGGGATTCCTCTAGACTGATAATGCAAATACTGCAAAACACAATCCCTTACAGTTTCTGTCATCACATGTTTAAAACGTTAAACATTACGATTAAATTAGTTTCTGCTGATAATCTTCAACAGCCATAATTGAACAAATGCATCACGTCTTGGAGAAAAGAATAGTAAGGAGGGAGCATGTGATTACAGGCGAGGGGAGTGTAACCAGGAGGGAACGGATTTGTGCTTATAGCAGTGGGGATAACAGCCCCAGATTTAAAATATTTTTGTATTAAATAATTTCAATTAAAATTTGAGCAAGTAAAATATATTTCCATGAAAAAAGAAAGTTTATCCCATAATATGACCACAAAAAATATTCATTTACACTTACCGAAATTGTTAAATAACATATTTGATCAAATTTTACCAATTTGTAAATTTTGAAATGTCAAAAAAATTATATCGCTATATATTTATAAAGAAAAAAATCAAAGTACTCGTAAATAGAATATTTACGTAAAATTACAGTGCGTACTTAATTTTGCACATATAAACAAAATTTCAACAATAATATAATATTAATGTGCTTTTTAAAATAACATCATTTTATTATTCCAGTTTGGAATCATCTTTATTTTATTTATATTGTTTCGTAATAAAATATATATATACCTATCTATTTTTTTTAAATTCAAAATTTATAACTTTAATCAAGTGTACTCTGTGGTTTTCTAATTGTCTTAATAAAATTAACAAAAGAAAACGGGGGAAATATTGTTTCTACAATATGCACTTGTGTTGCAGGAAAAGGAAGAAGTTTATGTAAACATGTATTTTCCTCTTCTGTTTTTAATTTTCATCAATGACGTAGTCTCAGTCATACAGACCAACAAGCTCTTATTTGCTGACGATTTGAAAATTTTTCATTCTATTCCTTCTGCAGCCGACTGTGTCACACTCCAAAATGACCTTAATGCATTAAATTTGTGGTGAATATCAAACAAGTTATTCTTAAATGTCAATAAATGTAAAACGTTATCGTTCACGAGGAAAACTCCTATACTATTCAGTTACACGGTTAATAACATTACTCTTGAGCGTGTTGATTTTATCAACGACCTTGGTATCACATTCGATCCAAAATTCAAAATACTGTTTCCTCCTGTAATAAAGTACTAGCTTTCATAAAAAGACATACTCAATCATTCACTAACTTACGTGCTATTAAAGTTTGGTATTTTTACTTCTCAGATCTAAACTAGAATACTGTTGCGTTATATGGAATCCGTACTACGAAAAATATGAATCTTTGATTGAATCAGTTCAGCGTAAATTTGTTAAATATTTACATTACAAAAAGTATAACTGTTATTGCCCTCCTGGTTACTCCTACGATTTTCTATTACTTGAATTCAATCTATGTAAACTAGTTGTCCGACGGCAAGTGTCTTTATTGATGTATTTATTTAACTTAGTTAATTATAAAATTGACGATCCCATCTCCCTGTCCTTACAATTTCCATGCTCCAAATACCACTACTAGATCCTTCAACTGTTTCTACCTTCCTAGAGCTTCATCTAAAATTCTTCTCAAATCTCCTATATTTTCAATGTGCTCACTTTATAACAAATTGCATAATAATAATGTAGATATTTTTGGCAGTTCCGTGTCTCAATTTAGGAATAATTGTCACTCTTTGCTCTAACTTAGAGTCATAAAAATTTTTGATTTGGTTTATTCTTTCTCTTTGTATTCATTATATTTGAAGATTGTGTCTTGTTTAATTTTTTCTATAATTTTTATTGGTATTTTGGAATTTTTCTTGAATTTGTACTACACTTTCATTATTGTATTTGTTTGTAATTTTTTTTTTCTTGGTCTGTAATTGGGTCTATGACCTGTTGATCAATTGGTTTAAATAAATAAATACTTTGGGAAGTATTAGATTTCATACGTCAAGGGTTGGAAACAATTTCTGACGAGTTACCATGTACTTATCTGCAAAGAAAGTGGGGAATAACATACACACAAAAAAAAACAAACAACTTGTTTTGATAAATTAAAATTTGTGAAGCACAGTCACTCAAAACAACAGAAAGAAACAATTGTGCACACGACGAGTATAAATAACAGGCATAGAAAATCATATGAAATAAGTAATATACCATTACAGAAGCAAACGTTAATGAATTATACAAATGCCAACAACTCCAAAAATATTTTGCCAATGTTATCTGAAGTTCCTGCTGAAAATAATTACGAGTATATGCCGCAATTTAATAATATCAATATTATCATAAAAAATAAATCAGTGCAGTGAAATTTTACAATATAATGTAACAGAAAGTAATATAAAAATACAAATTGAAAATAGTTTAGAATCAATGTGTGATACAAATAATAACACTGGCAACTTAAGTTAAAATTCTTTTAGAGAACTAGGAATATTTGAACATTTTTAAATTTGAACCTGTGGAATATACAGACATACAGACGAGTTATGCCCGTTTCAAAGAAGTAGAATCATCTGGTTTAGTAATTCATCCACTTGCACCACATCTACGTACTTCACTAGATGGCTTTATTTTCGATCATTATGAACGTAATGAGAAGTTTGGTTTATTGGAAATAAATATGTTTCAAGCGCTAAATTACAAAATTTGGAAATGGCGTGCAAATAATATTCTTTTTGTTATTCAAAAATTGACAATAATTATCGACTGAAGAAAAATCATAATTACTACTATCAAATACACGGACAAATACAAGTGCAACATGGTGTGATTTTGTAGTATATTTTACTCATTCCAAAGAACTATACATTGAAAGAGTATATATAGATATTAGTTTTGTAAATGCATGTACAAAAAACTTACAAAAACATATAAAGAATTTGTTATATCGTATTTACAGAAAAAATGTACTGAAAAGAGTTCCATTATAAGATTGTAATTAAAAAATATAAACTTTTTCTGACAGTTAAAATGTCATACAATTGTTTGTAAGTTTGTTTGAGTTCCAAGGCTGACACTATAAACAAATTTTCAAATAACTTTAAAATAGTTTTTCTCTATTATAAAATGTCAAAAACAAAATCTGTTAAATAATTCAGATGCACAATTTAATTTTTTTTAAATTGTATTTGAAGCTTTTTTGCATAAAATTATATGGAGACTTTTGCGCCATGGAAAACTGATTTTACATGTTATACGCCTATGGCCCATTTTTTAATTAACAAAATGAAAAAAGTTATCGCAATAATGAAAACTAAAAAACTTGTATTTAAAGGTGATAAAAAGAAATTAATGATGTTTAATGTAGAAATAAATATATCATCGCGCCATTAATTATACTTTGTATAAGAAAGTAAAAATGCGCACACTATGATTATTGAAATATAAAAAGATTCACAAACGATACTGAGAAAATCCAGGGGATCTAAAAACTTTATGTATATATCTTAAAAACTAGACTCTAAACATTACACTGCTGCATTAAGAGTGATTTTTACTACAACAGTACAACTGTCTAAATAATTTCATTACGGCCTTGCATTTATTATGCAGGTGGCTAGCTAAGATAGTCTCGAGAGAAACCTATTACAATATTCAATAAAATGTTTAAAAGGTGTGTATAATAAAACTACACAATACAACTCTCTACAATTACTTTAAATTTTATTGGGTAAGTATACATATGCCCCGTGAACCAAATATTCACATCAAAATATAGCATTATAAAGTAAAATCAATTCACTTACTGTTGCTTTACGAATGATGTACAACTTGGATGCTGATACCGGCCCCGAAAGCTGCTGCAGGTGATCCAAGCTCCAGCGATGGTGTTCAATGATCCCTATAATCATAAAAACAAGATTTATTTAGTAAAAAATGGTAGCTTCAAACTTGAAAAACATACTTATGGTTTGGTGCTTAACGTATTATCTCCTAAATCACAAAATTAAAATGATACGGGCCCACTATTATCGGTACAATTACACTAAAATAACACAAGAAATAATTGTGAGAATACCTTTAACTAACAAGATAGTTTGATGTACATGTTAACGTTTTCCAGATCCTTCCACTTTTGATTCAATGAACAGCTGATCATAAATAAACGTTCGTTGATAACTAGCGTCATCTTAAATGTGCTAAAATCACGTAACCAGGTGACAGTAAAATTGTTATAAAACTAAAAACCTTTTAAAATAATAATGTTGTATAATACATATTTTTTTAAAAAGTGTACAAACTAACCAAACAGTCAGCAATTGAAGTGAGTCTTCGTCATAGCTCTCAAATTCTTGTAACACTGACACAAATTTAACTTTTGTTTATCTGTGTATCGACATTATTATGTAATACTTGATTATGAATTAATATTATTTACACTAACAAGCACTATTTCACAAAATTTCATGCGTCAACGCTGTATTACCATATACATAAAAGAAATATACTGAGTATTCGTGCTCAGCAGCATGGCGATCTTTGAAGGACAGAGATATATAATTCTATTTCCTTTTGGGGCATGAATACAACTGCGCATGCTCGAAACTGTATTATTCAATTGGCTGTTCGATTCACCTAGCTCGGAAATTTAAACGATAAACCGCGCTATAATTTCAATGTTTATTTAAATATAACACATATAAAGAAGCAAGTAACAAAATTATATAGTCATCTTAACATTTCATTACACAGGTTATATTAACAAGAAAATCGAAATGTTAATAAAAAGTAATTTTAAAAATAATTTTGATTATCAACAAAATAAAATATAATTAATATGAATTTTAATGCCAATGTGAAAATAGTAAAAAATTTAAAGAAAAGATTTGTAAAATATAAACATGTACCATTTGGAATTTCTTTTTTTTATTTAAAATTAAATACCTATATCTGTAAAATAAAATTGGTTTTATAAATATTTATTGATTCTTAAAAATTAAAATGTTAATAAAAAGTACTTCTACAAATAATTTCAATTATCAACGAAATAAAATATTAGTAATTAATATTATTTTAATACAGTGCCAATATGAAAATAGTTTAAATTTAAAGAAAAGGTTTGTAAAATGTAATTATGTATTATTTGGAATTTTATTTTTTCACTTATTTAAAATTACATATATCTGGAAAATAAAATAAAATTGGTTTTATAAATATTTATTGATTTTTAAAAATTACAAGTCTATTGTACTTATTTCTAATATATGCATCCTTTTGTGAAGATAGTTTTGTTTCATGAAATAATCTGATCTTAAAAAATATTTCACATATAATTTTAATTAATTGTGTCTTATGGTTGTCTAAAATATCTTGATCTTTTATGTATATGTGTATTACATACAACACGGTTGTGAAGATAGGAACCCAATTCCTACCGTTTTATAAAATACTTTGCACAAAGCGCATGACATGTATAGTACAACCAATGTAATAATGTTTTGAAATTACGCTATTTTTACCTCCCGCCGCTTCCTGTAAGGGAGGTATAGGAATCATGCTAAAAATTCGATAGTGAGTTTTCAGTGTATGAACACGTTTTAGAGTTCCTAGAATACGATTTTAATAGTATCGTGATAATGTATGGGTGTGTGTCTGTGTGTATGTCTGTCTGTGTCTGTCTATCTCTGTATGTGGATCTCTGAAGTTACAGTTTCTCAAAAACTACTAAACTGAAAATTTTTATATATAATATACCGGGTATTTCATTTTAAATATCTCGGAATAAAATCTTTAATAACTCGGAGAGGGCATCAGTTAGTACTAAATTCCGACCACCTTCCCGCCCCCTGCGGGCGGGGCGATGGGTAACTTTTAAATTATAAATAGAAACCCCTATTTTTATCACAGATTCACATTCTACGTCGAAAAGTACATATGATTTGTCCGATAAAAAAAATTCAGTTCGCAATAGAAAATATTTCAAATCGTCGATCAAAGCGTCAATACCCACAATTAAACAAGTGCAGAAAAATTGGACGTACTTTTTAGCGTAAAAAATACTTCTTTTTTTAAAAGATTTTAAAGTTGACGCTCGTCCCACCCACAGGGGGTCGGGGATCTATCATTGAATAGCCCTTGGAAAAATACTAAATGTTTTTTCTGTTCTTTTATTCTCCTAATTTTTGTTCTATTTTTTGCGATTACAGCGGCATCTATCGTGAATTGAAATTTTTTTCGGACAAATTATACGTACTTCTCGACGTAGAATCCGAATTTGTGTTAAAAATACAGTGGGCGGAAAAGTGGTTGAAAGTTAATACTACCAGATGCCTCCCTTGGAGATATTAAAGCTTCAATTCGATTTTTTTTCTGTACGATATGTAGTTTTCGAGTTATACTAAATTCCGAGTTAAGTGAAACACCCGGTATATATCAATTGTATCTATCCTCTTGGGAAGTGCTGATTAAGATTAGTTTTTTTTTTTTAATATAATTCAATAACCGGAAGTGATAGTTTTGAATGAGAATCTTGTTATTTTGAAATATCTCAGCAAATTATTGAAGGACGAGATATAATGTCTTCATGAATTTTGTTAAACTTGGCTTTAATTATGTACTTTCAAAATAAAATAATACAACAATGTTTCAGCCTTCATTACAGCCATCTTTAGGTTCTAAAGTTACATTGCAAAATTTAAGTCATATAATAAAATTTGTTGTTGAAATTAAAAAAAAGAAAATAATTGTTACATTTTGTAATTAACAAAACTAGATACTAATATTATAAATTTAAAATTTAAACTCAATAGTGGACCCAACGCTTCTTGGGTTTAAATTATACTTTACAAACGGAATGAAGTTCACACTTTTCAGGTATTCTTTATGATTATATTTTAAATTACTGTTTACTTAAATTAAATTTATGTCTAAATATATTAATGAAATTAAGCTCATATAACGTATCAAACAACGTGTTACTCAGAATACTGTTTGTAAGAATAGTTGAAGCAATGCCCGCTGGCGCCATAGTCGATTCCTAAATAAAAATAGTCTATTCGTATATGTGTGATGTAGCGTCTGTTGTATATGCAAGTAAACATTTATCTTAAATAAAATATGAAAATTAAAGAAGCAGATTGGAGTGTACAATGTTCAGACGAGGAATGCGACCAAAAAACAGGGCTGTTCGAGCCGCCGCCGGGAGTGATAGAACGATTGTATTCTATTTTAGACAAAGGCAATCTTCCTAACCTAAATTGGCAAAGACAAAGTTACAAGCCACCAGCTCCAAACAATGCACCTGTTGTTCCAAGAGTAAAAGGAGCGCCTAGGAAGAAAAGTCTGTGTTTGATGTCAGAGATGAAGACAGTCCACCCAGATTTCCATTTAGAAGGGAGGGCCCAGCCATGCTGAAAGGCAGCGCAAAGAAAAAAACTGCAACCTTCGCTTCCGCTGTATCAAATGTGAGAAGACATCAGAGGTTGGCAATGAATATGTTGGAAAGCGAGCAATATTCACCAACTAATAGTGAACACGTTTCCCAATTCTGAGTTCCTGTCAAATATTTATTAAATGCAAAGTTTTGAATGTATATAGTAAACTCTCAAATTCTCAGTCATGACAATAATTTTACAAAATAAATAATATAATATAAACTTAGTTATTTATTTTTTTCTTGCACAACAGTTAATTATACTAATTATAAACTATTCAAAAGTAAATAGTATTGTAAACAACAACCAACATATGAAGTATAATAACGGTTCGAGACTAAAGACCTATTCTGTGAAATGTCACTATCACAATTGTGGTGCATAGAGTTAGAGTGATATTTTTGAACTGATATTTAAGTTTAGTTTAGCTTCGTTACTTTCTTGTTCTTTAAAAGTTAGGGTGGCAACTATGGACTTCAAAATTTTATTACCTATTGTCCATAAATGTTGTGTACATGTATGTATTTTTTTCCGACGATCACTACGAAAAGTACATACATTCATACGCTAAACTATTACTGAAAATTGGTCATTGCATATCACTAGCAGTGCTATGTGATATGAAAGCTCGTTAGCCAATCAAATACGTCCGCAACTATGTAATATGATTTTATCACACGCTGCTATAATTGAGCGAACTAACCTGAAAATTTGTATTTAAAGGTTTGACAGTTGCAGACCCTGATTTCTCACATTTTAACATAATTTTTGGTGAATTCTGATAGCAATGATGTTAACATAATATGTTTTAATATTTTGATGTAAATTTTATATTTTTTTTTTTTTACATAATTGTGGTCGTTGGAAAAGTATCGTGTACAACATGTGCTGAAAGGGTATTTCACACTCGTGTGATTAAACCAGTCGCCTTCTGATCGTGGCTCAAACTTCACACTCATGTGAAATATCCAATTTTCAGCACTAGTTATACAATATAATATTTCAAAGATAAACAAAAAAAATTATCCAATTTGTGACTACTTTTAGACACTACCTACGAAGATGTGACTAGAAGTGAATTGATAATGTCGTCATATGCGGGTCGTTCGCCTGCTTCAATAGATAGCGTTGCAAAATGTCACGATCATCGCGTTGCCCATAGATACTTCAGTTATCACGTTATTTAATTTTAATAAACCTCATCAGCATTTTGTTTTAAAATAGGAGAATTAAATAATTTATAATGAGTTTAGTAGACTGTGAACTAATATTCGCACGCTTAGAGAATGGAGTGCAGAAATGCAATGAGAAAGAATTGACATGTTAACTATAATATCTCACATTGGCAACAGTGAAAATTATTGCACTCTATGATGTTCTGCGCAAGCGCGATAACTAACTTCACAGTAGTTTGTACGACAGTGAATACTTGTCTGTGGTGAACGTCAAATTTTTTATCAATCTTGTGTATAAAATTGATACGGAATAAAAAATTATTTAGAACTGTATAACCACTTTAGAGAAATAGGCCTATTGTCCCTGTAATAAAATCCCAGGGAATTTAAGCGGCTGGTGTATTGTGTATGTGATCTTTAAGCTTTGTAGGTTAGCAACATAGAAACAAAAATTGTTTTCTCTTCAATTCTTGTCAATCTACAACAGCAACGTACTACAGCAGCACGTAAGTTTATGTACAGTTTTAATAATACCTGAATAATATTGTAATTCTAATTCAAATAGAATAGTGTTTAGTGTTTTTACCGGTATAATTAAAATATGTACGACAACGTATATTGAAAGACTATTATTACTAATTCATTTTATCGAATACTTGTTATTATATATTACTTACAGGCAATGGAAGATGAAGAAGTAAAAAAATTGTTAAAAGAACGAGCCGAATTGATATCTGAATTAAGTAAGTACCTATTGTAGTATAACATATATCAACAAAATTTTATAATTTGTGTATATTATTTTAACAGACAAACTTAAAAATGAACAAAAAATTAATGAGAATCAAGGTAACACAATTCTATTTGTCTGTGAAAGTTTAGTTGTAATCAATTTTATTGTTTTCTTATAGAAAAAAATAATCAGGTTCAAAGGATCAATTCAAATGGTAATACATTCAATTGTAAATATTAGTGCAATTATATCTAATTAGATTAATTATTTTTTCATGTTCATCTATAATACAAAAACAGAACTTTCAAAATCAGAAACGAAGAAGAGGCGACAAAATAGTAAATGATTTTATAAACATGTATTAAATAACTTTGTAACATGTAATGGAATACAATTTTTTTTATAGGACGCAGAGGAAAGAAAAATAATAAGAAAAAACGTAAAAATTTGAGAAAAAAATTAATAAAGACTGTAACAATTAAGAAAAAAGACGGAAGTATTACTATTGTTAATGTAAGTATAAATGTATTACTTGAAAATGTTGAAACATTTATTAAAGAAGTTTTAAAAATGAACAAAATTTAACAATTTAAAAATTATTTAAATTATTTTGCAAACATGCATATATCTTATAATTGAAACCATTTTTTTTTTATACATTTAATATAGTTATAATAGTTGCTTATTAACAGCGGTTCGTTTCTTGCTGTAAAGGATGATTCATAACGTACGAAAAAAATTTAAAATGTAGCTAAGGAGCTCAAAATAATGTCTTTTCGTTAATAAAGTTTTGGCAAAAACTTAACAAAAAGGTTACCGCACATTAAAGTTAAATCAATTAATGAGCACTTGTTACAAACTAGGGCAGTTAATTATGTTTTAAACAGAACCTGGGAATATTTTAAAGTTAGTTGAACAATGATTAGTTAAAAAAATTAATAGTATGGTATTATTATAAAAGTTACAGCTATTTAAATGTTTCTTTTATTGTTCATAAATTGCTGTCCACATGTTTGTGAGTCACTTTAACACAAAAACAAAACTAGAAAACTAGTTTCATTTAAATGTCTAAATTCTTTAAACGTCAAAGTATAATAAAATATAGTTAAGTGCAAAATTGTTATTACTTTCAGTAACGAGGAATATGTACACATAATTGAGATTTATGGAATAAGTTCATTAATTAAATAGATTTGTACAATTCATTGTTTTTACCATTATTTTTTATTGAGTACATAATTTAAAATTAAAATGACAGCAAATTGTCAGATTTGAAAGAAACATATTCCTATGATAACGAAAAAATAATGATTACTTTCAGCGGTATTCAATAAGTGGGCGTTATTTTACTTAAAAAAGCATTATTTTGAGTCCCCTTAGCCACACTTTCAATCTTTTCCGTACGTTATGAATCACCCTGTATGAGCAATATTATAGTCAATAAATTCTCTAGTATTATTGTGTATGTCTCATCTTTCTTTTACTAAAACTTAATTTTCTTTTATTTTCAGGAATACCACTAAAACGAATTTATTTGTATTTTATAAAGAAACCTAATAAAAACAGTATTTAAATATAGAATATGATTTTATATAATTCATTTCACATACTATTATTATTAGTATTAATCTTAACTCCTTACAATATACTGCGTGGTCCATGGTAAGTATTTTTTATTGTATCCGATTATTTTAAATATTGTCGATAATTTTTCTAACGAAGTTAGTTTTAAATTTCAACGTTCACATATCTGCAGTTTAAATTTTTCTACCGGGTATTTCATTTTCGCGCAATGATATGCAACTTTGTATTTTTTAATGGAGCAACCTGTACCATTTTGTAAAATTATAATGACAAATTGTTTTTCTTTAATAGTTATTTATGATATAAGTGTTAAACGTGATATTTTGTGAGTAACTGGGGAAGTAAAACGAGGCGAAGCCGAGTGAAACAACCCCACGAACGCAATAAATCACTTTTAACACGTGTATCACACAAAATTATATCTGCGATCTTCTTAGAGAAGACTAAAAAATGTGGAATGGTATTTAGACAGGTAGGGTTACATTTGTCGATTGATAAAAGTAGCAATGAAATCACATTTAACACGTTGCTATGTTACTTTTAACACAATGGGGTGAGAAAGTGACACTTTTAAGTTTTAACTTTGCTGTGCAACCGTTAAAAGTTCACTTTTAACAACGGTCGTAAATACGCAGACGCAGCAATTGGCGGGTTACACTACACTGATGAGCTCCAATAAGAGCGAAACGCGTCTCTAGTTACCGATTGATTGGCTTGGCCGGTCTGTAGGAATTAATAACTTTGTTATTATTCTGAGGCTGTTTTTGATGAAACAGTTGACAATTTTTATTGTCTTTATATTTTTTAAGGTCGTAAATAAAACAGTTTTTACTCTTATAGTTCCACACTAAAAGTATAGCTCTAGCTCTGTTCGATGAGAAGTACAGCAAGTGCAGTGCAGTGTAAACAAGTACTGTGTGGTTTTGTGTTTTCATAAAGTGTATGTTTGGGCAAGTTTGACCTGCTCCTGCGGCCAGCGTAGCCAGATTAGGTTGTCTGTAAACAAACACGTTATAAATCTGTGAAGAAGTCTGTAGAAATGTCGGTTTTAATACTCTTTAGGTTCATCTTTCACACAAGATTTTAAATAGTTTTGTGACTAGTGTCATCTATGAGCAATTTAACAAAATGTGCGTGTAACGTTTCTGCATTACAGACCGAACCCACCGAGGGGGAAATCACTAAGGTCCATACCGTACAACTGACTGCAATCCTTGCAGATTGTACATAGAATTTAAAGATTTTTGAGACTGTAAATTTACAATGATTTTAGAGATTGTTACGAGATTGCAAGGATTCATTGAATTAATAATAAGATTTTGAAGATTACGTTATGGATTTTAAAGGTTGTTTAGATTTTTAAGGGAATGCAAGGATTTCACATCAAATTATAAAGATTATTACGAAAAATAATGAAGACTGTAACTGTTTTATTAACAAAATCAATATAAAAAATTAAGTAGTGTATGGAAATTAACAATTTACTGAAATAAAATACATTTTTAACAGCAAAATATTTTCCATTATTACATAAGTAAAGCATTAGGACTGATTTTTCTATCTACGATTATACTCAGAATACATTATTTGCTGATAAAAAGTAAACTACGTGTAAAATATATATGTAGTTGGCAACATTGGTTGTGTTTGGTTGAATTGTTTATAAGAAAATAAATTTATCAATATATTGTGGTAAATGAGTTTATTTAATTATAACTGACGGTGAATATGTGAAGCCAGTGCATCAATTTACTCAGTGAATAATAAACATTTTGTGTCCACTATCTAAAATACTCGTTTACTTTTAATTTCAATTACTCTAGTGCCTCTAGTGTCAGCTGAAGTTAATTAGTTGAGTGTTAGCGCGCATACAATCACGATTGAACCTCGCGAGAGTTAAGATGTACAGTGTTCCCAACTGTATTATAAATAATTTTTAAATTTAATAGGGGCAACAAAAAGAAATCGGACATATGTAATATATGTGAAATTGAATTTAATGGTGAAAAAGTCATAGGTTGTAATGGAAATTGTACAGGTTGGTTTCATTTACAGTGCGCTAAAATAAAAGAAAAAGATTTTACTGTTATAGATGCATATCCAAGCCTAAAATGGTTTTGTAATGATTGTATGTTACATGCGTATCAATTAGAAAATAATAGCATTAAAAATGAGTTTCAATCAATGAAGAATGAAATTAGCAACTTAAAAGAAATGTTAAAATCACTAATCGAAAGTAAAAAGAAATTTGAAGATAAAACTGAAAAAATAACATACGCATCAACATTAAATCAACCTGCATTACTTATCAAACCAACAACATCACAAAATAGCATAAAAACTAAGGAAGATATTAAAAAGAAGATTGACCCTACTAAATTAGGAGTTGAAGTTACCTCTGTAAATAATATTAATGATGGGGGAATTGTTGTTCAGTGCACAAAAAAGGAAGATCTAGCAGTTTTTAAGACAGCTGCTGTAAAAGAACTGGGAAATAAATACAAAGTAGAAGAAAGTAAAATGCGTAAACCACAAATCAAAATAATTGGAATATCAGAAGAAATGGAAAGCAAAGAAATAGAACCATGTATAAAAGTCCAAAACGATTTTATCGATGTTGAAAAATGCACGTTAGAAGTTAACTATGTACGAAAGTTAAAAAATAATTCATTTATAGCTTTTGTTACGGTGGACAGCAGTAGTTTCAATAACATAATTAAAGCTGGAAAAATTAACATTGGATGGGACAGATGCAGAGTATTTGAGAATTTACATATCAGAAGATGTACCAAATGTGCTGGGTTTAATCACAAGGCAACGGATTGTATAAATAAGTTAGCTTGTTTTAATTGTGGAGGTGAACATATAAGTGAAAATTGTAATAGCGGTACTTTGCAATGTATAAACTGTGTAATAGCTAACAAAACATTGAAATTAAAATTAGATGTAAATTTATTAAATACATCTTTAGAAACTGGAGTTTTTCCAGATAGATTAAAAGAATCTTTAATTTTACCTATCCCAAAGGTGTCTGGAACAAATCGAGTTGAAGAACATAGGCCAATTAATATGTTGGTGGCTATTGAAAAAATTCTAGAAATAGTTGTATATAACCAAGTAAAAACATATGTGGAAAAGAATAACCTACTTAGTAGATGGCAATCAGGATTCAGGGAAAAACATTCATGCGAATATGCCATACAATTCATCTTGAAAAATTGGAAAGATTACCTAAATGATGGAAAATCAATATGTGCAGTGTTTCTTGATTTCAAAAGGGCTTTTGAAACCATTGATCGCAAAAAATTATTGAGTAAATTGAAGGAGTATGGTTTCGATGGTATTGTTCTCAACTGGTTCACAAGTTACCTTGAGAACAGGACGCAAAGGGCAAAATATATGGATGAGGTATCTATTAAGCAGAAATGTAATAACGGTGTGCCGCAGGGCAGCGTTTTGGGTCCGCTTTTATTCATACTCTACATTAATGACCTTCCTGATATTCTACAGGACTGCAAAATCCATCTATTTGCAGATGACACTTTAATATTTTTTAAAGACTTTTTATTAGACACCATTGACAGAGAGTTGGAAAATGTAAACAAGTGGTTAATGATAAATAAACTAAGTGTATGCTACTAGCAGCGAAAAATAAAAAGCTAAACATATTTGGTACGGACAAAACAGTAAAAATTAACAGCTGTGAATTAGAATTTGTGGACTGTATTAAATACCTCGGTGGGATTATTGACAATAAATTAAAATTTACTAAACATATAGAAATGATAATTAAAAAAATTGCCAAGAAGATAAACTTTTTGTGTAGAATTGGCAAAAAATTATCAGCATGGACTAAAATCTTAATATATAACACTATAGTGCTCCCCTATCTTACCTATTGCGGAGCTATCCTTTTGCAGTGCAATAAATCACAGTTTTCCCAGTTGCAACTTTTGCAAAACAAAGCCATGAGAAGCATTCTTAAATGTAACAGATATAGAAGCATTCAAAGTATGCTTTCTACATTAAATTGGTTAAATGTAACTAACTTCATCAAATATGTTTCTATTGTATTTATTTATAAAATTGTTAATAGAATGGTACCACAATACTTGTATGAAATTCTTAGATTTAATAAATAAGTCCATACATACAATACTAGGTTAAGAGACAATATATATATATATATATATATATATATATATATATATATATATATATATATATATATATATTGAAAATTATAAAAATGTAAACACCCAAGGATTTATTTTTGTTGAGGGTCTTTCATTATATAATAAATTAAGTACTGAAATTAAAGAAATAAAAAGCAATCAAAAATTATTTATTATGTAATAACTTTAGTTGAATATTAATTCACTATTTCTTCTTGTTATAGTTTATAATTATTATGTGTTATTGAATTATCTTACAATTATTTATAAATTTATTATTGTTGTAAATTTATTGTACATGATTTTTTTCTAGCTTTATGCTAACTAAATAAATTTATTATTTTTATTATTATTATGTATTTGGAACAAATAATATTATTTGACCTGAATTAAATTTTTTTTAGTAATTATTTATTCGGAGTTTTATCGAAGATACCTCGAGAGTAGTTTAAAATAAAATCAAAACGATTTAATTTAAAATGTCTTTTCCATTTAAAATCAGGGTTCCATAATAGTAGTTTACATACCAAGGGACTCAAGTGCATAATTTAATCCTGAAGGTGAAGTTTATTTCACGAGCCGTAGGTGAGGGAAATAATCGCATGAGGGATTAAAGGCCTTTCAGTCTTGTGGTATACACACTATTTTTGCACTTCCAACACTCTTTCCAGCAATACATTTTAAATAATGATTAATATTAAAGGATTTAAAATACGTACTCGTTTAATTCACAAATTGACAATGGACGGCTTTGATAACAACGATATCACTATGCAAATTTTATTTTGAGTTACGTTTCATTATGAATAATTTGAAGAAGGAGCTACAGAGGAATTAGTGCCGATAAAAATCTAGAAAATTATATAAAAACAATTCGAAACTTAATGTGACATTAAAATACATGAATCGGAAACTGTGCTGCTTGTGTATTTTTATTGTAACGTTCGTGGGTTTTAAACTTTTTTATTTAAATAATAAAACTATTATTAATAACAAATAATTATAATAAAAGAGTAAATAGTTAATTAACACTAAGTATATAACACTAAAATAACGAATAGAAAAACTTATACACTAACACTTATCACTACTATAAATAAACACTATTATTTTCAGACCGCGCGATATATTTATGTTCACAAGCTCTTCATAGTAGCTTCGGAGTCGACTAAGTCATCTGACTTACTGAGTCTGAGTCCACTAACTGAATGGCCGACTCAACTCGACTAACTGAGTCCGAGTCCTCTAAAAGCCTGACTGCTCGGGAGTCATCTAAAAGACTGGCTGCTCGGGAGTCATCTAAAAGACTGACTGACGGCTGCCGGCGATTCCTTTTATATATGGCGTTCCTTGTTTCTGGAAGGTTCTGGAATATTCCCTATTGTGGAGCAAACAACTTGTTCGAACCAGCAAGCGTTGCGTCATTCACTCTGCCGCGCGGTGTGGCGGGCCGGCGTGGCGGCGTACGCCGGCAAGCTTCAACTTGTCGCTGCCGCGTTCGTTACACTGCCCCCTCCTTAGGTCTGTTTCGTCCCGAAACTTTCCTGCTGCTGGATATACGGCTATTCCTCTTCCAGAGACAAGATAGTGAAGTTCTTTGCGAAACAGGTTACATTTCTTAGGACTTAGCTTCAGGTTGGCGCTTCCAAACCTCTTTTCAGAACGGATTCCATCACACGTTCAAATGATACAGGAGCATTACAAAGGCCAAACAGCATTACAGTAAAATGCCAAAATCCAGATCCAACAGTAAATTCTGTATTCTCAACAACCTTTTGCTCCATTCCCACTTGCCACTTTTCAAGTCCAAAGTTGAAAAGAATTTGATCCCGCAAGTGTGTCCAACGTGTCGTCTATCTGTTGGTTTTGTGATCGATGTGACTGCTGAACAATAGCCCAGAACTGTACCTTCCTTCAGCACTGCTGGGTAATGGTTGATGTTCATCAGTCCAACAGTCGCACTAGTATTCTAATGTTTGTTAGAATAACGCTTTTCACAACCAACACACCTTGTCCTGTTTCTGTGTCACTGCAGTCTGGCTCTAAAACTGCCACTTGCACATTACACGTACCCTCTTCTGTTCTTCCTTCTACGAGTACTTCACTGCTAACAGGAAGAATCACGCCTTCTGCCAGGATTAGCCGAGCCCGCACGTCGTCCTTGCCACATTTATTTCTGACATGCCCTATTGCTTGTAATACCCGTAAAGCGTCACCACGTAATGATGTACTTAACATGGACGCTTTAACACTTGAAGTCCAGCCATGAACCACGGAAAGTGTCTCGAACAGAGTCAAATATTCTTCCCATGATGCTTTTCTGTCGTAAGTTGGTATATTATGACGGCCAGGGACTGTTGTCACTTTCACTTCTTCAGCTGGGTTGTTGCATCCAGTGATGGTTGATTAACGGCAGGTAAACTGTCATCCTTGATTTCGAGAGCTTGCAGCTTCTTTTCCAGATCTTGTATTTTGTCGTCTACGCTCTTGGACAACCCTTCAAGATCTTCTTTCAATTTCGTCTCAAGCATTCTAAATTGTTCGAGAAATTCTTCGTTCAGGTTTGTAGAATTTTCTTGCATTTAAGTTTCCAGGCTTCTAGAATGTTCGAGAAATTACTTTTTCATACTTCTGGAACTTTCTTCCAATTTGCTTTCCATAGTTCTCGAACTTTCCTCTAATTTTGTCTCAAGACTTCTTCTTGCACTAGCACTGCTCGAAGACGTTCTGGCAACACAGATTTTTTTTCAGCCGAATCTTCATCTCTCTCTTCAAGCTCTTTTCTTAGTTCGTCCACTTTCAATTCCATCGACTTTTTCGTCGCAATGATGCACAACACTTTTATTTAACACTTATTTATATAAATATTCCTGTATTTAGTTTTACGTACAACGCTGTTATTTATTTTTAACCGTACCCCACACCTGACACCAATTGTAACGTTCGTGGGTTTAAACTTTTTTATTTAAATAATAAAACTATTATTAATAACAAATAATTATAATAAAGAGTAAATAGTTAATTAACACTAAGTATATAACACTAAAATAATGAATAGAAAAACTTATACACTAACACTTATCACTACTATAAATAAACACTTGTAACAGTACAATCGTCTAGTATAAAAATATCCGTCAATCGTCGCCTACGTTGTGTTTGAAATAAAATAAATGTAACCCCAAAAATGTCCGTAATACGAAGTAGCTATCAATGGTGGAGGAATCGGGATAGGTTCAGTTGAAATGAAAGAGTTAAAATTCCTTCCAAAAGACATGACTGTGAAGTCACACCTTGTGCATTTATTGAAACTAATAAAAAATCTAGAATAAAAGTAAATCATCATAATATTATTAAAATAATTTAGAACGAACAGAGTGATTTGAACACAAAGTTCTGTCGTGGAAACACAAAATAACTCTCCGGCATTCGCCTTTAATCGCAAGAGGGAAACCACGACAAAAAACCTCAAGCAGAGAGAACCAAATAATAAATATGAAAAATATTACTGAAATTCAACGAATTAATATGACGTTTATCAAATTTAAATATCTCAAAAATTGAACAACATTGATACTTCCAAACGAACCACAACAATTTCATAGTGTATTCAACACTCAGATTATTTACTGTTAAATTGTTGAATCAGTGTTTTTTGTTATCGTTGGTGCAAACATGCACATAATCGTTGGTGCAAACATGCACATTGTCGTTTTGCATTTGTTGCACATAATCGTTGGTGCATTTGTTGCACATTGTCGTTGGTGCATTTATTGCACATAATCGTTGGTGCATTTGTTGCACATAATCGTTGGTGCATACATGCACATAAAAAACAGAAAACACTTGATCAAATAATTATTCAAAACTCAATAATTATATCATTGTGGCCGTAGTCAGTATCGCAAACTAATCTTGCCCCAAAGTGAATTGTTATTTTTGTGAGAAATAACCATTCTTAAAACTGAATCATGTCATTGAGTCGAGAGTTCCACAAACAAAGATTATGATGGGTAAAAGGAAACTCCTGCCAAAACAGCAAGAGCGGTAGTTAAGGATCTCATCCGTACCTTGGCCAAAGGTAACAGGATGAGTTAAAGGTCTGCCTCGAGTACCAAAGCAATGAGATGGGTAAAAGAATCTGCCTCGAGTACCAAAGCAATGAGATGGGTAAAAGGAATCTGCCTCGCGTACCAAAGCAATGAGATGGGTAAAAGGAATCTGCCTCGCGTACCAAAGCAATGAGATGGGTAAAAGGAATCTGCCTCGCGTACCAAAGCAATGAGATGGGTAAAAGGAATCTGCCTCGAGTACCAAAGCAATGAGATGGGTAAAAGGAATCTGCCTCGCGTACCAAAGCAATGAGATGGGTAAAAGGAATCTGCCTCGAGTACCAAAGCAATAGGATGGGTAAAAGATCTGCCTCGCGTACCAAAGCAATGAGATGGGTAAAAGGAATCTGCCTCGCGTACCAAAGCAATGAGATGGGTAAAAGGAATCTGCCTCGCGTACCAAAGCAATGAGATGGGTAAAAGGAATCTGCCTCGCGTACCAAAGCAATGAGATGGGTAAAAGGAATCTGCCTCGCGTACCAAAGCAATGAGATGGGTAAAAGGAATCTGCCTCGCGTACCAAAGCAATGAGATGGGTAAAAGGAATCTGCCTCGCGTACCAAAGCAATGAGATGGGTAAAAGGAATCTGCCTCGAGTACCAAAGCAATAGGATGGGTAAAAGGTAGGTGAGAACTCAAACACTCACGCTAACATGATGTCAGAGTGGAGACCACGCATGGTCTCCCCGACTGAAGCAGATTTTACAGTATATATACAAAAATTTCCCTCTCGTTCCCTCAGACAAACCCAGGGTGCCACGCGCAGTCAGCTACCTCTCCGCCCCGCGGTAGACTGCCTGACGCCTGGAGAGCAGCTGCGCTGGTACATCGCAGACCTCACAAGGAGCCCGCTCGCATCGGTCAAGTTGTTTACTTCGAACGCGCTGATATCATCTCATGACGTGGCGGACACGTGCGCTCGGCTCTCGGAGCCTTCCGAAAATAGTATAAACCACAAAAAAACATACACACAAAAAAAAAACAGTATTGATACCAAAACAAAACATTACTATGGCCATAGAAAACAATATTAATACAATTAAAAATAAAATATATTGAAATTGTCGTACCGCTTCACACTATTATTTATATTAACTAGCCGAGCGATATTTATTTAAGACGACATATTTATTTTCAGACCGCGCGATATATTTATGTTCACAAGCTCTTCATAGTAGCTTCGGAGTCGACTAAGTCATCTGACTTACTGAGTCTAAGTCAACTAACTGACTGGCCGACTCAACTCGACTAACTGAGTCCGAGTCCTCTAAAAGACTGACTGTTCGGGAGTCATCTAAAAGACTGGCTGCTCGGGAGTCATCTAAAAGACTGACTGACGGCTGCCGGCGATTCCTTTTATATATGGCGTTCCTTGTTTCTGGAAGGTTCTGGAATATTCCCTATTGTGGAGCAAACGACTTGTTCGAACCAGCAAGCGTTGCGTCATTCACTCGGCCGCGCGGTGTGGCGGCGCGGCGTGGCGGCGTACGCCGGCAAGCTTAAGGTACATTTACAACCAAATTTTATCCCAGCACAATTTTAAGCTGGCGTAAAATTGTAAGCTAGGTATACGGGTCGCAACGAATGCATTCACAACCAAAATTTGAAGTCAGCGTACTTCGTGTCTGAATTGCACGCCGACTCGAAGCTAGCAAGGTGCAAGCTTGCACTTCAAGTCGAGGGTAAATTCGCATGCGCACTGCAATTCTTGAAATTATCACGCTAGGGGCGCTGTAATAGCGTTTTCAAAAATTTGACGTCTATTTACATCAAAAGCCGATCGTGATATTCTGTGTTCCTAAAAGTAACTATGGAAGAACAAATACTGAATTTAATTGCACAATATCCTGAGATATATAACAAAGGTTGTGCAGATTACAAGTCTTTAATCTAAAAAGAAGCAGCGTGGACTAAAATATCCATTACATTAAAAATAACAGGTTTGTTTAGACTGAAAGTATTTGATTACATTAGTTTAACAAATTATTTTATTTTCATAGTACAAGAAGCAAAAGCAAAATATAAATCACTGCGTGAAAAATATCAACGGGAGAAAAAAATGCAAAATTTAGTGCGTAGCGGATCCAAATCAAGCTGCCGTCAAGAGTGGAATCTTTTCAAATATTTCCAATTTTTAGAAGATTCCACTTTGCCTCGATCGTAAGTAATTAATTATATTTTGAATCAATTTATAAATTAATAGTAATTTTCGTGTTCTAGTACACTGAGTAACGCAGAAATGGAAAGTAATGAAATAGAAAACGAAAATAGCCAGACATGTACATTAGAACCAAATTCAGTATTTGAAGTAGAAGATAGTGAATTAAATGATTCTGAAAGTATGAAAATGCAAGATTCCTGCGAAGAACTGCAAGTTTTAGCAACGCCAATAATTTCAAAGAAGCGAAAATACAAATCAATTGACGACGACGAGCCTATGATAAAGGTATTAAAATCGATAGGAAATACAATAAATGTAGTAGCACAAGCTAAAAATACAAAAAATGAAACAAGCAAATACGAATGTTTTACAAATTATTTAATAACAGAGTTGAAACGATTACCAGAAGCTGAGGCAGATATTAAAGAAAAAAATTAGGGAATTAAATAAAAACTCTAATTCCAATTCATAATTCTATATGTATATATAAAATGTTATTTACGTTATATTTTTATATAAGGAATAATTTATTTCTTTTCTTTTTTGACTGAATGTTATTTTATTTTTCTTATTTTACAGCAGGGTTTTTTCCTTACTTTCTCTTTTTTCTGTATGTTATGTATGTGCAATATAAAAATAAAACAAAATATTTATTTACAACAACTGTTTATTTTCATGAATATATACAATATTTACATTTTTATTGGTTGACTAAATTAATTTGCCATGGGGTCAAATCGGACGTTGTATTATTTACGTAGTTTTTAATGTAATCTCGTAAAGTCATTGCCATTGCGTTTGCATTTCTCGCTCCTAATCTTCTCAAAGAATTTAATGGTTGAAGTGCAGTATTATCAGATACCAAGTTTCGTCACCTGGTTCTACTACACCATTAACATCTTGATCTATAAAGTTTTTATTGCAATATTCATAATTATCTTTTTGACTTTTTATGAAATTATGTAAGCATACAGTTGCTTGTATAATACCATCAACAGTTTCTGGTTGAGCATTAATAGCGCGGTGATAAATTCGGAAACGTGCTGTTAGTATGCCAAAAGTATTTTCGATTGTACGCCGAGCTCTCGATAACCGATAATTGAATATTACTTCATTTGCTGCTAACTTTTCATTTCTTCTTTTACTGTATGGTCGCATTAAATTTGTACGAAGTGGAAAAGCTTCATCGCCAACAAAAAAATATGGCATTGGTATATTTGTTCTTGGAAACGGACAATCTGTTGGAAAATTTAAATCATTTTTTATCAATTTTTTCCCAAACTGTGATTCATTTAAAATCCCTCCGTCGCTCTGGGATCCAAACGCTCCAATGTCTACATATGTAAAAAAAAATAGTTAGCATCGCAAGCTGCTAATAAAACAATGCTGAATGTTTTTTTATAATTATAATAACTAGACCCTGAATTAGCTGGTGCTTGAGTAACAACATGCTTTCCGTCTAAAGCTCCGAGACAATTAGGGAAATTCCAAGTGTTGTAAAATTCGTGGGCTATTTCTATCCATTTTTCTTTGTCAATTGCTTTTAGATATAACTAGCGGTCCGACCTGCTTCGCAGGTCTGACCCCTAGGCTCCGCAACACTAAAGAATATAGCAGTCTCTTTGTTTCTCGCTTCCAAGTCGGTAAATTGGCGAAGAAAACACATCACTTCGTTCCTCGCTTTCATGTCAGTACAATGGCGAGGAAAGCTCGGCACTTCGTTCCTCGCTTTCATGTCAGTGTCTCTTAACTTCCCATCACTAAAACAGTTCATTTAATATCCCTAAGTTAAGTTTCTAGTAATTTCCACAAAAGCAATTGCTGATCGTAATTATTTGTGATAAAGAAGGTTCATTACTACTTTTTCCAACTTTTTGAGCCTGAAACGTTACATTCAATACTTCAGCTAGCTTTAGGGGAATTTTCAGAAAAGCATTTGCCAATCGTACTGATTTATAATAAAGATGGCTCAATATTTCTAAAACATTTTACTTGGTACCCCACAGGTCGCAAATATTCATGAATTGTAAGGAAAAATAATTGCCGATCAGAATCGGTTTGCGAAAAAAATTACAACAAACACAATTATTAAATTTTCCGTGGATACTCGTATTACCAAGACCAAGTGTTTGAATTTTTACCCTTGCAATAGATTTCAAGTGCTTAAAAAAATGATTATCTGGGAACTCTTAAAACATTTCATTTCATACACCACACGTTAGATACATAAAAAAAAAAATTTTAAAATTTAAATTAAACACAAATTACATTAATATTTGATCATATAATAAATATTTTGCCAATCTGACATTCCTATTGTCTTCTTGGCAATTTAAAAATACCGCCAATAATAATGTATAATAATTTGCATTCCACATTGTCGACTTTATCTAATCTAACGTCAAAGAAGAATAAAATCGTGAAATTGTAATGGAATTTTTTTCATTTAAATTTCGCGGTTTTTAAAATTTTTATAAAATTTGATCGTGTAATACCAACCAACCAGTCTTACGTTATCTTGTCAGTTACATTTCAAAGTACAATCAAAGCTAAAAAATTTTAACTTGTCTATTCAAGATTCTCATTTGATACCAAACACTATATTTTTGTGATGTCTTTTATGAAAATATTCGACAGCCGCCAATTTTTATATTATCATTTGTCCCGTCTATTCGACATCTTTCTTTGGATACCCAAAAAGTGATTTTAAAAAAATAATTAAATCAAACACAACTTAATTAATATTTGATCATGTGATAAATAATTTTGTCAATCTGATTTTTCTATTGGTAATTTTAAAATATTATCAATAATAATGTACAATAATTGCATTCTCTTTTGTCGACAAATTTGACGGATTTACTTTATTATTACTAAATTTGTTCGTGTAATACCAAAGTTACTTAATCTAAAGTCAAGTAAAATAAAAAAAAAGGTTGGAAACTTTTTTTTTTCTCTAAATTTCATGTTTTTATTTTATTTTTATTAAATTTGATTATGTTACAAAGACTTCTCTAAATCTGACATTTCTATTATTATCTTGTCAATTTAAAAGAACCGTCCATAATAATATATAATAAATTGCACCCTACATTGTCGACAAATTTAATGCATTTACTTTATTTTTAATAAATTTGTCGTGTAATAGCGACTTTTCCTAGTTTAAAGTAAAAGTAGCATCAAAATGAAAATTTTTTATTTTACAACTGAAAATGTAGAAATATAAATTGATAGTCTTTAATAACTTCCAATTAATACCAAACAATTGGCGAAGCAAGCTCGTCACTACGTTTCTCGCTTCCATGTCAGTACATTGACGAAGAAAGCTCGTCACTTCGTTCCTCGCTTCCATTTCAGTGCATCGACGAAGCAAGCTCGTCACTACGTTCCTCGCTTCCATGTCAGTACATTGACGAAGAAAGCTCGTCACTTCGTTCCTCGCTTTTATGTTACTACTATTTGGCACTTTAGTTTAAATCTCTTCCGTGAGATATTTAATTCAATACCAAACACGTTAGGATTTAATTAACATTTATAAAAAAACAATTGATGATTTACCGAAATAACTTTTTGACACTTGAGTTGAAATATCCTTCATGAGACTTTTAATTTGATACCAATCACGGTAAGATTTAAATAACATATATCTTCTCTGCGAGACCTTTTTTTTAATACCAAACACGGTAGGATTTAAATAATTTTTATAGAAAACAATTGACAATCGTCCAAAACAATTTTTTGACACTTGAGTTCAAATCTCCTCTGCGAGATCTTTAATTTAATACCAAACACGGTAGGATTTAAATAACATATATTCAAAACAATTAACGATCGTCCAAAACAACTATTTGACACTTGAGTTCAAATCTCTTCCGCGAGACCTTTAATTTGATACCAACCACGGTAGGATTTAAATAATATTTATAAAAAACAATTGACAATCGTCCAAAATAACTTTTTTACACTTGAGTTCAAATCTGCTACGCGAGACCTTTAATTTGATATCAAACACGGTAGGAATTAAATAACATATATACAAAACAATTAACGATCGTCCAAAACAACTTTTTGACACTTGAGTTCAAATTTCTTACGCGAGACCTTTAATTTGATACCGAACACGGTAGGATTTAAATAATAATTATAAAAAACAATTGACAATCGTCCAAAATAACTTTTTGACACTTCAGTTTAAATCTTCTCTGCGAGACCTTTTATTTAATACCAAACACGGTAGGATTTAAATAATTTTTATAGAAAACAATTGACAATCGTCCAAAACAATTTTTTGACACTTGAGTTCAAATCTCCTCTGCGAGACCTTTAATTGAATACCAAACACGGTAGGATTTAAATAATTTTTATAGAAAACAATTGACAATCGTCCAAAACAACTTTTTGACACTTTAGTTCAAATCTCCTCTGCGAGACCTTTAATTCAATACCAAACTCGGTAGCATTTAAATAAATAATTTTTATAAGAAACAATTGACAATTGTCCAAAATAACGGCAGGATTCGAAATAAAAAACAACTGATGATAAAAAAATAATTCTGAAATCGATTATAAATATTTAAAACGAACTTTTTATATTAGAAAAGTAATGAACTTATTTAAATTTTACCGCCTAAAATACTTAGAAGCATCGAGGTTGTCGAGCAGAGACATCTGTTTTATTTTTTGAGAAGAAAAAGAAACTATATATGAAGTGAAAAATAAATTTTAACTTTTTTGTATTAGATAAGAAATTAACCCATTTGAATTTTACCGCCTAAAATCCTTAAATGAATCGAGGTTGTCGAACAGAGACATCTGTCATATTTATTTTGAATGGAAAAAATATAAGAAAAAAATTCACATTTAAAAAATCTACAATATAGAAAACATGTTTCCTCATTTATTCTAAACACAGATAAATATACAAAACTTTTTCATTTGGTCTAGAATTAATTCAATTTATACTTATAGTTTCAAACAGATATGTCAAAAATGACAGGATGAACACAAATTCGTGAAAAGTGACAGCAACAATTTTAATTTTTTATATTGACTTTTAATATATTTACATTATAGTACACTTGTTCACTCATTTATTTTAAACATAGATAAATTTACAAAACATCTTCAACTTGTCTAGAATTAATGTAATTTGTACTCAAAATTTGAAACAGATCTGTCATATATGTCAAATTGAACAAAAATTTGTGAAAAGTTACAACTACAATCAACAAAGTACACTTTCGTAGCAACCCGAGGCCCCCCTTGATGGAAAAATTTAATGTCTTTCGGATTTAATATTTCGCACATCATGTGTAAGAAAAATATGAGACACGCAAAAGGCACTGTTCCACAGGGACCTTTAACACCCAAAAAAACTTTCACCCGAATCCACCGAACCGTCTAGGCTGTAGAGGTGGCCGATGGCCGTTGTTAGATTGGCTAATCTATAGAGTGACAGTTCAGACCCACGCCGATTAGTATATAGGACTAGCGGTCCGACCTGCTTCGCAGGTCTGACCCCTAGGCTCCGCGACCCTGAAGAAGATAGCAGTCTCTTTGTTCCTCGCTTCCAAGTCAGTAAATTGGCGAAGAAAGCACGTTACTTCGTTCCTCGCTTTCATGTCAGTACATTGGCGAGGAAAGCTCGTCACTTCGTTCCTCGCTTTCATGTCAATACATTAGCGAAGAAAGCTCGTCACTGCGTTCCTCGCTTTCATGTTAGTCTCTCTTAACTTCCCGTCCCTAAAACAGTTCATTTAATACCCCTAAGTTAAGTTTCTAGTTATTTCCACAAAAGCAATTGCTGATCTTAATTATTTGTTATAAAGAAGGTTCATCGCTACTTTTTCCAACTTTTTGAGCCTGATACGTAACATTCAATAATTCACAAGCTAGGTTTAGGGGAATTTTCATAAAAGAAATTGCCAATCGTACTGATTTATAATAAGATCGATCATTACTAAGTTCCTCAGTGTTTCACTTCTGAAACATTTTACTAGATACCTCACAGGTCGCAAAAATTCATAAATTTTAAGGAAAAATATTTACCGATCGTAATTGGTTTGCGAAAAAATTTACAACAAACACAATTAATAAATTTTCCGTGGATATTACCAAGACCAAGTGTTTTAATTTTTACCCCTGCAATAGATTTCAAGTGACTTAAAAAAAAGATTATCTGCGAACTCCTAAATCATTTCATTTCATACCCCACAAGTTAGAAAAAATTTCTTTAAATTTAAGTTAAACACAACTTGCATTAATATTTGATCATATAATAAAGATTTTTGCCAATCTGACATTTCTATTGTCTTCATAATAAATATATGGCAATTTAAAAATACCGCCAATAATAATGTATAATAATTTGCATTCCACATTGTCGACTTTATCTAATTTAACGTCAAAGTAGAATCCAATCGTGAAATTTTAAGGGAAATTTTTTAAATTTTTATAAAATTTGAACGTGTAATACCAACCTTACCCAGTCCTATGTTATCATGTCAGTTACACTTCAAAGTACTACCGAAGCGAAAAAATTTAAACATGTCTATTCAAGATTCTCATTTGATACCAAACACTATATTTTTCTGATGTCTTCTATGAAAACAATCGACAGCCGCCATTTTCTATATTATCATTTGTCTCGTCTATTCGACATCTGTCTTTGGACACCCAAAAAGTGATCATAAAAAAAATTTTAATTTAATTAATATTTTATCATTTGATAAAGACTTTTGTCAATCTGATATTTCTATTGGTAATTTAAAAATATTATCAATAATAATGTACAATAATTTGCATTCTTCTTTGTCGACAAATTTGGCGCATTTACTTTATTATTACTAAATTTGATCGTGTAATACCAACTTTACTTAGTCTAACGTCAAGTAAAATAAAAAAAAATTAAGTTGGAAATTTTTTTTCCTTCAAGTTTCAAGGTTTTATTTTATTTTTATTAAATTTGTATATGTTATAAAGATTTCTGTCAATCTGACATTTCAATTATTGTCTTGTCAATTTAAAAGAACCGTCAATAATAATATATAATCCTACATTGTCGACAAATTTAACGCATTTACTTTATTTTTAATAAATTTGATCGTATAATACTGACTTTTCCTAGTTTAAAGTAAGGCACTAGAATATATGAGTACTAGCGGTCCGACCTGCTTCGCAGGTCTGACCCCTAGGCTCCGCGACCCTGAAGAAGATTACATCTAAAAATATGGAGAAATAAATTGAGTAGTCTTTTCGCTCCTCGCTTCCAAGTCAGTACTTTGACGAAGAATGCTCGTCACTTCGTTCCTCGCATCCATGTCAGTACATCGGCGAAGCAAGCTCGTCACTTCGTTCCTCGCTTCCATGTTGGCACTTTTTGACATTAGAGTGTAAATCTTCTTCTTGAGACCTTTCATTTAATACTAAAAACGTGTTAGAATTTAAATAACATATATAAAAAAACAACTGACGATCTTCCGAAACAACATTTGAGTTTAAATCTCACGCCTGAGACCTTTAATTTAAAACCAAACACGGTATGTTTTAAATAACATTTATAAAAAACAATTGACAGTCGTGCAAAATAACTTATTGACACTTGAGTTCAAATCTCCTTCGGAAGACCTATAATTTGATACCAAACACGGTAGGATTTAAATAACATATATAAAAAACAATTGACAATTATCCCAAACCATTGTTTGGCACTTGGGTTCAAATCTCCTGCGTAAGACCTTTAATTTAATATCAAATACAGTAGGATTTATATGACATTTATATAAAAAAAATTGACGATCATCCTAAATAACTTTATAACAGTTGAGTTTAAATCTGCAAACAATTGATGATCGTTCAAAATAACTCTTTGACACTTGAGTTCAAATTTATTCCATGAAACCTTTAATTTGATACCAAACACGGTATGATTACAAAAAATATTATAAAAAAAACAATTGACAATCGTTCAAAATAGTTTTTTGTGTACGAATTTTGATTAAATAGAGAATTCTGGAATTCATTATGAATATTTAAAATGATCTTGAAAATAATTTTCATCCTTGTTGTATTAGATAAATAATTAACGTATTTAAATTTTACCGCCTAAAATGCTTTAAAGCATCGATGTGTATGGCCAGAGACATCTGTTATACTTTTACTTCAAATTTGAAACTGAACTGTCAAAAATGACAAGGTGCACACAAATTTGTGAAAAGTGACAGCTATAATTTTAATAATTTTGACTGACTTTTAAAATATTTACAAAATAGTACACATATATGCTCATTCATTTACTCTAAACAAAGATAAAGGGTATAGCCGGATAAGCATACAAAATCTGCCCCCAGCGATTTTTAAAAATCCATATGGCTGATCGATTGCTAATTAAAAATAAAAATTTTCCTGAAAATTTCAGCTTTTAAATCCAAAGAGTTACGTCATAATTGAAGAATACGTTTTTTCAGTTTTTATTTTATTGGAACTATTCCACTGAATATTTTTTAACAAGAATTTTTTTAGTAAGAATAATCAATAAGGGACGTTAACACGTAATTTTTTTTGTAAGTTTTAACTATTACTTTTTCTAAAAAAAAAATTTAAAATTTTTGTCTTTTTTTTAAATATGTTCCTTCAGGGTGTCACTCACGATTTTTTCACTGAATACTCCTTTCTTACTCTTCTTTACTCAATAAAATTTTCAACCTGATTCATTTGGTGCAACATAGTCAAAAAAAAATAAATTCGATTTTACTACTACACTCCAATATATAAAAGTCATACCAAATATTTTAAAACTACAAGTAAAATTTCAGCACATTAACTCAAAAACATACCGTTGTTTCATTGATTAATAAACGAGATTCGAATAAAATATCTGGCATTAGCCGATATTGTTGTGATTGTGGTAACGGTAGGCGCACTTCGGGTACTGCTCTCACATTGTAGCTATTATATTATCACAGACCTAACTCATTATATTAAACACTGAATAATTATTTTATATTCTAAAACTACAAATAAAATAAACATACCGTTGTATCATTGATTAATGAACCAGATACGAATAAAATCTCTGGCATTAGCCGATATTGTAGTGATTGTGGTAACGATAGGAGCATTGTCGTGAACTGCTCTTAAATTATAGTTATTATATATATATATATATATATATATATATATATATATATATATATATATATATATATATATATATATAATTTTTTTGACGCTCGATATTTGGCTAAAATAATAAGACCTGCCGAGATATTAAGTCGTTTGGTTTACAGATATAAAAGTTAATCTCTTCAAAGAAAAATTGATAAGAACTTTTATTGAGCCATATTAATATTTTAATATAACTTATAAAATTGGAAATATTTTTCGATTATATTAACACTGAATACTTATTTCCAAAATCTTTTTTTTCATATTTTTTTCGAATGGTATTCACTATTTTCTGGTAAATTATTTTTTTTAAATCTCATAATTTTTTCATATTACTGAAAATAATTATTCAGTGTTAATGTTATGAGTTAGGTCTATGATAATACATAATGCAATGTGCGAGCAGTACCCGAAAGTGCACCTGCCGTTACCACAATCACAACAATATCGGTTAATGCCAGAGATTTTATTCGTATCAGGTTGATTAATCAATGATACAAAGGTATGTTTATTTTATTTGTAGTTTTAGAAAATAAAATAATTATTCAGTGTTAATATATTGAGTTAGGTCTGTGATAATATATAATAGCTACAATGTGAGAGCAGTAACCGACAGTGCGCCTACCGTTACCACAATCACAACAATATCGGCTAATGCCAGATATTTTTTTCGAATCTGGTTGATTAATCAATGAAACAACGGTATGTTTTTGAGTTAATGTGCTGAAATTTTACTTGTAGTTTTAAAATACTTGGTATGACTTTTATATATTGAAGTGTAGTAGTAAAATCGAATTTATTTTTTTTGACTATGTTGCACCAAATGAATCAGGTTGAAAATTTTATTGAGTAAAGAAAAGTAAGAAAGGAGTATTCAGTGAAAAAATCGTGAGTGACACCCTAAAGGAACATATTAAAAAAAAAAGATAAAAACTTTAAAATTTTTTTTAGAAAAAAGTAATAGTTAAAACTTACAAAAAAAAATACGTGTTAACGTCCCTTATTGATTATTCTTACTAAAAAAATTCTTGTTAAAAAATATTCAGTGGAATAGTTCCAATAAAATAAAAACTGAAAAAACGTATTCTTTAATTATGACGTAACTCTTTGGATTTAAAAGCAGAAATTTTCAGGAAAATTTTTATTTTTAATTAGCAATCGATCAGCCATATGGATTTTTAAAAATCGCTGGGGGCAGATTTTGTATGCTTATCCGGCTATACCCTTTACAAAACTTCTGAAACATGTCTAGATTTTATGTAATTTATACTTAATTTTTCAAAGAGATCTGTCAAAAATGACAAGAACACAAATTTGTGAAAAGTTACGACTACAATACAGTTATTCATTTAAAATCAACAAATTTCACATTCATAGCAACGCTCGCATACTCTGATTTCCACTTTATTTATTTAATATCTCGCACATCATGTGTAAGAAAAATGTGAATTCATAAAAAGCACGTATTCCCAATCAAACTCTAAATTACTGTGAAGGTTTTATTTGAATCCGTCAAACGGTCTAGGCTGTAGGTCTGCGTACAAATTGGTTGCTAGATTGGCTAAAGTATAGAGAAATACTTTAGCCGATTAGTATATAGGATTCTCATCCGCCATTTTGGGTCCAAGTTTCATAAATAAAACAAATTATTGGAATCCAGTTACTTTAATTCTTTTCTGTCAAATTTGAAGTTGATATTGGTTAATAATTGTGATATATCATTTTCTTAATTATTATATTTCATATCTAACAGGTAAGTGTACAGAATACTTTCTAATATATTACACCGTATGATTTGTGTAGTTGGATTTTACAGAATTTCAAAAAATATGTTTTCAAATTTGACAGATACAAATTTTAAATGTTTTTTTTAAGTAACTGGATTCCAATAACTTGTTTTATTTATGACATCTGGACCCAAAATGGCGGACGAGAATACCTACATTCTTCTAGAGCTCTATTTAAAGTAAGTAAAGTAAAGTAGCTTAAAAATTATTTTTTTTATATAGGAAATTATTTTACATTTAAATTTTGCGTTTTTTTAAATTTTTATTAAATTTGATAATGTAATGAAGAATTCTCTCAATCTGACATTTCTATTCATAAACAATAATTAGAATTTTACATTTTCGACAAATTTGGCGGATTAACTTTATTTTTACTTAATTTGATCGTGTAATACCGACTTTTCTAAGTTTAACGTCAAAATAGCATCAAATTGAAAAATGTTATTCGAAACAATATTTTCTTAACAAGTTCGCGGTTTTCTTCATTTTTATCAAATTTGGTCGTGTAATACCGTCCTTCTTCAGTCTAACGTCTAACGTCAGCTTGACAGTTATACTTTGAAGTATAATCATAGCAAAAAAATTTATTGGAAATAATTTTTTCATTTAAATTTCCCGGTTTTATTTTATTTTCAGTAAATTTGATCGTTTAAAACAGATTTAGCGTCACCATAACAAAAACTTCAAAATGCAGTCAAAATGGAAAATTTTATTATCCATTATTTTTAATTATTTTAATTGACTTGTCTAGAATTAATGTAATTTGTAATTAAAATTTCAAACACATCTGTCAAAAATTACACGTTGCACAAAAGTTACAGCTCCAATATAAATTTTTGATTACAATAATGCAAATATTTGATTACAACAATGAAAATACTTGATTACAACAATGAAACACTTTCATTACAATAAATAATTATTTAAAACAATAAAAGTATATTATTTTCACACTAGAAATTATTATTATAATCTCCATACCAATATTTAAAAACTGATCCTGGTCAAAATGTGTCCGTATAAATTGCTGCCGAAAAATATTTCCTCTCGGAATATTAGCAGGTTGTTGACAGGGTAGAGTAGCATAGTTTTCATTATGAATTTGACAACTTTCTTCATCAACTGTTAGAGATTTAAATAATTACGTAAGATAATTTAATTGAATTTAATAAGAAAACTGCTGACATATGTACTGTAATCTTCCTCTTCATGAATTTTTCTTATATTATATAATACAGCTAATGCTATATTGCTTCATTAGTATTTATTAATTTTGTACGTAATTCTATAGTTGTTATCTTGTAAATACAACAAAATTTCATTTTATTATTGATGCTTGATTTATTTGTATATGTTTTTCTCTACAACATAAAATAAAAATATATCTTCCTACTATGGATTATATTAAATTTCACTATTTATAAATGAAGAATCAACTTTTTTAACGATTCCCTCACTCGATATACCGTGAAATGTCAAAATTTTTCACAGATTCAGGAAAACATTATGTTTACACTTTGATAGCCCTAATACATCGAATAAAATTAGTTTCATTGGTATTTAATCATTTCGTACATAATTGTATAGTATTTCATAAATTCTTCCATGAAAATATAACCAAACTTATGGTTGATTTTTTTTTATGGAATTCTTGAAATATGAGTTCCCTGCAATATAATCGGGAAAATGTATATTGTACAATTAAATTATACACACTTACCATAAATTATAATTAATTTTTGGATGTTTATGTAAAAAACAACATTTTTAATCAATACACGATACTTCAACCTGTACAAGGATTTTGAATTAAAAAGTTGTATGTTTTCATTTTGACTGCTCCTAATTCATCCAATACAATTTGTTTTATAAGTATTTATTAATTTCTTCCGAAATTCTATATTATTTTCAAATTTAATTTGTTCTTTGTCCATATAACCTAATTTATATATGACATTTATAATAAGGTTCGTAATGTATTTCCTGCAAAATTATTAGCAGAATTGATATTCTATAATTTAATTATACACTTACCATGAAATTCATTTAATTTCAGTGTATTTGTAATTTAGTACGTGACCCAAACTATTTTTCATAAAATATTGACGTTTACAAATCAATTTGAATCAAATGCAACTGTCAAAATATGTAAATCATTTCTACCAATTTAAAAAATTTACAAAATAGTACTCATGTTCGCTCCTTTATTCTATACACAAATAAATATACCAAATTTATCTAACTTGTCTACAATTAAAGTAATGTATAATTAAAATTTAAAACTGAACTGTCAAAAATGACAAGTTGTTTTTCATTTGGTCAAAATTTTTAAAGATAAAGTGAATTGACAGTTCACTTTGAAATTTAAAAAAATAAATTACTTTAATTCTAGACAAGTTAGACAAGTATGGTAAATGTATTTCTGTTTAGAATAAATGGGCGTATATGCTTAATATTTTGTAAAATTTTAAAACATAAATTTAAAAATAAAAAAATGAATTTGAAAGTGAACTATCAATACCCTTTATCTTTGAATTTTTAACAGAAGTAGCAACGCGTGTTATTTAACAAAAGCTACACGAAACAAAAAATTAGTTTATTTACTTAATATCTCGCACATCATGTGTAATAAAAATGTGAAATAATGAAAAGGCCCTATTCCCAGCCAAACTGTAGATGCCTGTAAAGGTTTCACTCGAATATATCAAACCGTGTAGGCTCTAGAGCTGCGCACAAATGGTTTCTAGGTAGCAAAAAATTTTAACTGAATAGTATATTGGACTAGCGGCCCGACCTGCTTCGCAGGTCTGTCCCCTAGGCTCCGCGTCACTGAAGAAGATTACAACTGAAAATGTAGAAAAATAAATTGAGTAGACTTAAATAACTGCAAATTTATACCAAACAATTGGCGAAGCAAGCTCGTCACTACGTTCCTCGCTTCCATGTCAGTACATTGACGAAGAAAGCTCGTTACTTCGTTCTTCGTTTCCATGTTAGTACATCGGCGAAGGAAGCTCGTCACTACGTTCCTCACTTCCATGTCAGTACTACACGAAGAAAGCTCGTCACTTCGTTCCTCGCTTTCAAGTCAGTGCATCGGCGAAGCAAGCTCATCACTACGTTCCTCATTTCCATGTCCGTAAATTAACGAAGAAAGCTCGTCACTTCGTTCCTCGCTTACAAGTCAGTGCATAGGCGAAGCAAGCTCGTCACTTCGTTTCTCGCTTCCATGTTACTAATATTTGGCACTTAAGTTTAAATCTCTTCCGTAAGATATTTAATTCAATACCAAACTCGTTTTTTGACACTTGAGTAAAAATATCCTTCATGAGACTTTTAATTTGATACCAAACACGGTAGGATTTACATAATATTTATAAAAAAAACAATTGACAATGCTCCAAATCAACTTTTTGACACTTGAGTTTAAATCTCCTCCGCAAGGCCTTTAATTTAATACCAAACACGGTAAAAATTAAATATCATTTATACAAACTATTTACTATCATTCAAAACAATTTTTTGATACTTGATTTCAAATCTCCTCCTTGGGACCTTTAATTTGATACCAAACTCGGTAGGATTGAAATAATATTTATAAAAAATAATTAACAATCGTCCAAAACAACTTTTTGACACTTGAGTTCAAATCTACTCTGCGAGACCTTTAATTCAATACCAAACACGGTAGGATTTAAATAATATTTATAAAAAAACATTTGACAGTCGTCCAAAACAACTTTTTGACACTTGAGCTCAAATCTCCTCCGCAAGGCCTTTAATTTGATACCAAACACGGTAGGAATTAAATATCATTTATACAAAACAATTAACGATCATCCAAAACAACTTTTTGACGCTTGAGTTCAAATCTAATCCTTGAGACTTTTAATTTGATACCAAACACTGCATAATTTAAATAATATTTATAAAAAACAATTGACAATCGTCCAAAATAACTTTTTGACACTTGAGTTCAAATCTCCTTCGCGAGGCCTTTAATTTTAAACCAAACACGGTACGATTTAAATGATATTTATAAAAAACAATTGACAATCGTCGAAAATAACTTTATGACACTTTATTTTAAATCTCTAATGTGAAACTTTTAATTTAGTACCAAACACGGCCGGATTAGAAATAAAAAACAACTCACGATAAAAAAATTCTGAAATTGATTATAAATATTTAAAACGATCTTTCTATATTAGATATGTAATTAACTTATTTAAATTTTACCGCCTAAAATACTTATAAGCATCAAGGTTGTCGAGCGGAGACATCTGTGTATTTTTTGAGAAGGAAAAGAAACCATATATTAAGTGCAAAATAATTTTCAACTTTTTTGTGTTAAATAAGAAATTAACTTATTTGAATTTTACCGCCTAAATTCCTTAAAAGAATCGAGGTTGACATCTGTCATAATTATTTTGAATGGAGGGTTATACAGAAGCAAATTTTCGTGCTGCCATCTATTGATGTTTTCATTGAACTACTATGAAATTCACATGGGCGAAACACAAACTAAGGCACTAGAATATATGAGTATTCTCATCCGCCATTTTGGGTCCAAGTGTCATAAATAAAACAAATTATTGGAATCCAGTTACTTTAATTCTTTTCTGTCAAATTTCAAGTTGAATTGATTTATAATTGTGATATATCATTCCTTCAATAATTATTATATTTTATATCTAACAGGTAAGTGTACAGAATACTTTATAATCAAATCGTTCGGTAGAACGACGCCGGCAAGAGTCCCAGTTCACCAGGAAGTTCACCGACAACACTTACTTACGGCAACTATTAGGAAAACCTAACCTCCAAATTTTTCAAACTTGTTTAATTCAAATATGCTATTATAATTTCCATTAAAACTGGTACCACGGACGATATAATACATACCTTAAACTTATTCATTAGTTTTTTTACGATTTATGTGCATATAACTCTTTATTTTCGATTATGTATTTTAGCCGGCGACAGAAATGTGAAATCTCTCTTTCTCACGCGTTAAGTTAGCAATTTAAAAATTCCTTTACAAATTTTTGCCAAAAGATGGCAGCACATTGTCCGTAGATTTGAAAAATTCTAACGCACGACCATGAGTACGAAAGCCTCATTTACTGATCGAAACTAGTTTTAGTTTTATGTTCTATGTTTTATTATATTTGCAAGTAACATTCACAAATGACGTTTTACTTGTTGATTTTAATGAGTAGCGCCATGTGAAAAATATAGTAAATAAATTCAAGAAGATCGGTAACGTAGTTATCTGCAATGGGCCATATTAAATTGAACTGTCAGAGAATTACATAGGTTAGGTACGTATTTTATTGATATGAACTACAGTTTGGTTGTTTCTCTCATATACTTTCTTATACCATACATTTGATTGCAATGAAACTTCAGTGAGTTGTTGTGAGCACCCCTGCGAAGGTTCCTTAATTATATTGATTATTTCGAATGATTGTATTTATGATCAGATTTGGTTCATTTTTAGAATACATATTAGTTGAAAAGAATGAAAGCGAGGAATGAAGTGACGAGCTTCCTTCGTCAATGTATTGACATGGAAGCGAGGAACGAAGTGTCGAGCTTGCTTCGCCAATTGCCTGATGGTATTTCAGAAAATTTATTTGAGTGGCATGGCAACGCATGCAGTGTATTATCTAGTGGTAAATATATTATAAAATTATAAAAAAAAGATACGTTTTAATATATAAATTATTCTAGATTAATGCCAAAGAAGCGTTTATTTCTATTTATGGTACAAAATATTTGGTTATGTACGTATTTTGAATGAAAGTTGAAAGAAATAGATAACTGTATTGGCAACGAAAATGACCGATGGCGGCAGCACTGAGTATTTGCAGAACAGTGAATGACATACGGAGAAATATGAAAAAATTTCATATAATTATAGTTATAAATAAAATATAAGCTTATTTGAAGTGCGGTATTGTGAAAAGGGAAGTATTTGTGCTTTATTTATTTAAAAATCATAGTTATACCGTCTCTTTAATATATTTTGAGGCATGGGTAACTTTTACGGTGCCGATAAACAAGTTGGTTTTCAAGAATTATTTAGATATCTCGAGGCGACGAATTCTACCAGAAATTTTATCGACGGGGAAGAAATAATTAACAGTAGCTTGTTATTTTTATGTGCTCTTACTGCAAATCCACACGAGATACATGGAACCATTTATGTTGAAAATATTATGTTATATAACTTGTCATCTGCATCACAAAATACATTTTTATATGTTACTCTAGTTGCATATTTGAATAAAACTGCTAGTACAGCATAAGTAATGTTTAGTATTTTTTTTAATAATACATAAATTGCCATCCATACAATAGTCATTTGTATTTTCATAAAAAAACAACTGATTTTCCTTTTAATAAAACAAAATCAACAAAAAGAACTGATATGTTCCAAAAACAATTTCATTGTAATGGATGCGGCATGAGTAGTGCAGAGGGCAACAAAAAAAAGTGATACCATTTTAATAAGGCAAGTTTGAAATTCACCTTAAAAATCGAAATCATAACATGTAAAAATCGAAAAACTATATTAGCTAATAGTTTTGTTAGTTGAACAAAAAAAAAACTTGCCGATTCGTATATTGGCATCCATACAAATATGCTATAAATAAAGGCGGATCGGCAAGTTTTTTTTTTTTTTTGTTCAACTAACAAAACTATTAACTAATATAGTTTTTCGATTTTTACATGTTATGATTTCGATTTTTAATGTGAATTTCAAACTTGCCTTATTAAAATGGTATCACTTTTTTTTGTTGCCCTCTGCACTACTCTTGCCGCATCCATTACAATGAAATTGTTTTTGGAAGATAATATATTACCGTATGATTTGTGTAGTTGGATTTTACAGAATTTCAATAAATATGTTTTCAAATTTGACAGATACAAATATTAAATGTTTTTTTAAGTAACTGGATTCCAATAACTTGTTTTATTTATGACATCTGGACCCAAAATGGCGGACGAGAATACCTACATTCTTCTAGAGCTCTACACAAACAAAACGCTGTCAAAATTACAGTTCTTAAAATGATGCTAAATATAAAAAATAAAGTTTGTGTATGGTTTGTGCATAGTTACTCCCTTTATTACTATAAAGGTATATGGCAAGTGTTAAATTTATTAAGTTACTTAAATAATAAACTTCAAAAATAAAAACATAACCTTGTTAAAACACCATATCAAACGTCAAAACATGGATGTTTGTGTTATGAACTTCCATCTCAACTTTTACCTTATCTTTCTCTTTCTTGCCTGTGACGTCAAAATCATAACCCTCCATTAGAAAAAATATGGAAAAAAATTCATATTTAAATAAATTAAAAAATAGTAAACAATGTACGTACATTTATTCTAAAAACAAATAAATTTGCCGAATTTATCTAACTTGTCTACAATTAAAGTAATGTATAATTAAAATTTCGAACTGAACTGTCAAAAATTACAAGTTGTCATTCTTCTTTTCAAAAAATTAAAGATTGACAGTTCACTTTGAAATTTTAAAAATAAATTACTTTAATTCTAGACAAGTTAGACAAGTATGGTAAATTTATTTCTGTTTAGAATAAATGGGCGTACATGCTTAATACTTTCTAAAATTTTAAAACATCAATTTAAAAATAAAAAAATTAATTTGAAAGTGAACTGTCAATACCCTTTATCTTTGAATTTTTAACAGGAGTAGCAACGCGTGTTATTTAACAAAAGCTACACGAAACAAAAAATTAGTTTATTTACTTAATATCTCGCACATCATGTGTAATAAAAATGTGAAATAATGAAAAGGCCCTATTCCCAGCCAAACTGTAGATGCCTGTAAAGGTTTCACTCGAATATATCAAACCGTGTAGGCTCTAGAGCTGCGCACAAATGGTTTCTAGGTAGCCAAAAATTTTAACTGAATAGTATATTGGACTAGCGGTCCGACCTGCTTCGCAGGTCTGACCCCTAGGCTCCGCGTTCCTGAAGACGATTACATCTAAAAATATAAAGAAATAAATTGAGTAGTATCTTCGTTCCTCGCTCCCAAGTTAGTACTATGGCGAAGAATGCTCGTCACTTCGTTCCTCGCATCCATGTCAGTACATCGGCGAAGCAAGCTCGTCACTTCGTTCCTCGCTTGCATGTTAGCACTTTTTGACCTTAAAGTGTAAATCTCCTCCTTGAGACCTTTCATTTCATACCATGTTAGAATTTAAATAACATTAAATTAAAAAAAACAACAGACGATCTTCCGAAACAACACTTGAGTTTATTTCTCACGCCTGAGACCTTTAATTTAAAATTAAACACGGTATGTTTTAAATAACATTTATAAAAAACAATTGACAGTCATGCAAAATAACTTTTTGACACTAGAGTTCTAATCTCCTTCGGAAGACCTTTAATTTGTTACCAAACACGGTAGGATTTAAATAACATATATCAAAAACAATTGACAATCGTCCAGAACAACTTTTTGACACTTGAGTTGAAATCTCCCTCGGAAGACTTTTAATTTGATACCAAACACGGTAGGATTTAAAACGTTTGTAATAAAAAACAATTGACAATCATCCAAAACAATTTTTTGACACTTAGATTCCAATCTCCTGCGTAAGACCTTTAATTTGATATCAAACACAAAAGGATTTATATAACATTTATAAAAAAAAAACAAATGACGCTCATGCTAAATAACTTTCTAACAGTTGAGTTTAAACCTCAAAAGAATTGATGATCGTTCAAAATAACTCTTTGACAATTGAGTTCAAATTTATTCCTTGAAACCTTTAATTTAATATCAAACAGCGTAGGATTTAAATAACATTTATAAAAAAACAATTGACGATATTCTAAAATACCTTTATGACACTTGAGTTAAAATCTCCTTCATGAAACCTTTAATATGATACCAAACACGTTGGAATTTAAATAACATTTATAAAAAACAATTAACGATCTCTCAAAATAATGTTTTGACATTTTTGTGTTTAAATCTCCTCCGTGAAACCATTAATTTGATACCAAACACAGTAGGATTAAAAAAAAATTATAAAAAAACAATTGACAATCGTTCAAAATAGTTTTTTGTGTATGAATTTTAATTAAAAAGAAAATTCTGCAATTCATTATGAATATTTAAAATGATCTTGAAAATAATTTTCATCCTTTTTGTATTAGATAAATAATTAACTTATTTAAATTTTACCGCGTATGGGCAGAGACATCTGTTATACTTTTACTTAAAATTTCAAACTGAACTGTCAAAAATGACAAGGTGCACACAAATTTGTGAAAAGTGACAGCTACAATTTTAATATTTTTTATTAACTTTTAAAATATTTACAAAATAGTACACATGTATGCTCATTCGTTTACTCTAAACACAGATAAATTTACAAAACTTATGAAGCTTGTCTTGATTTAATGTAATTTAAACTTAATTTTTCAAAAAGATGTGTCAAAAATGACAAGAACACAAATTTGTGAAAAGTTACAACTACAATACAGTTATTCATTTAAAATCAACAAATTTCACATTCATAACAACGCTCGCATACTCTGATTTCCGCCTTATTTATTTAATATCTCGCACATCATGTGTACTAAAAATCTGAAACACCCAAAAGGCACATCTACAACAAATTCTTTACATTCCCAAATAGGTTTCAGGTGATTCCATCAAACCGTTTAGGCTCTAGAGGGCGGCACATATTTGGTTACTAAGCAGATGAAAGTATAGAGAAATACTCTAGCCGATTAGTATATAGGATTAGCGGTCCGACCTGCTTCGCAGGTCTGACCCCTAGGCTCCGCGACTCTAAGGAAGTTAGCAACTAAAACTATAGGAAAATAAATTGGAAGTTTAATCAAATACCTTAAATTTGTTAGCGAACAATTGTCGAATAAAATTTGTCTCTTTGTTCCCCGCTTCCTTGTTAGTAAATTGGCGAAGAAAGCTCGTCACTTCGTTCCTCGCTTTCATGTCAGTGCATTGGCATTAAATACCCCTAAGTTAGGTTTTTAGTAATTACCACAAAAACAATTGCTGATCGTTATTATTTATGACAAAGAGGTTTCATCACTACTTTTTCCTACTTTTTGAGCCTAAACCATTGCATTCAATACTCCACAAGCTAGGTTTAGGGAAATTTTCAGTAAATTAATTGCCAATCGTACTGATTTGTAATAAAGATGGGTCATTTCTAAGTTCCTCACTATTTCACTTGTAAAACATTTCACTTGTTACTCCAAAGGTCGCATATTCATGAACTTTAATGAAAAACAATTGCCGATCATAATTGGTTTGCGAAAAAAATTACAGTAAACACAATAGATTTTATGTCATACTGGTTACTTATGTTACATTTTTCGGACTATTTATCGTACGAAAAGTGAAACTTTAAAGTCCTAGGACTTTAAAGTAAAATTTGACTTTTAATTGGTTTATTATTTATAAACAAATACTTGTTCCTATAGAAATTGTTATTTAGCCTACTTATATCAACTCATATTTCTATGAATTTTTGATAATTTCTGTTAATAAATTCTATAATTTAACAACTTTAGTAACCAGTATGAAATAAAATTTTGTATGTACCGCGAACGAAAAGTGACTTTAATGTCCTCGCAAGTAATTACGGCCGAGGCTACGGGCCTCGGCCGTAAACAACTTGCTCATACCTTAAAGATTCACTTTTCGTTCTAGATACATAAAATACTATTTCGTGGACATTACCAAGATTAAGTGTTTTAATTTTTGCCCCTTCAATAGATTTCAATTGACTTTAAAAAAATAACTATTTGCCAAGTACTAAAACATTTAGGGCCGGTATTTCCAATCTCAGATAAACTATAGAATAAATTATCAATGGAATAAATAAAAAATATCGCATCAAAAGATGACATCTAGAATAATAATCATCATTTAAGCTATGATTTTGATGCGATATTTTTTGTTTATCCTATTGATAAATTTATTCTCTAGGTAACTGAGTTTGGAAATACCGCCCCTTAGTTAGATAAACTACAAGTTAGGTATCTACAAAAATTAAAAAAAAAAGATTAAACAATTGTCGATCGTAACGATTTTTGATAAAATTACGTCACTTCGACCTTTCTTTCGATACCGAATAAGTGATTTTTAAAAGAAATTTATATTAAATACAACTTGTATTAATATTTGATCATGTAATGACGACTTTTATCAATCTGACATTCTTGGCAATTTATAAATAACGTCAATAATATTGTATAATAATTTTTATTCCATATTGACAAATTTGGCAGATATACATTATTTTTACTAAATTTTTTCGTGTAATACCAACCTTATCCAGTCTTACGTCAGCTTGTCATGATTCTACTTTGTGACACTTAATTAATTACCAAACAATTGACGATCGTACAAAATAACTTTTTGATACTTAAGTTTAAATCCGCTCCATGAGATTTTTAATTTAATATTAAACACGGTAGGATAAAAATAACACTTACCTCGACATTTACACAAAACAATTGATAAACGCCCAAAACAACTTTTTGACACTTTAGTTTAAACCTCCTCTGCGAGACCTTTAATTTGATTCCAAACACGGTAGGATTTAAATAACATTTATAAAAAACAATAGACGTTCGTCCGAAATAGATTTTTGACACTTGAGTTTAAATCTCATGAGTGAGACCTTTAATTCAATACCCAACACGCTAGGATTTAAATAATATTTATACAAAACAATAGACAATCGCCCGAAACAACTTTTTGACACTTGAGTTCAAACCTTCTCTGCGAGACCTATAATTTGATTCCAAACACGATAGGATTTAAATAACATTTATAAAAAACAAATGACAATCGTTCAAAATAATTTTTTGACACTTGAGTTTAAATCTGATGAGTGAGACCTTCAATTTAATGCTAAACACGGCAAGATTTAAATAACATTTAGAAAAAACAATTAACGATCGTGTAAATAATTTTGTGGCACTTGATTAGAAAAAAAAAACAACTGCTGATTGTTTAAAATAAATTTTTGATAATTCTACGAATTTAGATAAAAAAAATATCTGAAATTGATTACAAGTATTTAAAACGAACTTTTTATATTAGATAAGTAATTAACTTGTTCAAATTTTACCGCCTAAAATACTTAGAAGTATAGATGTTGTCGATCAGAGACATCTGTTGTATTTTTTGAGAAGAAAAAGAAACCATCTATGAAGCGAAAAATAATTCTCAACTTATTTATGTTAGATAAGAAGTTAACTCATTTGAATTTTACCGCCTAAAATCCTTAAAAGAATCGAGGTTGACGAACAACGACATCTGTCATATTTATTTTAAATTTAAAAAAAAATGAAATAAAATTCAAATTTAAAATAATTACAAAATAATAATAATGTTTGCATATTTATTCTAAACACAAATAAATCACAAAACTTGTCTAACTGAACTACAATTAAAGTAATTTATATTTAAAATTTTAGACTGAAATGTCAAAATAACTAGTTGCACAAAAATTTGTGAAAAGTAACAGCTACATTTTTTATTTTTTTTATTGAGTTTTAAAATACTTACAAAGTAGTACACATGTTTGTTCATTAATTCTAAACACATATTAATTTACAAAACATCTTCAAGTTATCTAGAATATAAGTAATTTATACTTAAATTTTGAAACAGATCTGTCAGAAATGACAAATTGAACATAAATTTTTGTAAAGTTACAACCAGAATCAACAAACTCCACTTTGATAGCAACCCGCACACTTTGATCCATAAACCTTTTTTATTTAATATCTCGCACATCATGTGTACTGAAAATGTGAATTCATGAAAAGGCCCTATTCAAAAAAAATCTCTAACTGCCGGTAAAGGTTTCACTGAAATCCGTCAAACCGTCTAGGCTCTAGAGCTGCGCACAAATTTGGTTACTAGGCAGATGAAAAAAAAAATATATATATATATATATATATATATTTTTTTTTTTTTTTTTTAGTATATTGGACTAGCGGTCCGACCTGCTTTGCAGGTCTGACCCCTAGGCTCCGCAACAATGAAGAAGATAGCAACTAAAGCTATAGGAAAATAAATTGCAAGTTTTCTCAAATACCTTAAATTTGTTAGCAAGCAATTGTCGAAGAAAGTTTGTCGCTTTGTTCCCAGCTTCCTTGTTAGTAAATTGGCGAAGGAAGCTCTTCACTTCGTTCCTCGCTTTCATGTAAGTGTACTCCAAAGTGCCGCAAATTTTTACATACCTTAAATACCAAGCTATAAAATAAATGAATAAATAAAACAATTTTTAATAATAAAATGAGTATTCTTAAATAACTACCATTTAATACCAAACAAATGGCGCAGCAAGGTCATAACTTCGTTCCTCGCATTCATGTCAGTAAATTTACGGAGAAAGCTCGTCACTTCGTTCCTCGCTTCCATGTCAGTACATCGGCGAAGCAAGCTCGTCACTTCGTTCCTCGTTTCCATTTCAGTAGTTGAAGTTTTCAGAGGAGTTGTCTGGTTTTCATTAAGAGAAGTTCTGTGTTAACCACTGACAAAATTGAATGTTTTTCATTAGGGGATGTTGTGTGCTTACCACTGACTCAAGTTGAATATTTTCCAATGAGGGAGGTAGTGTATTTAACACTGACGACAGTTGTATGTTTTTCATTGAGAGAAGTTTTATGTTAACCACTGACGAAAGATGCATGTTTTTCATTGAGGGAAGTTGTGTGTTCACCACTGACGAAAGATGTATGCTTTTATTGAGGAAAGTTTTGTGTTTACCCCTGACGAAAGTTGTATGTTTTCCATTGAGGGAAGTTATGTGTTTTCTAATGAAGGAACTTTGTTCATCACTGAAATATTCTCATGTCAGTACGGTTGTGTGTTTCCCACTGTCGAAAGTTGTATGTTTTTCATTGAGGAAAGTTGTGTGTTAACCACTGACGAAAGTTGTATGTTTTTTATTGTGGATATTTGCGTTTTTACCACTCACAGAAGTAGTATGATTTTCATTGAGTAAAGTTGTGTGTTAAAAAACTGACGAAAGTTGTATGTTTTTTATTGAAGAAAATTGTGTGTTAACCACTAATAAAAGTTATATGTTTTTCATTAAGGGAAGTCGTGTGTTAATCACTGATAATATTTGTATATTTTTCATTGAGGGAAGTTGTGTGTTTACCACTGACGAAAGTTGTATGTTTTCCAATGAGGGTAGTTGTGTGTTTCCCACTGACAAAAGTTGTATGTTTTCCATTGAGGGAAGTTATATGTTTCCTATTGAGGGAAGTTGTTTGTAAATATTTTCATTTGATTCCAACAATTGGCGATCGACCAAAACAATTTTTTGATAATTGAGTTCAAACCCCCTCTGCTAGACCTTTAATTTGATTCCAAACACGGTAGGATTTAAATTACATACATATAGAACAATTGACAATCGTGCAAAACAACTTTTTGACACTTGAGTTCAAACCTCCTTTACGACACCTTTAATTTGATACCAAACACGGTAGAATTTAAATAGCATTTAGAAAAAACAGTTAACGATCGTCCAAAATAACTTTTTGACACTTGATTTTAAATGTCGGCCGTGAAATTTTTAATTTAATTAACTGCAGGATTAAAAATAAAAAACAACTGATTGTTCAAAATAACTTTTTTGATAATTCTACGAATAGAGATTTTTAAAAAATCTGATATTGATTATAAATATTAAAAACGTTTTTTTTTTATACTAGATAAGTAATTAACTTATTTAAATTTTACCGCCAAAAATACTAAGAGCCATCTAGGTTGTCGAGCAGAGACATCTGTTTTTTGAGAAGAAAAAGAAACCGTCTATTAAGTGAAAAATAATTTTTAATTTTATTGTGTTAGATAAGAAGTTAACTCATTTGAATTTTACCGCCTAAAATCCTTAAAATAATCGAGGTTGACGAACAAAGACATCTGTCTAATTTATTTTTAATTTGAAAAAAATATAAAAACAATTTCAAATATAAAAATTGCAAAATAATAATCATGTTCGCTCATTTATTCTAAACACAAATAAATTACCAAACTTTGTCTAAATAGACTACAATTAATGAAATTTATATTTAAAATTTCAAACAGATGTGTCAAAAATGACACGTTGCACGTAAATTTATGAAAAGTGACAGCTATAATTTAATTTTTTTTTAAATTGACTTTAAAAATATTTATAGAAATGTTCATATGTTTGCTAATTAATTACAAACACATATGAATTTACAAAACATCTTCAAGTTGTCTAGAATATATGTAATTTACACTTAATTTTTGAAACAGATCTGTCAGAAATGACAAATTGAACATAAATTTTTGTAAAGTTACAACCAGAATCAACAAACTCCACTTTGATAGCAACCCGCACACGTTGATCCGTAAACGCATTTCCGCCTTATTTATTTAATATCTCGCACATCATGTGTACTAAAAATGTTAATTCATAAAAAGGCCCTATTCCAAAAAAATCTCTAACTGCCGGTAAAGTTTTCACTTAAATTCGTCAAACCGTCTAGGCTCTAGAGCTGCGCACAAATTTGGTTACTAGGCAGATGAAAATATAGAAAGTGAATTAAGCCTTTTAGTATATTGGACTAGCGGTCCGACCTGCTTCGCAGGTCTGACCCCTAGGCTCCGCGACACTGAAGAAGATAGCAGTCTCTTTGTTCCTCGCTTCCAAGTCAGTAAATTGGCGAAAAAAACACGTCACTGCATTCCTCACTTTCATGTCAGTACATTGGCGAGGAAAGCTCGTCACTTCGTTCCTCGCTTTCATGTCAATACATTAGCGAAGAAAGCTCGTCACTGCGTTCCTCGCTTTCATGTCAGTGTCTCTTAACTTCCCGTCTCTAAAACAGTTCATTTAATACCCCTAAGTTAAGTTTCTAGTAATTTCCACAAAAACAATTGCTGGTCGTTATTATTTATGATAAAGAAGATTCATCACTACTTTTTCCAACTTTTTGAACCTGAAAGGTTACATTCAATACTTCACAAGCTAGGTTTAGGGGAATTTTCAGAAATGCAATTGCCAATCGTACTGATTTAAAATAAAGATCGGTCATTACTAAGTTCCTCAATATTTCACTTCTGAAACATTTTACTAGATACCCCACAGGTCGCAAATATTCATAAATTTTAAGGAAAAATAATTGCCGATCGTAATTGGTTTGCGAAAAAAATTACAACAAACACAATTAATACATTTTCCGTGGATATTACCAAGACCAAGTGTTTTAATTTTTACCCTGCAATAGATTTCAAGTGACTTTAAAAAAAAAGATTATCTGCGAACTACTAAAACATTTCATTTCATACCCAACAAGTTAGATACCAAAAAAAAAAATTTTTTATTTAAATTAAACACAATTTGCATTAATATTTGATCATATTAAAAAGATTTTTGCAAATCTGACATTTCTATTGTCTTCTTGGCAATTTAAAAATACCGCTAATAATAATGTATAATAATTTGCATTCCATATTGTCGACTTTACCTTATAAGTAGAATAAAATCGTGAAATTTTAACGGAAATTTTTTTCCTTTAAATTTTTATAAAATTTGATCGTGTAATATCAACCTTACCCAGTCTTACGTTATCTTGTCAGTTACACTTCAAAGTACAACGGAAGCGAATAAATTTAAACTTGTCTATTCAAGATTCTCATTTGATACCAAACACTTTATTTTTCTGATGTATTTTATGAAAACAATCGACAGCCGCCATTTTCTATATTATCATTTGTCCCGTCTATTCGACATCTTTCTTTGGATACTCAAAAAGTGATTAAAAAAAATAATTAAATCAAACATTTAACAACTTAATTAATATTTGATCATGTGATAAAGACTTTTGTCAATCTGATATTTCTATTGGTAATTTAAAAATATTATCAATAATAATGTACAATAATTTGCATTCTCCTTTGTCAACAAATTTGGCGAATTCACTTTATTATTATTAAATTTGATCGTGTAACACCAACTTTACATAATCTAACTATAAAAAAAATTCAGTTGGAATTTTTTTTTTAATTTCAAGGTTCTATTTTATTTTTATTAAATTTGTTCATGTTATAAAGACTTCTGTCAATCTGACATTTCTATTATTATCTTGTCAATTTAAAAGAACCGTCAATAATAATATATAATAATTTGCATATTACATTGTCGACTAATTTAACGCAATTACTTTATTTTTAATAAATTTGATCGTGTAATACCGACTTTTCCTAGTTTAAATAAAAGTTGCATCAAAGTAAAAAATTTTTATTGGAAATTATTTTATCATTTAAATTTCGCGTTTTTTTATTTTTATTAAATTTGATAATGTAATAAAGAATTCTGTCAATCTGACATTTCTATTATTATCTTGTCAATTTAAAAATACCGTTAATAATAATAAACAATAATTAGGATTCTACATTTTCGACAAATTTGGCGGATTATCTTTATTTTTACTTAATTTGATCGTGTAATACCGACTTTTCTTAGTTTAACGTCAAAATAGCATCAAATTGTAAACTGTTATTCGAAATAATTTTTTCCTGTCAAGTTCGCAGTTTTCTTCATTTTTATAAAATTTGGTCGTGTAATACCGTCCTTCTTCAGTCTAACGTCAGTTTGACAGTTATACTTTGAATTTAAATTTCGCGGTTTTATTTAATTTTCAGTAAATTTGATCGTATAATACAGATTTAGCGTCACCATAACATATAAACTTCAAAATGCAATCAAAAAGAAAAAATTTATTAGCCATTATTTTTAATTATTTTAATTGACTTGTCTAGAATTAATGTAATTTTTAATTAAAATTTCAAACATCTGTCAAAAATAACACGTTGCACAAAAATTTGTGACAATATAAATTTTTGATTACAATAATGCAAATATTTGATTACAATAATGAAAATACTTGATTACAACAATGAAACTCTTTCATTACAATAAATTATTATATAAAACAATAAAAGTATATTATTTTCACACTAGAAATTATTCCATACCAATATTTTAAAACTGATCCTGGTCAAAATGTGTCCGTATAAATAGCTGCTGAAAAATATTTCCTCTTGGAATATTAGCAGGTTGTTGACAGGGTAGAGTAGCATAGTTTTCATCATGAATATGACAACTTTCGTCATCCACTGTTTGAGATTTAAATAACTACGTAAGATAATTTAATTGAATTTATTAAGAAAACTGCTGACATATGTACTGTAATCTTCCTCTTCATGAATTTTTCTTATAATATATAATACAGCTAATGCTATATTGCTTCATTAGTATTTAATAATTTTATGCGTAATTCTATAGTTGATATCTTGTAAATACAACAAAATTTCAATTTTTCATTGATGCTTGATTTATTTGTATATGTTTTTCTCTACAACATAAAATAAAAATATATCTTCCTACTATGTATTATATTTAATTTCACTATTTATAAATGAAGAATCAACTTTTTTAACGATTTCCTCACTCGATATACCGTGAAATGTCAAAATTTTTCACAAATTCAGGAATACATTATGTTTACACTTTGATAGCCCTAATGCATCGAATAAAATTAGTTTCATTGGTATTTAATCATTTCGTACATAATTGTATAGTATTTCATAAATTGTTCCGTGAAAATATAACCAAACTTATGGTTGATTTTTTTTTATGGAATTCTTGAAATTTGAGTTCTCTGCAATATAATCGGGAAAATGTATATTGTACAATTAAATTATACACACTTACCATAAATTATAATTAATTTTTGGTTGTTTATGTAAAAAACAACATTTTTAATCAATACAAGATACTTCAATCTGTACAAGGATTTTGAATTAAAAAGTTGTATGTTTTCATTTTGACTGCTCCAAATTCATCCAATATAATTTGTTTTATAAGTATTTATTAATTTCTTCCGAAATTCTATAGTATTTTCAAATTTAATTTGTTCTTTTTCATGTAACCTAATTTATATATGACATTAATAATGAAGTTCGTAATGTATTTCCTGCAAAATTATTAGGAGAAATGATATTCTGTAATTAAATTATACACTTACCATGAATTTCATTTAATTTCAGTGTATTTGTAATTTAGTACGTGACCCAAACTATTTTTCATAAAATATTGACGTTTACAAATCAATTTGAATTAATTGCAACTGTCAAAATATGTAAATCAATTCTACCACTTTAAAAAATTTACAAAATAGTACTCATGTTCGCTCCTTTATTCTAAATACAAATAAATATAGCAAACTTATCTAACCTGTCTACAATTAAAGTAATGTATAATTAAAATTTTGAACTGAACTGTCAAAAATGACAAGTTGTCATTCTTTTTTAAAAAAAATTAAAGATAAAGTGTATTGACAGTTCACTTTGAAATTTTAAAAATAAATTACTTAAATTCTAGACAAGTTAGACAAGTATGGTAAATTTATTTCTGTTTAGAATAAATGGGCGTACATGCTTAATATTTTGTAAAATTTTAAAACATCAATTTAAAAATAAAAAAATGAATTTGAAAGTGAACTGTCAATACCCTTTATCTTTGAATTTTTAACAGAAGTAGCAACGCGTGTTATTTAACAAAAGCTACACGAAACAAAAAATTAGTTTATTTACTTAATATCTCGCACATCATGTGTAATAAAAATGTGAAATAATGAAAAGGCCCTATTCCCAGCCAAACTGTAGGTGCCTGTAAAGGTTTCACTCGAATATATCAAACCGTGTAGGCTCTAGAGCTGCGCACAAATGGTTTCTAGGTACCAAAAAATTTTAACTGAATAGTATATTGGACTAGCGTCGACCCCGCCTACGGCGGGGGTCTCAGCTAGAGCTCCGCAATCTCTGAAAATCTCACAAAATTTATGTATATAATAATATAATATGCGAAAGGTGATTAGTACTTTATAGCGGTTCGATCTAATTCTCAGGTCGAATCGCACCGCTCCTCGACCTTGAAGAAAACTTCAACTTAATTTAGGGTCCAACTAAAAGTATGGGATAATAGTGCTTTGTTAATATCTCATATGAGATCATGCAATTGATGAAGAAAGGTCACTTCGTTCCTCCCTTTCATGTAACTAAATTGGCGAAGAAAGCTCGTCACTTCGTTCCTCGCTTTCATGACATTAACATTGACGAATATCGTCACTTTGTTCTTCGCTTCCATGTCACTATGAGAATTTGCGTGTCTCCCATATTTTTCATTGCGGGAAGTTGTGTGTCTCCCACGTTTTTCATTGAGGGAAGTTATGTGTTTCCCATTGATGGAAGTTTTGTGTTTGACACTGAAGAAATTTGCGTATTTTACCTTTATGGAAAGTTGAGTGATTTCCAAACAGGGAAGTTGTGTGTTTTCTATCGAAGGAATTTGTGTATATTGCATTGAGGGAAGTTATGTGTTTACCATGGTAAAAAGTTGTATGTTTTCCATTGAGGGAAGTTGTGCGCTTTCCATTAAGGGAAGTTATGTGTTTTCCATTGAGGAAAGTTGTGTGATTAGCACTAAAGAAAATTGCGTATTGGAAATTTGAGTGATTTCCATAGAGGGAAGTTGCGTGTTTTTTATTGAATACCCTATAAGTTAGCTTTCTAGTAATTTCTACAAAAACAATTGCCGATCGCAATCATTTGTGATAATGAATGTTCTTCACTAACATTCCTCAACTTACTGCTCCAAAAACATTTCATTTAAAATCCCACAAGTCAGGTTCCTATGAAACAAAAAAAAAATACAATTGCCGATCGTAACGATTTGGAATAAAAAAATTCGTCACTGCTGTCCTTCATTTCCTACCAATTCCATGAAAACAATTGATAATCGTAAAGATTCGTTTTAAGGTTGGGTCATCACTACGTTCTTTAACTTCTCACTTTTATAAAATTTAATTTGCTACCCTACAAGTCAGGTTTCCATGAATTTTTAGAAAAAACAATTGCCCATCGTATTCATTTCATTTCCTTTTAAGAAAAAAAAATTAATATCAGTCGGTCCATATTTTTGACAATTCATTAGAACATGTCTATTCAAGACTTTTCATTTGATACCAAACACGATATATTTTTGATGACTTTTAGATAAACAATCAACAATCGGTCAACTTCCATTTTTTTATATAATCATTTATCTCGTCTCTTCGAGACATTTCTATTGATACCCTATAAATGATTAAAAAAAATTAATCAAACACAATTTACATTAATAATTGATCATGTAATAAAGACTTCTGTCAATCTGACACTTCTATTGTCATTTAGTCATTTTAAAAGTATCTACAGTCAATAATAATTTGCATCCTACATTAGCTTTATATTTCGCGGTTTTACTTTATTTTACTAAATTTAATCGTGTAACACCCACTTTTCTCAGGACGTCAATATACAATCAAAGCCAAAAATTTTTTTCAACTTTTAAAATTTTTTTAAATTAGCGTTTCAAAAATTTGCAAAATATCAAACACGTTTGTTCATTTATTCTAAACACAGATAAATTTACAAAATTCTCCAACTTGTCTACAATTAATGTAATTTTATATTTAAAATTTGAAACTGAACTGTCAAAAATGACAAGTTGTCATAGACGTTCATCTTAAAAATTCCACGGCCACCACACTCTTAGTTGATTTTGGTCCAAAAATGCATGTTTTTTCAAGATTTCTTGCACATCATGTGTAGAAAAATGTGATTTCATAAAAAAACACGTAGTACTAATCAAACTCTAAATATCTATGAAGGTTTCACTAAAATCTATGAATCCTTGTAGGCTCTAGCATTGGAATGTTGGAACCGTCCGTTAAAATCGATGGAAAAGGCCGTGAATTTAACTTTTAAATTTTCGCGCACATCATGCATAGGAAAAATTTGAATTAATAAAAAGCACGTAGCCCTAATTAAACTCTACATGTCTGTGAAGGTTTCACTCAAATCCGTCAATCCATCTAGGCTCTAGAAATTGGCAAAATTGCGTGATGAATCTATATATACCGAATTATACCAAATAGTATATGGACTAGCGGTCCGACCTGCTTCGCAGGTCTGACCCCTAGGCTCCGCAACAATGAAGAAGATAGCAACTTAAGCTATAGGAAAATAAATTGCAAGTGTTCTCAAATACCTTAAATTTGTTAGCAAGCAATTGTCGAAGAAAGTTTGTCGCTTTGTTCCCCGCTTCTTTGTTAGTAAATTGGCGAAGTGTACTCCAAAGTACCGCAAATTCTTACATCCCTAAATACCAAGCTATAGAATAAATGAATATATAATAAAATTTTTAATAATAAAATGAGTATTCTTAAATAACTACCATTTAATACCAAACAAATGGCGCAGCAAGGTCATCACTGCGTTCCTCGCATCCATGTCAGTAAATTAACGAAGAAAGCTCGTCACTTCATTCCTCGCTTCCATTTCAGTAGTTTAAGTTTTCAGAGGAGTTTTCTTGTTTTCATTAAGAGAAGTTCTGTGTTAACCACTGACAAAATGTATGTTTTTCATTGAGGGAAGTTGTGTGCTTACCATTGTCTCAAGTTGTATATTTTCCAATGAGGGAAGTTGTGTATTTACCACTGACGAAAGTTGTATGTTTTTCATTGGGGGAAGTTATGTGTTTTCTATTGAGGGAAGTTTGTTCATCACTGAAATATTCTCATTTGATTCCAACAACTGTCTAGTATCTTGGCGAAGCAAGCTCGTTCTTCGTTCCTCGCTTCCATGTCAGTGCATAGAAGAAGCAAGCTCGTCGCATTGTTCCACACTTATATGTCAGTACACGGTTGTGTGTTTCCCACTGTCGAAAGTTGTATGTTTTTCATTGAGGAAAGTTGTGGGTTAACCACTGATGAAAGTTGTATGTTTTTTATTGTGGATATTTGTGTTTTTATCACTCACAGAAGTAGTATGATTTTCATTGAGTAATTTTGTGTGTTAACCACAGACGAAAATTGTAAGTTTTTTTTATTGAGGAAAGTTGTGTGTTAACTACTGATAAAAGTTATATGTTTTTATTAAGGGAAGTTGTGTGTTAACAACTGCTAATATTTGTATATTTTTCATTGAGGGAAGTTGTGTGTTTACCACTGACGAAAGTTGTATGTTTTCCAATGAGGGTAGTTGTGTGTTTCCCACTGACAAAAGTTGTATGTTTTCCATTCAGGGAAGTTATGTGTTTCCTATTGGGAGAAGTTGTTTGTTAATCACTTAAATATTTTCATTTGATTCCAACAATTGGCGATCGTCCTAAACAACTTTTTGATAATTGAGTTCAAACCTCCTCTGCTAGACCTTTAATTTGATTCCAAACACGGTAGGATTTAAATTACATTTATACAGAACAATTGACAATCGTGCAAAACAACTTTTTGATACTTGAGTTCAAACCTCCTTTACTAGACCTTTAATTTGATACCAAATACGGTAGAATATAAATAGCATTTAGACAAAACAGTTAACCATCGTCCAAAATAACTTTTTGACACTTGATTTTAAATGTCTGCTGTGAAACTTTTAATTTAGTACTAAACACTGCAGGATTAGAAATAAAAAACAACTGATTGTTCAAAATAACTTTTTGATAATTCTACGAATTTAGATTTTTAAAAAATCTGATATTGATTATAAATATTAAAAACGATCTTTTTATATTAGATAAGTAATTAACTTAATTAAATTTTGCCGCCAAAAAGAGCCATCTAAGTTGTCGAGCTGAGACATCTGTTTTTTGAGAAGAAAAAGAAACTGTCTATTAAGTAAAAAAGAATTTTTAATTTTATTGTGTTAGATAAGAAGTTAACTCATTTGAATTTTACCGCCTAAAATCCTTAAAATAATCGAGGTTGACGAACAAAGACATCTGTCTAATTTATTTTAAAATTGAAAAAAATAGAAAAAAAAATTTCAAATTAAAAAAAAATTACATAATAATAATCATGTTCGCTCATTTATTCTAAACACAAATAAATTACCAAACTTGTCTAAATAGACTACAATTAATGTAATTTATATTTAAAATTTCAACAGATCTGTCAAAAATGACACGTTGCACGCAAATTTTTGAAAAGTGACAGCTATAATTTAAATTTTTTTTAAATTGACTAAAAATATTTATAAAATAGTTCATATGTTTGCTTATTAATTATAAACACATATAAATTTACAAAACATATTCAAGTTGTCTAGAATATATGTAATTCATACTTAATTTTTGAAACAGATCTGTCAGAAATGACAAATTGAACATAAATTTTTGTAAAGTTACAACCAGAATCAACAAACTCCACTTTGATAGCAACCCGCACACTCTGATCCGTAAACGCATTTCCGCCTTATTTATTTAATATCTCGCACATCATGTGTAATAAAAATGTGAATTCATAAAAAGCACGTATTCCCAAAAAATCTCTAACGTCCAGTAAAGGTTTCACTGAAATCTGTCAAACCGTCTAGGCTCTAGAGCTGCGCAAAAATTTGGTTACTAAGCAGATGAAAATATATATAGAAAGTGAATTAAGCCTTTTAGTATATTGGACTAGCGTCGACCCCGCCTACGGCGGGGGTCTCAGCTAGGGCTCCGCCATCTCTAAAAATCTCACAAAACTTATGTAGTTATAACAATATAATAGGAGAAAGGTGATTAGTACTGTATAGCGATTCGACCTACTTCGCAGATCTAAGCCCTTTGCTCCTCGACCCTGAAGAAGATTTCAACTTAATTTAGGGTCCAACTGAAAGTATGGGATAATGAATCATGGTGCTTTGTTAATAATATCTCATATGAGACCATGCAATTGATGAAGATAGGTCATTCCTCCCTTTCATGTAACTAAATTGGCGAAGAAAGCTCGTCACTTCGTTCCTCGCTTTCATGTCATTAACATTGACGAATATCATCACTTTGTTCTTCGCTTCCATATCATTATGGGAATTTTCGTGTCTCTCATATTTTTCATTGCGAGAAGTTGCGTCTCCCAGGTTTTTCATTGAGGGAAGAGTGTGTTTTCCATTGAGGGAAGTTGTGTGTTTACCACTGAAGAAAATTGCGTATTTTCCATAGAGGGAAGCTGTGTTTTCCATTGAAGGATTTGTGTATATTCCATTGAGGGTAGTTATGTGTTTACCATTGTAAAAAGTTATATGTTTTCCATTGCGGAAGTTGTGCGCTTTCCATTGAGGGAAGTTATGTGTTTTCCATTGCGGAAAGTTGTGCTATTAGCACTGAAGAAAATTGCAAATTTTCCATTACGGAAGTTGGATGCCTACCATTGTGGAAATTTGAGTGATTTCCATAAGGGAATGTTGCATGGTTTTTATTGAATACCCTATAAGTTAGCTTTCTAGTAATTTTTACAAAAACAATTGCCGATCGTAATGATATGTGATAATGAATGTTCCTCACTAACGTTCCTCAACTTACTGCTCCTAAAACACTTCATTTAATACCCGACAAGTCAGGTTTCTATGAAACAAAACAAAAAAACAAGTACTGATCGTAACGATTTGGAATAAAAAAATATCGTTACTGCTATCCTTCATTTCCTGTCATCAAAATGGGGTAAATAGCTCCGTGGTAACGTGTCGGACTGTGGATCGTGAGATCCTCAGTTCGAATCCCACTGCCGACAGTTACAAATTTAAATTTACCCCTGTGGTTCCCCCTCCACTAACATCCTTGGAGGCTATGGTTTGACGGCTGGTAACCGCACTTCATACGAAAAAATATATCACCTACCGAGATCTGCGCAAGGAGAGTGCCACACCCGTAATGGGTAAAAGGCGTGATGATATATTTATTTATTTATTTAAAAAATTTCATTTAATATCTACCTCATAAGTTAGCATTCTAAGAATTTCTATGAAAACAATTTCCCACTTTTATAAAATTTTCTTTGAGACCCCACAAGTCAGGTTTCCATTTTTTAGAAAAAAACAATTGCCCATCGCATTTAATTTAATTTCACTTTTAAAAAAATTCTATCAGCCGTTCCATATTTTTCACAGATCGTTAGAACATGTCTATTAAAGACTTTTCATTTGATACCAAAGACGATATATTTTTTATGACTTTTAGAAAAACAATCGACAATCGGTTAACTTCCATTTTTTTTATTATCATTTATCTCGTCTTTTCGAGACATTTCTTTTGATACCCAATAAGTGATTTAAAAAAATAATTAAATAAAACACAATTTACATTAATATTTGATCATGTAATAAAGACTTCTGTGAATCGGACACTTTTATTGTCATCTTGTCATTTTAAAAGTATCTACAGTCAATAATAATTTGCATCCTACATTAGCTTCAAATTCCGCGGTTTTACTTTATTTTTTCTAAATTTAATCGTGTAACACCCACTTTTCTCAGGACGTCAATATACACTCAAAGCAAAAAGTTTTATTCGACATATCTAAAAAAAAATTAATTAACGTTTAAAAAATTTGCATAATATCAAACACGTTTATTCATTTATTCTAAACACAGATAAATTTACAAAACTTCTCCAACTTGTCTACAATTAATGTAATTTATATTTAAAATGTTAAACTGAACTGTCAAAAATGACAAACTGTCATAGATGTTCATCTTAAAAATTCCACGGCCGCCACACTCTTAGTTGACTTTGGCCCAAAAGTGCATGTTTTTTCAAGTTTTCTCGCACATCGTGTGCAGGAAAAATTTGAAATCATCAAAAGGACCTAATCCTAACCACACTCTAAATATCTATGAAGGTTTCACTCAAATCCATCAATTCGTCTGAGCTCTAGAAATTGGCAAAGTTGCGTGATGAATCTATAGATATATCTATATATATATATATATATATATATATATATATATATATATATATATATATATATATATATATATATATATATATATATAGGCCCCGATTAACCAAAATAGTATATGGATATAAAAGAAACACAGGATGTGACACTTAAGATTATTTATTATTCCGATACGAAAACAACACACACCACAATTTTCATACTAGATGTCAGAATCAGAATATCGATTGCCCATTGTCATATGCGTGACGCCTACTACAACAATAAGATTAAAGAATAACTGGGAACCTGGAAAAATCATAGATGTTACAGTTAGGAAATATTTGTTGAACATATTAGTGCACTACCCCAGCAGAGTTGGATACCTTTGACCTGCTTCACATAATGTGAAACTAGGCACGGATGAAAGCCCAGATGGTCGGAGTGAGATGATCAAAGCTCCGGTGATGTTGTCTACGAGTTTACATAAAAATAATGTATAAGATAAAATAATAATTCGGGTCTATTACGATATCACCTTGAACACAGCTGCCAGTTAGTGAGCACAGTTTGTTTATCAAGACAAATAGAAGGTAAAAAAATTTGATGTGGTCAGCACATAACCTCAAACAACTCTTAAACGGTACAAAATAGTATTTGATGATACAGAAACATACCTTCATATTTGTTTATTTTCTATTTATATTTGAGAAATTTAATTTTCTTTCGTATATTTATTTAATTTTTTTGACATATTTCACTAAGAAAACACCTTCACAATCACAATAACATATGTCACATTTCGTAAAAAATTGAAAATTTGTAATTGTTTCCACGGAGTACATGGAATGCAAGATTTATGAAATTTAATTTCCTTATATTTTATTTTACCAAAACTAATGAAATTAATAAAATTAGGGCAATTAAAACAGATGTAAAATTAAATATTCTACAATTTTCAAATTAACATAAATAGTTGAAAAATTTAATTTAACCGTGTTTTTTCACGGAAAACTGTTAAGGGCTTTTAGTAAAGTGCTACTTCAGGTTGACCAATTTTATCCAAAATCTAATCAACATTAAAATGTAAGAAGCATAAATACATAAAATTGTACTTTTTGGTATTATAGTATTTGAGTTATGCGAGACGAAAAAATCGGCACAGACAAAATCGTATCGTTAAGGCCCTAAAACGTGCTTATTCATTGAAAATTCACAACCCAACTTTATGACCAAAAACAATACCTTCCTTATCTAGAGGTAGGTGGCAGGTGAAAATGAAAACAAACAATGAACTATGGACTGAATTGCTAAGGAAAAAAATCTGATGTGGCCAGCACATAACCTCCCGCTCAATACAACTCATAAGCGGTACAAAATTGTATTTGATGATAAAGAAACATACCTACTTATTTGTTTATTTTCTATTTATATTTGAGAAATTTAATTTACCTTCGAATATTTATTTAATATTTTGACATATATTTCACTAAGAAAATAGCTTCTCAATCACAATGACATGTCACATTTCGTAAAAATTGAAATTTTTTAATTGTTTTCCATGGTGTACATGGAATGCAAGATTTATAAAAATTTATAAAATTTTAATTTCTTTATATTTAGATAATTAGTCAAATTAGTGTAATCAAAACAGATGTAAAATTAAATATTCTACAACTTTCAAAATAACATAAATTGTTGAAAAATAAAATTTAACCGTGTTTTTTCACGGAAAACTATTAAGGGCTTCTAGTGAACTACTACTTCCGGTTGACCAACTTTATCCAAAATCTAATCAGCTCTTCATATAAATGTAAGAAGCAAAAATACACAAATTTGTATTTTTCGTATTATAGTATTTGACCGAAATTCTGTTTTTCGGTTCATCTATCTCTCTTACACTTGCGTAATTGTGCGAGAAAAAATTTTAACAATTGCAAAAAAAAACTTCATCGTATAATCCACGCTTAACGCTTGTCTGGTACATAAGAAAACACCGCCATAAGTTCCTTTAAATATTTATTATATTAAAAATTACAAATAAATATGATACTTACTAATATAAAACAGGTATTAGCCCGTATTTATAAAAAGAAGTATTACCTTTTCCTTGCAAAAAATAAAGCATTTGCTTCAGGTTATATTTATAAAAAAAAATGAAGGAAAAGGTTTTGCTTCTAAGCAAAAGGTTTTGATCCAAAATAAAAGATTTTACTTTTTTCGTATTTATAAAAAGAAGCATTTGCTTTAAAACTTAAGGATTTGCTTCTAAAAAAATGCATCTAGTCTACATGCAACTTTTTTTAAAAATCTCACTTTTTTCATTAGTTTGCCAGCCCGTAAACAACGTGTATATGCTTTTTATAAGCTAAACTTTCACTTTGGGTGTGCGGTTACAGTGGTATGTTTGCTATGACTGATGTGGTGCATTTACGTGTAAATTTTTTTTACAAAACCAGGCATATGCCTCGTGAATCGGAATTCATAATATTATTTCGATTTTATGAGGTCCATTTGGTGTGGTTGGCGGACCACATTCTGGGACTTTTTTAAGCGAAGAATATTTTGCTTAAAAAAAAAACGGTCAAATGCGAGTCGGACTCGCGCACCGAGGGTTCCGTTCAAACTTGCCTATGTAAATAGAGATGTAATTATTTTGGAATGTAACTACAAATTTACGGTTTTCGGATTTTTTTCCTTTACTTGTACTACATGGCTGCTTCTTGCTAAATTTCATGAATCTAGGTCAACGGGAATTACCCTACAGCGTATCGAGATTTTCTAACTCAAATTCTATAATTCAGAAAATTTTGAAATCGTGTATTTCTACGTGGAAAGAAGACATTAGATTTTGGTGTAAATCAGATGACCGGAAATTGCACTCAAAATAGTTTTTCTTAGACAAATACCTTTAAATATTATTTTTTGAATATGTTATTAGAAACATAAAAAATTATTCAATTTGCTACAGGTATCCATTAATAGTTTTTCTAAATATTTTGTGAATATATTTTTAAAATAATCTATTTTATCCATCACGGATCTGATGCTTTAAAGATAAACAGAAGTAGGCGCTCAGATAAAAACGTGTATATACTGTTTTTGTAACCTAAACTTTCATTTTGGGTGTGCGGTTACAGTGATATATATTTGCTATGGCTGATGTGTTTAATTTACGTGCAAGAAAATTTTATAAACCCAGGCATACGCCTCGTGAATCGGAATTTAAAACATTATTTCGATTTGAAGAGGTCCATTTGGTGTGGTTGGCGGACCACATTCTGGGAGAAAATCAAGAAACTCGCGGAGCTGCCCTGTCACCTGTGCACAAAATGAAAGTATTTCTACGTTATTGTGCGAATCCTGGATTCCAGAGCGGAATTGGTGAAGAATTGGGATGTACACAACCCACAGTGTCCAGAATATTTCATGAAGTACTTGATCGTGTTGTAGAAAAGGCTGGAGAATGGATTCGGTTTCCAACAACAGAAAATCAAATAATACAGGCCAAAGAGAAATGGTTGAGTAGGTTCCATTTCCCAACAGCTATTGGGGTTATTGACTGCACACATATTCGAATTGAAAAGCCATCTCAATTTGGAGACGAATATGTAAATCGAAAAGGATTTACTAGTATTAATGTACAGGCCACATGCGACCAGAATTATGTTATAACTAGTATTGATGCAAGATGGCCTGGATCAGTTCATGATTCTCGCATATGGAAGAATTCAGCGGTGCGTGAAGTCATGAAGAGGACAACGAACACTGCACTGCTAGGGGACAGTGGGTATGGTATAATGCCATGTCTCATGACTCCCTACCCCAACCCCCAGGAAGAATATCAAAAAGCCTTTAACAGGTTGTTTACATCAGAGCGAGTTGTGATTGAGAATACATTTGGACAACTGAAACGGCGATTCCCTATTTCTGAAGTACGGATGCAGAGTAAAATATCCCAGTGTTCCAAAAGTTATAATTGCATGTGCAGTGTTACACAACATAGCTAAATACATAGGAGATGTAGATTTTCAAGATGATGATGAAGAAGAAGAAGAACAGGACTTGCCACATATAGCGGAAGGGAACGATTATGCTATTCGCACACAAGGACAAGGACGTCGAGAAGAATTGGCTCATCTCATTTATAATAACAACATTGGTGAGTATCACAACTGTATATTTGCAGTAGTTTAAACTATAAAATATTACAAAAATTAATAACTTAAATCTGTTTTTTACAGGAACTTGAATAGACGGAGTGACTGTATTTTGTATTTTCTGAAATAAAAATTCTTTTGTCTTACATACATAGTACATTATTACATATTAAAGTAAGTTTTATCTTCCATGACAGTATACATGTTTGAAAGTTCTTTGTTGGATGTCTCAGCCAGCTTCTTGAGCTTGGCGGTGAAATATTCTCTCTGGATACGAGAAGTTTTCAATTGCTCAATTAAAACCAATCGTTGAAGCTGGGTGGTCGTCAAATTTCTCGTCTCATCAGACTCTTCTGGTCCTGCATCAACCACTATAATATTTCTTGATAATTTAGGTCTCGTTGGTATTTGTTTTGGAACAACCTCCTGAACCAGTGACTCAAATGATCGCTTTCTGTTATCTGCCATTCCAGACGCATTCATCTCATGGATATTACGCTCCGTCATACTTGCATCCGTTGAGGTATGTGGGGAAGGTTGCAATGTTGACACACCGATTTCTAAAGCACCTAGTATGCACACAAAAATGTCCCAATAATATAGCACATAGAATAATAATGTTGAACTTGAATGAATTATTTCTCACCTTGAATCTGACTCAGTACAGGATTGATGTCCGCATTCATGGCCTCCAACATTATTTTCTCCCAGGGCAGGAGTCGAATACGCTTGTTTCCTGTTTTATTTTTATCTGTTTTATTTTTCAGTCGTGTTTTCATATTATTCACCTTTTTCATGAAAGCTTTAAAATCCATTTTCTTACCAAAGACCATCATATATTCTTGAATAATTTTATTTACAGAATTAGTTTTCTTAGATTTCATAGACGGAATTTGAGACTTTTCTATAATTTCAGGATGTGCGCGGACTTTCTCAGCGATGAAAGTAATCTCATGCGTTACATCTTCACTTTCCTGATCACTTTCTGTCGACATTTTAAATTTCTCTAACTAAAAACATACACTGCACAAATGTCAATTTGACAATCCATAACAAATGAATTATGTGTAGGGCAACTATAAAAAATTTAGTACCTTTTACTTCATTTTTCTGAAGTATTTACTTGCAAGGAAAAGGTAAAGATTATGAATACGAATTAAAGCAAAACCTTTTACTTCTACCTTTTACTTCTAAGTATTACCTTTTACTTCTACCTTTTACTTCAAAGTAAATGCTTTATTTTTATAAATACGGGCTATTGTTTAATGAATATTTTGTATCCCTTTATTAAAATATGTTATTACTTTTTTTGTATTGAAAACCTATGTTTGGATAAATGATATTATTGTTTTTATAAGTATCTCTAATTTATTCCGACTAACTTAACATTCAAAACCTCTAATACCTGCATGAATTATCATATGTATTTTTAAATTGGATTTTTGTGTAAACTTTTTATTACAAGCTGAACATTCAATCTCTAATCCCTGCATGTACTTTCATATGTGTGTTTAAATGACCTTTTTGCGTGAACTTCTTCTTACAAATTGTACATTGAAAATCTTTAATACCTGCATGTATTTTCATATGTTCGCTTAAATTACCTTTCAGTGTGAACTTCTTCTTACAAATTAAACATTGAAAATCTTTAATACCTGCATGTATTTTTATATGTCTGCTTAAATCACTTTTTTGTATGAACTTCTTCTTACAAATTGTACATTGAAAATCTTTAATACCTGCATGTATTTTCATATGTACTTTTAAATTGTGTTTATATCTGAACTTCTTATTACAAATTAGACATTCATAGTCTCTAATAATTTTTTTATTATTAATACATTTGGTTAAATTAGTCTTTTGAACGTAAATTTTATTACAAGTTGAAAATTTTTTTTTACTACCACTATGAATTCTTTTCATGTGCGTTGTTAATTTATGAAGAGACACAAAATAATTATTACATATTAGACATTTAAACTCTTTTCCCGCTTTTTTATTGTATTTTAACAAATTAGGTGAATCTAATAAACTATTACTACAAGTTGCATTTCCATTGTCTGCGTTCGTATTAGGATTAGCTTCATCCCTATGCAGCTGGTTATCATTGCAACTTGAAACATCGCCTTGTTCATTATCAGATTCCGAATCGTACTTTAAAACTTTTAGATAAAGCTCGCGGTCCACTCTGTCTTCAGATGCAGCAAATTCTTCTTTGATATCCAAAACACTTGTCTGGTCTTCCTGTTCCACCAACGAATGCAATGAATCTTCGGTTTCTTTAATATTCAATTCCTTATCCAAGTCCTGCTCTCGATTTATCAAGAATTCTTGATTAGAGATCTTTATTTGTAATTCCGCGTATTTCTGACCACTTGTGTCACTGTTTTCTTGTAATAACTTTGTGTACTGAATTATATGTCTAAAATTTTTCAAACACATTTTCTTGAACTTGTAGAATGAATGGACTGATGTGCGGCAAGTCCTACAAATGTATTGAGGAATCTCCGAGCCCAAATCCGTCTGAAATAGAGACACATTGAATATTACTTAATACTGCAAAGCTGAGCAATCACCACTCTTATCATTTCATATTTATGATACGATTTTTACAAAAGTAAAATTTACATAATTATTAATTAACATACATGATAACATTAAAATATTGTCTGTAGAAGAACTGATCAAAAATTAAAAAATAAAATCAACCAACAAGGAATGAAAGAACGAATTGATTGTCGCAGCCCATCAATCGTATTATAACACCCTGGTGAGAATGTTACTACAGATGAAATGTCTTAGTAGAAAATGAAAAAAATTATTAAGAAATATGATTGTTCTCGGCGTACTATACTTATTCATGTACAGCCTGTATTCTGTACAACAAACATATCCCGTTTTCTTTTTAATGCGGCCCTAAATAGTTGGCGCCCCCACCTGCTAGAAATCGCAAATAAATTGCACTAAAATTTCGTGCTAATTACGTAGGAAGTTTATAAATTTCGTGCTATAAAGAAACCAATGAAAATGAACGTCGAAACAAATTTCGTTAATTTTTCTATTAATTATAAAAATATTTTATTAGTGTTTTATATCGTTGTAAAGCAAAAAAAAAAATCTCTATTCAAAAATGTCATGGCTTACTATGATCTCTATATGAAAAATAAAAGTTGATACCAGTAATTCGTAAATGTTTAGATTTTAAAAAAAATTGAGTACTTCTGCAAATTCAACATTAAAAAGTGTCATAAGAAAGTGCAAACCAAAATCTCGTATTATGTTATACAACGAAGTTATCAGCAAAAAAAGAAAACCGTAAAATTAATATTTTAGCCTATATCTAGTGACCTATGCATTCAATTGGAAAAACAAATACATGTTCAGACTACCCTACTAACTTTCGTCTAATTTAACCAACTTCGTATCTCTTACGGTTCTCGAGATCCCAATGCATTCGTACCTTAACCCTTTGTCTACTACAGGTACTCCAAAGTACCGCAAATTTTTACATCCCTTAAATACCAAGCTATAAAATAAATGAATAAATAATAACATTTTTATAAATATTTACTAATAAATATATATCATATGTAAAATTAACTTTAATTATGTATTTTTTTCAACTGGTACCACAGCGAAGGTTATCACTTTTGTTGAACATATTCATTAGTGTTATTTTTTACGAAGCATAACAGACAGTACTGACAGTAGACATACAGGCAAGGAAGAAGCAAAATTTTAAAAGATACAAAATTATATTTACAAGATGTAGTACAAGGTACACCAGCCATATTTCTTATTGCTTTTTAATTGTACACTAGATGGAACATGGAACTACGACATTTGGTTATTGTTCGCTTTCGACAAATGTATTTTCTAGTTTTGTAACATTCGTCATTTGTATTTGCGGTAAATGTACAATTCCTCACCGTAATTTTCGATATTTATATGATCGAGAAATGTATATTCGTGATTTATATTTCGTGAAATGTTTGCTCGAGAAGCGTAGTTCATGTGTTAATAAAGAGGTTATGTTTACTTACAATTTCAGGTAAACAGCATATTAGCATATCTCGCACTGCTATTCCACTTTCATCGTGTTTCAAAAGTCTTTGAAGATTGTTAGAATCCAGGCACAATAAACAAAACGCTGATAAATTGTACATTTTGTACCACACAAACGCAAAAACTCAATGGCAGTCTAAAAACACTCAATAAACCACAATGATGCAATGTTGCCAACCATGGCATAAAAGGCTTAAATATTATTTTAGCTAATTTAATAATATTTTAATTTCACTGCTAACTTATATTACAAAAACATAAATATCTAGTGACAGAATTAATAATAAACAAATGAAAAATTGACTTTCATAAAACAGCAAAAAAAAAATCAACATTCATGTACTATATTCCTACCATTTTATTAAACATTTTCTTCTAATAGAAGATTTGTTTCTCGACTGGAAATTGAATAAAAGACGAGATGTTGGAGAAGCAGTCAATTTAATAAAATCCAATAAAAACACCATCGTTTCGACTGCAATTCTGTCTTCATCAGGGTGCAGATACAAACAAACAAACAATAAATAAAACGTACAAAATGCAAGGTAAGCAGATTTACATAATTGGTTTTAAAAAATAAATAATATCATGTAAAAAATTATTTTACAGAAAGATACAAGGAACCACTTATCAGCCTATCAAGGGCTTGAGGAACAAAACTACAGGATTAGTTACTAAATTAATTGCTAATATAAATTCACGGTTGAAATATATAAAAAAAAATACTAATTATTGTAACAAAAATTGTCCATAGTGTTTAGCTAAGATCCCAGAATAAATGGAGCTGCTCTATGCTGTTAATCAAACGTTATAATCAGATATTATTGCTTTTGTAAAAATAATGACTTGTACCAAACCAACCTAGATAATAATCAGTACACAGAAAGTAATTGGAATTTTTTTATCCCAAAATTTAATTGTAAAACTCCAAGTCCAAATTTTTTTTTGCAAAAACCTAAAAAAATCGGGTTAAGGGTGGATTCCTATAGATTCAGCCCTAATAACTCCAATGGCGGTCTCAAAATGATATAGTACCATTAGTTTTGGGGGAGGAAACTTTGCTGAAAGCTTGGTTGATTTTAACAGTTCCAGTAATTCAAATCGAATGAAAATTAGATGCTGGATGATTTAAGCTAGCCTCAACTATCTTTAAACATGATTTTAGAGTGTTAATTTAACTCCAATATAAAGTGGACTCCATGAATAGGAAATTCACCTTTTGCAAGTGATAAAACGTTATTTACCCTTCTCCTAGCAACCAGATCAAAATACTAACGTCATTAATGTCATTTGCATTATATGTCAAAAAATTTACATAACATCACGCTATATCCCACTCAGTGGGGTAGCACGAACCCAGGAACACAGTCAACCTACAATCAATCTCCTCCAAACATGCCGATCCTGATACATTACTTTCGCTTCGTCCACATTCATACATGCTCGTATATTCTTTACACTCGGAATCATTCGTTCACATAACAAACCATCAATCATACCTAACCACTTATTCCTCGGACGCCCACGCAATCGTTCTCCTTCAATCTCACCCACATATATTAATTTCACCAACCTTTCATTCGATATTCGTTCAAGGTGTCCAAACCACCTCAACTGACTCACTTCCACTTTCTTAACAACGTTTTTCTCAATCTCACACTCACCATTCACCAATGTATTCCGCATACGATCACGTCTCGTATACCCACACACTCCTCTCAAATATCTCATTTCCACAGCAGTTATACGTCGTTCACGCTTCTTCATCCACACCCAACCTTCATTACTGTTGAACAGAGTTATTTTTGTGTTTACAAAATGACAGACAGTAACTAATCAATAAATTTTCTTTACATATTATATTATAAACAACATAGCATAGCTATCTTCAACGATGAGACGAGGTCAAACGAAGCCTTGTGAATCGGAGTCTAGTAGACCAATTCCTTTGCAGAAATATTGGTGTTTGTCCTTGGGAAGAGCCTTCGTCAACATATCTGCAAGCATGTTTCTGTGAGCAAATAAGCAGTCGATACTATACCTTTTTCGAGAGATTGACGGATAAAATGATGTCTAATATCAATATGTTTGGAACGCGAGTGATACATCGGATTCTTTGCTAAACGTTGATCTCCTTGACTGTCACTCTTAATGACAATTGGTGACATTGACATCCCAATTTGATCCAGAAACCGTTGTACATAGGTTGCTTCTTTTGCGCCTCCGTGATTGCCATATACTCTGCCTCAACGCTAGATATCGCGACGGTTCGTTGTTTTCGTGCTTCCCAAGATACTGCAGCTCCACCGAGAGTAAAAACGTAACCAGAATATGATTTTCAATGTCAAAAATACAATTCCCCCAATCTGCACTGCAAACCCTTCAATGGGTTTACCCTTCTTCTTGAATTTAAGTGCGTAATTTAATGAAGCACTTAAATAACGTAATACTCGTTTTGCTGCTTTCCAATGCTCTTCATTGTAGCAATTATTAAATTGACTGAGCGAGCTGACAGCATACGCAATATCAGATCGCGTAGCCACTGATAAATACATCAGTGATCTTACAAGATGATGAAACGGAAATTTTTCATAATTTCTTCTGTGTTCGTATTAGGCTTATCTAATTTACTTCTATTTTCCATTGGTGTTGCCACTGGTTTACAGTTTGTTATTCCATACTTATTCAGCAGATCTTGAATGTATTTCTACTGTGACAGATATATTTCCTGCTTTCTTTCATCGCAAGTAAATTCTATTCTTAAACAGTAGTTAATGATTCCAAGATCTTTCATTCTGAATTTTTCTTTGAGATTCACCTTCGTTTTCTCAATTCATTTTTCATTCGTTGATGTAACAATGATATCATCAACGTACACACCAATAAGAATAATGTCGTTGTCATTTTTCTTGATGTAAAGGCAGGGATCAGAGTCCATAGGTTTAAATTCAAATGATACTAAAGTGTTGTGTATCTTTTTGTACCACTGGCGGCCAAACTGTTTGAGTCCATACAAAGAATTTTTAAGACGGCATACTTTGTCTTCTTTTTTAATTTGCCGCAGCATTTCTTTTGCCTCTTCATGGATAAATTTGTCGTTAAATTTGATCAATTCTTCTACAGTCTCTTTCAGCGTATCTGGCATTTCCATAAATGCAGATTACAGATTCATCCAAATCACCATTTAAATACGCTGTTTCTACATCAAGTTGATGTACCTTCATTCCCAATTCGACAGCTAGAGCAATAAGCACTCTGATCGAACTAAGACGTATTACACGGGCATAAGTCTCGTTGAAGTCTATTCCTGGACGTTGCGAATATCATTTTGCTACTAATCGTGCTTTTCTACGATCTAGATCACCATTATGCTTATACCGTGTGTCCTACGTAAATGTTGGCATAGGCAATGAACATGTAAAATCAGTTTTTTGTAAATAAAAAGTGTCCGGCAAAAAATTATGCATCCAAATTTTATATCACAATACTTCTAATATCCCTAATATTGGTGTATTGCACATATTTTTGTAGCTAAAACATGCTTTATAATTAAATATTCATCATTGTAATAATTTGATAGATTAGGGGAAAACATTTGTTTAAAAATTCAAGCTGGTAGAACTGGAACCAAAATTATCACCCTATATTGAAATCTGCACGAGCTGTAATAAAACGAACAAAAAATAAAGGTGTTCGTCGTTTATTTTATTAAATATTGCGGTAAACGATCGGATTTACAATTTTTTAAGTAATCATATTAGACTAGAAAAAAAAAAACGTCCATATTTATTGAACCTATTTACATAGTACCAGCACTGCCCGTGATTTTATAAAAAAATAATTCAAAAGAACCAAAAACTTTGTAACATTGAATAAATATATGAAATATTGTTAATTCAAGTTTAAAGTAATGGAATTAATAATTACAATTTTATTTTTATTTTCAAGGAAAGAATATCGTTTTATAATAAGTGACACAAAATAAGAGGCACTACCGCAAATTTTAAACTTATATTCTAATATAATATAATAATAAAAATCAGAAGCGAATGTTCAGGAAAATAAAAGCAGCGACACACGCGACAACATCCGGTCTATATCTGCTGCGTGTGAGCGCTCCACTAACATGAAGTGGACAAAACACTTTCATTGAATATAGATATTAAAAAAACTACGTACTTTAACGGGATAACGATAAAATAAATAAACACTAAACAAACATTATTATTTACATAATGTTATTCTACCTTGGTAATGTCCACACAGACATCGAACTCAATGTTCCACGAGAGAAAGTCGTCTTTGTTCAATTCAGTGTGCCCAGTGTGCCAGTCACACCGTTCATTGTACACCAGGTCAGGTGTGAAAGTGCGCGTGTGTCCAGTGGCGGGGTCAGTGACCTGCACCGAGCAACGGAACTTATACAGCTGTTCACTCGGCACCGGCGTGTGCACCCAGAGGACGAACTCTGAGTCGGATAGCCAGTACCTGCACATAGCGGTGCCGGCGGCAAAAGTTAAGAGACAGTGCCGCCCAAAGGACTCTGTCCGTTTCGCCCGCCACATGGAGCCGGCCCTGTACGTGATGTCCTGGTGTGCAAAGCCGTAGTGCGCGGCCAATATGCCTCGCACATTCGCTCGCGACACACGCGCACTGCATAAGTTACACTTGGTGCGCCGCTGGCAGAAGTACCACTCGTGTTTAGTGCACTTGTCAGAGTAGTCAGTGTACCTGCAGCCCCGGATTCGGTTCTCACAGGTTTCCTTGACGGGGGCGCAGCGCTCGCACCACCCACCTGGGCGCGTCAACACTACTTCGCAGTTGCAGCACTTCTTCATCGGCGGCGCCAGCTGCTCGGCCGCGTCACACGCCCTCCGATTCAAAGTCACGGTGAACGTGGTGCCGTCAAACCCGCCCAGCATGTCTAGAAGACTGTTGGTGTTCACGGCCACTGATGAGTCCTCTTGGATCGCCAGGCAGCCCTCCGGCGACACTTGTCCTTTTTTTATTACCTGCTCGTCTTCACGTTTGATGTCGAGGGTGTAGCTATAGTCCGAGGCTTGTTCCGAACCGTCCGCCATGCAAATCGCGTGGAAAATCTTCCCCGTGGCCACGCACACCTTGGTATGCAGTAAGAACAGGACCTGGAACGCCGAAATGATGTAATTGTGTAGACTGGCCGTGGCGATGTCGTGGGTGAGGCACTCGGTCCGGGTGCTGCTCGCAACAATGAGCCAACATGGACGCGCGGGGGCCCACCCAGTCGCAGTGGGCGGAGCCGAGCACCGGGCACACATACCGGCGGTACTCGCACGCGGTCTCGTGCGCGCTCTCCTCTGCCTCCGCTGCGCCGGCACCGTCTCGCGCCACCCGAGGTCCCCGTTCTTGCACGGGAACTTCAGGAGCTTCACTACTGCTTCGTATTGGGTGTTCCGCGTGGCCGGGTGCTTGGAGGCGTAGCACTGGCCGCACACCCCCGCCCCGTCGTGCTGCAAGTACACGGGGCTCCGAGACAGGAAACCCTCGCAACTGTGGCACTTTATTTCCTCCAGGATGTCGACGGGGATGTCCATTGTGTCCAGGCATATGCTCCGGCGGTTCTCACACGCCATCTTGTGCACGCTCTCTTCCGCCTCCGCTGCGAACGGCACTGTCTCACGGCACCCGAGCTCCCAGTCTGGGAACTTTCGGAGCTTTGCTACGACTTCGGATTGTTGGTTCAGTGTGGCAGGGCGCTTGGGGGCGTAGCACTTCTGATCTTTCAGGACGTCTGTTGGGATGTCCATGGTATTCTCGTGCTGACTCATTCGAAACCTACCACAGAAAATCAACATTTAGTTAATTTATAATAAATATGCAACGCAAGTCCAAAAAACAAAGACGATAAAAAACTTGTTTAAAACCAGAGATATTTAAATAAACTACATCCAATCTTACTTTACTATGTTCTAAATAATTTTTGTAACCATGGGATTCCTCTAGACTGATAATGCAAATACTGCAAAACACAATCCCTTCCAGTTTCTGTCATCACATGTTTAAAACGTTAAACATTACGATTAAATTAGTTTCTGCTGATAATCTTCGACAGCCATAACTGAACAAATGCATCACGTCTTGGAGAAAAGAATAGTAAGGAGGGAGCATATGATTACAGGCGAGGGGAGTGTAACCAGGAGGGAACGGATTTGTGCTTATAGCAGTGGGGATAACAGCCCCAGATTTAAAATATTTTTTGAATTAAATAATTTCAATTAAAATTGGAGCAAGTAAAATATATTTCCATGAAAAAAGAAAGTTTATCCCATAATATGACCACAAAAAATATTCATTTACACTTACCGAAATTGTTAAATAACATATTTGATCAAATTTTACCAATTTGTAAATTTTAAAATACCCATGGTAATAAATAAATGTCAAAAAAAGTTATATCGCTATATATTTATAAAGAAAAAAATCAAAGTACTCGTAAATAGAATATTTACACAAAATTACAGTGCATACTTAATTTCGCACATATAAACAAAATTTCAACAATAATATATAAAATATTAATGTGCTTTTTAAAATAACATCATTTTATTATTCCAGTTAGGAATCATCTTTATTTTATTTATATCGTTTCGTAATAAAATATATGTACCTATTTTTTTTTAAATTCAAAATTTATAACTTTAATCAAGTGTACTCTGTGGTTTTCTAATTGTCTTAATAAAATTAACAAAAGAAAACGGGGGAAATATTGTTTCTACAATATGCACTTGTGTTGCAGGAAAAGGAAGAAGTTTATGTAAACATGTATTTTCCTCTTCTGTTTTTAATTTTCATCAATGACGTAGTCTCAGTCATACAGACCAACAAGCTCTTATTTGCTGACGATTTGAAAATTTTTCATTCTATTCCTTCTGCAGCAGACTGTGTCACACTCCAAAATGACCTTAATGCATTAAATTTGTGGTGAATATCAAACAAGTTATTCTTAAATGTCAATAAATGTAAAACGTTATCGTTCACGAGGAAAACTCCTATACTATTCAGTTACACGGTTAATAACATTACTCTTGAGCGTGTTGATTTTATCAACGACCTTGGTATCACATTCGATCCAAAATTCGAAATACTGTTTCCTCCTGTAATAAAGTACTAGGTTTCATAAAAATACATACTCAATCATTCACTAACTTACGTGCTATTAAAGTTTTGTATTTTTACTTATCAGATCTAAACTAGAATACTGTTGCGTTATATGGAATCCGTACTACGAAAAATATGAATCTTTGATTGAATCAGTTCAGCGTAAATTTGTTAAATATTTACATTACAAAAAATATAACTGTTATTGCCCTCCTGGTTACTCCTACGATTTTCTATTACTTGAATTCAATCTATGTAAACTAGTTGTCCGACGGCAAGTGTCTTTATTGATGTATTTATTTAACTTAGTTAATTATAAAATTGACGATCCCATCTCCCTGTCCTTACAATTTCCATGCTCCAAATACCACTACTAGATCCTTCAACTGTTTCTACCTTCCTAGAGCTTCATCTAAAATTCTCCTCAAATCTCCTATATTTTCAATGTGCTCTTTATAACAAATTGCATAATAATAATGTGAATATTTTTGGCAGTTCCGTGTCTCAATTTAGGAATAATTGTCACTCTTTGCTCTAACTCTAACTAAAATTTTTGATTTGGTTTATTCTTTCTCTTTGTATTCATTATATTTTAAGATTTAGTCTTGTTTAATTTTTTCTATAATTTTTATTTGTATTTTGGGAATTTTCTTGAATTTGTACTACACTTTCATTATTTATTATTTTATTTGTTTGTATTTTTTTTCTTGGTCTGTAATTGGGTCTATGACTTGTTGATCAATTGGTTTAAATAAATAAATACTTTGGGAAGTATTAGATTTCATACGTCAAGGATTGGAAACAATTTCTGACGAGTTACCATGTACTTATCTGCAAAGAAAATGGGGAATAACATATACAGCAGACACACAAAAAAAATAAACAATCAACTTGTTTTGATAAATTAAAATTTGTGAAGCGCAGTCACTCAAAACAGCAGAAAGAAACAACTGTGCACACGAGTAGGGGTGTGCCAAATGAAAAATTTAATATCGATATATCGATAAGTATAGATAATTATCGAGATATATATATATATATATATATATATATATATATATATATATATATATATATATATATATATATATATATCGATAAATAATGATAAATATCGATAAGTTTTGATAAATATCGATATGAAAATTTATTTATCGAAAATAATTATAATTTTGTATCGATTCTACGAAAAATGTATAAGTATCCATAAGTTGATAAATAACTTAAAAAATAACAATATTTCGAGTAGTTGATAACAAATTATCAAATAAGTCCAAACATGGTCAAAGATGAACAAGCAAATATCGCGCTTATTTATAGATTTAGCCATTTCTGTCGTATAACATAATTTATATAATTTAATTAATGATTATTCCAATGATGTTTTATCTTTGTGTAATATTGCCAGTATCTTTCTGCTCCATGGTTATTATTGCATGAATTTTTTTCAAATACAGTGTTCATCATTTGCTCAAATATAGCTGACAAAATATCACTATTTACCGCGTATCCACCGGTGGCTCACGACGGCTATAAGTTAAAATTATTACTCATGACGCACCGGTGGGTCACGGTAAAAAATGCTCAAAAATAGGCAAAAATAAATCAAATCCCTAAAAACAGTAGTTAAAAAATGCATATGAACACTATTTCCAGTGAAAATAATATGTTATTTGGCGGAATTTTGTAAATTAGCTCACGTCATGAACCTGTTAATATCATTATTTTCAAATAATAATAATTTAACTTATACAGGATGGTCCATCGGTCTGAATTTTTATTTTGTGCGATTATTATAAATATTACCGAAAATTTATTCGGACAAAGTTTATTTTACATTAAAATATCCATGTATCTGCAGTATTAGTTTTTCTACCGGGTGTTCCATTTTCGCGCAATAGTATGCAACTTAGTATTTTTAAATTTTTACAAAATTTTAAAGATCTAATGTTTCTCTTTAAATAAGTTCTTATTCACTATAGTACTAAAATTATTAGTACAGGAACTATTCACGTTTATATGATTCAATAATCACACAGAAAATATGCCATATAATTGTGTGTGAATGTTTAAACAATCAGATTAGTTGCTGTCAGATCTTCAATCATTATTATTTAATATTTTCACTTAGTTTAATAACTTTTTTTGTTATATTTTATTTAGTTTGTTGAATTCATGTTCAATTCGAACATTTTTGATTTTATTTATTGTTTTTAATTTCATGGCATACTTTCTGTGTGTGATTCTTCATAAATAAGAACGTGAATAGTTTCTGTACTGATCATTTTAGTATAATGAATAAGAACTATTTTAAAGAGAAAGAAAAGATCTTTCAAATTTTGCAAAAATATATCGGATGTGCCATTTAAAATTATAAAGTTGGATATCATTGTGAGAAAAAGGAGCACCCGGTAGAAAAACTTATACTGCAGGCACATGGGCATTTCAATGTAAAGTAAATTTTGTCTGAAAAAAAATCGGTAATATTTATAATAATCGAATAAAATAAAAAATAGAGACCGATGGACCAGCCTGTATGTATATGTACGAAAATATCAACATTTAACGAATTATAATACATTTTTGCAAAAATCGATATTTATGACAAATTTCTACATTATTCGATAAGTATCGATATTTATCGATAGTTATCGATATTTCTCGATATTTATCGATACTTATCTATATTTATCGATATTTATCGATAATTATCGATACTTATCGATATTTATCGATATTATTCGATAAGTATCGATATTTATCGATATTATTCGATAAGTATCGATATTTATCGATATTATTCGATAAGTATCGATATTTATCGATAAATATCGATATTTATAGATAAATATCGATTTTCGATACATCGATAAAATAAAATTTATAAAATTTATTCGATAATTTAAAAAAATATCGATATTTATCGATATTTGGCACACCTCTACACACGAGTATAAATAACAGGCATAGAAAATCATATGAAATAAGTAATATACCATTACAGAAGCAAACGTTAATTACAAATGCCAACAATTTCAAAAATATTTTGCCAATGTTATCTGAAGTTCCTGCTGAAAATAATTACAAGTATATGCCGCAATTTAATAATATCAATATTATCATAAAAAATAAATCAGTACAGTGAAATTTTACTATATAATGTAACAGAAAATAATATAAAAATACAAATTGGAAATAGTTTAGAATCAATGGGTGATACAAATAATAACACTGGCAACTTAAGTTAAAATTCTTTTAGAGAACGAGGAATATTTGAACATTTTTAAATTTGAACCTGTGGAATATACAGGCATACAGATGAGTTATGCCCGTTTCAAAGAAGTAGAATCATCAACAAGGAAACAATACCGGAGTATATTGTGGAAAAATGAATGATATTTAGATTTACCAGCAGTAACTTTGGAGTTGTTTGTAAAAGACGAAAAGAAATAGATACAAAATTTTAAAAATACAATTTTATAGGGAAGGAACATTGAACACTTGCCAGCAGTTCGTGCAGGAATTGAAATTAAAGGGCTCGTAAACGTCTTTATTCAAACTATAAAATAAATCAGAGAAAGATTATTAATATATGCCCATCTGGTTTAGTTATTCATCCACTTGCACCACATCTACGTATTTCACTAGATGGCTTTATTTTCGATCATTATGAACGTAATGAGAAGTTTAGTTTATTGGAAATAAATATGTTTCAAGCGTTAAATTTCAAAATTTGGAAATGGCGTGCAAATAATATTCTTTTTGTTATTCAAAAATTGACAATAATTATCGACTGAAGAAAAATCATAATTACTACTATCAAATGGACAAATGTTGGTGACAGGTGCAACATGGTGTGATTTTGTAGTATATTTTACTCATTCCAAAGAACTATACATTGAAAGAGTAGATATTAGTTTTGTAAATGCATGTACAAAAAACTTACAAAAACATATAAAGAATTTGTTATATCGCATTTACAGAAAAAATGTACTGAAAAGAGTTCCATTATAAGATTGTAATTAAAAAATATAAACTTTTTCTGACAGTTAAAATGTCATACAATTGTTTGTAAGTTTGTTTGAGTTCCAAGGCTGACACTATAAACAAATTTTCAAATAACTTTAAAATAGTTTTTCTCTATTATAAAATGTCAAAAACAAAATCTGTTAAATAATTCAGATGCACAATTTAATTCTTTAAAAATTGTATTTGAAGCTTTTTTGCATAAAATTATATGGAGACTTTTGCGCCATGGAAAACTGATTTTGCATGTTAAACGCCTTTGGCCTATTTTTTTAATTAACAAAATGAAAAAAGTTATCGCAATAATGAAAACTAAAAAACTTGTATTTAAAGGTGATAAAAAGAAATTAATGATGTTTAATGTAGAAATAAATATATCATCAGGGGATCTAAAAACTTTATGTATATATCTTAAAAACTAGACTCTAAACATTACATTGCTGCATTAAGAGTGATTTTTACTACAACAGTACAACTGTCTAAATAATTTCATTACGGCCTTGCATTTATTATGGAGGTGGCTAGCTAAAATAGTCTCGAGAGAAACCTATTACAATATTCAATAAAATGTTTAAAAGGTGTGTATAATAAAACTACACAATACAACTGTCTACAATTACTTTAAATTTTATTGGGTAAGTATACATATGCCCCGTGAACCAAATATTCACATCAAAATATAGCATTGTAAAGTAAAATCAATTCACTTACTGTTGCTTTACGAATGATGTACAACTTGGATGCTGATACCGGCTCCGAAAGCTGCTGCAGGTGATCCAAGCTCCAGCGATGGTGTTCAATGATCCCTATAATCATAAAAACAAGATTTATTTAGTAAAAAAAGGGTAGCTTCAAACTTGAAAAACATACTTATGGTTTGGTGTTTAACGTATTATCTCCTAAATCACAAAATTAAAATGATACGGGCCTACTATTATCGGTACAATTACACTAAAATAACACAAGAAATAATTGTGAGAATACCTTTAACTAACAAGATAGTTTAATGTACATGTTAACGTTTTCCAAATTCTTCCACTTTTGATTCAATGAACAGCTGATCATAAATAAACGTTCGTTGATAACTCGCGTCATCATAAATGTGCTAAAATCACGTAACCAGGTGACAGTAAAATTGTTATAAAACTAAAAATCTTTTAAAATAATAATGTTGTATAATACATATTTTTTTAAAAAGTGTACAAACTAACCAAACAGTCAGCAATTGAAGTGAGTCTTCGTCATAGCTCTCAAATTCTTGTAACACTGACACAAATTTAACTTTTGTTTATCTGTGTATCGACATTATAATGTAATACTTGATTATGAATTAATATTATTTACACTAACAAGCACTATTTCACAAAATTTCATGCGTCAACAGCTGTATTACATACAACGCAGTTGTGAAGATAGGAACCCAATTCCTACCGTTTTATAAAATACTTTGCACAAAGCGCATGACGTGTATAGTACAACCAATGTAATGATGTTTTGAAATTTCGCTATTTTTACCTCCCGCCGCTTCCTGTAAGGGAGGTATAGGAATCATGCTAAAAATTCGATAGTGAGTTTCCAGTGGATGAACACGTTTTCGAGTTCCTAGAATACGATTTTGATAGTATCGTGATAATGTAAGGGTGTGTGTCTGTGTGTATGTCTGTCTGTGTCTGTCTATCTCTGTATGTGGATCTCTGAAGTTACAGTTTCTCAAAAACTACTAAACTGAAAATTTTTATATATAATATACCGGGTATTTCATTTTAAATATCTCGGAATAAAATCTTTAATAACTCGGAGAGGGCATCAGTTAGTACTAAATTCCGACCACCTTCCCGCCCCCTGCGGGCAGGGCGATGGGTAACTTTTAAATTATAAATAGAAACCCCTATTTTTATCACAGATTCACATTCTACGTCGAAAAGTACATATGATTTGTCCGATAAAAAAATTTCAGTTCGCAATAGAAAATATTTAAAATCGTCAATACTCACAATTAAACAAGTGCAGAAAAATTGGACGTACTTTTTAGCGTAAAAAATACTTCTTTTTTTAAAAGATTTTAAAGCTGACACTCGTCCCACGCACAGGGGGTCGGGGATCTATCATTGAATAGCCCTTGGAAAAATACTAAATATGTTTTTTCTGTTCTTTTATTCTTTTAATTTTTGTTCTATTTTTTGCGATTACAGCGGCATCTATCGTGAATTGAAATTTTTTTCGGACAAATTATACGTACTTCTCGACGTAGAATCCGAATTTGTGTAAAATATGCAGTGGGCGGGAAAGTGGTTGGAAGTTAGTACTACCGGATGCCCCCCTTGGAGATATTCAAGTTTCAATTCGATTTTTTTTCTGTACGATATGTAGTTTTCGAGTTATACTAAATTCCGAGTTAAGTGAAACACCCGGTATATATCAATTGTATCTATCCTCTTGGGAAGAGCTGATAGTTTTGAATGAGAATCTTGTTATTTTGAAATATCTCAGCAAATTATTGAAGGAAGAGATATAATGTCTTCATGAATTTTGTTTAACTTGGCTTTAATTATGTACTTTCAAAATAAAATAATACAACAATGTTTCAGCCTTCATTACAGCCATCTTTAGGTTCTAAAGTTACATTGCAAAATTTAAGTCATATAATAAAATTTGTTGTTGAAATTTAAAAAAAGAAAATAATTGTTACATTTTGTAATTACAAAACTAGATACTAATATTATAAATGGTATGGATGTTAGTATTAACAAGGGAAAATGGCTTGAGGTGTTACACAATAACAATAATATTTGAATATCAGAGCTTGCACAAACCCCAACGAAATATCATCTAGAAATAAGATATACTCGTATTTCCATCAAAATTACTCCTTTAAATGTGTACATTTATTACTACATTGTTGCAAGTATTCATAATTTTTTCAAGAACAGAGAAAGGAGGTTATTTTCCACCAGTGAAGTGTTTAGTACATATATAATTGTTGTTATTAATATTTATTATTTTTAAATTTTTCCGTCCTTAATAGTGTATCCAACGCTTCTTGGGTTTAAATTATACTTTACAAACGGAATGAAGTTCACACTTTTCAGGTATTCTTTATGTTTATATTTTGAATTACTGATTACTTAAATTAAATTTATGTCTAAATATATTAATGAAATTAAGCTCATATAACTAGAGCTCTAGAAGAATGTACGTATTCTCGTCCGCCATTTTGGGTCCAGATGTCATAAATAAACAAGTTATTGGAATCCAGTTACTTAAAAAAAACATTTAAAATTTGTATCTGTCAAATTTGAAAACATATTACTTGAAATTCTGTAATATCCAACTACACAAATCATACGGTAATATATTATTAGAAATTATTCTGTATATACCTGTTAGATATGGAATATAATAATTGAAGGAATGATATATCACAATTATTAATCAATATCAACTTCAAATTTGACAGAAAAGAATTAAAGTAACTGGATTCCAATAATTTGTTTTATTTATGACTCTTGGACCCAAAATGGCGGATGAGAATACTCATATATTCTAGTACCTTAATATAACGTATCAAACAACGTGTTACTCAGAATACTGTTTGTAAGAATAGTTGAAGCAATGTCCGCTGGCGCCACAGTCGATTCCTAAATAAAAATAGTTTATTCGTATATGTTATGTGTGGCAGCCGCCTAGTGTAGCGCAGAGACAAATATCTAAAGAGAGACGCGACAGTCCCAGCAAAATTAAGTGTGATAGAAGTTCTGCGCCATCTATGAATAGAGCACCCGAACTAAGGCGATATTTGAAATGAAAATGCGGGAATTTAATGAAATTCAAATTTCAAAGTACTAAAAATAATAAAATATAAATTCATGTATACAAATTTATTTTTTTATTAATGAATACATATATATCTTTACAAATTTATATAGCTTTTTCTTAAACGCCGTTTGGAAGGACGTATCTTCAAAATGCAAAATACACACTCGCACGTGTGTAAGTGCAGCGTCCGACTTGCCTTCCAGCAGCACCGAAATCCCTAAATTTTGCATCCACACGTTACATAAACTTGGGTTTTTTGGTAAGCAGAACAAGGAAATGTCAGGATGACCCACACTATCCATTCTGCAGCTTGGAACAGTGCCCCTTTTGGTCTTGATGTTCTGAAACAAATTTATTATATCAAAATAACGATCTTTTATTAGATTATATGAACAGCCTATTTTGTTAAATCGGTGAAAATAAATTGTTAAACTGCTTAAAAATATACAAACCAATCGAAAGTTCAAATTTAAATAAAACTTTGAAGGAACATGCAAATGCTCTAACAATATTTTAGATAATAACAAAGAAAGTAATAAATTAAAAATGCTTACCTTTCAAGTAAATTGAATCACTTCACTAACTAATCACAAAACTTTAGATATTTGTCTCTGCATAAAACACAAAGTAACGGTAACGGTTTCAATGTTTCAAACGTCAGTTTCAAATTTCAAATCAACTGTTTGTGCGGCCGCCTACTAGTTGTAGTTATTAACCAAACGCTACAGCATTTCCATCTATGTTTAGAGCACCCGAAGTAATCAAAAACAAAAACTTCTATCACAAGAAATCCTATACTACTGTCAGCCCCCTGGTGTAGCGTCTGTTTGATATGCAAGTAAACATTTATCTTGAATAAAATATGAAAATTAAAGAAGCAGATTGGAGTGTACAATGTTCAGACGAGGAATGCGACCAAAAAACAGGGCTGTTCGAGCCGCCGCCGGGAGTGATAGAACGATTGTATTCTATTTTAGACAAAGGCAAACTTCCTAACCTAAATTGGCAAAGACAAAGTTACAAGCCACCAGCTCCAAACAATGCACCTGTTGTTCCAAGAGTAAAAGAAGCGCCCGCGGAAGAAAAGTCTGTGTTTGATGTCAGGGATGAAGACAGTCCACCCAGATTTCCATTTAGAAGAGAGGACCCAGCCATGCTGAAAGGCAGCGCAAAGAAAAAAACTGCAACTTTCGCTTCCGCTGTATCAAATGTGAGAAGACATCAGAGGTTGGCAATGAATATGTTGGAAAGCGAGCAATATTCACCAACGAATAGTGAAAACGTTTCCCAATTCTGAGTTCCTGTCAAATATTTATTAAATGCAAAGTTTTGAATGTATATAGTAAACTGTCAAATTCTCAGTCATGACAATAATTTTACAAAATAAATAATATAATATAAACTTAGTTATTTATTTTTTTCTTGCACAACAGTTAATTATACTAATTATAAACTATTCAAAAGTAAATAGTATTGTTAACAACAACCAACATATGAAGTATAATAACGGTTCGAGACTAAAGACCTATTCTGTGAAATGTCACTATCACAATTGTGGTGCATAGAGTTAGAGTGATATTTTTGAACTGATATTTAAGTTTAGTTTAGCTTCGTTACTTTCTAGTTCTTTAAAAGTTAGGGTGGCAACTATGGACTTCAAAATTTTATTACCTATTGTCCATAAATGTGTATGTACATGTATGTATTTTTTTCCGACGATCACTACGAAAAGTACATACATTCATACGCTAAACTATTACTGAAAATTGGTCATTGCATATCACTAGCAGTGCTATGTGATATGAAAGCTCGTTAGCCAATCAGATACGTCCGCAACTATGTAATATGATTTTATCACACGCTGCGATAATTGAGCGAACTAACCTGAAAATTTGTATTTAAAGGTTTGACAGTTGCAGACCCTGATTTCTCACATTTTAACATAATTTTTGGTGAATTCTGATAGCAATGATGTTAACATAATATGTTTTAATATTTTGACGTAAATTTTATATATTTTTTTTTTACATAATTGTGGTCGTTGGAAAAGTATCGTGTACAACATGTGCTGAAAGGGTATTTCACACTCATGTGATTAAACCAGTCGCCTTCTGATCGTGGCTCAAACTTCACACTCATGTGAAATATCCAACTTTCAGCACTAGTTATACAATATAATATTTCAAAGATAAACAAAAAAAAATTATCCAATTTGTGACTACTTTTAGACACTACCTACGAAGATGTGACTAGAAGTGAATTGATATGTCGTCATATGCGGTTCGTTCGCCTGCTTCAATAGATAGCGTTGCAAAATGTCACGATCATCCCGTTGCCCATAGATACTTCAGTTATCACGTTATTTAATTTTAATAAACCTCATCAGCATTTTGTTTTAAAATAGGAGAATTATATAATTTATAATGAGTTTAGTAGACTGTGAACTAATATTCGCGCGCTTAGAGAATGGAGTGCAGAAATGCAATGAGAAAGAATTGACATGTTAACTATAATATCTCACATTGGCAACAGTGAAAATTATTGCACTCTTATGATGTTCTGCGCAAGCGCGATAACTAACTTCACAGTAGTTTGTATGACAGTGAATACTTGTCTGTGGTGAACGTCAAATTTTGTATCAATCTTGTGTATAAAATTGATACGGAATAAAAAATTATTTAGAACTGTATAAGCACTTTAGAGAAATAGGCCTATTGTCCCTGTAATAAAATCCCAGGGAATTTAAGCGGCTGGTGTATTGTGTATGTGATCTTTAAGCTTTGTAGGTTAGCAACATAGAAACAAAAATTGTTTTCTCTTCATTTCTTGTCAATCTACAACAGCAACGTACTACAGCAGCACGTAAGTTTATGTACAGTTTTAATAATACCTGAATAATATTGTAATTCTAATTCAAATAGAATAGTGTTTAGTGTTTTTACCGGTATAATTAAAATATGTACGACAACGTATATTGAAAGACTATTATTACTAATTCATTTTATCGAATACTTATTATTATATATTACTTACAGGCAATGGAAGATGAAGAAGTAAAAAAATTGTTAAAAGAACGAGCCGAATTGTTATCTGAATTAAGTAAGTACCTATTGTAGTATAACCTATATCAACAAAATTTTATAATTTGTGTATATTATTTTAACAGACAAACTTAAAAATGAACAAAAAATTAATGAGAATCAAGGTAACACAATTCTATTTGTCTGTGAAAGTTTAGTTGTAATCAATTTTATTGTTTTCTTATAGAAAAAAAGAATCAGGTTCAAAGGATCAATTCTAATGGTAATACATTCAATTGTAAATATTAGTGCAATTGTATCTAATTAGATTAATTATTTTTTCATGTTCATCTATAATACAAAAACAGAACTTTCAAAATCAGAAACGAAGAAGAGGCGACAAAATAGTAAATGATTTTATAAACATGTATTAAATAACTTTGTAACATGTAATGGAATACAATTTTTTTTATAGGACGCAGAGGAAAGAAAAATAATAAGAAAAAACGTAAAAATTTGAGAAAAAAATTAATAAAGACTGTAACAATTAAGAAAAAAGACGGAAGTATTACTATTGTTAATGTAAGTATAATATTTTAAAGTTAGTTGAACAATGATTATTTAAAAAATTAATAGTATGGTATTATTATAAAAGTTACAGCTATTTAAATGTTTCTTTTATTGTTCATAAATTGCTGTCCACATGTTTGTGAGCTACTTTAACACAAAAACAAAACTGGATTACTAGTTTCATTTAAATGTCAAAATTCTTTAAACGTCAAAGTATAATAAAATATAGTTAAGTGCAAAATTGTTATTACTTTCAGTAACGAGGAATATGTACACATAATTGAGGTTTATGGAATAAGTTCATTAATTAAATAGATTTGTACAATTCATTGCTTTTACCATTATTTTTTATTGGGTACATAATTTAAAATTAAAATGACAGCAAATTGTCAGATTTGAAAGAAACATATTCCTATGATAACGAAAAATAATGATTACTTTCAGCGGTATTCAATAAGTGGGCGTTATTTTACTTAAAAAAAGCATTATTTTGAGTCCGCCTAGGCACACTTTCAATCTTTTCCATACGTTATGAATCACCCTGTATGAGCAATATTATACTGAATAAATTCTCAAGTATTATTGTGTGTGTATGTCTCATCTTTCTTTTACTTAAACTTAATTTTCTTTTATTTTCAGGAATACCACTAAAACGAAATTATTTGTATTTTATAAAGAAACCTAATAAATAACTGTATTTAAATATAGAATATGATTTTATATAATTCATTTCACATACTATTATTGTTAGTATTAATCTTAACTCTTTACAATATACTGCGTGGTCCATGGTAAGTATTTTTTATTGTATCCGATTATTTTAAATATTGTCGATAATTTTTCAAATGAAGTTCACATATCTGCAGTTTAAATTTTTATACCGGGTATTCCATTTTCGCGTAATGATATGCAACTTTGTATTTTTTAATGGAGCAACCTGTACCATTTTGTAAAATTATAATGAGTAGGGTAACAGTGAGGGTTCTGGCTCACAACCAACCATTGTGCTACAACTGCCCGCACCTTCACGTAACCTAGTTCAAGGTCGACCACGGCGTAGACGTAGACGTCCACGCATTCTCAAGGTCATCTCGAACGCGCGCACCTTCACATAACCTAGTTCAAGGTCAGCCGCGGCCTAGACGTAGACGTCCACACATTCTCAAGGTCATCTCGAACCCCACGAACGCACCCCCATATCGGTAAGGGTTGCGGGGCAGTTGTAGCACAGTAGCGTAACGTGAAGCGTTGCGTACAGCACAGTAGCGTAACGTCAAGCGTTGTTACGTCATACGCACTCAGTAAGGGTTGACCACCCCCGGCGGGGCAGTTATAGCACAGTAGCGTAACGTGAAGCGTTGTTACGTCATACGCATAGGAATCAACACGTTCGTTGCGTAACATCACAGCACAGTAGCGTAACGTGAAGCGTTGTTGTGTCATACGCACAGGAATCAACACGTTCGTTGCGTAACATCACAGTACAGTGGCGTGACGTAAAGCGTTGTTACGTCATACGCACAGGAATCAACACGTTCGTTGTGTAACATTACGCAATATTAAAACACGCTGTGACATTCCTACATTGTATCATTTCTTCTAAACGCAAATTTTACAGGAAATGTTTCCTTTTGAATATAAATTAGTCACATTGGGACACTCCGACATTGACGACTTTGATGATTTTCGGTATTGGAGTATATAATGAAAATTAGTTATTTTTGACAATTATTTCATGCTTCTTCTATATTAACATGGGTGACAAGAGTAAGAGTGTTAGTAGTTTAAGTGATAAGGTGATTAAAAATATAAGAAGTGCATTACCGTTCATCAAAACAATAACCGAAGTGGAAACATGGCGAAAGGGTATAAATCAAATAATTTTAATTATGAATAAATGTATTAATCAACAAAAAACTACATATAATAAAACAGAAAATTTATTTAAATTAGAAGCAAATTTGTCTGTTTTAAAAGTATATCGTGAGAAATTAAAATGTATAAACTTCAAAACAGGTGCTGGTTTGGGTTTAAAACAACGAAACAATTTAATCTGGCAAGACATAAAGTCAGTTTTTAACAATCGAGTTAGAACGGGTGCAATAATAAATAAGGCAGGCTATAAAGATCCTAAAACATTTTTAGAAAAAGCTAGAAATATTTTTAAAAGTAAAATTAGAAATGCGCTAAAATCCTCGGTTGTAAAGGTGAATGTTATATTTAGTGGGGAATTTATTTTACCCTCTTCAGGTAAAATTGAAATGAAAACATTCAACACTATGAATAATATAATTGATAAAAGTACTGATATAGTTGACTGGTATAAAAAGAATGTAATTGAAAAAATTCTGAAGAAGCTTGAAGAATTCCAAGAGCGAGATTCGGGGTGGGTTCTATGTGAAATACTACACTTGAAAGTAAACATTAATAATTTTTCACCAATAACTGGAAGCAATGTATAGATTTTCCTGTTTCGCTATCTCTGAGCAGTAGTTTCTGCTTTAACCCCACAAAAATATATTCTGATCGCATAAGTAAATAAAATTTCCAATTAAAATGAAAAATATTCCTAAATTTAAGAATATGAACAATTTAAAATTAAATGTTTACACTATTGAACAATTTTTAAAGTGTACCAAATTATAGAATAATCTTCCAAATACAAATTGTATCTAAAACTATTTAGCATTTTTTTTAATAATAATAAAGTTTATTCTAACTCAATTATTTACGAGATATACCAAAAATACTGAAAGGTCTTCAAGAAAACTACCACTTCCAGTTAATAGATTTCTTTCAAAATCTATTCAGCTTGTAACATAAACATTCAAATATGAAATTTAAAAATGACTACTTTATTAAATTTTGAGAAATCGTAGACGAAAAAATCGTTTGCAAAAAAAAACCCAATAACACAATTGAGATTGTATATTTGATCAGTGTAGAAAATAGATATAAAAGAAAAAATCACAAAGCTTGCAGTCACTTGTTTGTCATTATTGAACGTGTCTGTATCCGATTAAGAAGTAAGTTAACATTTTTATTTTCATAATTATTTTAAATTATTTATAATTTCTTTTAAAGATGGTTCGCCAAAATAAGCAATATCCCATTGAAACATATGCATCGAAAAAGCGAATTCAACCTCGTACAGTTGAAGTATCAACTAAACGAATGACACATGAACAAGTGTCAACTGCTGAGCCAGTGATGCCTGAAGAAGTGACTTCTCAACAACATATGTCTGTTGTGGAGGATGAAACGTTAGCAGAATTTTTCGAACCGAATAACCAACTTGTTCCCAAATCTTCAAACAGTCTAGTAAATAGGAAAGTACAGACGTCTAAAGCGTGGAAAATAAATAAACTACTTAACGAATTAAGGTATCCATTAGATAGTAGTTTAACAAAATGGATTAGTGTAGGAATTGATCCGCTAAATCAATTTCAAATAACTGTTAAACTGACAAATAATTTTTCATACTCAGGTATTAATTTTACTTTATTAGAATGGATACAATTTATGCAACAAAATACAACAATTTTATCTTATTTTAATGGTGTGAATAATATTGATTACGAAATGTTAAATAATTATAATATAAATTTTTATTTTATTAATAAAAAGCCAGTAATTTTGTTAAAAAGTGCAAATAATATTAATGAAATATGCTTGGGAGCAGAATCGTATAAAGAACTGATTCATTTAAATTGTATCATACAAAACGCTATACAGATGTTACAGTCTTTAGACTTTTATAATTATTATAATAATATTGTAAAAAAAGCACTAGAGTGTAATAAGAATAGCATTTTTGCAGACTTATATTATAATATTAATAAGTTATTAAATATAGACAATAGCTTTTGTAAAATAGGTATAAATGAATTAATGCACTATTATCCTGAAATTATACAGGAAGATGTTAAATTTTATAATGTTAAATAAATTTGTAGTTATAGAAGAAAAATATACAATCGTAAATAAGAAGAGTTGAAAAATGCAATAAAATTGTATGGAAATGTTAAATGTATTGAGAAAAAAATATATATATTTATATAAAAATAAATACTTTATGATGTAAATTTTGAAAATAAATGCAAAGAATATAATAATGTAAAATATGGGTTATTTAAAAAAAATTTATTTATAAATCATCATACATAGTTTCATTATTATTGTCTAACAGATTTTTAATTTTGTATACATTGCTTATTGCACATACATATGGTTCACAATGTTCAAAACATCTACGAAGAGATAAACAATTTTTTAATGATTTACACTCATTAAATTCCTTTAAATTTATTATTTCACAGTTGTTTAAATTATACCACAACAAAAATTCTTTTTTATTTGCCCCTTTCACATATATTTTATTAGCTGTTTGCAATATTTTTCGTAAAATATCGCACATGTCTCCATAATCAATGTGCCCATCGCTCCATCGCAGTCCATGATGATTGTGGTACAACCAAATTGCAGTTTTTTTATTTTGTTGGGGTAAATCAGCCCATGCGAACGGAGGTTTTATAAGAAAATGTTGTAATTTAGAACCGTCCCTTAACAGTACAGCAATTTCTTTAGGTACTATAGTATAGTTAATAGCTTGAAAGCCTTGTATATCAACAATAAGTTCCATCTTGCTCGGAGTCAAAATTTAAACTATTGCTTTTATGCTCCCTGATAGTGGGTTATATTCAACAATACGATCGTGTATAATGAGAGAGTAAGCAGCCGTGTTAGCGGGGAAATTTTCACTGGATTCAAATTCAACTCTGACGTCAACCGACGCAGATTTTATTGACTCATTTTGGTTACTACAGTCAATTACAATTAACGGAGCAATGTTTTTAAATTCTTCTAAATTCAAAAACGGAGTAGTTTCTCGTCCATAAAAAGAATTTTGTAATTGACAAAACATATGATATGCTAGTGCATATTGATTAATTGTAAAATCCAAATTTAAGTTCTCATACGGATAACAAACCGAATTTAAGTACAATTTAAAATTTGTTAATTTACAATGATCAAAGTGACTTGCATCTTTTTCATATTTATTTTTTTTATCAGTTTGTAATCCAAATATTAGAAAACGCGGTTTTTCAAGAGCATTTGAAGTTTTAATAGGCCACACAATTTTTCTTGACTGAGGTATAGAAGGGTATTCATATAAATCCCAACTTCTAAATGCAATTGGTAAATTAATATTATTTTCCAAAACTTTTAACAATTTTAATCGTTGCTTGTCATCAACAAAAATATGTGGAACACACCATTTGATTTTATTTAAAGATAATTTTAATTCAGCAGAAGACGTGTAAACATTTAAATCATTACGAGCACGTATTAAAATAAGTTCTTGTTTAATATTTATAATAATTTTATTATGGTCTTCAGCAAATCCGAGTAAAGTTCGTAGAGGAATGCAAACGTTAAAATTTCCATGTGAATCTATTTTATTAGACTTTAGTCCCCAACCAGCATTTTCCAGCGCTTGATATTCTGCACTATTTAACAAAACATATCCTTTCATAGTACTACATATTCCAACTAATTTATTTTTTTCAATGTCGATACCATTTAGAGCATATCTTATTTCTTCAAATAAACTTGCAAAACCATTGTTTGTTATTTTTGTATCTGCTGGAGGGTCGGTACCATCAGGTTTTTTGAGTTGTCCCTCAATGTACAAGTAACTTTCACTGGGATTTGTGTATATATCTTGTTGTTGAATTTGTATACGAATTTCATCACTATTATTAATAGTTGTAGCAATATATGGTTGATATGTATGTAATTCTTTTCGTGAAATAGAATTATCATACTCAATGGCTGAATTAATTTGCAGAATATTGCTCATTTTTAATTTTGAACCCCTGCCGTATTAAAAAGTTTATATTTTCACGTGTTAACCTTTTTGAAGTTTGACGACGAATGCGTTTATATGTGTATTTAAAACTCTTTTATATACAATTCCCATATTATATTTTTTTCAAATGCAATTTTACTGTAATTAGCTCTCCTCGAAAATTAACTAAATCACCGTCTTGATCTATAAGACTTAGCGTAATGTTGTTTATTGTTCGAGTGTTGACTGGTAAATAAATAACATTTGTTGGTACTTCGGATATTTTAAAGCCAGGAGCGCACGACGGATGAAAACTGTATACAGTATGCATAATTTCATTGTTCTTATATGCACCATTCACAATATTACATTCAATTAATTTAGAATTTACTTTTGTTATATTTACCGGCAAGTCCGATTCGTGTAGTTCAATAGGTTTTAGGACTTTTTTTGAAAAACCTAATAATGGTCCAATGCAATCATTAGGTGTAAAATCTATTTCTAGAGTACTTTTTATTTCACATTTTAATGTATTATTATTAGGGCGTAAAGTGAAAAAGTTTTGTTTTTGTCCACGTGATTCTCTTTTAATTTCGTTACTTATTGAAACAAATTCTGCATTTGGATCACCCACTTTTACACGTATATAATTATTTATATCATCAATTTCATAAGACCCAATGGGGATTTCAAATTTTTTATTTTTATTATAATAAAATTTGTTATTATAAACGTCAATATTTGGTATCGAATGATACGTTTCAAAATCTACTAGACCAATACAATAATCATCATCCAACTCAATTGGAGGAAAAAAATCTGTACTTATCTCAGACGTATTACCAGTAAGTGTTATAGTCAAAGACATATTTGTAAATGATAATATTTTTATTTATTTTATAGTATTTATAAGAAAGTTTATACATAAATGACCACAATTATATGTGTTATATTTTTGATATTGTTTATAATTATATTGGAGATTTACATTGGGGCCAAAATATTTTACAAGTTCTTGCGGTGGTGGTAAGTTTCCAAAACTATCAAAATATATTACTTCTCGATCTCGTTTTACAAACGCTACCCAATGGCTTCCCGGTCCATCTCTATCATCTAAATTTATAATTGCACATTCATTTATTTTTGGTTTTTTTGGTAGGGCGTTACGCATGTAGACTCCGAAAGTATGGAATATTTTTTGCAAATTTTTTTAACTCTAAATCGTTTAAAGCCCTTTTTGGCAGTTTTTTGATGTTAAAAAAAGCCCTAATCCTTTCTTATATGGTCGCAGATATAGTCCACTACCCTGTTTTCCTAATGCAATGGCCTCCATTTGTCGATTATGTCTTTCAGCTTGGACTAATTTTTTTTTCGCAGCTGATGCACTATTTACCGCTTTAGCAATACCAGCCGCGCCTCCAGCAAGAGCTCCAGTTGCAGATAAACCGGCAAATAGTGGTATTAAAAATGGCAAAATACCACCTGTCTTTGGAACTGGTATTATACGGGATGTTAGTTTAGGTTTTTTATATTTCATAGACATTTTTGCTGCTTTCAGAGCAATTTTAATAGCTTTTTTAGGATCTTTAACTTTAGATTTTTTTAATGCTATGCGCGCATCTTTAATAGTTTCATGAAACGACCCCATACCAAATTTTCGTTTTGCTTTCATTGCGTTACTTACAGCCCAAGCCGCTGTTTTTTCCCCGAACGACGCGTCTTTTGCACGAACTCGTTGCCAAGATTTTTCTTGTAATATGTAGTCTGCTTGATGTCTATCTTTCAAATTGTTATGTTTGGAATACGATATATCATGTTCTTTACAAGCCTCATCCAGCGGATTGATACCTGTGTCTCCTCTTGCCAATCTTTCACTAAGTTTTGTTCCAGGTCCACAATACTGATATCCGGGGATGTGTAGTTCAACCGGAAGAGAATTTATTGTTTTATTTAGCAATCCCTGCCCGTATAACAACATGTATGCGACTAATAAATATATAAATACGCAGTCATTATTTATATCTTTTCAGTAATTAAAATGAAGTTTATTAAACAAAAACAAAAGTTAGACGTAAAAAATATTGATATTAAACAAAATAAAAAATTAGTTAGACACAGCCCCCTTTTACCAAATACTATTCGTTGTATTGTATGCGGTCCATCAAACTGTGGAAAAACAAACGTTATTTTAGGTTTACTAATGCATGAAAATGGGTTAAAATATGCAAATGTATATGTTTATTCCAAATCTCTGCATCAGCCTAAATATAAATTTTTAGAAAATTGTTTGCAACGTGTAAAAGGTATGGGTTATTTTCCGTACAATGAAAATATTGATATAGTTAAACCAAAAGATGCAAAACTAAATTCAGTGTTTATATTTGACGATGTAGTGTACGACAAACAAGACTGTATGCGAGATTATTTTAGTATGGGTCGTCATAATAAAATTGACTCATTCTATTTATCTCAATCGTATGCAAAAATTCCAAAGCATTTAATTCGAGACAATGCGAATTTAATAATATTATTTAAACAAGATGAAATTAATTTAAAACATATATATATAATGATCATGTTAATACAGACATGTCATTTGAAACGTTTAAAAAATTGTGTGCACATTGTTGGAAAGATAAGTACGGATTTGTTGTAATTGACAAAGATAGTCACGAGGGGCGTTACCGTTGTGGCTTCGACAATTTTTTTAAATGGATGGATTAAGAATTTTATGTGATATAATTACACCTTTAATAACAATAATTATTGTAATTGTATTTATAAGCTTGAAACAGTAAATAATTATTTATTATGAGAATGAGTGTCTATTAGTTAACATAATGACTAAGGGGGAAAAAACGTTAAAATACATTATAGAAGTTAGCAATACAATACGTAAAAAATATAAGGCTTTAAAACGTGGTAAAGTAGCAACTGAAGAATTGTTGCAAGAAACGTTTAAACCCGTAACCGAACCTTTAAAAGAGATTGTCAAACAAATAAAACCAAGTGACGCAGTGATACTAAAAAAGCTAAAAAAATATAGTGACACATTAAATTCTCCTAGAGCAAAACTATTAGAAAAACAAAAAAATGAATTCCCTGTAAAGTACTCTGGAAAACCGAATGTAAATTTAGATAAAACAAAAACAGAAGAATCTTTCTTAGAAGATGAATATTTAAATAAAACAAAACCTGAAGTATCTTTCTTGGAAGATGAGGAGGTTTTTGAATCAGAGCCTGAAGAAACTGAACTTACAATTGAAGATCCTGAAAATGAATTAGAACAATTAGAACAACAATTTGGTAATATAGCTGGTTCATATTTATTTCACTTTGCAACTGCTAAAGATTATGATACCGTTTATGGAGTTCGATATCAACATGATCGTTTCATGATTGGTAATTCACCAATTGAAATAGAACACAATGACATTAAAGTCGGTGATAAATGGTATAAAGGAACGGATGGTTTGTATGAATTACTTTTTAAAAAAAGACCACTTTCTTACGAAATTACTTAGATATTGCATTAAAAACAAATGTTCATCGTAGAAATTATGATTCTAATGGTGCAATAAAAGGCTCGCAAAATTATAAATATTTACACATAATAAAACCATACATAACAACAGGAGGTGCACCATATACAAGTAAATCTCAATCAGTAGGTTTTGGTTTAATGAATTACACAAATTTTAAACGTGAGTATGTTTATTGGGATAACCCAAACGAATTAGTGGATAGACTACGTTTACTATTAGCTTCGAAATCAGCTGGTCATACGGGTCATAATAATGAAATTATGTCTATTGTGGAAGAATTACGAGAGGCAAATATAATAGTTTAACACATAGTTATTTTGATCTAGTTGTAAAATGTCGATCGACAAATTTGGTCGAACAATAAAACGTTCGCGCACATCTAAAAATTTAAATATAAATGCGTACGGAGAATTTGACTTGGAAAATCATCGTTTAATAAATTTATCACAACCTGTACTTGACAATGAAGCTGCTACAAAAAAATATATTGATGACAGAATTTCTGGATTGGAAAGTGACATAAAAGAAACTACTATATCTTTAAAAAATAAAATTTATGATGCTAAAGGAAAAGAAATACGAAATGTACATAAACCTACCGAAGATAATAGTGCAGTTGTTAAATACTATGTTGATTATTACATTCAAAAATTATTACGTAGAATTAAAAATATAGAACATATTAGTCGTATAAAAGCCAACGAGAACGATCTGTTTTTAATTGAGAAAAAAAATGAGCAAGCACCAAGTAGTTCAGGAGCTCCACAAACCGGCAAGACGCAATTACCCAAGACGTAAAGTGGTAACGAAAGGAATTGATGATTTATGGCAAATTGATTTAGTTGAAATGATTCCATACGCTTCAATAAACAAAGGATTTAAATATTTATTAACCGTAATTGATGTTTTCTCCAAATTTGCTTTTGCTGAGCCCGTAAAAAGTAAGTCAGCTCAAGACGTTACTAAAGCTATGATAAAAGTTTTTAACCAGGGACGTATTCCAGTTAATTTACAATCAGACCAAGGAAAAGAATTTTATAATGTCCTATTTTACACTTTAATGAAAAAATATAATATAAATCATTATTCAACATATAGTAATTTAAAAGCAAGTGTAGTGGAACGGTTTAATCGCACACTAAAATCTACAATGTTTAAAGAATTCAGTTTACGTGGTTCATACAAATGGATTGATATTTTACAAAAACTAGTTACAAATTATAACAATACAGAACATAGAACAATTAAAATGAAACCAATTGATGTGACGTCTGAAAACGAAGCAAAATTATTAAGTACGGTGTATAGTAACATAAAAATTGTTGGACCTGCAAAATTTAAAGTTGGTGATCATGTACGTATTAGTAAAATAAAAGGTGAATTTGCAAAGGGTTATGCACCAAACTGGAGTACTGAAATTTTTACAATTACAAAATTGCAATTTACAAACCCAGTCACTTACCTGCTTGAAGATTTTCATAATAACCCAATTAAGGGTGGCTTTTATGAACATGAACTTCAAAAAACTAAATATCCTGATGTGTATCTTGTAGAGAAAGTTTTAAAAACAAAAGGGTCTAAAGTTTATGTAAAATGGCTTGGATTTGATTCACAACATAATTCGTGGATAAACAAGTCTCATATCGTTTAAAGAAATAATAACTTAGTTGGAAACATTAGTTGCTCTATAATTGTTAAGCTGACAACATCATGGAATGTCAAACAGCTTTCGAAGGAGCAGAACATGCTGCAAAAATTGTAAAAGATGATATTACATCAATTTGTTACGAATTAATCATAAAAACAGAAAATGAAGAGTATCATAAAGCCTTTTACGGTGATTTTGTAGTTATTATGATAAAAAGTAATGACTATAGAAACGGTTATGTTAATGCAACAAAACTCTGTCAAAATGGGGGAACACACTTCTACAATTGGATGGCAAATAAACGTTCTCAAGAATTATTATTTGAAGTAAATAAAGGACTGCGGGTTGCATACGCATCGCCTGGATTTCCAAGCGATGGAAATTATGCAATTTATACAACTATTGGTGGTGAAGATACAGTTATTAGAGGAACATACATTCATCCAGACATCATTGTTCACGTAGCATCTTGGGTTTCCATACACTTTGCTTTAAAGGTATCAAAAATAATTAATGAATACTACATTAATCATTTTCTTGCCGAGTATAAAAACAATGAAAGTAAATTAAAAGCATATATTACCGAAATGCAACCAAAAATTATACATGAACCTGTCTCTGAAACTAAATACTCAACGCTCTGTGTGTTCAAGATAAGTGATACCGAATATTACGTAACAACTGTGTGTCTTCGAGATTTATTTAAAAAACATTTAAAACTGCAACAAAAATATCCTGAAATTCAGTTAGTGAAAGAATTGTATGATGTACCAAACGCAAAATATTCATTTGACAATATTAAATTGAAATTAAAAGATTTTGCTAATTTTAAGAGAAATATTATTGTGTTAAAAAATATATCTGAATGTGATTTTTTAAATGTTATTAAAAAATAAAATTGTATAAACTGTATTAAATAAAACATAATATGAAATTGGTTTCTTTTATTTAACTATTCCTAATATTTAAAATACATACATATATAACAAGTTTCAAAATAATCTGTCAACACATGTCGCTCAAAGGAAACATTTCATTTAAAATTTGAGATTAGAAGAAATGATACAAAGTAGGAATGTCACAGCGTGTTTTAATATTGCGTAATGTCACATAACGAACGTGTTGAATTCTGTGTGTATGACGTAACAACGCTTTACGTCACGCCACTGTGCTGTGATGTTACGCAACGAACGTGTTAATTCCTGTGCGTATGACGCAACAACGCTTCACGTTACGCTACTGTGCTGTGATGTTACGCAACCCTTACCGATGGGGGTGCGTTAGTGGGGTTCGAGATGACCTTGTAAATGCGTGGATGTCTACGTCTATGCCGTGGCTCACCTTGAACTAGGTTACTGGACCATCAACAACCCTTGTGCTGCAACTGCATGCACTGGGGTTCTTGGTAACCTTGAACGCATGGACGCCGGCGTCAACGCCATGGCTAACCTTGAACCACGTCACGTGAAGGTACGCAGGCAGTTGTAGCACAATGGTTGGTTAGTGGCCAGAACCGGCCTTGTTTACCTACTAATACCAATTTAAATGCTTCATTTCAAGATTTAGATATTTCTTTGCAAATATCCAGTTTATCAATAGTATATATTAAATGTCTCGAAACAGGTAATATTTTTAGCATTATTTTAATATAATTAGTTAGAAATAAAATTTTTATTATTTATATTTTCATCAAGAACAATTTATTTTTCAATAAAACTACGATGACTCGAATCGAATGATAATTTAACTAAAGATATGTAACTATTCCTATTTTTTTCGAATTTTTATTTTATCCTTTAATTATTAGGTAAAATAAATAAATAAAATATATCATCACGCCTTTTACCCATTAAGGGTGTGGCACTCTGCTTACGCAGATCTCGGTAGGTGATATATTTTTGCGTATGAAATGCGGTTACCAGCCGTCAAGTCATAGCTCCCAAAGTTGTTAGTGGTGGGGGAACCACAGGGGTAAATTTAAATTTGTAACTGTCGGCAGTGGGATTCGAACTGAGGATCTCACGATCTACAGTCCGACACGTTACCACGGAGCTATTTACCCCATTATTTATGGGGTATTATTAGGTAATTGAGTATTTATCCAAAATAAATTAAAAATAACGTCTTATGAGCTTTAATATGGTATTTATTTTGACCTGAGCACAAAATAAAAATAATCAAATTAAAACTCTTGAATATCTTATGTAGTTATTTACATACTACTGTCCAAATTTAAATAATTATTCATTTAATCATATGTTTTTTTCTTATATGCAATATCACATTTTATATTTTTTCTTATTTTTATTTGTTTTTATATCTAAATAACTGGAGCAATTTGGGAAAACAGTCGGAAGTGCACCTGCAATGGTACCTACAAATGTATGTAAACTTAATTTTAAAATAAAATATATTACCTAATATATTACACTTGTGGCTCCGCAGGTCCATTCCTTAATAACATCGTCCGCCTTAAAATGTTTTTCACATATAAAATCTTTTGAACTGAGCACTCTGTATATATGTATATAATATAGAAAGGAGATGGCACTTCGTACGCCAGGCCCATAAAGCTAGCGATACCAAAATTTACTTCGTTTGTTGAGCTTGTGGAGGGAATAGGAGGCTATACGTCCGTGAACCTGACCCGACCAATTAAAATTTTTTATATTTTTATTTCAGAATAGTATTGTTTAACGATTGTTTACGTTTGTTTAGTCATAAATTTTGTTTGTTTACAATTATTTTTCCTATTTTTTAAAAAATAATGTTTGGTCGGGTCAGGTTTTAACTAGCCCGACCAAATTGTCAAATCGTTTGTTTAACTTTACTCACTTGTTCTACAGTGTTTGTTTAAATATGTTTACTACTTTCAAACGTTTATTTTGCTCCCGAGCCCAAATTAAATATAAAACAATATGGTTGCACCAGGTTCACGTTTGCCCGACCAATTATTTTTTTAATATTTTTATTACAAAATAGTATTGTTTATCGTTTGTTTACGATTGTTTAATCACAAATTTTGTTTGTTTACAATTATTTTATTAGTTACTTTAAAATTAATGTTTGGCCGGGTCAAGAACACAGTGGCCCGACTAAATGGACAAATCGTTTGTTTTACTTTACTAAACTTTACAAAATAAAAAATTTAATATAAAATTATATGGTTGCACCAGATTCATGTTTGCCCGATAATAGATTTTTTTAAATATTTTCATTATAGAAAAATATTGTTTTTCCGAAAGCGATACTAAAGTACATGATATTACTAGGTACGCGAAGTTAGCCAACATAGTAACTCAAGTTAAACTTTACGCATTTTTCGTTACTTGGGTTCGGGGAAGTTGAAACAATAAACAAAACTTTAATCATAATTTTTTTGTTATTTTAGGTTTGTAATTCAAGTTAGACATAAGAGTCTTATGTCTAACTTGAATTACAAACCTAAAATAACAAAAAAATTATGATTAAAGTTTTGTTTATTGTTTCAACTTCCCCGAACCCAAGTAACGAAAAATGCGTTACAGATCGAGATCAGTCGGTCTTGTATAAAATGAACTTGTAGTTACCTTAAGGATAATATTGAAAATACCAAATAGTAAAACTAACTTTGATAAACAATTTAAACAAATTATTTAACTATTTGGTCGATCTACCTGTATTTGACCCGATCAAATATTATATTTTAAGACCTGATAAAATTTGTTACAATGACGCGGGTAGAGATAGTTCATGTACTTATTGTAAGACTATGGTATACAGGACATTTTTGAATAATTTTTTTTTTTTTGCTTTACAGCGATGTAAAACACTAATAAAATATTTTTATAATTAATGGAAAAATTAACGAAATTTGTTATTTATATTAAAATTGAATTGAAAAAAATGAATTATAGGTTTCTATGAAAGAAAATAACAATTTCAGGCAATTGAAAAATAATTTACGAAAATTTAGCTATAAATATTATATTAATTGGCTATTTTGATCCAAGCACTTCTGCGCCTTCATTCTGTTTTTCTATAACTTGCTTTACATTCTTGGATTAATCTGATTTCGAATTCGTACAGTGGCATTTCGTAATACATTTTCATTCTAATATTCCCGAATAAAGAGTTTATTTTCTCAGTAACTCTATAAAAAAATCTAATTGTGTTAAATCCCTATCTATTTAATTACTGTACTATGACCTGTGAATTGTGCCAAAACCACATATTTTGTGTGTGAGGAAGTGGCAATGTATCTAAAATATCTACAATACCATTTTGTTACATATTTAAATATCTAGGGCAATTTAAATTTTCGTTAATTATGATTTGGCCAATAAGTGGAATTCTTAGTACACCACACCATATAATGAAATTAAATTTAACTCGATGGCGAGATTCTATTATTTATTATTAAATTTTTTCCACAGCAGCCCACGATTCACTTTTTTATTTCAATTCTATTATTAATAACCAATTTCGTTAATTTTTCAATTAATAATAAAAATTTATTATTACTGTTTTATACCGTTGTAAAGCAAAAAAATCTCTATTCAAAATTATCATGGCTTATTATGTTAAGATATAAATTTTTTTTTTGAATACTTCTGCAAATTCACCATTAAAAAGTGTCATAAGAAAATGCAAACCAGAATCTCGTATTTTGTCACATAATAAAGTTATCAGCAGAAAAAGAAAATCGCTAAATTAACATATCAGGCAATATCTAGTGACCTATGCATTTAGTTGGAAAAACAAATACATGTTCAGACTACCCTACTAATGAGGCAACTTTCGTCTAATTTAACCAACTTCGTATCTCTTACGGTTCTCGAGATCCCAATGCATTCGTACCTTAAATGGGACACACTGTATATTGTGCATGTGTTGCCAACCTCAAACATTGAATTTATCGTAAATAATACTCAAAACCGTGTTTTGTCCTCAATTTCTTCATCGGAATTAATTATATACATATTTTTTCATTTTACGTGGTTGCCAACACTGCATTGCTCAAAATCGATTTCCGAACTTTTAATGACGATTTTGGAGCACTTTAGTGCCGATTTCAAATAATAGTTATTTGTATATCAAGGCACTAAAATATAATTTTTTATAACAAATATGGAATTTATCTGAAGCGATAGCCGAGGAGAATAAATCATATGAGTAATAAAAAATACTTTACTGCCGAGGTATACATTATATTATTTCCGAAATCGTTAAATTATTAAATAAAACATAAGTAAATAGCATTATGTATTTGTAAAACGTCAGCTAACTGTTGCGACGGGATTGGCTGTGATAACAAAAGTACTGTCAAAGTGTCAAATTTTGTTATTATATTTATATGTTCTTAGATATTTTCTGCATGTGATCTGCATTAAATCCGAAAAATTATTATCAAAAGTAAATAATAAATAAATTCTCCAATAGTGTTATAAAATAATTTTTTGTTATTTTAGGTTTGTAATTCAAGTTATGTTAGCTAACTTCGCGTACCTAGTAATATCGTGTACTTTATTATCGATTTCGGAAAAACAATATTATTCTATTAATGAAAATATTTAAAAAAATCTATTGGTCGGGCAAACATGAATCTGGTGCAACCATATTATTTTATATTTAATTTTGGTTTTTTGTAAAGTTTAGTAAAGTAAAACAAACGATTTGTCCATTTAGTCGGGCTACTGTGTTCTTGACCCGGCCAAACATTAATTTTAAAATAACTAATAAAATAATTGTAAACAAACAAAATTTGTGATTAAACAATCGTAAACAAACGATAAACAAACAAACGTGAACCTGGTGCAACCATATTGTTCTATATTTAATTTAGGCTCGGGAGCAAAACAAACGTTTGAAAGTAGTAAACATATTTAAACAATCACTGTACAACAAGTGAGTAAAGTTAAACAAACGATTTGACAATTTGGTCGGGCTAGTGAGAACCTGACCCGACCAAACATTATTTAAAAAAAAAAATAGGTAAAATAATTGTAAACAAACAAAATTTATGACTAAATAAACGTAAACGAACGTTAAACAATACTATTCTGAAATAAAAATATCAAAAATTTTAATTGGTCGGATCAGGTTCACGGACGTGGAGGCTATCGTTGTGCTCTTGTTAACTTTGATTTGTACAGAGAAGTGTTTGTGTTTTGTACTTTTTTTGTTTATTTACACTTAATTTCATTTAAAATGGACAAAATGTTCTATGTGCCAAAATGGTAAAAGCGGTTATGCGTCAAATAAAGAAAAATTACAATATTTAGTGCACTTAAGGATGAAATAGACTTAAATTTGTAGCGGAGAACAATTCCCAGAAAAGACATTCATTTTATATGTGAAAAACATTTCAAGGCGGACGATGTTATTAAGGAATGGACTTGCGGAGCCACAAGTGTAATATATTAAAATATTTTATTTTAAAATTAAGTTTACATACATTTGTAGGTACCATTGCAGGTGCACTACCGACTGTTTCCCAAATTGCTCCAGTTATTTAGATATAAATCAAATTAAAAATAAGAAAAAATATTAAATGTGACATTGCACATAAGAAAAAAACCAATGATTAAATAAATAATTATTTAAATTTCTGCGTAAGCAGAGTGCCACACAATGAGTAAAAGGCGTGATGATATATTTATTTATTTTTATTTTAAATTTGGACAGTGGTATATAAGTAACTAAATAAGATATTCAAGGGTTTTAATTTGATTATTTTTATTTTGTGCCCAGGAAATATTTATTAAATAAAAGAAAATAATTTGAATGATAAATTAAATAAATTAAAAACGCCATCGATTAAAAAATTATTAATAATGCAGTGCCTTAAAATATGCCAATAAACAAAGAAACAAGGCAGAAAATACAAATCAGACTGATTAATTATTTGTCTTCTACTCCATATTGTAGTAAACATACTGTTTACACATAATCTTTCAGTAGGGACCCGGCCGAGCGGTAGTTGTCAGGACCTACTGTTACTTGGAAACGTTTGGAATCAAATAAAATTCGTAGGATTTGGTAACCCGGGTTTATTATATACTAACTACTTTATCTACATCTATGTTTAAGTTTAAGATAAATCTACAACTGGTTGTGGTGTCAAGTCGACTTCAAAAAGCTGACTCTTCAAAATTTAAAACAAACGAAAAGATGACGACTGAGCCAGAGAATGTTCTAGAAGTTTGGATCTAGTGCATAGTAAGCGTTCTCGTTATGAATAACAGTACGTGATCACCGAACTAAAAGAATTGGCCACACTCAGGGTCCAAACGAAATTTAATGTGTTGTTATTCACAAGAGATCGTACGACAATAAACACAAGAAATATAAATCTAACAAAAATCTAAAATACATGAATTAGCAACAATAAGAATTATAGAATAATATAAAAGTAACAATAATTAAATACTAAGTTTAAAGATTAATCATATAAATTATATGACTTTAATACAATAAAAAGAATCTTGAAAAAACAGAATACCTAGTGATCAATTCTGATGCAAAATTTGATGTATTAATTACTGAAGATACTACCACTAAACAGGTAGATAAATTCACATACTTGGGTGCAATAGTGGACAAACATGGTATTGGTAAACAAGAAATTAACAACAGAATACAAAAAGCTAGAAAAGTTATAGGTGCATTGAATTCTGTATGGTGGGACAAAAACATTAGCGACAAAAATAAAAAGAGGATTGGTCAAACAATGGTAGAAACAGTATTATGCTACGGCAGTGAAATTTGGTCGATAAAAGAAGATGAGAAACGGCGATTGATAGCCGTAGAGATGAACTACTTACGTAGAAGTTCCCGGACATCAAGAAGAGACAAAATCCGAAATGAAGAAATAAGAAATAGGATGGCAGCACAAGAAACGATTATCGAAAGGATCGAGATGAGGGGGTCTCAAATAGTTTGGGCATCTTCTACGAATAGAAGAAAACAGATGGCCCAAAAAATATTCAAATGGAAACCACCGGGAAGAAATAAAAGAGGGCGGCCCCGGAAATCGTGGATTGAGGGTATACGCCAGGCAATGAGAGACCGAGACCTACAAGAAGACATGGCACATGATAGAGAGGAATGGAGGTCGAGATTGGGAAAACAACATCTTGTTGTATAATTGTTGTATTGTAATTACTAATTATTAGTGTGAATTGTATATATATATATATATATATATATATATATATATATATATATATATATATATATATATATATATATATATATATTGGGATTAATTGTGTACAATTCACACTAATAATTAGTAATTACAATACAACAATTAATTATACAACAAGATGTTGTTTTCCCAATATATATATATATATATATATATATATATATATATATATATATAATACAATAAAAATGAAATCAGATTGGCACTATTCAATTTAATTTTTCTCTTCATTTAAGAGGAATTTGTTTGTTCCAAGAAAACATTTTTATCAATGTGATATCGAACAATTACGGGTCAGAGCAAAAGATATGTTCACAGTGTTTATATTTAATTAATTAATTATAAAACAGAAAGTATTTGTGTACGCTTGTTTTCAGAATGTCCATTATCGAAAAATAAGGCAATGGGGTCTTTCACCATTTTTTAATTATTTTTTTTATGATTCTTTATCTATATTGAAGACTATCTACACTTTTAAAAAGTCTTAATTGTTATTCATTAAGCCTCAATGATTTTTTAAAAAATGTTGTGAAGTCATAGTAGCAGTGTTGCTGGATCTTAAATAATTTTGGTTACATAAATGTTCAATTTTATTGTAATAACAATAATAAAATAAGTAAAAATATATATATGACTACAATTATTTACAATCTGTACTGTTTTAGATCCAGCAACACCTCTACTATGACGTCACAATATTTAAAAAAAAATCATTGTGGTTTAAGGAATAACAATTGAGAATTTTTAAAAGTGTAGATAGTCTTCAAAATAAATAAAAATAAATAAATATATCATCACGCCTTTTACCCATTATGGGTGTGGCACTCTGCTTACGCAGATCTCAGTAGGTGATATATTTTTGCGTATGAAGTGCGGTTACCAGCCGTCAAATCATAGTCCCCAAAGATGTTAGTGGAGGGGGAACCACAGGGGTAAATTTACATTTGTAACTGTCGGCAGTGGGATTCGAACTGAGGATCTCACGATCCACAGTCCGACACGTTACCACGGAGCTATTTACCCCATCTTCAAAATAGATAGTTTCATAAAAAATTTTTTTAAAAAGATGGTGAAAGACCCCATTGTTCTCTAAATTTGGAAACCTATATATATATCTGTGTGTTCTGTTAACTTCCTGGTTACTTATTTTCATCTAAGTTAGCTGGATATATCATTATTTTCACATTAATTTATAAATAACATTGATTTCTGTTCGCCAATATTCAACAAAGAGATATTTGAAAACTGGGTTTGTACCATCAAATAAGTCCCTTATAGAAAACTTAACTTTTTCTATAATTTCACAGAAAATGTAACTAAATAAGTTTATAATTCGAACTAAGAATGCCAACGTTGTTGGGGGCCAAGTTACTACTGATTAATTTTAGCAGGCCGGATAAATTGGGAAGTGAATTATAACTATTAAAATTACGAACAACAGAATGAATAATAAGTTTTATTTATAACTTAGTTATCAGTAGAATGCTACAAGCGCGTTTTTCCAAATTGTTAATTTAGAATTTTGTAGTTCAATAACCGCGCTTGTAAGATACTGCAGATATCAATAGTAATTTAACACAAGTATTTCATGTTCAGAAAAATTCCATTGATATTTGTAGATAAAGCCGATGATGACAGAATCAACTTCATGACAGTAGATTTTAGTTGTTTAAAAAGGAAAGTCTTCGTCAGTCAAAAATAGTTACGTTTTTAAATTCGGAGTAGTTCAGACGAAATCTCACGCCCTAGAACACTACAAGATGTAGCTAAATTGTAATATCGTTTGTTAAACGTTTTGGTAACTGTAACTATATAACATATTTATTCGTTCGCGTGAGAAATTAAATTTGGTCATTTCTTTTTTTATGCTATGCTATGTTATGTAAGGGAACTATAAATGCTCTTACGTACTTGCGTTGTATTTATATTTTCACTATGCTATGGTATGTAAACTATAAATTCAGCTTTATATATGTATTTGTTTGGCAATTTATTGTTTAGTATAAATGTTTTAATATTTTATTAAAATAACCTTTTCATCGCCCTGAAAGTGAGTTTTTAGTATTTGTAGACATTTGCCGTTCAGCCCAGCACTGTTACAAAAAAAAAGTAGCGAGCACTTTAATTATCCCTAATCGGAGAAATTAAACTATGTCGCCCGTGTGGATATTCTTGTCGATAAAGTTCTTTTTCTAAGGGCCGGTATTTTCAACCTCAGATAAACTAGAGAATAAATTTATCAGTGGAATAAACAAAAATTATCGAATCAAAAGATGGCAGATAGAATAATAATCATTATTTAAACTATGATTTTGTTGCGATATTTTTTGTATATTCCACTGGTAAATTTATTCTCGTTTGTCGGTTGGTAATACCGATCCTGATAGAGAATAAATTATTTTTTATAATTAGGTAAGTAATTTATAAGGTATTACACTGAAACTTGCTGATAAAAAAGGTATTTACAATTAGTACTGATTATTGACAGATGACATTTACTGTGTTGCCGTTGCCGTCATGGCGTGCTATTTTTTTTTTCCAATAAAGGATTATTAATGTGCTCGCCAATTTATTTTTTTATTAATGTAACACATGGATTATTTTACATGACCATAAAGCAAATTTGATGTATTTTTCAAATTTGAAAAAAAAATATAGTACGTTACATTTGAAATTTCAAAGTTGATATTAATTACTAATAAACCGGAAATGATATCATAAATTTACATCAGCTATTAATTAGTTTATATGTTGTATAAATTATGTTCTGTGAAATAAATTGCTATGTTGATAAAAAACGAGATATTTACTGGATCCATTTGAAAATAACATCCTATATAAAAAGAAAATACCAGTATATCTAGAATACCAAAATCAAATATTCTTGAATACGTTAATAAGATAGTCCAAGAGATAAGAAGGTATATAAACTTGAGCCGTCAACAAAATGAACCAGTTTCAAGTGTATTGAACTATGCGACGACTTCAGTTAACTGTTACAGCTCTGCTGCTGTCTGTGCTCTCAACATCAGCCATTGAACTAACTGGATGTAAAGAAACCAAAGAAAATATTCAACACTTATCAAGAGAATATTTCACGAGGTATGACTTGAAAAACATAACTCGCATTAAATACGAACAGTGCGGAATAGAAACCATAACGAAAGATGCGTTTGAAGGTATGTCTAACCTCGAATTTCTACAAATTAGCTTTAATTCAATCAGAGCATTGGAACCTGGAATGTTTCTCAACAATAACAAACTGAAACACTTAAACATTGCTGGCAATGAATTGACAGAACTGCACGAAGACACTTTGAAAAATTTAGATAAACTAGAAGTTTTCGACGCTAAACGTAACAAACTAAAAGTTATTCCGAGAAATTTGTTTTCACCTGCGATAAATCTTAAAATTATTAATCTTTCGACAAATGAAATAAGAACTATTCACGAAGATACTTTTAAGAACAATAACAAACTTATAAATATTTATTTGAGGGGTAATCAACTTTCTACGTTATCCACTGATGTTTTCAGACATTTACCCAACATTGTAGAATTGGATTTGTCAAAATGTCAACTTAATAACATTGAAAATATTTACTTACCCATCACGCTGAAATACTTATACATCTCAAGCAACGGCATCTCGAGTTTACCTGAAAACGTTTTTGAAAATCTTACCCAACTAGTTGTCCTTAATTTATTTCTTAACGATATAGAGGCAATCCCTGGGAAGCTTTTTGCCAACCTGCGTGTTTTAAAAACCCTAGACCTATCTTTCAATTCAATTTCATCGCTGGACGACAACACATTCGAACACAACACAGAACTAACCGAATTACTTTTGAGTAAAAATGGAATAACAAAACTACAAGCGGGACTTTTTAAAAATCTTAAAAAGCTCGGACAGGCTCAATTTTATTCTAACCAAATTCAAAGCATCGACGAAACAGCGTTTCCCGTGTTAACCGAACTTTACTCTATTGATCTTACCTTAAATCAATTACAAACATTAAATCCGAAAGTGATTAAAAATTTGCCAAAATTGGAACATTTGAAACTGGTCGGGAACCCCTGGCTGTGTAATTGTGAACTAACGGATCTTATTGAACTATGGAAGAAGCGATTCAATAACTTGCATTCTAAGCCATCTTGCGCAGCACCTCAACAGCTGGAGGGTGTTGGGTGGAGTGACTTGAACAAAGAAAGGATTTGTCCAGCAAAATAGGTTACGGTAAGTTTTTAAATTACTAAATTAATTAGGTGTGCCTGTCTAATTTGTTTGAGTCTTTACCTCGCACAATATATGGGTAAGGGTTTTGGGGTCCCTATAATACGATTTCAATATTTTCAAATTGATGTCTGAGTGCACTGTATATTTTTCGTCTATGATAACTCAAAATCTAATGAAAAATATGGTGTGGGCACCACACTATTTTCTTATACATATAAAACCTACTGATCACGTATGACTAGTTCCTTGCGTCTAACTTGTATTTGGCAATTAAATGACATACATGTTAAACCTGTTTAATTTTCTGTTCTTATTGTAACTATGAGTTTATTTTAAAATATTAAATAATAACTAATTATACAAATATTGCTTTTATAACATTTCAAGCGGCACATATTTTTAACATTTCACAATTATTTGACATAGATGTTAAAAATTTTCTAGTTTTCCATTGTAACGTTGATTATTGAAATATATAATTAGAGACATGTACAAGAAAAGTGCAAATCACATATTACATAGGCAACGGGCATGGCAGGATGCGTTGATGCCGCTTCACTCGATAACGCAAATTAAGTCGCGGTCAGTATAGTTGGATGGGTGGCCGCTTTGCGAAAACCCATACCAGCGAACAGTGCGTGCCGTTGTCACCGAAAACTAAGACCCGAGGCGGCAAATAACCTCAGTAATTGAGACCGCTTTAAAAACAACAACAAAAAAAAAAATTTTTTTTGATCCAAATATTTTTGCTAACATATTTCATTTGGAACTTTTTTTACAGCTGATTCTATTTAGGAAAAAAAATATGTAATTTATTGCTTTTTTGTCCAGTAAATTTCCTCTTCTGGTTTTTCAATTTCATTCAAAATCAACTCAGCTCTGCGTATTTTTGTGAAACTGATAAATTCTAAATTTAGTTAACATATCGTATCTCGTTCGTGAGACATTGCGCACACGGACATCCATCCATCCATCCTAACACACAGACATCATTGAGAAATGGGTATTAATGTATCAACGAAACTTTTTTTTGTATTGTTTTAAAGAGTATTGGGCGAGAGGTTATGCGTTGAAAATTTAGTTTTTAATATTGAATGAAATTATATAAGTAAATTAATTTTTTTACAGACTCTCTCCTCCGAAGAACATTGCTCAAATATCAGGAAATACGAATAACGAAGTACGAAGATGTTTTACTATTATTTAAAATATTATTTTGTTTTTTAATATTGGTGTGTCAAGTGTTGACTTTATTTCTACAATATATGTTATTATTTTCGCATTACAATAATTTGTGTAGAAAGTTGTAATTTTGTGATTAATAGAAGGAAATCAATTATGTTAAAATAATTAAATTTGTTTAATCCTGCTAATGAAACGCGTTGTTTCTTATTTGGATACACAACTTGAAACCAGTCGTTTTGTCCACTCAAATTAGTACTATAGCAACCAGTCGTTGCCTTAATAGCATTGATTTTGCACTGTCGAAATTAGAAGAAAACTATAATAAAATTCATAACATTTATGTATTTATATGAATATTTGCTTTATAGTTTATAGCAATTATTAAAAACAGGAAGAGCCCTCGTACTTCCCCATCATCCACTAAAATGGGATAGGCGATGTGATGACCGTTACGTCATTAGTTTCCGATCTAATAATTAACAGTTGAGATTTGCAGTAAAAATTTTAGAATTTTGCAGATTAAAATATACGTAAATTTTAACAGGAATAAGTCAATATAAAAATATTTGAATTTTAAGAATTACGGAGATGCATTTTTCGTGGCCTGAATAAGTTAAGAAAATAAGATACATGCACTCCCTTTCTATGTACGTTCTTCGTTCCAAGAGTGTACAAGGAACACTATAATTTTCTAGAGACAATGACTAGTACCACAAGCTCTGTTTTTGGGTGTTTTAAGCTCGGTTTTAGCGCTGTACAACGTTTTAAATGATTTTATAAAAAAATACTTCAAATAAAAGTGGTAGATAATACATTTCTCTGTAACTTTTATTTGATGCATATTTTTATAAAATAATTTTAAAACGTTGTACAGCGCTAAAACCGAGCTCAAAACACTGCTCTTAAAACACCCAAAAACAGAGCTCGTGGTACTAGCCAATATTTTCTGGCCCGTAATGACAAAAAACATTACCGAATATTTAGAACGTGTAAAACTTGTAATAAAATTAAGAAAGATCGTCCAATGGAGTCGTTGATACGACAGAAACCACCAGAAAGATCTTGGAGTATTGTCGCATCAGATTTATTTCATCTTAAGGGTCTCGTCTCCGCAACAAAATATTGCGTGAATAGAGGTGTAGCAGTTTCTGTATAATTAATTATATATGATTTTTAGAACAACAAAAAAAATAAAGAATGTTTTCCTGAAGAATGAATCTAAGTTTGTGCCGTGTTAGAATTTCGAAAAAATGTTTGAATTCATTATTAAAAAATTCCAAAAATGTCCATTTTAAGCAATATTTAACACGATATATCTCATTAATGATATGTTTATCAGAAAATGTAATTCGGCACAAACCTAGTTTCATCTTTCGTCTTTAAAGTCGTTTTTAAAATTTTGCTCTATCTATAAAAATGCGCATATAATTTAGAAATTTCTAAACCACTTTTACGTATTTTAAAGTAGACTCAAATCAGTTGCCCTAGTGTTGATGCGGCAGGGTACGGGTTGAGGAGCGTTGTAGTGGGGATTATGTTAGTAACTTGGAACCTGGCTTTGCAGGGAGCGGGGATTTGTTTCTAGTGTAATTGCTAGCTGTCATTCGGTAGTCCAGTGCGTTTTTCTTCTGTATCTCCGTGCGTAATACAAATGTTCTACTACAAGTAGGCCGGTCTAAAGATCTCCGCACCGCGCAACACTTCTCAAACAGAAGATCGAACACGAAGTTGAGCTACGTGGAGACGAGACCCACGAATATCTACTGATAGCCGATGCTTACTCAGGATTTTTTGACTTCATGTGACAAATAGCACCACTATTATCAAAGCCAAGAAAACATGGTTCGCAACATTTGGAATACCAGACACACTTCAAACCGACGGAGGTAAACACTATAGCAGTTATGAATTCAAAAAAATTTACTAAGCAATGGCAATTCGAACACCGAATCTCAAATTCATATTTTGTCAGATCCAGTGGTTTAGCCGAGAGGTATGTACAGGAAGCAAAATATCTACTCAAAAAATGTTCAGAAGATAGCTGAAATATATACTTGGCTCTACTACACCATAGAAATACACCCAGACTTGATCTAGGATCACCGTGACAACGACTAATGTGAAGCAGACACTCTACAGATTACAGAGCAGGGATGACGAGGTGAACAGCTCGTTCAGCCTAACTACAATGCGTGTTGTCTTCTTTAACCTTCGGAGTACTAAATGTGGGTCAATCGTGTCCCAAAATGTGCATTATTTGCTGTATATCTTACAATTGTTTTTTTCGTTTCTGATATTTCGTAAGCTCTTATATATATTTTTATGTCATTTGTATGGTTATAAGATTTTATTCTTGTGATATTTAATAAAATTTCTACTGGGTCAAGTCAGATGACTTTGACACATTCATGTATGAATTATATTTATTTATTTTTGACAATATAGTATCAATTTTACTTGAATACACTAACAAAATAGTAAGAGAATTTACAGCAGTATGTAACAGCAAGAACGAGAAAAAAATTGGTTCATTTGGCTGAAATGCATGTTTTTCTTGGTGTACTTATGTGGAAGATCAAAGAATAGTCCATAATTAGCAATATACAGCTTGAACTAAATATTTCATTATGTTATTTTATTCAAGTTAGCCACAAAAACAAAAAAAAAATATATATATATATATATAAAATAAGCAAGACTGTATGGGTCACTGTGGACCCGTTTTCGGAAAAATGTTTGTCAAATCATTTCCGACCTGCGAGGGTTAATATTCAATGCTAGTTTAAAAGTGCAGTGCGCGCAACACTTCGAGGCTGTTATCTTCTTACTCCAATGTCTGCTTCACAACAAATGGCGCTATGCGTATATTAGCTCATTGGAATGCACCGGTCGTGTCATTCACCTACCTTGAAGCTATCGCTGAAAAAGGAAGATGTAATGGAAAGCATACATATTGGCAGCACTGAAAACAAGACAGTCAATTGTCATCGACGTCATTGTGAATATCGTTGATATTGATATTGGTTGTGTATGTTAATAATAATATACCTATCTAATAAAACTAATCCTTAAATACATTAAAGTTGTTTTCAATATTAAACATCACACATAAACAATACACTTAGTAAATATTTGAGTTAAAATCAATTTTATTGGTATTGGCTATTAGCTACATTAGTTTTTTTTCTGCTTTAACGGTTTTAGTTTGTGTTGTCACCACTAGATGCTTCCATATCACGAAGTCTCAATTTTATTATTAGTAGGGTCGTTTAATAGAGTCACAAAATATCAAATAAGTCATTTACATTATGACTAGACTCAGAAACATCGTACTAGATATAATAGAAGTTTACAAAATATTATTAATTATTTTAGTTTTAAAATCGTTATAATGCATATCTATCCAATTCTAAATTCTTTGCACGTCTCTTATTATTCAGCTGTCAGATTGTCAAAATATCCAAATAGTTGGCAAGTATTTTAAAGGTTTTTTATTTTACTTTTAATTCTACATTATTTATTTCTAACTAATAAATATTACTTGAGGTCGACTCAACGAAATTAGAGAATTGTTTAATAACATAGATTAGCAAAATTTATCAGTGGTACCTACTTAAACAGTTGACTAAATTAATCTTACAATTTATCCATGTCTCATTCTAAAATAAATGGAATTCATTTTACTTACATACCACGAAAAGTTGTTTTAATTCCATTTAAATAGTTGTGTAACATGGTGATACAACCATATTCAAGATCGAGCATCCCCTGGGCGGACGCGTTCGGAGATAGCTCGTCACCTGGAGATCATCGCCTCCGTCGCCGATATAAAGCTGCCAGCAATTAATTTTTTGTTGACTATTTTAGTCGCACTATCTTCGACGGTTGGAGACGGTCAATTTAAATAATAATTCCATTCGACATGAACTGGCATCTACCTTAAAAGAGAATCGACACCTATCATCGATAAAGAAACTAATATTAAAAACAGTAACACGTCAAACAACGTATTTGACAAGCTGGAAGTGAATCAACAGAATAAAACCACAAACGATGATAAAAATTTTGACTGGATTACACCGAAATATCATAAACGTGCAAGCATCAGTATACAGATACAGATTTTAAAAGTGTTGCTAACTATGTGGATTTTCACGTGCATAAGTTAACATCAGACATTACTATGGACAGCCTCACCAAATATCTTAATTTTAAAAAATGTGCTAATGTTCGATGCGTAAAAGTACTATCAAAATATCTCGATGAATGCTCATCTTTCAAAGTCTAGGTAACAACTGACCCCGACATATGGCCTAGATACACTTGTATTAAGCCTTTTTTAGCAAGAATCAGTAAACTAACGAGGAAACAATAGCACCACGCAAAATCAATCACTGTATTTGTGCACTTAAATATTTATTATTATTATTATTGTTCAAGCGGTCTCAACTGCTTAGGTTATATGCCGCCTCGGTTCCTCGTTTTCGATGGTGTGACAACGGCGCGAAGTGTTCGCTGATATGGAATTTTGCAAAGCGGCCACCCATCCAACTACTAACCGTGGTCATTATTGCTTAATTTGCGTTATCGAGAGAACCGGAATCAATGCTTCCTGCCAAGCCGTTGCCTACTTAAATATTCCATCTATGCGTGCATGAATTGGAACAGTACGAGAGTTAACATTGATGTAATTTGCTTAATGATAATGATGTGTAATAAACGGTATTTGCGTTTATTACGATTAAAGATTGCAAACGATATTTAGAGATTTAAAACTAAGTAAATGGTTCATTGTTAGTTGTTTGTGGAAAATTCCACTCCTTTAGTATTTCAGTTCAGTTCCCGCCTAATCAGCGGAAGTCAATATGTTGTAGGAAATATTTAACCAGAGTCTTATGCGAGAGTAGTGCCCAATTACAGTTATTTTGAGTGCCACTGTTCCATCCCTTAAGTAATAAATTGTGAACCTTGGGCAGTGAGCAGTCACTTGCATTTTGGCTTTTCTTGTGAAGTGTTGAAAGAATTACTACACAGTTTAAGGGCTCCTCTCTCGATTGTATACATAGTTTTTGTGAAGTTTATTTTGTGAGTTCATGTAAGTAGATTTGAGTTTTATGTGTGAGTATTGTTAATAGCAAATGTTATATCAGTTTCGATCTTTGAAAGTTATTGTAAAAGTTAGTGAGTAAGCGATACTTTGGATTATATAGCGTCGAATTATTCAGTTCGTTAAAGTATTTGATTTATATAATTTTTTTTTGCATGTTCCTTATTAAATATTATATAATTTTGTTATTGTTGAATACGTGTTTGATTCCCTTTCTAAATACTCTTCGGAATCGAGTTAAAATATTCCGTGGTGGCCAGCGACTACGCTACCCTTGGTTATTCATTTAATCAAGTAAAACCCTTTCGTATGTCAGTTACCTCTTGTTACCAAGTGCGAGGTACCTGTTACAGAAGCTTCATGTATAAATAGTGATAGTTTTAATGTTGCTTCTGCGTAGATGAGGCGGCTACGAAGGCGACCATTAAGAACTTATCTATTGCTGGAATATGTGAAATTGTTGCAGTCAATTTAATGCAACTCAATTTAATAGATATTTGTGTTTACAGACCACCCAAAGGCGATTTAAATTTTTCTAATCTTTCTGATCATAGTAGTCAAAGGATCATATGTGAAATAAATTGCTAAATTGATAAATAAATGTTATATTTGCTGGTTTTATTTGAAAATAACACCCTGTAAGGGAGGTGTTGGGACGGGTCAAAATTTTCGATAGTGAGTTTTCTACAGATTAAGCACGTTTTAGTACTTCAAATACGATTTCACTATTTTTTCGATGACGTCTGTATGTGTGTGTCACAAAATTTTCAAATGTCACATTTTTTATCCCTCTAGCAGCGAAAATTCGCACAATTTTTTTTTATTAAGAACATTATTTTCCGCTCGACAATTTTGTCCTCTTGACATTTTCCACTAAATTAAAAGGAAACGTATAAAACACAATTATTCAAAAAATACCATTTTTCAACCCTTAAAATAAAATTAGGGTTTGAAGCAATAGGGGTAGTGTGCCATATTTTGGATATTTTTATTGTACGAACAACAAGGAATAAAATTCAACCATAAAATATACTTTAACAATTTTTCTTTTTTGCTAACTACGAAATTACTCAAATTTTGCTAATTAGTGATTAGAATAGATATGTGAGAGTGAACTTATACAGAAAAACATAACATACTCTACTCTGATGCCGGAATTGCTATCTTTAAAACTAAAATATCTTAATAATTAACAATGTTTTTTAAATTTCTACTATATCTAGTAAGATGTTTTTGTGGCTAGTTATAATACAGGTAAGTGACTTGTATGCCATTTTGTGACTCTAGTGAAATAATAAATAAAATAAATATAAATATGTAACAAGCGTATTTTTGTTAAGGCTTTCAAATTGTTCCGTCGTTCTGTGAATGTCACGTACTGTCGGCGGATTCATTTTTATTTGACGAGTAAAGTTTATTGGACCTTCAGTCCCAAAATTTCTAAATTTACTTTTTCGATGTAAGAATTCACTATCTTTATTTAGAAAGTATTCTGGTTATGGGTTTTATGGTTGGAGCGCTAGTCCCTTTTTTTATTGAGGTTCCTTTGAACCGGCGGCGTTTAGATCCGACCTTCAGCGGTATTTGTCGCTGAAGGTCAAGCTAGAATTTCTCTTCGCTCCTTCGGGGGCGTAGCGAATCTTCTGGTTTGGGACCGATTTTGCACTTGGCCGTATTGGTGTCCGGTCTTTGGGGGTGGTTTTAAACTTGTGGTATTGGTTATTTTTACTTAAAAAAGGGGCAGGCCGATTCCCTTGCATTTTGGAAAGGGAACGACGAAAAACTTACGTTTTTGACATAACTTTCAAGCTTCAGTCAGTCGTTTTCCGCGTTTCGTAAGACCAACATAAAACGTGCTAAGTCGGGTCCCGGTGGTGTAGCGAACGTTTAACAGTATAGTTTATTGTGAAAGTTATTTTCTTCTACTCCAAAAAGCTGAAAATTGAGAGCCGACTTCCCTGCTGAAGCGGACTGAAAGATGTATAACTGTAAGTAAATTGTCTGTAGCTTATCTACTTAAGAATAAACCTATCTATTTGTATAACCGAGACCACGCAGTAACTTTGTAAAATATTGTAGGTAATTTATATAAGTGGCTTATTCTCTTTGTGTTTGAATATAATTGTATATGTGTTAATCATTTGCTAATTCTTTCTTTTTATATTTTTGTACATTTTAAACATATTACATTCTATCTCTATTAAATATTTATATAGTTAAATTTATTTATTGTCTGATTTAAAATTGACTCTCCCGTTCCTCCACAAGTTTTTTTGAACATAGTTTTTTAGTAACCAACCGGTTACAACTTTGGTGGCAAGCGGTGGGATTGAACGATTTCCAGTAACCCTAACCGCTCGTAATATTTTTAATCTTGTGTTTTTGTAATTTTAATTTTATTTATATACCTTGTTTTGTGCTCTTCCAATTTATTTCATTGTAACACTAAATTATTGTAAGTCCAATCATTACTTAACTTTGAGACTGTAAATTTTGTTTCATTAGTTGTTTATTTATAAAAGAAAATGACTACCAATCCAAATTTAGGCGATGCTGGCGCTACCACAGCCAACCTTGTTAATCCAAATTCCTCACAACTTTTATCAGTAGTTGGCTTGAGCAATAATATTAGAGAGTTCAACGGTGAACCAGGAGAGTCAATAAACGAATTTTTAACAGATTTTGAAGTACATAGATCAATATTCTCGTGGACAGATGAATTTACAAGAAACGTGTTACTAATTAAATTAAGAGGTAAAGCTAAGACATTTTTAATATCAAATCCGACTGTTTATAATTTACGCAAATGGGAAGAGATTAAAGAAAATTTATTAAAGAGATTTAGGCCTGTACAAGATTATGAATGCAATGAAAACTTATTTACAAATTGTTATCAACGAAGAGATGAGAAAATAGAAGAATATTCTGAACGATTGAGAACGATAGGAAATTTGTTATATGAAGAAACTGAGGATGGAAACTTAAAAGAATATAGACAAAATTGTTTAGAAAAAAGATTAATAAAACAGTTTAAAACCGGTTGTTTACCTAATTTTCAAAGAGATTTATATGTTAATAATCCACAAACATTTAACGACGTAATAAAACTAGCTAAAAATTTAGAACAAGCAGAAATCCATCTTCGTGGTAGCAATTTTGTAAATACGAGTAACGCGTGGTCTCAGGAAAACTTAATTGCTGTCATAAATGCATGTGTTTCTCAACAATTGAATCCAAGTAGCCAGCCCAGCAATAACTGTAACAACGTCGATAACAATTTTGTAGCCGCCGTAAATAATTCAAACTCAAATTATAATAATGGTAGTCATAATCTCAACCAGCGATACCAAGCAAGAAGTCAAAATAATGGAAGTCATTATCACAACCAGCGACACCGAACAAGGAATCAAAATGGAAATAGAGGACGTAGTACAAATATTGACATGACTACAATCATGTGTTTTAAATGCGAGAACATGGGACATTTCGCTAAGCACTGCGACTCAAAAAACAATCCGCAGCAATCATCCTGTTCTCGATGTAAGAAACAAGGACATAAAAGAATTCATTGTCAAGAAAGGTTAATCGGCAACATGTCAGGATCGCAGCATTTAAACTCAGAGTAGTCACTGATAACCCCGAATCAGGTGACCAAGATCGTAAAGTGTTTGACAAGGTAACGGCAATCAAAGAAAAAGCAAATAAATGTAGTAAAGTTACTTTTAAAATAGGCAACAAGTATTTTAAATTTTTAATCGATACGGGTGCCAGTGTTAGCATTGTCAAACATTTTGTGATCCAGGGGATTAATACTGTGATTGGAGACGCGACAAATAGAGTAATTACTGGAATATCGGGACAACAATTACCAGTAGTAGGATCCGCAATAATAGACGTCGAAACTAGCAACAATAAATTAAGGCATGAGTTCGTCATATGCACAAATGATTTAGCACTTTCAACAGATGGGCTTATAGGAAATGACTTCTTGAAAAAATTTAAGGCGGAGATTAGTTACAGTCGCAACGAAATCGCGCTAAATAATGAAACCCTACCGATAGCAGCGATAGAAGAGAAAAACGCCAAAGAACAAGAGCGTTCAAAGAGTGAAGTTGATTCTTCTAAAACTGATAGTTTGGCAACAGGAAACGAAGGAGTTTCCAGGAAAGATTACCGTCAACAGGATCATCTTATCCAAAAACGTAACTCGGACCGGGTTGCGGGGGAAATGTCATGGTACCCAGAGGATAAGATTAGTATTGCTGAGGTTAATCGAGGATTACAAATGGGAGAAGGAGTTTCTAAGGACCGTGATTGCGAAAGAGGAATCCTAAGCATCGAGAATCCCGGTAGAGTAAGCGCTACTAGAACCGTGGATGTTTCGGATGAAAGAGGAGTTCCCAGTGTTGCAAATCCGGTGGATACAAGAGGAACTGCCAAGGCCGAGAATCCCGACAGTAAAGAGGAAGTGTCCGTGTTCAAAGACTATGGTGTTAAGAAAGGACTTCCTGTGACAAAGGGTCGGGAAGGCAAAGAGGAAACCCAGACTATCAGAGCTTTAGAAGATAACAACCGAGTGCTCTTAGAAGAAGACGTAACTATTCCACCCCGCACTGAAATTTTTTGCGATGCATACAGAGTAAATCCGCATCAAAATACTGGTTCCATACTCATAGAACCAACGGATATAGGTGTTGAAGGTGTAATGGCCGCCCGAATCCTAGAAAATGATACGAACAAAAATGTTACAGTAGCACTAATGAATGTGAGCGAGGCAGCTGTGAACATTTCAAGAAATACGTGCATAGGAGTCGAAAGCCCAGTGTTATTAGCCCAGATTTTGAATCAAACGAATGAAGAAAGAATTATGACCATAGAGTATTCAGATCCAATAGAAAACGTTGATTTAAATCATTTACACGGACCCGATAAGAATCAAATAGGAGCCTTATTGGAAGAATATAAGGACATTTTTATGACTGCGAACTCGGAACTGGGATGTACTTCAAAGGTGACTCATCGTATTATAACCGAGGACGTCCATCCCATCGCTAAAACACCTTACAGAGTACCGTATGCGCTCAAAGACGAATTAACAAAACAAATTGATGAACTTCTAGAGTCAGGCGTAATCGAGGAATCAGATTCTCCATGGTCGGCCCCAGTCGTCTTAGTGCACCGCAAACTGAGTAACGGAAACACAAAAGTTCGCCTGTGTATAGATTTCCGTGCACTCAACGGCGTCACGCGCAAGGATGCCTATCCACTCCCCAACTTGCAAGAGACCGTTCAACAACTTCACGGTGCCGCTCTGTTTACTACTCTAGACCTTGCGAGTGGCTACCACCAAGTAGCAGTTGCTGAAGAGGACAAAGAAAAAACGGCTTTCAGCACACCATGGGGCCACTACCAGTGGAACAGAATGCCGTTTGGACTTTGTAACGCTCCCAGCACTTTTCAACGGCTGATGCATTGCGTGTTGAGTGGATTAACTGGAAATAGGTGCTACGTATATCTGGACGACATCATTGTATTTAGCGGAGACGACATGGCCGAGCATACCCTGCGATTAAAAGAAGTTTTTGAGCGGTTACGAAAGAACAACCTAAAATTGAAGCCAGAAAAATGCAGTTTCGCAAAGCACGAAACTCTTTATCTTGGACATGTCATATCTAAGGATGGTGTAAGGCCCGACCCTGCAAAGACCGAGGTAATCGAGAAGTATCCGACGCCAAAAACAGTGAAAGATATACGAGCATTTCTGGGTTTAATCGGTTTCTACCGAAGATTCATATCTAACTTTGCCGAGATAGCGAAGCCCCTCACGAAGTTAACAAAGAAAGACCAACGTTTTGTCTGGGGTGAAGATACACAAGCCTCCTTTGACTATTTACGCATGACTCTGCTTCAAAGCCCAATTTTACAGTTTCCGGATTTCTCAAAAACTTTTTTATTAGCCACTGACGCCTCCAATTTTGCCCTCGGTGCCATACTGAGCCAGGAAGTAGACGGACAAGAACTGCCGATATGTTATGCAAGCAGAACTTTAAATAAAGCGGAGGAAAAATATGCAACGATAGAAAAAGAATGTTTAGCTATCATATGGGCAGTGAAACAGTTCCGATGCTATTTATACGGAAAACCGTTTGTTGTCATCACTGACCATCGTCCTTTAAATTGGTTACTTCAGAATAAAGACGTCAGTGGACGCCTCACTCGATGGGCTCTATCCCTAGCAGAGTACACTCTAAACATCCGTTACCGACCGGGGCGTAAACATAACAACGTAGATGCGCTTTCTAGGATCGTAATAGCTACTGCGGAAGAATATGAACCCATCTGGGAGAGGCAACATATATGCAAGGAGCAACAGGCTGACCCAGAAGTTCAAAAACATTTAGAAGCAGTAGAAAACGACGAATTTTATAGAGACACCGACGGAGTTATCTACAAAAAGCGTCAAAAAGGAGAACGGGAAGATCGCATTGTAGTTCCGGCAACCATGAAGATGAAGGTGATGCGAATGTATCATGACCTGCCCCAAGCAGGTCACTTAGGTTTTGAGCAGACATTTTTGAAGATAAAGAAGAACTTTTTCTGGAAAGGCATGACTGGAGACATAAAGGAATATTGTCAAAAATGTCTCTCATGCGCCCAAAGAAAAACTTCGCCCCATCTTCGTCCAGCACCTTTGCGGAAACTACCCGAAAATTTGATGCCTTTTGAACGTGTCTCAATGGATGTTGTAGGGCCAATTAGAACGAGTCGTAGCGGCAACACGTGCATTTTAACTTTTATAGACGCGTTTACAAGGTATCCGGAAGCTATACCGCTACCAAATCAAAAAGCGGAAACCATCGCCAGAGCGTTTGTGGAGCACATAATAACTCGTCATGGAGCACCCAAACAACTTCTTACAGATCAAGGCCCCAACTTTGTGTCGGCCTTGTTTAAAAATGTGTGTAAATTGTTGGGAATCAAGAAGCTGCAAACAACAGCATATCATCCGATGTGTAACGGGCAAATCGAAAGATTTCATCGTACGCTTTCGGGTTGCCTAGCTCATTATGTAGCACGGGACCATCAAGACTGGGATCTGTGGATACCATATGTGCTAATGGCTTCTAGAAATATAGTTAATTCTGCTACAGGTGAAACCCCATTTTTCTTGCTCCATGGCCGGGAATTTACGCTCCCATTCGACGATATTGTAACGCCCAACGAACATCCAACTGGACTAGTAGAGGACATGCGTCTAAAATTATTGGAAACATACGAAGTAGTACGAGAAAGAATTAGGCAGGCTCAGCTTAGAAATGAAAGGCAATATAACAAGAAGAGTGCCGAAGTAACCCTCAAAGTTGGCGATATGGTTTTCCTGAACGACCCAACCGTACCTCAAGGTCTGTGCAAGAAGTTTATTAAACCCTGGATTGGTCCTTTCAGAATTATAAAACAAACCAGTTCGACCAACTTCGTTATAAAAGATCCGAAGACTGAGAAAGAAAAGGTAGTGAATGCAAATCGACTAAAACTGTGTTTCCATACGATGGAGGAAAGTTCTAAGGACGAGAACTGTCAGAATGAGATTCCAGGAATTCCATTAGATACCAAACTCGAAGGTTTGATCGATTTGCTTCCTCTTCCTGATCTCCTGGCCCAATTAACTCCACTAGAACCAAACGAGCAAGGGACGAATGCTCGCGACGGCGGTGCTAATGACACGAGACCAGAAACGGATATTCCCTACGTCAGACCGGAAGCGGGTTCACCGAATGTCGCTGAAGGAAGCAATCTGGCCGAACCTGCGAACCTCGAAGTTGAGGAAAGCGATGAGAATAGGGCATCAACTTCAGGTGCGCAGCGGCAATATCTTACCCGGAGTTCTGGACGCCCTCCGGACTATCCATGGATATCCACTAGTAGGATATAATTACAGAAACCGGAACCCTCGAAATCCCTGCATCCTGTCTCACACAATAGTTATATCCAAAATAATGTCCTTCATAAACCTCTCACTTTCGGTTGTAATCCAGAAACCTAGTTCCAGTGAACTAGCTCCAAATAACCCTTATGTCAGTCGTGCTCCCCCCGAAGATCAATACTTGAACTTATTGCTCGGAAAATCCGCTTAATTTTATTATGATTAATTTGACTGTTTTCATTGTTACATTAGGTACAATTTTAGTAAATTACGGCGGATGCCAGGTGATTTTTATTATAAAGTCACTCAGGAATTTGGCGCTCCTGTCCCACGGTAGCCAACTTGAGAGTTAGACCCAGAATTGCACAGTTATTAACTAGCGGTTCTAATTCTCAAGTGATTAGGTTGGCTAGTTATAAAGAATAAAATTGTAATCTCATTGAGTTCGTAGGTTAGGATAGAATAGTCGTTAGAATAGGTTTTCATTTCAATTTCCATTTTAGTTTAGTTTTACTATAGCATTAATAATATTCAGAGTTCTACGTTCATAAATTCATATTTGAGAATACAATCTAAAATAAAATACCGATAGAAAGACTTAGGCTACGAGTAGAAATTAAATGAGAATCCAGTTACTGCTGTTGGCCTTTTGTTACAGCGTATCCTCCAAGCCACTATAACGAGGGAACGTTCGATCCCTCTACAGGAAGCCGATACGACCAAGGGTATCACGTGTGCGCCGACTTTGCGAAGTCGACCTCAGCGCCCCGTTGCCGGAAGGATGGCGAATCAAGGTTCGGCGCTTGACACTCCTGCTTCGTGCAAGGTACTCGTTGCACCAACAACCAAAAACAGCGAATTCCTGCCGGAGTGTATGCACCTGTGGACAATGAGAAAAGCACAACCAAGTACCTGCCTTTGAAATCACCGAGGAGGCGACGCTTCGTGATACCGAAACCAACGCATACCTGGCTCCTGAGAGAGGATCGTCCAAACCTTAGTTAAGTAGGCTTAAGATGTAATATTTATATTCTCCTTCGGAAAATATAAATTATTCTAAGAGGTGAAGAGTTGTAACAAGCGTATTTTTGTTAAGGCTTTCAAATTGTTCCGTCATTCTGTGAATGTCACGTACTGTCGGCGGATTCATTTTTATTTGACGAGTAAAGTTTATTGGACCTTCAGTCCCAAAATTTCTAAATTTACTTTTTCGATGTAAGAATTCACTATCTTTATTTAGAAAGTATTCTGGTTATGGGTTTTATGGTTGGAGCGCTAGTCCCTTTTTATATTGAGGTTCCTTTGAACCGGCGGCGTTTAGATCCGACCTTCAGCGGTATTTGTCGCTGAAGGTCAAGCTAGAATTTCTCTTCGCTCCTTCGGGGGCGTAGCGAATCTTCTGGTTTGGGACCGATTTTGCACTTGGCCGTATTGGTGTCCGGTCTTTGGGGGTGGTTTTAAACTTGTGGTATTGGTTATTTTTACTTAAAAAGGGGCAGGCCGATTCCCTTGCATTTTGGAAAGGGAACGACGAAAAACTTACGTTTTTGACATAACTTTCAAGCTTCAGTCAGTCGTTTTCCGCGTTTCGTAAAACCAACATAAAAAAGTGCTAAATCGGGTCCCGGTGGTGTAGCGAACGTTTAACAGTATAGTTTATTGTGAAAGTTATTTTCTTCTACTCCAAAGCTGAAAATTGAGAGCCGACTTCCCTGCTGAAGCGGACTGAAAGATGTATAACTGTAAGTAAATTGTCTGTCGCTTATCTACTTAAGAATAAACATATCTATTTGTATAACCGAGACCACGTCGTAACTTTGTAAAATATTGTAGGTAATTTATATAAGTGGCTTATTCTCTTTGTGTTTGAATATAATTGTATATGTGTTAATCATTTGCTAATTCTTTCTTTTTATATTTTTGTACATTTTAAACATATTACATTCTATCTCTATTAAATATTTATATAGTTAAATTTATTTATTGTCTGATTTAAAATTGACTCGCCCGTTCCTCCACAAGTTTTTTGAACATAGTTTTTTAGTAACCAACCGGTTACAAATATATCATCACGCCATTTATCTATTTCTGGGTGTGGCACTCTACGCAAAGCAGATCTTGTGGGATGACCCAATTTAAAATTGAAATAACAAGAAATTGTCAGATTAGATTTGAAAGAAATATATTTCTATGGCAAGGAGAAATTAATTATTTACCCAATTATTTTCAACGATATTCAATAGGTGGGCGTTCCTTTAATTGAACTTTAATTTGCTGTAACTTTTTGGTTAATAAGTTTTTGTGCAAAGTTTGTTAAGAAAAAGGCATTATTTGGGGCCCTCCTAGTTACACCTTAAATATTTTCCGTATGCTATAATCACCGGCACATAAAAGAGACAATTTTAAAACTAAGAACACAATAACAAATAACTCGGTTAAAAAATAAAGCACTAGGAGGCTACGAGAAAATTTTCCCTAACCGTACTATTATCTTAAATTTATTATACAGGTGTCCCATTTTACATTATATCCTTGAATATCTCGAAATGAAAGCATTTTACCGAAAAGTATGTTGAATCATAATCGTCATGGTTTTGAGGGGGACATCGGATTTTGACAAACTGCCCCCCTAGCCCCCCAAGGGGAGCCGGGAGGGGGGTCAACTTAAAAATTTTAAATGGGAACCTCTATTTTTTTATTGCAGATTCTGAAAGAGCGTTAAAAAATATGTAGGGTTTATTCGGATATTTTTTTCAATTTCCAACAGGTGGCGCTGTAATCGTAACCTCCCCGTGGTGTACATTGGGTAACGCTAATGCCGACGGCACGCAAACTCTTTAACGAAAAAACATATTTTTCTGATATTTTTGGGGTCAAATGCATAACTTTGACCTATTGGTTATTCATTTGACCTCAAATGTCAAAAAATAATTTTTTTCTTTAAAGAGTTGGCGTGCCGTCGGCATTAGCGTTACCCAATGTTTACCACGGGAGGGTACGATTACAGCGCCACCTGTTGGAAATTGAAAAAAAGTAGCCGAATAAACCCTACATATTTTTTAACGCTCTTTAAGAATTTGCAATAAAAATAGGGGTTCCCATTTAAAATTTTTAAGTTGACCCCCCTCCCGCCCCCCTTGGGGGGGCTAGGGGGGCCATTTTGTTAAAATCCGATGTCCCCCTCAAAACCATGACGATTATGATTCAACATACTTTTCGGTAAAATGCTTTCATTTTGAGATATTCAAGGATATAATGTAAAATGGGACAGCCTGTATAAGCTTACAGCTGTTAGCATAGGCACTTACAATTGGTTTCAATTATAAAATATAAACTGATGTCTTAATATGGGGCGAATTTATTTTTGACACTAGTGTCAAATTAAGGCATGCTGAAATATTTATAAATAAACTATGATGTTCCCACCGTAGAGTATCCCATGCCTACAGCACTGATTCTCAGATAACATGCAATTGATAATTTTATACAGAAGTTAAAACATTGTTATCGAAATAACTATCTGTAATTTGCCGTCAGTCGAGGTCGTGGTTTCATTGTTCTTGGAGCAAACTTACATGACACGCTAGTAATATGTTGTATCTGCTGCAAATTATCTGTAGTGAGGTAAGACAAACTCATTTGATATTATTTTTTACACGTTTGGTATTATTTATCAACTTACCATGCCTGTTTCCAAGGCTGCGTGTTGTTTTTACAGGTTATTAAGTTAAACAGAACGGTAAGTTAATGTGTCATTACCTTTTAGAGATTGTGTAACAAGAAAATATAAATAATGAAACAAACTACACGAATGTTAACAAATCTTATGGGAAGTGTGGCAACATCGCATTCCATATTAAAATCCGCGCAAAAATACAAATGTGTCGGATAAATTAATCTTAACTCACGATTTGTTAAATTTACATTAATTGCAATTAATGGGCAAAATAAGTATTTTTTGAAATTGTTATTGATTTCAATGGAAAATTAATTTAGTTTCTTTGAATATTCTCATGTCAGAGGTTCGACGTTTGACGAAGAGCTCGTTTGAAAATACGACGTTGTCACATTTAGCATCGTCGAAAGACATTCAGAAATTAATAATTAGATTTTCATTTTCTTGTAAAATATATAATTATAATAATAAATGATGACAACTTTATTATTGTTGTTCTTTTGCTTGAAATTTGCATGTTTCAAACGTAATTTACTAATTTTTGACAGTTCATTCAGGTCAGGTCGATTGTCAAAATTAACATTCTAGTCCCACGAAAATGAAAAAAATATCTGATGTGGCCAGCACATAACCTCCCGCCCAATACTACTCTTAAACGATACAAAATAGTACTTGATACAGAAACATACCTTCTTATTTGTTAATTTTCTATTTATATTTGAGAATTTTAATTTTCTTTCATATATTTATTTAATTTTTTGACATATAATTCACTAAGAAAACAGCTTCACAAACACAATGACATGTGTCACATTTCGTAAAAAATTGAATATTTTTAAATGTTTCCATGGCGTACTAGGAATGCAAGATTTGTATCATCTAATTTCTTTATATTTTATTATCTCTAAATCTAATGAAAATTAATAAAATTAGTGTAATCAAAATACATGTAAAATTAAATATTCTTCAACTTGCAAAATAACATAAATAGTTGAAAAATGAAATTTAACCGTGTTTTTCACGAAAAACTGTTAAGGGCTTCAAGTAAACTGCTACTTCCGGTTGACCAATTTCATCAAAAATCTAATCAGCTCTTCATTTAAATATAAGAAGCAATAATTCACAAAATTGTATTTTTTGGTAATATGGTATTTGAGTTATGCGAGACGAAAAAATTGCCACAGACTACACACACACACACACATACATACATACATACATACATACAGACATCATCGCGAAAATAGTAAAATCGTATTGTAGGGACCCTAAATCGTGCTTATTCATTGAAAACTCACTACCCAAATTTTTGACCAAAAACAATACCTCCCTTACCTAGAGGTAGGCGGGAGGTAAAAACATTGAAAACTCGAATTCCAATAAAAATTTTATATTCAAATGCATTTTAATTTGCACATTTAATAGCAATTCTTGTTTTTGACAAACGTAATATAACCTAACATTAACATTAACACCGCGACAATAAATTACTACTTGTCATTTGGGTGCATGGGCAAATTTATTGACATCTAACATAAACAATAGCAACTATAGATAAACAATATAATATATTTGGGTTGAGCATTACTAATAATGAAGAAATTTATATCTACGTATTTTCAGATAAAAGTTACTTGTTACAATGCGGGATTACACTGAATTCCGTTTTTTTATTAGTATACAAATTACAAATACGAAATATTAAATAAAAAAAAATATTAAGTGAGATATGATTTTTTTTTAATTTCAAAAAATTTTAAATAATAAAGCCGTGACGCGTACAACTGACTTCAGAATAAACAAGTCCGTGCTTATCCATGGTCAATGCCAATCTGTCAGTGTCTCAATGGTTTGTTTGCGATTGTTCTCTAACAATTATCAAGTATTTGAATATAATTCCTCATAACAACACATACCTGGATCCTGGAATCAGTATATCAAAATGTTCAAAAATAATGTTTAAATTAAGGTCAAACATACGTGACAAAGAACGAATACTTTATTTAAAAAAAAAACAGTAAATTCTGTATTCTTCATTTATTTTGATGTTCTTTATGGTCTAACAACCTCCTTCCGTCAAAATTTAATGATTTTCTTACAGTGACTTACATACAATGCAATGTAAGATGAAACGAATATTTTCGCTGGGTTCGTTCAATTCCATGAATTTTGTTTTGCAAATTCAAATTTAAATAAATTATTTCTTACAATTATTTTTATCGAAAAACAAAACAATTATTACTGTGAAGTCTTTGAACATTATAGTATTTATACATGTGGATGAAAAGGATAACTATAACATTGAACTATAAAAAAATATTCGTTGAAGTTTAGTTGGTCAAAAATTCAGAACTTTGATACTGGATTTTTCATTCCCATGAACAACTACAGTAAAAAAAATAATTCGTATATTTATAAATATGCTCATCTATAATATACTAAATTCAAATGAAAAATAATTTTAGTATGTTATAGACGATCATATTTATAAATATACAAAGTATTTGCATTATTGTAGTCTTTCATGGGAATGCTACATGGAAAATTATGTATAATTTGTAAACAAAATTTGCTACCAAACTTTGGACTTTTATTTACAAATGTAGGTATAAAACATTATATGTTTCATTTATTATAATAACGATATATTGTTTCAAAAGTCATGTTCATGTTGAGCTATCTTCAGCCCATATGGTTGACCTTAACAAAACCATGCGCTAAACCAAACATACAGTCCTGACGTGAGCGGTAGGCGTTGTGACGTCACAATTTTTAGGAGAGTTTCAAGTAGCCTAAAAATTGCATTTTTCTAACATAAAATTATGAATGAAAACTTGTTATTTTTCAAATTTTAACGGAATACCTCATCGTACAAAAAGAGAAAATTATGTAAGCATTACGAACGATAAGTAATTACCGATGTCATACAAAACTGGAGAATTTGCTTTGCTCAGTTTCCAAACATTGTCTTCCGATGGCATGAGCGTCGACTTATTGAGGTCTTGTCGGGGGCATGGGGCATAATGGGGCAATGAAAAAAGTATAAATGATTCTGTACTATTTTATTACGTAAGTAAAAATAAATATTATTCAGTATAGGTAAATATTCCGAGTGTAGAAATGAAATGTTGAGTATACGGATTTAAATGCTATTTTTTGTATAGCTGTAGATTTTTAGCTATTCACTTTACAGAAAAATTATAAATACAAAGTTTTTCACAATTTCAAAATGTATGCATTAAAGCCACTTTTAGGTACCTTGATGTTAGTATTTCACGATGCATCATTCCAATTCAAATCGAAAGAAAATTATTGTAAGTAAAATTTAACAAAAACGAAAAATATTTGACATTTCATAACAGTTTCAGGGTCATTTATTTATTTAATGCCTGTTTTACACGACGCAATTTATTGGTCAAGTTTTCTTGAAAATAAATTGCCAAGAACAAAAATATTGTTATTCATTTTACACACATCAATTTTTCCGCCAATTTATTGTGACAATACGATACCAGCTGTCACCTATAGTATTAATATTTTTAGTTCAAGCTATACGTACAAAAATGACAAACTAACAAAAACATAAACATGTTCCAATTCATCAATTAATTGACCAATTTATTGTTGAAGAAAAAATTAACGCAAAGTCTCGTAATATACACAACAATAAATTGACAAAAAAACTTCGCCAATAACGGAAAGAAATGAACTGATATTCGACATTATATCATTACAATCTTCTACGTAATTTCTACAGAAAATAATACAACACTGTAATAGATAAATCTAATCTGCTTTTTGAAATGTGAAATATTTTAAACCTCCGTAGAGCTTATTAAGTAAGTACGCTTATCACGAGACCAAGAATCAAGTAATTTCAATGCAAATTAACGGAATGATGCCAGTTTAATATTTCTTGTGTAGAATTAAATTGTTTACTTTAAACAAAATGAGATACCATAATAATCTCAAATATTGCGTTATATCTTTTTTCATTGTCGGGGGCAGTTTGATATATTTGCCCCCTACAGAATGATTCATTCACTTACAACTCTACGCCTATGTCCGATGGTAATCTGTGCTTATCGTTCTTGATACTTAATATATTATTGTTGGATGTAAATGTTTACTTTAAACAATTGACTTCAGTGGCTGCGTTGTTCATAATGCAAACATTATTGAAGTATTTACGAAACATAAGACGGCCGCAGGATCAAAATGAAGAAGGCTGGACAGAAATACATAGAGCTACATGGTTCGATAATCACACTGCTTTAATCAAGTCCATCAAAGTCTACCCGTATCGTCTGAATGAAGGAAACATTTATGGAATCACTGCTCTTCATTTGGCTGTTCGGTATTCAAATTTGTTATACCTATATAATCATATAAAAAAATCTGAAATGTTCAGTACATGACCTCCCACTTAAACAACTTTTATACGGCACAAAAAAGAAAAAAATTAATATTTTTTAACTTTTTTATTATAACACAATTTACTATGTGACAATAACTAAGATATTGGATAGCAGTAAATAAATTTTTATTAAAAATTGGCCTCTACCGGTTTCGGCAACACATTTGCCTTCTCAAGGAGGTGATTATCTTAAAAAAATAGTTTTTACGCATTTTTCCAATTACACATTACAAATAACAAAAGTAATGAGAACAACACACATTAGGACGTTATACAGTTTTAATGTGTAATTGGAAAAATGTATAAAAACCAATTTCTTTTTTAATATAATCTCCTCCTGAAGAAGGCATATGTGTTGTCGAAACCGGTAGAAGCCGATTTTTTATAAAATTTTCATGACTGCTGTCTAATAGTTTAATTATTCTCACAAACATCCATCCCGTCAAAAAACTTCATATTCATAATTTACTATCAATTATTTACTAAGATATGCTCTAAATACCTCATACGCCTTCAAGTAAAATAGTTGTCATTTTCGGTTGCTACCAAAATATAATTGAATACCAAAGGTTAAAAATATTAAATTTAAAAATGATATTTTCATTAGAATTTGATGTGCCCACCACATAACTTCTCCAAAAAATTTAATTTCATAGCTATACAATATATAGAAAAATATTTCAAATAAAAATTGTAATCAATACTATTTTACAGCTTTTTTATTATGGCAAAATGTACGCTTATTCAAATACTTACTGAGATATAACTAAAAAGACCAGAAAGTCTTCAAGTAAATTGCTACTTCCGGTTTAAAGATTGTTACCAAAATCTAATCAGATCGTAACCTCAACATTCAAATTTGAAATGTGTTTATACATAAAATTAATAGAAGCGTGTGTTGGCCCTTAACAGTTATGTTTAGTGGTATACATCTGCTTGACACTCTTGTATTGTCATTCAGAAGATGGTGTACATATCTAAATGATCATCAATTATTGTTTATAAAAGCTTTAAAACGAGAAGTGTTTTATCTTATTTATGTGTTTATAGCTCTATAAGAACACCAACATACAAATTACGTGTAAAGAAAGATTCTGTTTTGTGCACAATAATTTATTCACAAAAATAATATTTGAAATTAACGAATTTCTTTAATTAATAAAACAGTATAAAATTCAGAAAGAAGGTTAATCTACACTCCCAGATATTTTGGTTAGATGGAATCGTCTCAAATGCCTGGATATTCTCTTACAACAGAACCAAATTGACGTGAATGCAGTTGATGAAGATGGATGGACCCCACTGCACGACGCAGCCAGGTAAGTTAAAATATTCTGTATTTCCAGTCAATTAGAGATCTCAAGACAGTGAATAATAGTTATTTGTATGTGTATGACGCTTAACCCTTCCGTGACCAAAAGGCGTATCTTACACATCCCTCAGATCTATTTTTAAAACGAGTTAGCAACGGTCTTTTAACATTTGTATTTATCCATTTTTCTTAGTGGAGTGTAGTATATAAATATAATAAAATTGTATTTTTCAGAATTTTGGGCTGAAAATGAGCTTTTTCACCAATCATTTATTTACCGCAATTATGGCTCGAACAGAAAGAGTGACATTTTATTTTTCTTACTGATTTTATTTGTCAATGATACAATTTGCGATTTTTGTATAAGAAATTAGCTAAGGAATTACCTAAAACCATAATAGTATTTGTAAAAATATTAAAAACGAGAAATATTACTTTAAGAAACGGGGGTATTAAATATATCCCATTTAGGCATAGACGATTCTAAATCATTTTGGTTACAGAAGGGTTAAGTATCTGTACCTGTATGTCAAATGTATTTGTGTGTGGTTGTTTAATCCTGCTTATAAAATGTGATGTTTCTCACTTGGATACACAACTGGAAACCATTGATTGTGTCCACTCAAATTAGTTCTATTGCAACGGGTTTGTGAAAGTAGTGAGTGAAAATACTTTCGCCCACCCATTGCCATAGCACTCATTTTCCACTGTCGAAAGTAAGAATAAACTATAATAGAATTCCTAACATTTATTTATTTATATGAACATTTACTTCCCAATTATTAAAAACTGGAAAGGACGACTTCCCTATCAATCCAATAAAATAGGCTAGCACAACTTTTTCCGCCACAATATGCACATTTTTTGATACCATCCACTAACGAAATTTAAGTACCTTGCTTTAGATTTCTCCAGAAATAGATAAAACGTAGCGACATTAGTTTCTATTTGTTTATTTCACTTCATACACAATCATACAGCAAATAAATTTTAATATTTAAAAAATTTTAATAGGACTATTGAACAAAACGCTATACAGCACTAATTCACTCACTTGTGTTTCTTCGCAAACTTGACACGCGCGTGAGCGAAATTCTTAGTTTCTCCATTTATACTGTAGTTTACTATTATTTCCAACTGTAATCTAGATAATCTAAATCAAACTCTTTATATTTAGTAAACTTTTGTCAAAATTCGAGTTGTTAATTGCGTTTCATCGTAATACTTCCTAAAACAAAAGTTATTTACATTAGATAGTTTCGTTCTTAATAAAAAAAAACTTTTAAAATATTGCTTAGCAACGATAAAGTACCGTAAAAATAACACTAAAATCTCATTTACCGGCCTAAATCTTGCAAGTATGAAAGAAAATAAGATACATGTAGGTTAAAAAAAATATTTTGTCAGGTTGGGTCGTACAAAATGCATTGAAATGTTGCTCAAGCATCCAGATGTCAATGTTAACATCGTAGATTATCATTCCTTGACGCCGGTCTACATGACGACAAGGTATGTTTATTATTATTTACTATATTCGCAACATTTTATTTAAAAAATATGATTTTAGGGAAGGCTATGCCGACTGTATGAAATTATTGCTAGAATATTGTCCGGAATCTATACATTCAATTAATTTTGCTGGGAGCAATCTGCTGCATAACCTAGTCAGGTAAGTAGGATTATTATGTTTTATAATATTATAACTAAACAAAATTAAATGTTTCATTAATATTGTTATTACAGATACGGCCGGAGCGATTGTATGGAAATTATTTTTCTTCTCGACGATATAAACGTAAATGTTAAGGACGTTTGGGGAAACACGCCCCTCCATTATGCTGCAATGTAAGTTTGTATGGCATTTTAAAATAATTATACAGAAGAAGTATCTAAAAATGTTTCATTTATTGAAATTACAAAATCAAGTTACGAGCTGAGTAGATTTTGTAGCAATCCTTCAACCGGAAGTGGTAGTTTACTAAAGGCTTATTAAATTTTGTTGGGTATATCTCAGTAAATAATTGAATTAAAACTGTTTGACACGTTGTATTATCCTGATCGCAATTCTGAACAAATTTGTTGTGACCTATAGTAAAACAACTTTCAGAAAAATGCACAAAAATATGAAACACGCTTTATTATTAAATAGAATAAACCTTTTAACAGTAGATAACGTTCATGAACTAAATTAATTTAGTATTTTAATTTAAATAATACATTATAATTACATCTATTATTTGTGATAAAAATGGTATATTACGAGTCTTCGCCTAAAGTTTGATAACAGATTACTGATAACACATTACAGGCAAAATATTTTAGCGGTGCCCTTTGATTTTGATATTCAGTATTAATTTTTTTTTTGAATAGATTAGTTTTGATAAGAAATTGTTTCCCCTCCACTAACATTTTTGGGGACTGTGATTTGACGGCTGGAAACCGTACTTCATACGCAAAAATATATCACTTACCGAGATCTGCGCAAGCAGAGTGCCACACTCATAATGGGTAAAAGGCGTGAAGATATATTTATTTTCCTGTTTGAATTTTTACTTCCTTGTGGTAAATGCTTCTTGACTTTTTTTTATTTCCATTAATATTTTTACCGGCATAAACAATAACAAAAATAAAATAAGAGTATGATTTTTAAGTATTACCAAATTATTTTCTGTCACATGAATATTTGAAAGTTACAAAAATATTTCATCTTAGATATAAAAAGATATGTGCATTTTACATAACTAATTTTAATAAATTGGTAACACTGAGAAATATTCGAATAATAATAATAATAGTTTATTTACCAAATAGCAAATACATGCATGGTACGCCAAAATTGTATAAATAAAAAATATAATGCTGAATTTTTCGTCAGGCAATACGCTAGAAAAGAGAAACAGAAATATTATCAAAAAAATTTAATTTAAAGTCGGACTCAAAACCTTGTATTTGTTAGATATTCTTTTATTCATTAGTTTCTTGGACATACTGGATTTAAACTTGTTTAAGTTCAGATCCCTTATATCTTGTGGAAGTCTATTAAAAAGTTTCAAGTTGATGTTGTTACTTGTGGAATTTTTATTTGTCAATCTTGGAACATTCAAACTGAGTTTATTTCTTGTTTCATAGGTATGAGATCTATATTTTAATAAATTTTTCTTAATATATATATATATATATATTAGACAATTTAGTATATATTGAGAATATTGTGTGAATTTTATTTTCAAAAAATAGTTCTCTACAGTGTTAGCATTAGAAATTATTCGTATTGCTTTTCTCTGCATTAAAAATATTTTATTGGTATGCGGAGATTGACCCCAAATTATCAAACCGTATGACATTACTGAGTGAAATAATGCAAAATAGGCGATTTTCGCTGCCGCGGGACCCACAGTGTAATATATTTTACGCAGTGCATTAGTGATGTGTCGTTCGTCCATTTTTATTGAGTCAGTTCATTATGCTCCGCTCCCTAAAGTGAGTCGTTCAATGTGAGTCGTTCACTTGAACGACTCTTTACAAACGCACTGTGAGCAGCGGAGCTACTGTGTGAGCTGAGCGGTATGCTAGAGTGCAGCACCCAGCACGTGAACGAGAGCTGATCTGTTGAGCCATGTGCCGCACTGTGAGGCGTGAGCCGTAAAGAGCTAAAGAGCATTTCATTCAGCTGAGCTACTGTGCTATTTAGAGAGCGGTGTGCTGCTGAGCCATGTGCCGTACTGTGCGAACTAAAGAGCCGTTCGTTCATGGCTCACTGAAGTGAGTCGTTCAAAATGAACGACTCGTTCATGAACGACACATCACTACAGTGCATATAGACATTTCGCTAACTTGTAACAAAGAATATCAACATGGCTTTTCCAGTTTAAGTAATTTTGTACGTGTAAACCCAAATATTTTATAGGAAATACAGTAGATTGGTTTGTATTTATGAAGTCAATGGTATTTGTTTTTTCTTTAATTAAAACTAGTTGACTAGAAGTGAACGTCCGAATTATATTTGACTGAATTAAAGTCATTGGAACATGAAGTGAAGGTAGTATCGTTAGCAAATTGTATAGTTGTTGCATCTATATTTTTTGATAAGTCATTAACATAAATTGAAAACAATAAGGGCCCCAGTATACTTCCCTGCATCACGCCCTTATTTGACACTTTAACATTACTAATAGTGTTATTTACTGATACAACTTGTTCACGATTTTCTAAATAGGACTTTAAAATTTGGAGACAGACACCTCTCACACCGTAGTATTCCAATTTGCCTAGTAACGCATCGTGTGACAAGATGTCGAACGCTTTACTTAGGTCAACAAATGTGGCTCTACATAATTTTTGTTTTCCCAAGAATTTGTTATTGTTTGAATGAGTGACAATAAGGCATCAGTGGTAGCCTTACCCTCACGGAATCCAAATTGTTCGCTTGCGAAGTAATTATGCGCATTAAAGAATTTTAAAATTCGTTTTTGTATGACTTTTTCTAGTATTGTAGAAAAAACCGATACGATTGCTATTGGCCTGTAATTGGAGATAGCGTCATGTGCTGCACTTATAAAAATCGGAATTATTTTCGCATTTTTAAGTTTATTGGGAAAAATACCAAATTGTAGGGTCTGCAATGCTGTCAGCTACTGCTTTAACAAGGGTAGTATTTAAATCATACACATCAAGAGAATCTGTGCTTTTCATATGCTGTATTATATTTCAAAAGGTGTTCTTGGTTCAAAATGAGCCGAATAATAGCGTGTATTTAATTTGCGAAGAAAATCTAAATAGTTGTGCTGGGTAGGCAACAGAGTATTTGTAGTTCTGTCTGCGACAGAGATAAGAAAATCATTAAATTCATTCGCGTTTATAGGATATGTTGTAGTACTTTTGTTTCGACCTGTTTCATTGTTTATTAGTATCCATGTAGTTTTTATTTTATTCTTAGCTTCTCTGAGTTTCCGAGATTCTCTTACTCTATTTCTATAATCTTTTTTTAGTTGATTATATCCGACTTTTAATTCTTCATTATTACCTATCTTGATAATTTCCCACATGAGCCGTAAAGTATCTTGCTGTGCTTGTATATCTGGAGTAATCCAATTGCGTTTATTTGATTTGTGATTTTCCCTCTTTGTAATAACTGGAAAAGCCATGTCACGGCAGTAAATAAACGTATCTAGAAATATATTACATTTCATTTGTGGAGAAGACTCAGCATACAGTGTATACCAAGATTCACTAGATAATAGATATGAAAAATTCTGGAAATTAGATTCGTGTTTATAATTTCTGAATTGTTTCTTAGTTGAATCAGAATACATTTTAATAGACCTATAGTCACCTCTGAATAAATTGCAGAATGATCCGACAGGGCAAAGTCCTGAACTGAAATTGTGAAATCTGCCTTGGAATTCGTAAATACATTATCTATGCAAGTTTTGCTGTTCCCAGAGACGCGAGTGTATTGCCTGACTGTGAGATACATTCCATAGCTGGACATTACATCAATTATAACATTTTTGTTGTTGTTTGTACCTAAAAAATCAACATTAAAATTACCTAATATTGCAATATCAGTATTATCATATTTGCTTAATATGTCTAGAGCTTGATTCAAGATATTTATGAACACATTGAAATCACCATTTAAGTTTGGGTAGATTCACTGCTATAATTTCGCAATCAAGTTCAATTGATACTGGAAATTCCTGAATAATTCATTTCCTTTTTAACAAAAGTTACTTATATATATATATATATATATATATATATATATATATATAAATTATTAATTCTATTGAAACATGCAGCGATGTGCTACCCATCTATGCTGAAGAGATTATTTTGTTCTATTTTTAACCACTGTTCAGAGAGACAAATAACGTTAGCATTAATTTTTGCATTGATAATTTCAATCTCATCGCATTTGTTGGTTAAAGAACATAATGTTACAATAAAAAAATTTGGAAACTGCGGAGAGTTGAAGATTTATCAATGTTGCTTTAACTTGTAATTTATTAAAACTTTCCTGATGGTTTTCGACGAAAAAAGAACTTTTTAATAACAATATTATCAGGCCAAAGTACAGGATCGTGGAGAGTACCCAGTAGATCGAAGTCAGCACCAACTTTAAATGATTTATTTGGCCCGGTGGTTTGAAGCTCTTCACAACTGAAGTCACCATTTGGACACTTTTCTTTCAAATAGTTCAGAATGTCGTCTGCCGTTGATGATGAACAAACTCTTCCAACATAAATCCAGATCTTCCTCTTCCCACCTTGGAATTTACTGTTGTTGTTAGAGGCTGAACCTACAATTACCTTCGATGGTTTATGGTTTTTATCACAAGTAGTATTTTTGCCGGTAGATTCAATTGTTCTATTTCTAGTTTTAAGAGAGTAATTGTTGTCTGCAGTTGAAGTCTCATTTACAAATGTTTTTTTATTATCAATTATTTCGTTCTTCTTGTTTTCGTTATAATAATAATAATAAGATTATACGTATAACTTTTTTTACGTATACTCTCAAGAATACGTGTTATGGTTCTTACATGGAAATTCTCATGCGTTCGTATTCGAGTCTATTCGTAAAGCTCGAGAATTGAGCCCCTCTGACAAGCCCTCGAAATACTGGGATCGTAAAATAATTAAAGAGTCATTACTGTATTAATTCTTACACAATCTCAAATTGTATTCTTTCATAGCACTTATTATTGTGGCATATACACAGAATAATGAACAAAATTCTGACGCAGTAGCATACACAGCTACAGAAATTTAAGCAGAAAATGCAACGTGTCAAACGGCCTTTTAAACCTTTGCTATGTTCAAAAACCTGTAGAAAATAGACAATTTTTATTTGAACCTTTTTTCCAATATTTCTTAATATTTAAAGTAGTAGTAATTTGTTCTTATTCGCAGATATGGACGCACAACATGCCTTAACCTATTAATTGACAAAGGCGGTGCAAACGTTAATGTCATTACTAAAGGTAGAATAAGCCCTCTGTATTACGCTACTATGTACGGGAAAACAGATTGCGCTATAAAACTTATTAAGTGTCCGAGCATTGACGTTAATATTCGCGATGACGTTGGTCTAACACCTCTAGCCTACGCTGTTACTAGCAACGACATTCCTGTTATCAAGAGACTCATTGATGAAAAACATGCAGAAACTTCTCTGTCAGAATCAGATGGTTCGATATGTTGGACGTGCTGGCACGCGGCAGCCGCTTTGAATAAAATCGAGATTTTAAAACTATTAGACGATAGAAATTTAATTAATCTCTATACGTTTGTATATCGCAAAAATACTGTGTTGACTTATGTGTTTTCAAATAAAAAAGTATTGAAATTTTTCAAAAAAATGGACGATAAATATGGGTTAAGTTTACTACAACACGCCGCAATTCAACAAACACATAAATTATTTAAATTATTACTGAAACAACCAAGCAAAAATAAAAATGAATTTAACTCACGGTACACAATACTAGGTCGAGACACAGAACTCCAAACTTTACATTGCGCTTTAGAAAAATACCGACATGTGTCGATATATGGACCTGGGGGCATGGGAAAAACAGCTTTAGCTAATTTTTACGCGTGGACCCATCAAAACAATTACAAATATACTTTTTATATTGACTGTCAAAGTGAAAACAGCATCAGAAAGAGTTTTACCAGTGTTGCCAAACGTCTGTGCGTTGCAACGAAAAGATATAACACTGACAGAGACATAATCTTAATTGTCAAAGATGTATTTACATATTTAAACAACAAAAGTAGTTTGATTATATTTGATAACATTACTAATATTAGTGTTAATGTAATACAAAAAGTGCACGAGAACATACATGTGATTTTTATTTCTAGGGAAAATTTATTTAGTGGTAAAAACGTACCTAAAGTACACTTACAACCAGTTTCGCCAGAAGCGGGCGTTACAATATTTGATGCACTTTTTCAAGACAAAATACTTCAAGAAAATAATCGGGAACATATTGTATTGTTGGGTAAAATGTTAAAATACATTCCTTTGTGTTTGATTACAGCTAAATTGTATATTCTGCAACAATATTCAAATGTGGATTTGGAACAATATTTGACACAATTACAAGACGAACGAAATAAACTTCCTTGTAGATATATTAAAGAATTTATAGCCGATGAAACTGATAAAATAATTTATTCAACAATAATTGTAACATTAAATAAATATAAATTATATGATCTAATTGCTGCAGCTATATTATTGGACCCTGATTATTTAGATATTAAAACATTTTTGCGACTTGGAAAAATACTGTATCCAAAAAAAATATTAATAATAAAAGTTCGTAATTGTGTCGCTAGTTCAACAATTAAAATTGTTAATAACAAAATTATTATAAACCGTTATGTTCGCAATCTCATTTTATTTCACCCTTATTATAAAGTTAACCTAAATGAGTGCTACCGATACATTTTAAAACTATTAGCTACAGCTGATTACAGCAATCACCATGAATATGTATTTAAATGCGGACTAAACGACAATGTGACTTTCATTGACATTCTTAAAGATTTTCGGACATTTGAAATTATAAAACCGTTCGTCAAATATAGTTATATAAAAAATTTGGTCAATTTATTTTCTTGTTTGAATCGAAATGAAATCATGGAAATCGTGAAGAAATACAAACTTTTACATGAAGCAATCAAAAGCGGAGATTTGTCCACAGTTGATTTCATTTTCCAATATGACAATAACCTAAAGAAACCGAATGATATGGGGTACAGTATGATTTGGGAAGCGATCGACAAAAACTATACAGACATATTAAACTTTTTAATCTCGCAAGGCGCGTCCTTCAAACATATCGACAAACTCAACAAAACTCCTCTTCACAGAGCTGCGTTTCTCGGCAAAACTGAAATAGTCAGTCTCCTCATACAAAAAGGTCTCGACCCCAACGTCCCAAACAAATTTCTACGGACCCCCCTCCACTATGCAGCAATGGAGGGCCACAATGACGTCATCGAAGTGCTGCTGCAACATCCGAATATAAACATTGATGCTAGGGACCACTACAGACGGTCGCCAGTGTTTGAAACTATCCGCTGCTTTCAGTTTGAGAGTTTGAAACTGTTCATTCGTAAAGGTGCTAAGATAAAGACAAAGAATAACTTGGATTTATCACCGGTCAGGTTAGCTAAATTACACAAATGTAAAAGAGAACTTCTGGATGTTTTTAGGGAACATGGATTTTATGAAGAAACAGAGCAGGAAAACACGTGTAGCATTTTTATTTGTTAATAAGTCATAAGCTTGAATAAAACTAATTATAAATCTCACTGTACTATTATTTCATTTACCTTCATTTCTCATGTTTAATAATTTTTAACATTTTCACAATTCTTGTTATAAATTTAGAAAATAAATTACGAAATAATTTTTTTACCCACCATACTGATAGTAGTGATGTGTCCGATCAATTTTAGTGAGTCAGTTCATTATGCTCCGCTCCCTAAAGTGAGTCGTTCACTTGAATGACTCTATAAACGCGCAAGCGCTCTTCATGTGTGCTGTGAACTGTGAGCAGCGGAGCTACTGTGTGAGCTGAGCGGTATGCTAGAGTGCAGCACCCAGCCCCAGCACGTGAACGAGAGCTGATCTGCTGAGCCCTGTCCTGTACTCTGAGTCGTGAGCCGTAAAGAGCATTTCATTCAGCTGAACTACTATGCTATTTAGAGAGCGCTGTACTGCTGAGCCATGTGCCGTACTGTGAGAACTAAAGAGCCGTTCTTTCAAGGCTCACTAAAGTGAGTCGTTCAAAATGAACGACTCGTTCATGAACGACACATCACTAGTTGCCAAAGTAATACTTACAAGGCTTATGCGAAATCATTTCAAATAATATTTGACAGAACACTTGTGTGTAACTGACAGGACTTGGTTATAAACTTAATTTTATTTAAAAATGAGTAACAAGTAAAATGTTGACAATACACGCAAGGTAACTGTTTTACTGCTTCAAGGAGGTGACAGGCTCGCCGGTCATTTCTTCCATTCAGCAGTAAGTAAAAAATGTTTTACCTTGCTTGCCATGTAAATAGCTATAATAATATCGTCGGTATGCTATGTTAAGAATAGCAATAAAAAGCAATATATATTTTCCTGAGAATGTATTCTACATTAATGAAAATGGATTAAATGATCATATTTAGAATGCACTCCAAAATCTGTAGGAAACTCTGCATTCCGTGAAATTCAACAATGAATTTTTATGGTAATACATCTGAAAAGGGTTCGTGCTTAACAATTTAATGTGCTGTTATCCGTCTTAAAGGAATGCGCTTCCGGATGAGAGAAAATATTAGCGGATGTAGAAGTTTCCTTGACTCACTCACCATCTGTACCTTGCAGGGAACCTCTTTCCATTTCACCATTGAGAAGACATGCAAATGCTTTCATTGATTAGTTCCTTGTGCTATTTTATCACTTATTGCGCACATGGTGACTATAGAATTCGCTTTGTTCAGAATAATTCTTTATGCATAAAAAGTAACTGTTCTATTTGCTTCCGCTGTATTTAAAAACGTTAAATTCAATAACACATTAAATCTTTAACTTACCGATTTATACACGTTTATTAAAAATTAAATTACTTATGTTCTATTTAAAAATATATTAGGGTGGGTCGAAAAAAATAGGTTTTATCCAATAACTCTCAATAAATGCTCTATAACTATGGCGATTTTAAACAAGAAAAGTAATAGATTACCCACAAGTGAGTAATTTTTTATTTATAACAGTAACATTAATACACAACATTTTGGTAACTACTTCAATTGACATTTTAATTTAGAAAATGTTAAGCATATGTCACTGTCAAATAATATTTCTTTAATAAATTTTGCATTTATTAAGAGATGTTGAATTAAACGTTATACTCTCATGTAGGCAAAGTGGAATTACCCACTCGATAAAATTTCTCTCGTGGGTAAAATCTTACTTTGCCCACCTGTAAAGTAAATAACTCTACTGCCGGCTCAGTTCTAAAACGAAAGTTTTTGATAAAAGATTGTGGAACATGAATAAAATTTTTTTAAAAAAATATTAGGGGGCGCGTGAGACCCTCAACATGCCATTTTTAGTACTTTTTTTTCAATATTAAGGCTATATCTCTGAATATAATTAGTCAAAATGGCTGATTTTTTGATACGCTATGCTCAGAATGATACCCTTCAATCATATTACATAGAAAAGCTAACGTGATTATATGCTGATGAGATATTCTAACTTAAAAATCAATTTTTTCGTTACTTTTCATTTTTTTTTCGGCAATTTACCGTATTTTAAGCTAATAAGATGCTGCTTTCTTGTTTAATTTACTTTGTACTTTGCGCGAAATATAACATAAAAGTAATGGAAACTGAAAAAATGAAGAGGTTTTCAGCAAAAATTTAGTATAAATGTTTGGTATGCGATATTAAATGATAACACGTATGTTTACATGTACGAAGGTACACTGACTGGAGACAGAATTTTAGAAATATTAAGATACATGCTGGGCAACATTCTAGATGAAAAAAAAAATTAGTTAAATAATACTTTTTTAAAAAATGTTTTTTTTTTTGTTATTTACGTAAATGTAATCATTTTAGTAATTTAAATAATAAATAATTTCATTGTTTAAAATACTACATTTAGAATTATTGTTTAAAAGAAAACTGACATTTCTTCAGTATTTTTTTTTTTCATATACAGGATGTTCATTTTTAAGTGGCTACCATTGCGATCTCGAGAACTAGAAGAGATACGAAGTTGGTTAAATTAGCAAAGAATCTATATTTCACATAGGTATTTCAATGATAAACTGAAAAAAGAAATTCAACCAGTGGTTCTCAAAATATGGATACCAACTTTTCTATTTTAAATAGAAACATATATTTTTTATTTGTGCATTCAATAGAGCTCTTTATTCTGAATCCAACGATATAAAATTTTCATACCCTTACATAACAAAATTTTCGAAAAAAAATTAATAAAATTTTGAACTAATTTTTCCTAAATATGATATTAATTAGAGTGCCATGAATGAAAAAAGTGAATATTTTGTTTATTTTCTCATTTAACAGAAGCAAGAAACAAAATATTCACTTTTTTCATTCATGGCACTCTAATTAATATCATATTTAGGAAAAATTAATTCAAAATATAAATTTTTTTTTCGAAAATTTTGTTATATAAGGGTATGAAAATTTTATATCGTTGGATTCAGAATAACGAGCTCTATTGAATGAGCAAATAAAAAATATATGTTTCTATTTAAAATAGAAAAGTTGGTATCCATATTTTGAGAACCACTGGTTGAATTTCTTTTTTCAGTTTATCATTGAAATACCTATGTAAAATAGAGATTCTTTGCTAATTTAACCAACTTCGTATCTCTTCTAGTTCTCGAGATCGCAATGGTAGCCACTTAAAAATGAACACCCTGTATAACATGAAGTAAAGGGATCTATACACATAACGTAAGTCGATTGTTTTAATAATCGGTATTCGGGGTGATGTATAACGTGCGGAAAAGATTTATACCCAGTTGCACCGCCCTTCCTTAAAATTAAACTTTACTAAGTATTACTTATTACTAAGGAATCCTTATATCTTTGGTTTGTTGCATACGTTGAATTTAAGCATTGCTTAGCTAGTTCTAATTCTGTATCTAAAACACTGATTTCTATGTAACACTAGGTTGGGCATGAGCCGCTACGGTGCGTTCCCAAATGAACGCCGCCGTGATGGTCAAAATTGAGGTTTTGTGATACTTCAATATTTAGAAATATATCTCTCTTGTCTATGGGTATGACCATACTTCGTGGTATGACCTAAAGACATTTGGTGGTGAGCGCAGTGTAGAGAGAGTGAAGGCAGAGCTACAGATTGCGCACCTTGCTTTACAAAAGTATGACAAAACATCAATTGGGAACGCTCTCAGATGGCGAAATGTGGCCTATGCCCAATCTAGTGTTATATAGAAATCAGTGATCTAAAACAAGAGATCTAAAACTGAATTTCAAAAACAAAGAAAAATCTTTGTTAACTTAACATTAGAATGCCCAGAACATTTGTGACTAAGAACATTTTTAATTGTATTTTGACCTGTCCGGGCATTCTAATGTTAAGGAAATTGTCATTTTCTAATGATAGAATCTAGTAACTTTAATACGAACTGTCAAGAACATTTGTTTATTGTTTGTGACATTTCAAACGTTCATGTCAGTTATTAATTTATCGAGAAGGATTACCAAGTGAGTTAACATATTTGTAATAATACTATTTAGTAATATTTGCAATCACAGAAATACAATTTTAGCATTCTAGTATTTTTCGTTAAACAATTTGTTCAAATTAAGAAAATGATCAGCTCGTTCATATATTACTCTCGGACGATTATTTATAAATCGAATATCTTCCAAATCATCCATATCGTCATCGTCGTAATCAATATCATAATAATTTAACATTCTTCTGCACCACAAATACATATACTTGACAGTTCCTTTGTTAAGTAGACATTTGTGGCCAATGTCGAACACTTAATTTAAGGATTCCTTAATTTAATTTAAGTGCTGAAATTTGACTGATGCAACGAAATTTTTTATTTAAGGATTACTTAGAATTTTAAGGAACTCTTAACGGTTAAGAAAGAGTGGTGCAACTGGGCAATAAAAGTTACCTAGAGGGCCCAAAATAAGGTTTTTTCCATAACAAACGTTTGACAAATACGCAATAACAAAAAAGTTACGGCAAATTAAAGTTGAATCAATTAATGAGCAATCGGCACTTAACTATGTTTTGAATAGAAAATGAGAATACTTTCAAGTTAGCTGAACAATGTTTAGTTAAAAAATTAATACTGTTGTATTATTATGAAAGTTATGTCTATTTTATTTTCCCTTTAAGGCTGGTTTATGAAAGATGCAACCTTATGAATTTACATTAGCACTTACATTATACTTATCATTAAACTTAATCTGGTTCATGTACTCAGATATTGGTCGGTGTTCTTAAGATAAGCCAATAAGAGCAGACCGTTAAAAATACTAACTACTAAACAGATACGTCAGTTTCAAACTAAATACAAATTTATTGAAATAATACGGACATAGAAAATGGTTAGTGACACAGAAAAAGTTATAATTTTATCTATTATTTTAATATGCTTTGTTGCTTTGGCAATAAATAAATTGTTATGGGCACCACAATACCTCCCGCATAGATTTCTTACTCAACATTGCAGGAATGATTACCATTATCAGGAAACGCTCCTCCCTTAAAAAAGTTTCTTTTCAATTATGGCACATGTAAAAAAATTATAATAAACAGTTCATATTGGTCAGCATTAGCCTTATGCCTTAAAAAAAGAGAAATTCCCATATTTTAAGGTTACAGCATAATGCTAGTCAGTTGTGCAGCTGCACTAGTACAACATGTGTTTTCGTATGATTTAAATCCTAATGTTACGGCATAATGTTAATGTTGGGGTTAATTCATAATGTTACAGCTTACATAAACCAGTCTTTATAGTTTAAAAATTGCTGGTCACGTGATTGAAAGCCACTTAAAAACAAAAACACAATTTGAAAACAAGTTTCCGTTGAAATTTATTTAAATGACAATTCTTTATACGTATAAATAAAATATAGTTTAATGTAAATTGTTAATATTTTCAGTAACAAAGAATATGTATACATGATCATAGTTCATTAATTAAAAAGATTTCTACAATTTACTGCTTTTGTCATTATTTTTTATTGAGTACATAATTAAAAATTAAAAACATTAACTTAAAAGAACTTTAATTTGCTGTTATTCTTTGGTTATTGAGTTTCTGTTAATTGTTTAGCTACATTTTCAATCCCGTACAATATCAAATTTCGTGATTTTTTTCAATAATTATTAAAATATTTTATTACTGTTTTATATCGTTGTAAAAAAGAAAAAAAAATCTCTATTCAAAAATGTCATGGCTTACTATGACCTACATATGTAAAATAAACGTTCAATCAAGTAATTCGTAAATGTTAAGATATAAATTTTTTGAGTACTTCTGAAAATTCACCATTAAAAAGTGTCATAAGAAAGTGCAAACCAGAATCTTGTATTATATCATATAAAAAAATTTATAGAAAAAAAAGAACATTTTAAAATTTACATTTTAGCCAATATCTAGGCATTCAATTCGAAAAACAAACTACCCTACTAAAGAGGTAACTTTTTTCTAATACAACCAACCTCGTATCTCTTACAGTTTTTGAGATCCCAATGCATTCGTACCATAAATGGGAAACTGTATATTTTCCGCACTATAAAACAGAGATTGTAATATGTAATGCAGATGGGAGACTATAAAATAAGAAAACTACACACATTACCTAAATGTCAAACATGTTTTGTTTTTGTTTATAAAAATAAACAACAGCATAGGGTTACATGATGTAACATAGTCCCTTTTACATATTTTATTGAAATATTTATTGGTGTCATAATTTAAAATAACCCAGCAAAATATGAATTTAGTTATAAAATTTTGTCAGTTGAATTAATAAAATTTTAATCTAAAATTTTATCATTTTGGTAGTGTGACAGACAGTAAGTACCAACTTAAATTTCATTAAAATTCATTACGTAATACTATTTGTAACAATGCACTTACTTTGATTGTAGTTTGTTCCTTAATGGTATACTTCCAGTATTAGACGTAGAAAAAAAAACAATTATGTAAAAGTTTTCATTAACAATGTACTTAGTGAATTATGGTTGTATCTAACGTATTAAGTTCGTAACTAATGTATTGTAAGAAATTAAAGTATTAAATTATTTATTATTATCAATATACGTTTAATATTATAAGGTTATAACAGTCGGTGATACGATAATAGCTATTAACATATCTAGCAATGTTATGATGAGTATCATAACAGCCGCAGATGTCAGTTTAAAATTCGAGCTCGTAGAACGAGGATTTTTAAGATAAGGCCTATTATAACTCATAACATTCGAGGTTTGTTCAATAGTTTACCGGTTTCAGACTATGAAGACTTTCATGCTATTAATAAAAATACATTTTTTAAATTCTTTTGTGAATAACGTCTGTCATAATTTAGAAGGTGATCAAGACTGTTTTTATTTAACAACATGGTTACAGTTGTTTTTTATCATATGTATAAATATTTTTTTACTTAAACGTCAAACGTGTTAGATTAAAAATTGATTTTGGGGATGCTGAATTGCCTGAAAATATTGGGAACGTAGCAGGTGAAGCTCCGAACAACTTAAATACATCTGTATTAAAAAATCGTATTTTATTATCATTGTGTTTTATTTTAATTTTCTGAACTGGTTTGACAGGTCAGTATGGTAATATTACCGTAAAGCATAGAGTTATTACATACGTACTAGCCTACTTTTGTGCATGTAAACATAAGTTTAATATCTTGAAATATATTTTATTTTGAAAACCGTATCCAAAAAAATGTTTTTTCTTCAAACGTCATAAAAGTACGTTGTTATGTATTTGTATTCAACAAGCAGAAGTTCAATATTGTCGCCGCCGGAGTAAAAGTGTATCCTTGGCAACACATTTACGCCGGCGGCGGACAAAGTAAAATATCATGCAAAATAGTAAGGTTGTAATTCAATAATTAGACAGTTAAGAATAAAACAAATAAACAAAAATAACAAAATAACAAATTCTATGGCAACTAGGAATACTAGATACGGTAGAATATTTGTTGAAGTTTTGAGCATTTTTTAATGTTTTAATGTCTATTTTTTGTGTTTGAAGAAAAAATAGCATGTGTTATTCGGAGTAAATGTGACTTTGTATACTTCGCATGTAATTATCCGACTCGCTTCGCTCGTCGTTCAAACTTACATGCTCAGCACACAAAGTATCACATTTACTCCTAATAACACAATATACTATTAAATGAAGAAATAGTAGCTATTCAATGGCTTTGTGATGCATGCTAAACTGTCAATTTAATTTCATTTTAAACCTTTTTCCGATATGCTATAGTTTAGAAAAGCTAAAAAAATTTTTATTACCCTAACTTTAATAATTTATCTACCCAACGAGAAATATTTATAAAATATAACAGAAAAATTGTGAAAGTGAAATATTCAAAATAATATTTTAACAATTAATAATGCTTATAATGATTTAATAATTTGCAGGTTACTTAGCTAGAGGTACATTGGTTAAATATAAACTTACTTGGATTGCAGCTATGCACAGACAATGTACTTTATGAGATTGATTTGCATAATCTAGGATTTGCAAGACCACGAATACATTAAATTAATGGCTTGACTCATACAACGCCCCAGCCAAATTACTAGCCATTATTATTTCTCTGGCTAGCCACACTAATATTATTGAATTACTGCATTTGAATTTATTGTTTTTAGCATGTTAATTCGTAATAAATTATTTTAATTTTATTGTATTCAAGTCATTTTATTTAAGCTGCTGATGCAAAATATTATCATCTTAAAATAAATTGAAAATATTTTAAAACACTGAATACATTTTTATCAAATAAGTAAATTTTATAATAATTAAAAATTGACGATTATATTTCATTTCATTTATTATATAAGTTATCCCAAATTTATCAAACCAGATCATCTAAAATGAGAGAAAAGCTTTCTCCATTCCTCCCTATTTTGTGCTTTCATTTTCCAATCATTTATCTTCAGTGCTTACACGTCCTTTTATATCAGATCCATATATCGTATCTTCGACCTTCATTCGGATATCTTCCCCACCGGTACTTATTTGCTAATATATTTTATTGGATCTGTATCTGGCATCCTTTGAACGTGTCCCATCCATCTTAGTCTCCCTATTGTAATTTTTGTGATTATGTCTGATTCTTTGTATTCTCTGTACAGTTGAAAGTTATAGCGCTTGGGATTAATTCTCTTGTATTCCTCTATATTTGTGCCTTAATATATTCCTCCCAAATACTCTTAGTATCCGCTCATCTTTATGTGTCATTATCCAGGTTTCCGGGGCATACATTGGAACAGGTCTGATTTATGTTTTATATATTAATCATTTTGTGCTATAAATATTAGATCTGATTTAAAAGTTTCTGTTCTACGCTTTATTTCTAATCCTGTATCGTGGTTGTCAGTTATTTTAGATCCTAGGTAGATAAAAGCTGTGTATATCTATTGCTAGATTTTGCTGCTGTTGTGGCACCCTCGTTTTTCCAACCGCTCTCATACATTCTGTTTTCTTAGTGTTTATGTCTAGGCCTATCTCCTTTGCTGCCTTCTCGAGTGTTACGGTGGCTTGTATTACATCCTTTTTGGATCTTGCTATTATATCCCCATCATCCGCGAATGCTAAAACTTGTAGGTTTCTATTAAAAATGATTCCTCTCGGGAATATTGCTGCTTTTCTAATAAGCTTTTCTAAGGCAATATTAAAGAGAATGGTAGATAGTGGATCTTCGAAGTCTTCCATTGCTTTGTATTGACATAGAACATTCTTATTCACTGTGTCATATGCCCTTTAAAATCAACAAATATGGAATGTTTTTCCATGTTATACTCATTAGATTTTTTTAATATTTCTCTCAGAAAAAATTGTTGATCCGTTGTTGACTTATTTCTACAAAATCCATATTGGTATTTGCCTTGGAGGAAAGAAAATAAAGGAGAGAGCGTTAGCAAGCGATGGTGAAGTTGTTTTCCCCACTTTAACCTCATCCGCTGTTATAGCGTTGTTATAGTAACCATTCGGCATGTTTGTGTTTTTTTGTTAGTTTGACATTTCATACACATTTGCTCCAAGATATTCTCCAAGCTGTTAAATCATGGTGAATTGTTGCGATTTGGGCTGCTCTAATCGAACTTCGTGAAAAACTTGGGAGCAGATGTAAAGTGAAATGAAAAATAAAATTACGAAGATTATTAATTAATAATTATTAGTGACAAGTTGGTAAATAAAAATGGTTTATTTTATTACAATTATATAAATTCACGATTTTTCTACAAATTTTATAAATATATTTGAAATTGCAAGAGTAATCTAAAATTAAAAAATATTTCATTTTAAATTTACCGCGCAAAGTCCCCATTCCAACCAGATCCATGGCTTGCATGCGTCCACCCTCACCTGGTTATATTCCCCTTGTCTATAATATAAGCTTAGGCTCTCTCCTTTATAATCTTCCCTCCAAGGTATTTGCCGATGATAACTTGTGCAAATGGTCCCAAACGTTCGTATAAGATATTAGCAAGTATTATGTATGCTATGTATAGGAAGATTATTCCACGATAGTTGTCATATTCTAACTGATTCACATTTTTATGCAATGGAACAAGAATTCCAATGTTCCATTCTTTTGGTATTATGCCCTGTTCGCATATTTCCTTTATCCTTATACGTGATTCCTCACATCTTTTTTCTCCTGCTTTTTGTATTAATTCCGTTGGTATATCATCATATCCGAGAGACTTACTGTACACCTATCAATAATTAACGTTCATTTTCTTGGTTCATCTGTGGATTCCTCTAATCCTTTATTGAATCCATATAAAGAGTGGAAGGAAGGATATTCCGAAAAGCAGGATTTTTCACCATTTGCGTTCGGCTCCCGAGGTCAAAACTTGGATTAGTCACTGGGCCAACATCATAAAAAACTCAGCAAAAAAAATTAGAACTACCAGATTTGATGTACCTAAGGTATTCTTACTTTCAGGCGACAAGGGCTAATAAGCAATTACATTTTATTTTTCTTTGCAACTGAAGGCATATTACAGAATAATCTTGTGAGTATTGGAAGTTCGGAAATAACACTCAAAGAATCCAAATTTCGATATGAAAATACCAACAAAATCTTCAAGGTAATTAACATACCGTTCAGCGAACTACATACCTCCTTGGAAACAGGCATGGTAAGTTAATAAAAAAGACCAATCGTGCACGACATGTATAAATGATAATTATTAAGTAAAATTAATAGTTTTTGCGAAATAATTTTATATGAAGCGCTCTTAACCAGATTTACCTCAACGAAACATTTCTCAGTCAGACTCACTGAAAAATTTAGAATTTTTTAACAGTGTTCTTTCTGTACGAAACTTCATGCATCGTTAACAAAACGCGGAGACCTTATTTACATGAAAGTGCGGTTCAGAGCTTACGATATATACATTTGGAAGAGTTGCGTCCCACGTTATATCTTCTGAACTTCACGCAACGTTGAATCACTTACAGTGTTTTCCTGAAAATATTTTATCTGAATTTTAACTATATAACATGATGTTTTCACGATGATTCGTGCTACAAGATTTTGTCGTCATCTTGCGTGTACTAGTTTAAGGCGAACGCCGCTATAAGAACAAAAATATAGTACGGTCAAGGGAAACTCAAAATCAAAATTATATGAAGTAAATATAACAATAACGGGAAAAATAATAATAAGTGTTTTTTATATTTCTTCAATTAGACCATAATACTTACGTTATATATGCAGTTTTTTCATACACAATTTGCTCCTGAGAATTAATCTTTAATTATAGTTTATGGGGATCATCTTTCCATGATAAGAAAGCTTCATTGTTTGTCCATTGAAGGTATATATATATATATATATATATATATATATATATATATATATATATATATATATATATATATATATATATATATATACAGGGTGTTAATTTAAAAATGGGCCATAGGCGTTTAACATGTAAAATCAGTTTCTCCTTGCGCAAAAGTCTCCATATTATTTTAGGCAAAAAAGCTTCAAATAAAAGTTATAAAGAATTAAATTCTGCATCTGACTTAATTAACAGATTTTATTTATGACATTTTATAACCGAGAAAAACTATTTTAAAATTATTTGAAAATTGCTTATTTATAGTGTTAGCCTTGGAACTCAAACAAAATTGCAAACAACTGTATGACATTTTAACTGTCAGAAAAAGGTTATATTTTACAGTTTCACCGCAATAACACATATTTTTGGTAAAATGGAAAATTTTGCTAACGAAGAAAAGCTACAAATTATAATATGGTTTTATTCGGGACAAAGCTTGAGAAAAAATCGAGATTTAATAAGTGTAGTCTGGCCACTCCGCCGAATTCCGAGAACATCTACAATAAAGAGATTAATTAAAAAATTTAATGAGACTGGTACATTTAATTTTAGGAAGCAAGAAAATTCAAATATTTCCTTTAATCATGAAGAGAACGTATTGGCTTTAATAGAAGCAAACCCTACACTAAGTTTTTAGAGAAGTTGCTTCAGAAATTGGAATTAGCCACGTTTCTGTTTATAACATTTTTAATAAGTACAAATATTTCCCATATAAATTCCACTTCCACTAGAAGATTTTGAAAATCGCGCAACATTTTGCGAAATTGTAATGGAGAAGGCAAATGCGGACAGAAATTTTTTAAGAAATATTTGTTTTAGAGACGAATGCACTTTTGTATTGAACAAGAAGCCAAATTTAAATAATTACCGTTACTGGTTACAGGTTAATCCCCACAAAACTTTGGAAACGAATACACAATACATCCAGAAAGTAAATGTGTGGGCCGGTATACTTGGTTCCAACATTATTAGGTCATTATTGAAAATATTAATGCTGACAAATACTTGGAACTTCTAATAGAAAAAGTAGGGCCTGAGATAGAAAATTTAAATATTGAAAATGTGTGGTTTCAACACGATGGCTGTCCGGCTCATTATGCTCGAGAAGTACGAGAGTTTTTAGATTATGTATTCCCGAATCATTGGATGGGTAGAGGAGGAAGTATTAATTGGCCTACGAGATCACCGGATTTAACCCCATGCGACTTTTTTTTGTGGGGTCATTTTAAGAATATTATTAATAGACAGAGATTTGAGAGTGTTAATGAAATGAAAAATGCAATATCAAATGAGTGCAGAAATATAAATGCCAGGCAACTAAATAATGTTAGGGAGTGCTTTTACAATAGAATAGGATATTGTTTGGCACAAAATGGTGGAATATTCGAGCATTTAATTTAAATATATTAATATAAATTTTGTTATTTAATTGTTCAATAAATTCTTAATTATTGTCTTAATTTCTGTTATTTGAATTAATTTATATTACGAATATTTATTATTGAAGTGAAATTATAAAATATAAACTTTTTTCTAACTGTTAAGTGCCCAGTTATACAAACGTTAATCAAAGTTATTTTATCATTGATGATCCGCTAACAGTCAATTATTCAAATTGATTAACCGTTAACGGACAATCAAAATTTTATGGAATAATAATAATATGTCAATATATGCAATTTTTTTGTCCCTAGAACTCATTAAAATCGAGTTTGATTTTTAGGTTGCTTGAGATTTAAATTTTTTTAAATATAATAACTAGTTCATTGTAGTAATCGGTGTTTTGTTGTAATCAATACAAGTTCATCGTTGAAATCAATACGAATATATTGTTGTAATCAATACGAGTTCATTGTTGTAATCAAGATGAGTATATTGTTGCAATCAATACGAGTACATTGTTGTAATCAATAAGAGTACATTGTTGTAATCAAAACGAGTGGATTGTTGTAATCAATACATTATACACTCATATTCTGTACATTATTATAATCAATCATTATTCTTAAAATTATTATTAATGATAGTGAAAACAAATAATATATTTTAATATGGAAAATAAAACACCTAGTTTAGAAAACGTGTCGTGTTGTGTTCCGCAGTGTAAAAACAGTTACAGAAACATTAATAATGAGGTTAGGTATTTCTACAATTTTTTTTTTTTGTATTTAAAGTGAAATTGTGTTTTTTTTTATAACTTGAAAATTATTAAATTTGATTAGAATTTCATGGAATGGAAATGCTAATATGTGGAGCCTGATCTGGTAGTTTTCTTGTAGAATGATCTGTTTTAGATTTGGTGGGAATAGATTCAGATAACAATTTCGCAAAAGTTTGCGCGATTTTCAAACTCTCCTAGTACAAGTTCTTGATGACAGTGGAATTTATATGGGAAATATCTGTATTGTATTGTAAACAGAAACATGGCAAATTCCAATTTCCGAATCAACTTCATTTAAACAGTGTAGGGTTTGCTTCAATTAAAGCAAATATATTCTCTTCACGATTAAAGGAAATATTTGAATTTTTGCTTCTTAAAATTAAATGTACCAGTTTCTTCAAATTTTTTAATAAATCTCTCTATTGTAGATTTACTCGGTATTCGGCGGTGTGCCCAGACAACACTTATTAAATCTCGAATTTTCCTCAAGCTTTGTCCCGAATAAAACCATTTTATAATTTGTAGCTTTTCTTCGTGAGCAAAATTTTCCATTTTATCAAAAATATATGTTATTGCGGTGAAACTGAAAAATATAACCTTTCTCTGACAGTTAAAATGTCATACAATTGTTTGCAATTTTGTTTGAGTTCCAAGGCTAACACTATAAATAAGCAATTTTCAAATAACTTTAAAATAGTTTTTCTCGGTAATAAAATGTCAGAAATAAAATCTGTTAATTAACTCAGATGCAGAATTAAATTCTTTAAAAGTTTTATTTGAAGCTTTTTTGCCTAAAATAATATGGAGACTTTTGCGCAAGGAAAAACTGATTTTACATGTTAAACGCCTATGGCCCATTTTTTAGTTAACACCCTGTATATATATCTTTACAAAATATATTTACCCATTAGCTCAGTGGCAACGTATCGGACTGTGGATCGCGAGATCCTCAGTTCGAATCCCACTGCCGACAGTTGCCAATTTAAATTTACCCCTGTGGTTCCCCCTCCACTAACAACTTTGGGGGCTATGACTTGACGGCTGGTAACCGCATTTCATACGCCAAAATATATCACTTACCGAGATCTGCGTAAGCAGAGTGCCACACCCGCAATGGGTAAAAGGCGTGATGATATATTTATTTATTTATTTTATTTATGGGTGTGGCACTCTGCTTACGCAGATATCGGTAAGTGATAAATTTTTGCGTATGAAGTGCGGTTACCAGTCGTCAAATCATAGCCCCCAAAGGTGCGGGTGGAGGAGGAACAACAGGGGTAAATTTAAATTGGCAACTCTCAGAGGTGAGATTCGAACTGAGGATCTCACGACCCACAATTCGATACGTTACCACGGAGCTATTTACCCCATAATAAGATAATAAGAAATTTGCAAAAACCTGGAAAATTTCACATGAAATTTCACTGGGTAAATAATAGTTATTTGTGTAACTAGAGCAGAAAGTAGTCTATTGCCGCTTGCGCATGGACATTGATGGTCAAGCGCAGCCGAGACCAGCAACCACACATAAGCGGCAAGGACACTTTCTGCTCGAGAAACACACACCGATTCAGTAATGATAAAAAAAACTGGATGAAAATATTATATTTGCCATTTTCTGTTTGCACTTTTATTCCGATCCATTTTACAGTTAGCCATGTTAAATCGTTTCCAAGGTGATGGATACTGTTTCTTCTGTTATTTGTTTGAATCGCATTACAAATATTAATTTTTCAATTCGATTATGACGTTAAAATTTTCTGAAACATCATAAAATGATGGATAGTGACGAATGTGAAATGAAATGTACTCCACCACTCATCAAAGAAGATGCGAAGAATCTATTACCAGAAAAGTCGAAGAATAGGTATGAGAAGGAATATCCCTTGTTCAAACTAACTTGTCATTGAAAGTAAACTTGCTGTTATAAGATACTATTGTTAAATATTACCTACTATTATCATGAACTGTTTTCTGTTAGCACTCTCTACTATTCACAGGGAATAAAAATAAAAATCAGGCACACCGAGTATTATCCACTTATGAACTCTTTATTCTACGACATAATGAATATAATAATCTCCAATACAATTATTTACATATTTATATAACCCCGACTCTCTACCCTCTTCAATGAATTACGTCAGCCCCAACGTATAACGCCAACATTTCTTTGAAAATTACAATTTTCCATAACAACTGTCCATTTTTCTATTCAACTAGAGAAATTTATTGGCAAGCGGCAAACGTCAATTTTCTGCTTCCAACTGACAGTTGGAAATGTATATTTTTTGCTCGGTCGTAGAAAAAATAAATAATATATTGTTATTAATATCGCTATATGTTTTATATAAATTATTTGACGTTTACTTTACGCAAGTATACTATTTAAGTACGTTATTGAACCTTTTCATGATTAAATAATTAGGAGTGTATAACGGATGTCTCAAAATGACCTAACATTTAAATTTTTTAATAACACATATTTGTTTGTATAAGTGTGAATCCTTACATTGCGCAGACGTGTCTGACATAAGGGAAAGAAAAGCGTAATTTTTGCTAGAATGAGATACCAAGAAATTGTAAGAGTGGTAGAAAACATAGTCTATATTAAAATGACATATTGTCGCACTAGCGCGACAAAAACAAAACAAAAATAAATTAGGTAAAAGAAGTAAATGATGCATTGGATTTTTCTGGTAATAACCTTGCTATTGCAAATACAGCTGGCATATACGTACATACACTTCAACTTAATCACCATAAACGTATTCACTCTGTAGACTTTATGTTAAATGTACTCCATATGTCAAATATACTCCATGTGTCAAATTATGATTTCTGTGAAAATTTTTATTTTGTTCATAAACGTTGGCATGATTACGGTGACATGGGTAACTACAATTTTACTGAATTGTTATAGGCGTGATCAAAGATAATTTTGAAAATTAATTTTTTCTAATTTTGACACATAAAGTGTCACTTTTCAAAATTGATTGACGTTGCGAAACGTCATATTTTTCATAACTAGTGATGTAAAGAAAAATATTTCACAACTGGTGATGAAATGAATGAAGCATAAACAAAATTTCAAACAAACAAGCGAAATACGCGTAACTACTTGATGTCAATGAAAGTTATGAAATTAATAATTTAATAATTAAAAAAAACTGTTTTAATCAAAAATAGAAAAAATCTTGTATGAAACACGATAGGAAATGCGATTTTGTGTAATTCGAGTGATTCCCATCCCACTCGTTACACAAAATGATGCATTTCCTAACTGGTTACATAAATAGCTATTTTTCTACAGCTTGACATTGTTCAACGATTGTAGAAAAAGTATTGTGTGTATCTCGTCGGATAGAGCTTGTTCGGTGCACTTGTCGAGTTGATCTCGGCTTCGCCTCGATCAACAATTTCTCGCCGCGTGCAACAAACAATGCTCTATCCGCACTTGATACACAAATAACTATTTTAGATATGTAAAACAAATTAGGTTAGGACAAAGAATGGAGATATCTTAACTTTGTAATTAGAAATCATCTTAAAAGAGACATTCACCAACAAGGGGGAGAAGAACAGAAAAGACGCAATCCAAATGAAATAAATCCACAAGTAGCCGCAAGAATTCTACAAGACGAGAATAACAGAGCAGCAACAAGAATAACAGCAGGGTAAAGACAGTGCAAGACAGTAAAAAAAAAAATTAATGACAAAAATAATAGTGTATAATAACGAGAGACAAGTAGAAATTTGGTACTAATAAATAAATAAATAAATAAATAAATAAATATATATATATATATATATATATATATATATATATATATATATATATATATATATATATATATATATGTATATGTATATGAGCGGGAAAATTTCTTGACAAGGAGGATAATGTTAAATAATTTAGTTCACAATTTACATGTATCATTATTACATGGTATTTTTTGTGAGTTAATGATGATGTGCAGTGCACAAAAGAAATTTACGAACATAATAGCACGCATATACTCATCATACTTTGCTTTGTTTATCCATTTTCTAAAATTTATGACATTTTATTCAATATACTCACATTACAAGCAGAAAAAAGGTGGTCTTTTATCAAAGAATAAACGTGATAATACATAATACCTTATAATGTTCTGTCGATTTAGAATTATTCAAAAATTAATAGCTCTTAAAGGTTTAACTGTTCAAGGACTACATGCAGGGCAATTTTACTATTTATTTTTTAATATGAAACTATAATCATACCAATAAGGAGTAGTAAATAATACTTTTCTCTTTAATAGAATACATCAGATTTCTTTTGTTATCAGCGATAACAGATAAGTTTCCAAAATAACATGTATTTAGAAAATAAACAATTTTACTATATAGTCCCCTACCAATTTTTATTCATTCCTCAGATAAAGAATGCCTAAACAAACGTTAGTATATTCTTAAATATTTAAGCAACTTCCAAGTCCAATAGCATAAAGCGCTGGTAAATGCGTCATTAATTTTTTAACTTTATGAATTTACTTTAAAATTGGCATTATGCCGTAACATTAGAAATTAAATCAAACTGAAACACATGTTGCGGTACTTGAGCAGCCGCGCAGAAGAATAGCATTATGCTGGAACCCTAAAATATGGAATTTCTCAATTTTTGAACAATAAATCTAATGCTGATTGCTGACTGTTTGAAATGTATTTAATATTTGTAATTTTTAGAATCAAATAAGAAAGATATAGTTTTTGTTTTGTCATAACATAATATTATTATTATGAGAAAAAAATATATATTTGTCAAAATATAATATACAAATAAAACGTATAAAATAAAGGTTTGCTGTGAGTGATAAAAGTATTATCTTGGGCGTGTAAGCCAACTGTTTACTTTTGCTGCACTTCCTGGTATATGAATCGTTTACAGGCAGTTTCTAAGCAGAATGGAGGCAAAGCTGTCTTTGGGCTAGTGTATAGTATGAATTTGGATTAACGCCCCACATTTTCAAACATAAATTTAATGGTCCTTCGAGCCGGATATTCTGCATAGCAAGAAAGTCAAGTTTAAGAAATCCTACAATGTCTACACCTACGAATGAGCTCCTAGCTGTTCAGCGAAGTTTAATTGGTCTGCTAAAACGTGCTAGAGTCAACTTCAACAAGCTCTCCCCAAATCAACGAACTCCAGCTACAATTCGCAGTCGACTGGCTAATCTTCGTGGATATTGGGAGAAATGTATGAACAACCATTCGCAACTTGAATCTGCAGCTGATGAAGAGATTCGCCAAACTCATGAGTATTTTGTGTCAGACTTATTTTCTTCCGCTTATGATTCATTTGAAATGTCATGTGACTTTTTCAATTAATTACTAGACAAATTCTCTAACCTTTTAGTACAACCTACAATTGAAGAATCAATACGTGTTTTAGAAGATCGTAATTTACCTTTCCGTTTACCACATATAACATTACCTAGTTTTACTGGTAATTTTCAAGAGTGGCAAAGTTTTCGCGATCTATTTAATTCGCTTGTTGACTCTAACTCTAGTTTAAGTGACGTCCAAAAACTTCATTATTTAAAATCTAGTTTAAAGGGTGAAGCTGGTTTAATTATTAAACATGTAACTATAACAAAAGCTAATTATAAACCTGCTTGGCAACTACTAAAAAAACGTTACGAAAATACTATATTTATTGTTAATAATTATTTGCAATACTTTTATGATATTCCATGTGTTAAGGAAATATCTTTGTTATCGGATTTGAAGTTTTTATGCGACAAATCAAATGATATACGATCAGCGTCGATCAATTTAGATCGTCCTATTCAACAATGGGAAGATTTGTTTGTATTTCTTATTTCCAAAAAATTGGACAAAGAATCAATTAAAGAGTGGGAGTTGAAACTTGGTCCGAAAATAGATATGCCCTCATTTGAAGAAATTGATGAGTTTCTCTCTACATGCATACATGTATTAGAATCTATTCAACAATTTTCTAAAGAGATAAAACCAGTTAAAACTAATTTAAAAAGTTTCAAATTCCACCAAATTTGTGTTGATAGCGATAACTTAAATTGTAATTCTTATATATTTTGTGGTAGCAAACATCTCTTGTTTATGTGCTATACATTTAAAAAACAAAATATCAACGAAAGACGCAAATTTGCAACTCAAAACAAATTATGTTTTAATTGTTTAAAAACAGGACATTTATCACTACAATCTGAATCAAAAAACTGCTGTAATGTTTGCAAATTCAAACATCATACATTGCTTCATTTAGATCGCAATATATCTAATGTAAAATTTAACTTGCCTTCTGCCATTGAACCTGAACAAAGTGTCAACACAGCTTGTTATAATAATGTTTCGAGTTTACACGCCACTGCGTTAGTTCAATTGCAGTCTGAAGCTGGTAGGTCTATAATTGTAAGAGCTTTGTTAGATCAGGGCTCTCAATTAACCTGCATTACCGAAAGAATAGTCTCATTATTGAAAGCCAAGCGACGACCTACTTCAGTCAAAATTTCAGATATAGGTAATTCAGTAATTGATAACATTCATTATTCAAGTTCAATCCTGCTATGTTAATACAGGCATTGGTAATGCTATCATGTACCTTAACCTTCCACAATGTACTGTAACTAGTGTCAAATGGAAACATTTGTTAAATATTGATTTAGCTGATCCACATTTTTTTGATAATAGTTCAATAGATCTTATTATTGGAGTAAGTGATTACAGCCGTGTGATACTTGACGGGTTACGTAAAGGTCCTCCCAATAGCCCGATAGCCCAAAAAACAATTTTTGGTTGGGTAATCTCAGGTTCCTGCGATTCTAGTTCTCATTCTCAATCAATTTGTGTTAATCATCTCTTAATCATCAATTATAAAAGTTTTGGGAACTGGAAGAAGTACCTCAAAAATCATTCCATTCAGAAGAAGATATTCAATGTGAGAAATTGTTTTTAGACAGTAACAAGAGATTGTCAGACGGTAGATACCAAGTCTCTCTTCCGTTTAAAAAAGGACCTCCTATTCCCATTGGCAATACTTCAGATATTGCTAAAACTCTGTGTCTAAAAACAGAAAAGTGGCTCTTAAATAATTCTAATCTTTATTCTGATAATCATAATTTTTTGAAAGAATATGAGGAGTTGAACCAAATGGAAAAAATTCCTGGCAATTCTTTTCACAATAAACAAATTGTTTATATACCTTATCATCCAGTAATTTGTGAAGAAAGTAAAACTACAAAAACACGAGTTGTTTTTAATGCATCCTGTAGTTATTCTAATGGAACTACTCTAAATGATTATTTACTAACTGGTCCTAAGTTGCAAGCCGATTTATTTAGTCTTGTACTGCATTGGCGTAGTTATAAATATGTGTACACTGCTGACATATCAAAGATGTTTAGGCAAATTCGTATTGCTTTTCCTGACACCTTTTATCAATTGATTTTGTGGCGGGAGAAGCCAGATGATGATCTTGCTGCATACAGATTGCTTACAGTAACTTATGGCACTACTTGTGCTCCTTATTTAGCTAATCGTGTTCTTAAACAGTTAGCTCAGGATGGAGGTCTAAAATCTATATTGCTTAATAATTTTTATGTTGACGACGCTCTGTTTGGAGCTGATGATCCCGCTCTCTTAACTCAGATGCGATTGCAACTTAATAGTTTGCTCAAGGCGGGTGGGTTTCACCTTTGCAAATGGGCAAGTAATTGCCCAGAATTACTATCGGATATTTTAGATGAAGAAGACTACGGTCTTGCCATTGATAAAAATATTTCTGATTCAGATAAAATGAAAGTATTGGGTGTAATATGGAATCCATCTTCAGATTCTTTTATTACTCAATTTCAACTACAACAATTTCTCATTTCACTAAAAGATCCTTCATTTCTCTTGTTGCAAAGATTTTTGATCCTTTAGGTTAGGCATCCCCTTTTATAATAAATGGTAAAATTATAATTCAGTTGCTATGGATGAATAAATGTGGATGGGATGATGAGCTCTCTGGTGAGATTGGAAATAGTTGCATTGAATTGTATAATGAAATAAGTAAATTAAATACTTTGCGTATATCTAGATGGCTAGGTTTGAGCTTTGTATCATCACAGAAGGTGGAGATACATGTTTTTTCAGACGAGTCAAACAAGGCTTATGCTGCTGTAGTATATTTGCGTGTTAGTACTGATTTGCCTTGTTCGCACATTTCATTACTTTGTGCAAAAACCAAAGTATCACCTTTAAAATTACATAGCATTCCTAAGCTTGACTTATGTGCAGCCGTGTTGCTCGTCAAATTAATCTAATTTGTTTTGAAGTCAATTACATTTACTAATATTACTATATATTGTTGGACTGATTCTCAAGTTACATTACATTGGTTAAATAATTCTCCTAACAAATGGAAAATATTTCTTGCTAATAGAGTTTTGTTAATACAAACTTAGTTGCCACAAGCTATTTGGAAATACGTTCCAATCACCTCAAATCCAGCTGATTGTGCTTCAAGGGGAATTACGGTAACGACTTTGAGAGATCATCATCTTTGGTGGAAAGGACCACCGTGGTTGCCCTACCCTTCAAATAAGTGGCCTGCTGACCTAAAAAATCCTATAGATTAAGATTCTACTGAAGAAGCTACAGTTTCAGTCAATTTTGTACAACAAGTACTGTCAGAATGGGACTTGCTATATCGTTTTTCGTCCTTATACAAGTTAATTAGAGTTATTTGCTATATTTTTGGTTTTGCAATATTTGTCTAAAGAAAAATTATTTTCATAATTCTTCTGAAATCACAGCCGATGAAGTATCACATGCCATGATATTTCGGATCAAACATACTCAACAAGCTCACTTTCTATCAGAATTACGCGCTTTACAAAAACAGCGAATACTATCTTCTAGAATTCATTATTATCTCTTACACCTATTTTAGATTCTAAGAGTAGGTGGTCGTTTGAGACATTAATTACTACCTGATAATAGTAAATATCCCATTATAATTCCCAAAGGAAAGTTAGCAGAACTACTCATCAGTTCTATGCATTTAAACTATTCATGGAGGTAAGAGTCTTACGTGAAAACTTTTGGGTTATTGCAGCTAGATCTGTAACTCGTGTTATAATAAATAAATGCGTTATTTGCACTCGTTCCAAGGCACAACTTAGTTCCCAACTTCAGGCTGCACGTCCCTTTTCTCATGTTGGAATAGATTTTATGCAGGGCCTTTGACAGTTCGTATGGCAGCAGGACGAGGTAAACGTACACAAAAATGTTATATAGCTCTGTTTATATGTTTAAGCGTACGAGCTATCCATTTAGAAATAGTCACAGACTATTCAGCTCAATCTTTCATAGCAGCATATGAATGATTTGTAGGTCGACGTGGACTTCCACTAAAGGTCTATACGGGTAACGCCACCAATTTTAAGGGTGCTGCGGGAGAACTAGCTAAGAATTTCCAGGCTGCTTTAAAGAATCCTATGTTCAGAGCTCATATTGCTAAAGATGAAATTTCATGGGTATTTATACCTCCTAATGCACCTCATTTCGGAGGATTTTGGGAAGCTGGTGTGAAGTCTGTAAAATTTCATCTGAAACGAGTTATTGGTTAATATACTTGCACATACGAAGAATTGTCAACTTTCTTATGTAAAATAGAAGCTATTTTGAATTCACGACCTCTCGCACCTTTGAATGATGATCTTGAATGTTTTGACGCAATAACTCCTGGACATTTTTTAGTTGGCTCTCTTTTATCATCTCCACCTGTTCCTTCTGTTTTAGAAAAAAATATATAAATTACTTGACTCTTCGGAAAAGTGTACAAGTCGTGTACGAACAATTTTGGAAAATTTGGTAAAGTGATTATTTTAATAGTTTACAACAGAAATATAAGTTGAGAACTAGTTGTGTAAACTTTGAAATTGGTGACATTGTTTTAATTAAAAATTTACCTCCCACTAAATGGGAACTTGGTCAAGTAACTAAATTGCATCCAGGTTCGGACAATTTAGTTCAAGTTGTAACAGTGCGTACAACTTCTTCTGCATATAAGAGATCTGTTACTCAACTTTGTAAATTACCAGTGTTACACTAAATAATTTAATACTTATTCTCTTGCTCCGTTCATTTCTACAATTTTTTAATGTTATATATGTTTAGTAATAAATCATGGCGGGTGGCCCATTGAATTTCGTTCGTTAAAAATGAACGAGACGGGTGGTATGTTTGAAATGTATTTAATATTTGTAATTTTTAGAATCAAGTAAGAAAGATATTGTTTTTGTTTTGACATAACATCATTATATTATTATTATGAGAAAAAATGATATAATTGTCAAAAATATAATATAAAAATAAAACGGATAAAATATTATAAAGGTTTCCTGTGAGTGAAAAAAGTATTATCTTGTGCGTGTCAGCCAGTTGTTTAGTTTTGCTGCACTTCCTGGTATATAAATCGTTCACAGGCAGTTTCTAAGCAGAATGGAGGCAAAGCTGTCTTTGAGCTAGTGTATAGTTTGAATTTGGATTAACACCCCACAGAACTGTTTATGTTTGAACTAAGAATGTTTGAACTAAGTAGTTTTACATATAATTAAAGATAGCAACAGAAATTCATGTGCATTTAAAAAAAAAGTTTATTGGCTTCAGTTTTATGTACTGAAAACCTTTATAAAAATGTCCAAGTTGTTCCCATCGTTGAAATACAGGTCTCACACCCCAACGTCTCTTGATTCTATTTTCCTTTAAGTTTATTACTAAAAACACATTTTACACTTTGCAAACAAAAAAAATAAATAAAAGCTTAGTATTATAAGTCAAGGATAAATATACGTAATTTTTAATTTAATGTTATATTTTATGTTTAAACTAAGAAATTAAGAAAACTGTGTCGTATGGATTACATAGATATTTTTTATTTAAATTAAGTATCGATATACATATTCGTATATATTATAATAGTTGTACATAATAGATATACGAGGGTGGTTTCATAGGTATGATAAATAACAAGAAAAAACTATTTTATTTTCAACATAGTTTTCATTGAGGGTCCAGTGAATTCCAAATTATTTCATTTCCTCGGAATGGCATCTCCTGTCAAATGTTGCAAAATACGCATTGGTCGCGGCGAAGTCGTCCTCATTTCTTTCCACGGAACCTGATTTTCATATTTAGAAATAGAAAAACGTGCACGAGGACAAGAATAGGACAAATAAGGATTCAAGTCGTAGCTAATGGACGATTTGTTTGACTACTGCGTGGAACAAATTTTTCTTTTATTATTTACTTGCATCGATTCTAGCGTATTTTTGACTTGAACTGTTTGGAAGAGCGACACTTGACAATCCAAATGTGAACAAATAAATAATATTATCAACAAATTTAAATTTATCATACTTGTCAAACCATCTTCGTTAATACATTTTCCCCACATATATGTTATATTTTAAATATTATCCATCTATATTAGTGCAATTTCCACAATAATCAGTGCAGCTAGGTGGTGTGTATTGTGGAGTACACACGTCACAACAAGGTTCGCACTTGCATTTTTCTTGCGTATAGCCTGGTATGCACAGAAGTGTGCAGGGTTTCTGGCCCGTTACTGCGTACATTAATAAGCATGTACACAGTATTACAAACAGAAAATGGTATTTGGAAATCATCTTTGAAAAAACTGAAACAAAATTGACTGTTAGTGTTAGGTAACCCGCATCCAAAAAAACATGATATACGAAACAATAAACGAGGAGTAAGTTTCATCAAATTATATTGCAATGCTTTGAATTGAAATTGATAATGAGATCTGTGACCATATTCGAATTAAAAGAAACAAAATATAAAATAAATAAACTGACCATAACATTATTTCATAATAATATTAAAAAGTGTTTTTTTTAGAATTTTATGGTCAAATTGGTAGAGCTTAAATCGTGGTGATTATTCGAGCTACGAAATAATGTTTATCAGATGTCGAGTGCATATCTATATATAAAAAAAGACGTTCGTGTGCATATGCCATAAAATAAAAAACTACTGCTTTGATTTTGACAATAAATTATATACCTGGCGTAGAATTGAAATGTGAAATATAGGGATTTCAATGCTATTTTTTTGTATTGTTAATTTTTACCTATTCACTTGACAGCAAAATTGTAAATACAAAAGTTGTTCAGAATTTAAATATGCATACAATAAGGCCCATTTAGTAACCTAAATGTTAGTATTTCAAGATATATCAATGAAATTAAATTTAATATTAGAAAAATTTTAATAAGGTCAAGGAAAAATAAACAAAAAAGAAAAATATTTGACATTGCAGATATCAGATTAAGATTTATTTATTACTTACCGTGTTGTATAATTTTAGGTAAAAATTTCGAATAAAACTACAATTTCCAGATTTATAAATTGTTTTATATTATAATAGAAACTCATCTACTTCCAAATATATAAAAATTATAAATAATTTGTTTCTGTTTATCCTATCGCGCAGCATACGGCCGGAAATTCAACGGGTTTCAATGACCGAATGTTTTACTTGCATTAGCGAAGTTTTTGATAGTAAGTGAACAAACATTTGCAAGGGACCGCAGGCTTATAGTGACCTTCGAATTACTCTGATCAATATTAGGCCGTTTGTCAGAGCTGCAAATTATACTTATTTTTAAAATTCGAGATATATGTTGCACGGCGCGAACACCGAACATCATTTTACATATTATAAAGCTGAGCGCTCTTAGCCTCTTGAACACCAATTATGATTATACAATATGCTTTAACTTACGTTCACCATTGAGATCTCGAGAACTATAAGAGCAAGGACTTTGGTTAAATTAAATAAAAGTTACCACACTAGTAAACCAATTTAATAATTACTTTGTTTCCTCGAAAAAAAAAGCATTATGGACAAAAAACTTACTCTCGTTGATTTTTTCATTTCCTATGCCTTTTTCGGGAATATAAAAATTTAATAATTGTCCGGTAAACCAAAGTATTGAAGAGTAAATAATATTATTCACAAGTAGTTAAGAGTTATTTGTCTCTTCCGTATGATACGATTAATTAATTACTGCTGAAATATAATTTGAAATACTTTTTATAAACTTTATTCGACTTAGATAAATTTTTGAAACAGGAATACATTGTCAGTTATTACAATTTTCTAATAGTGTAAATTTCTGCATTTTATTTTAATAAATTGTTACGTGTAAGACTCAAATATTAACATCTTAAAAGTAAAGTTATCTTATATTAACTGAACGAAAAATGCATGAAGAAACATACCTGTTGACTACAGTTGATCGTAATAATTTTCAAACACAATGTGCATAAAAATAATACGATTTTTCTTAATATGAGAGAAAATGGTGTATAAATCAAATAAAAACATGAAATATCTTACAAATAAAGTGCAATATATATGTGTATATTTATTTATTTATTTTTATGCAGTTGTCAACATAAGTGAGCAAATATTACAGATATTTAAGTAAACATATTAATGTTTATTACATTTTATGTACAAAGTAAAAATGATTCCATTGTTTATATTATATTTGGCTAAATAAATATAGATAATGCATACTTTAAAAACATCAAATGTTAAAACACCTAATAACATTTAGGAAAACATGTGTATAGTACAATTAGGAAATTATTAAACAATTAATGTGAAGAATTGCTATTTATAGCATTCGGAAAATATTACACTTCGATTTTTTATTAAAAATATTAATATTTTAATATTTATTATTTGTTTAACTGAGTGCCGGTATTTCCAACCTGCGACAAACTAAAGAATAAATTTATCATAGCTTATGAAGATTGTTATTCTAGCTGTCATCTTTTGATCAACAACTTTGGCTGCATTCATTGCCTCGGCCTCTCCTCGTCTTTGAAACGGCAGCCTCTTTTAATGCCTAGTTAAATAAATAATTATTAATTTATTATTAATATATTTCTAAAAAATGGACGTGTATGCGTAATATTTTTCAAAACCTTTCTCACATTAAATATTTAATTTTATAACTGCGTCATATAAAAGTACACTAACCATTATTGTTTTTAAAATATACCTTATTTATATTTATTAAGCCAAATAAAATATTACAAACAATGGAAACTTTTTACATTGTATATAAAATGGAAATAATATTTATATATTTATTTATATTCGTAATATTTGCACACATAGGTTAACAACTTTATAAAGATAAATAATAAACAACGCAATTTTCTCCTATATTAAGAAAGAAAAAGCATTATATTTATGCACATTGTGTTCGAGAAACGATACGATCAACTGAAGTCAACAGGTACGTTCCTTTTTTATTCAATTAACATGTATAAAGCTGGCTTTTCTTAAAGTTTTTAATATTTGGGAGACATGCGACCATCAAATATTATAATTTTTGAATATAACAATTTATTTAAATTAAATGTAGACATTTGCAACATTAAAAAATTATAATAACTGACAATGTATTGCTATTCCAAATAATTATCGAAGTCGAATAAAGTTATACGAGGGTTGCCTTTTATATTTCGGGATTAGAGAAAACAAATGAATATTTGTCATCGAAAATGGCTTTATTGCTTTTCAAAATATTCACCATGTAGATCAATACACTTTTGCAACGTGTGAACTAATTTTCGAAGCACTTTTTAAATTCCGATTGAGGTATCTCCAAAACATGCATTTTGAGCGCATCGACCGCTTCATCAGGTGCCGAAAAACGTTGACCTCGCAATTTATTTTTAATATTCGGGAATTAAAAGAAGTCATTGGGTGCCAAGTCTGGACTATACGGCGGATGACTCATCAAATCGACGTTTTGAGTGCTCAAAAATTTCCTTATCTCAGCCGATGTGTGCGAGCTCGCATTGTCGTGGTGGGGAATGATCCGTTTTCAGCGGTTGGTTTTTCTTATTTCTCCAAAGACTTCTGGCAAACAAATGGTTGTGTTCCATTCAAAATTGACCGTTCTACGTTACCCCAATGGTACGATTGAGACAGGTCCAGTTTTTACGAAAAAACAGGCGCCCATTTGCTTCGAAGTGCTTCGTGCCCGAACGACTTTTGTTGAGTTTGGCTCGCCTTAGAAGACCCCTACAGTCGACTGCTGTTTACTTTCGGGCTCATACGCAAAGATCCACGATTTGTCACCTGTCTCGATGTCATACACATGTTTTGAAGCACCGCGATCGTATTTTTTGAGCATTTCTTGCGAACCATTGACACGAGCCTTTTTTTGAGCGATTGTCAAATTATGTGGGATCCAACGTGAAAAAATTTTTTTACAGCCAAATGTTTATGCAATATTGTATGTATGCTGGTCCCACTAATGTCCAAGGTTGCTTCAATCTCACGATAAGCTACATGACGATCTTGCAATATCAGTTCGCGCACAGAATCAATGTTTTTCGGAACAACAACCGATTTTGGCCACCTTCACGAAACTCGACGTTGAGCGAACTACGGCCGCGATTGAATTCAGTAAATCATCAATAAACACTGGTCCTTGATGGTGCTTCATCACCAAAAATCGAATTAAGTTCATCGACGCACTGTTGTTGACTTAATCCACGTCTAAAGTTGTAAAAAATAATCGCACGAAATTGTTCACGTTTTAAATCCATTTTTTGGTCGACATGAATTTTTCAAATTACTGTTAACTACACAAATATCGTTCGTACGTGAAAACGTTCTGAGTACATACATTGTCAAAAATGCCAAACTTTACTATAGGAACGTCAGTTGCCAGATAGCAGTACTAGGGTTGCCGAATCCCGAAATATAAAAGGCAACCCTCGTAAAAAAAATTTAAATGAACTTATATTTCTAGAGTAATTATTTGATCGTATTATAACAATAAAATGACAAATGACTTTTTTACTACTTGTGAATGCTAATTACTTATTTGGAACTTTGATCCACTGTACAATTATAAAATTTTAGTTTGTTCGAGAATTGTCCATATCTAGTGACCTGTGCAATTTTTCGACCTACTTGTATGGCAACTTTTACCTACTTTAATCGAAGTAGCTATTATAGTTCTCGAGATTCCCACAGTGAGTGTCGAAATTGCAATACCCTGTATAATTACAAAACTTTAAATATACGTCCTACATGACACACTTAATTAAATTTTCTTTATTTAATCTACTGTTTGTTTCTCGCTCTGGTATTTTTGTTCGTTTATATTTCTTTAACCTTTTGCCTTCTAACTTCATATTGAATTTTGGAAAACTACCATATTCAGCAAAACGTTGGCAGCACTGGTTACATAACTACTATTCGTAAATAAAAATTATATTACTTAAACAGAAAAATCAATGTTATTGCTCCCCTTTTTTGGTAACGAGTTCTAGAATGATTAATTTCTAAACACAACAAACGCACCTTTTAAAAAACAAGAAAGTGGAATTCATGTCTCATAAACTGAATAAATAATAGTAAAATTCTTTTTTAAATTTAAATTAAATTGAAATCATTCGACACTGAAAACGTGAATATAGGACAGGATTTATGTAATGAAACAGGTGTCATTATAACGTCACATGAAATGCAAGAAACAAAAAAAAAATACACCTATTTCCAGTGGTGATATTAAAAATGGGTTCGCTAACAGAAAAATTTCCTTAACAATTTTTTTCGCTCAAACGGTGCATTAACAATATTAGAGCAAAAAATGACCTTAAGATACCCATATAAGTAAAAACGATGTTCTCAAAATTAAATCAGTTGAAATGTACCATTGTTTATTAATAAAAGAATTTTTTTTTTATAAATAATAAAACAACTGTTCAAATGGTTTATTTTTTATAAGAAACAAAAACACTGAATATTTTTGTTTTTAACAAGGTTTTTGTTTTTAACAAGGTTCGGAAAATTTTAACAACCAGTTCGGCCGAACCTGTGCGAACCCGCTGAATATCACCACTGCCTTTCTGAGCCGATAAAATACTTATAGTTTTCGAGAAATTAAATATTGAAAATTAGAAGGGATACCTGAAGTAGTATGGCAAATAAAGATTAGATATATTTGGATAGAGGGAGATACATAGGGTTCATGTGTGTAATTTTATATGTTGTATATTTCGAGGTAGATAAGTTTCTATTATCAATAGTAATATATTAAGAGAACATTATTTTGCCGGTAAAATTTGCATTTCGAAAGATTGTTGCTCGGTTATATTTCGAGACAAATGACATGATCAAAAGCACGAGCCGGAGGCGAGGGATTTTGTCATTTCATTTGTCGTGAAATGTTACCTAAAAGCAGCAATCTTGAGAACAAATTTTACCAGCAAAATAATTTCCCAAATAAGGTAACACAAAAAATAATAACAATTGACTTTATTATTTAAATAAACTGAACCAAATTATATATTAGCATTCGAATAGAAATTTGTGCAATGAAAAGTACAGTTTGTATATATAACGGAATGATTAGAATTACTCTTCGATTGAGCAATGGATGTAGAAGTCACTTGTGTCACAGATTCTGGAGAGGTGTTAAATTCAACTGTAGAAGTCGATGTTTTTAATGGACTTTTTCGTATAATATTTATTAGGCTAGTATGGTGGTCACTGTTCAACTGTAAATAAGGTGAAATAGAATTTACGCTTGAATGTCCGGATATTTTTATTATTGAATTTTCTTCAATGCTAGATTTGGCTAGATTAGATACTGCTGCAGACCTATGGGAATGATTAGATATTTTTCTTGTTTTTAAATTTAATCCAATTTTTTCTGCCGAAATGGTGGTCCATTTTGATATCATCCAACTGTATTTTTCTTGTTCCATAACAGATTCACATTTAAAAATAGTCGATCTGTTTTTAGCTGGACGCTTATCAAAAAGATTTTTCAATAAGCGCACAGGACAAACTGTTTCATCATTAGTATTTGCAACAAGCCTTTTGCTGTCTGTGAGTTTCTTTTCTCTTCTTTGAGCAGTTTTCGACAATATTGGATTGTGCTCAATTCTTCCAGTTACCGTTCCATCATTACTATATTCAGTCTTGAAATAATTTGATCTGCAATCAACTGCTTCGCCTCCTCTCCAGGCAAGTTCGTATGCCATTATGTGGTACAATTTTTTTTGTAGACCTTCAGGGGCATTTTCATCCCACGCAATTGCCATTCCATGTACTTCATCTTTTGTTAATGCATTTGCACTCTCTCTCTTCTTTTGTGAAAGGATTGAATATTATATTGAAATTCTCAAAATAATATTCCTGTAATAATTTAGCTGTAGTTTTCCATATACTTTTTATGTAACTTTCTTTGTAGTCTTCTCCGTTAGATTTTCCCATGTTGTATGCATAACCCATTAAAATATTAGCAAGTGTACGAATCTCTGTGTCAGCATTTAGATAATAATTTTTTTCTTAGCAGATTTCTTGAATTGTTTCCAAATCGAATTTTTTGATGTTACCATCAAAATATTTTTATTCAGTCCCAATACGACTCATGTTGACATTTGAAAATAATTGTAAATAAAAATACAAAAAGCAATCAATATTTTGTCACACATGGTAGTCATGGATACGTAACGGGAAAATTGTCAGTTTAATTTTGTCATTTTAATTTTGCCGCTGTAATAAGTACGTGATTGGTCAAAAGTGACGAAATGTAAGCAAATGGTTGGTTTATTTTATTTGTGGAAAATAGTCATATAAATAACTTTTTTGCACTTCCGGGTTTAAAGGCCCTAATTTATTTTACCTTCTCCTGGACTGAAGTGTCAGTTTTATCTCAGAGGGATTCAATTTCCAAATTTAATCCCAAGGAATTAAACTGACAAGTAAACAAGTATCCACAACAACAAATAAAATATTTATTAAAATTATTTTATAGGATAGTTATTTACGATACAAGTACGTAAAGCTAGTCTTTAGTCACGAATGGGTCAATAAAAACACGAGCGTAGCGAGTGTATTAAGACCCCTGCGTGACTAAAGACGCTTTACATATGTGTATCGTACAATATAATGCAAAACCCCAAAAAATATTAAAAAAAATTTTATTTATGAAGTAGGATCACAATATTAAATGAGAAGTTTGCCATGATAACAAAATTTTTGCAAATTTGGCGTGAATAAAAATTTTAATAACTCGTTGCTTGGGAACCCGTGACTGCCCTTGGCTAATGGGATCGTGTTACTAAACAACCGTTTTACAAACTTGAAACTAACAGCAAAATATCAATTTTACACACTATCGTAGATTTATTTACGACCGTTTTTAAAAGTGACCTTTTTAACGGTTGCTTAGCTAGTTTAAAGTGTCACTTTTTAACACTGGTGTTAAAAGTAACATAGCAACGTGTTAAAAGTGATTTAATTGTTACTTTAAACACGTTGTTAACGATTTATATCAATAAATCAACAAACATCCCTACCTTTCAAAATATCATTCTAATTTTTTTAGTATTTACTAACACACTAGGAAGATCGTAGATAAAATTTTGTATGATATATGTGTTAATAGTTATTTACGATACAAGTACGTAAAGTACGAATGGGTCAATTAAAACACGAGCGTAGTGAGTGTTTTAAGACCCCTGAGTGACTAAAGACGCTTTACGTATGTGTATCGTACAAAATTTTATGTACGATATAATAAAAAACCCCAAAAAATAATAAAAAAATATTTTTATTTATGAAGTAGGATCACAATATTAAATGAGAAGTTTGCCACGATAGCAAAATTTTTGCAAATTTGGCGTGAATAAAAATTTTAATAACTTGTTGCTTGGGAACCCGTGACTGCCCTTGGCTAATGGGATCGTGTTACTAAACAACCGTTTTACAAACTTGAAACTAACAGCAAAATATCAATTTTACACACTATCGTAGATTTATTTACGACCGTTTTTAAAAGTGACCTTTTTAACGGTTGCTTAGCTAGTTTAAAGTGTCACTTTTTAACACTGGTGTTAAAAGTAACATAGCAACGTGTTAAAAGTGATTTAATTGTTACTTTAAACACGTTGTTAACGATTTATATCAATAAATCAACAAACATCCCTACCTTTCAAAATATCATTCTAATTTTTTTAGTATTTACTAACACACTAGGAAGATCGTAGATAAAATTTTGTATGATATATGTGTTAATAGTTATTTACGATACAAGTACGTAAAGTACGAATGGGTCAATTAAAACACGAGCGTAGTGAGTGTTTTAAGACCCCTGAGTGACTAAAGACGCTTTACGTATGTGTATCGTACAAAATTTTATGTACGATATAATAAAAAACCCCAAAAAATAATAAAAAAATATTTTTATTTATGAAGTAGGATCACAATATTAAATGAGAAGTTTGCCACGATAGCAAAATTTTTGCAAATTTGGCGTATTTAAAAATTTTAATCACTCGTTGCTTGGCAACCTGTGACTGCCCGTGACTAATGAGTTCGTGTTACTAAACAACCGTTTTACAAAATTTAAACTAACAGTTAACATCAATTTTACACACCATCGTAGATAAAAGTAATTTATTTCGTTCGTGGGTTGTTTCACTCGGCTTCGCCTCGTTTAACAAACATCCCCACTTACTCATAAAATTTAATTTTTAACACTTATATCATAAATAACTATTATTATTATTAATAGTTTTATACAGTTGATAACATCAGAGTTTATTTAAACGTTTTTGATGAAATTAATTACTTTGATCAATAAAAATACCTTGTCTAGCACATCTTATAAGAATTATTCAACTTGTTCTGGTGTAATTTTGACTTTTTAGGTTACCAGCCACCATTTCTTCTTTTAAAGAAAGTAATTTATTTCGGGATATTGTTTATATCGGTATTATTTATAACAACCAACATTCCCTTCAACATCGAATATCGCCCAAATGATAGCTTGCACAATTTTTAATCTTTCATAAAAATATATTGCAAGCAGTTTTCGTGTATTTTTGATCTTCTATATTGTCCCACCAATTGCTGAAAGCTTCGAATTGTTTATATATATTTTTCTAGATTTTATTATTTTATTATTTCTTTATATATGCACATATTATAAGTGCTACCACTCCGAAAGAATGTGCTACCACCCTTGATATAGCCATTAAACTACATAGTCATTGCAATTGATTAATTATTAATACAACTAGGCTGCCTCACTAATGTTAGTTAATATTCCCATCATATATTACTAAAATTCATTCATATTTTGCTTATATTTGTATGACTATGCTACCACCCTAAAATCATCCCTTAACTCTATAATAAATGCTAATTATTAATAACAACATGAAATAAACTGAATGATTAATGCTACCTCGCCAACATTCCCCACATAGCTCTCTTATATTCATTCGACTATGCTACCACCCTAAAATCATCCCTTAACTCTATAATAAATGCTAATTATTAATAAAAACATGAAATAAACTGAATGATTAATGCTTCCTCGCCAACATTCCCCACATAGATTTCTTATATTCATTCGACTATGCTACCACCCTAAAATCATCCCTTAACTCTATAATAAATGCTAATTATTAATAACAACATGAAATAAACTGAATGATTAATGCTACCTCGCCAACACTCCCCACATAGCTTTCTTATATTCATTCGACTATGCTACCACCCTGAAATCATCCCTTAACTCTATAATAAATGCAAATTATTAATAACAATATGAAATAAACTGAATGATTAATGCTACCTCGCCAACATTCCCCACATAGCTTTCTTATATTCATTCGACTATGCTACTACCCTAAAATCATCCCTTAACTCTATAATAAATGCTAATTATTAATAACAACATGAAATAAACTGAATGATTAATGCTACCTCGCCAACATTCCCCACATAGCTTTCTTATATTCATTCAACTATGCTACCACCCTAAAATCATCCCTTAACTCTATAATAAATGCTAATTATTAATAACAACATGAAATAAACTGAATGATTAATGCTACCTCGCCAACATTCACCACAAAGCTTTCTTATATTCATACGACTATGCTACCACCCTGAAATCATCCCTTAACTCTATAATAAATGTAATTAATTAATAAAAAAATTGAGTTAAATTGGCTGATTAATGGTATCACGCTTTTACCCCCACATATTTTGCTTATATACATATGACCATGCTACCAATCCAAAATCATTTCTTAACCTTTGAATAAATGTAATTTATTAATAATAAATTAAAATTGAATTCTTATAAATACTATCACGTTAATAATCCCTCGCTTCTTGCTTAATTCGTACATGTACAGATGATTCAATGTGTATGGAGGAGATTAAATGTTTTGATATTATGTAATGTATTTTTCTTAATATTAAAGTAAAATTCATTAACCTAAAAGTTTTCAACTAAATATTGTTCGAATAACTGTTAAGTATCTTCAATTTTAATTTCAAATAAAAGGGTACCTATAGCCGGATAAGCATACAAAATCTGCCCCCAGTGATTTTTAAAAATCCATACGGCTGATCGATTTCTAATAAAAAATAAAAATTTTCCTGAAAATTTCAGCTTTTAAATCCCACGAGTTACGACTTAATTAAAGAAATCGTTTTTTCAGTTTTTAATTTATTGGAACTATTCCACTGAAGATTTTGTAACAAGAATTTTTTTAGTAAGAATGCTCAACGTATTTTTTTTTTGTAAGTTTTAACCATTACTTTTTTTTAATTTTTAAAGTTTTTGTCGTTATTTTTAAATATGTTCCTTTAGGGTGTCACTTACGATTTTTTCACTGAATACTCCTTTCTTACTCTTCTTTAGTCAATAACATTTTCAACTTGATCCATTTGGTTCAACATAGTTTAAAAAATGGATTTTACTATTACACTCCAATATATAAAAATCACACCAAATATTCTAAAGCTACAAGTAAAATCTCAGCACATTAACTCAAAAACATACCATTGTTTCATTAATTAACCAACCAGATACGAATAAAAGTTCTGGCATTAGCCGATATTGTTGTGATTGTGGTAACTGTAGGCGAACTGTCGTAAACTGCTCTTACATTTCTTTAATTATGTCGTAACTCTTTGGATTTAAAAGCTAAAATTTTCAGGAAATTTATTATTTTTAATTAGAAATCGATCAGCCGTATGGATTTTTAAAAACCACTGGGGACAGATTTTGTATGCTTATCCGGCTATACCCTTTACTATTTTAATTTGGAACGATTGCTTATTCATTGATACAACTCTATTCTGTTGTACCTTTTGGTTAATCTTTTATTTTTAGAAATTTATTAAATAAAATACATTATTTTGGGCCCCCGTACTATACTTTTAATTTCTTCCGTACACTATTAATCATGTTGGTAATAAATAAAAATGCGATCAATTATGTGACAACAAAAATGTATTCATTTTGAGCCATTACACATTTATTACATTTATAATATTTTGGTAATTTTGTACCAGTATTAATATTTTCACAGCTGATGTGAAACCAGTGGTCGCAAGTTATACAATAAATTAATTTATCACCACGCTGTTTACATAACTCACCGTAATTACAAATTAATGTTGTTTCTGCCCAATAATTACTAATTAAATGTCTTAAATAATAAATAATATTTTCTTTCCTGGGCACTTCAAACAAAATATTTTCTATTCGTTTCTTATATTTTTGCTGTGTTATGTTTTTAATTAGAGTCTTATTGTATGAAGAAGCTATTGGGGCAGGAATTGTATGTTCCATATATAGTAAAATTTTCTCTTTTATTAATTTTCGATAATTAGCAAAATCTCCATTTAAATAATAAATCAAAATATTATTTGATTGCGTGATTAAAATTTCAGCAAACATGCAAACATACAATCCGCAATCGTAACTTGTTTGCTGTTTAGGTACATCCTGTGGAATATACATTTGCCATTCAATTTCAGAAAATGTTAAATTTATAGATCTAAAACTATAGTATGCTTCGTACAAAGTTGCAATGAATGATACTTCATTTTCAGGTACATAATTTTGCCGAAGACTATCTAAATATACAATAGTTTTTTCTATTCTATTAAATATAAGTAAACTGTAATGACTCATACTACATAATGGAAATATTACAATATCCATTTCGGGTATTTTGTATTTAAGAAAGTATTCTAAACTAAATTGGAATGTGGATACAGAATTTAAATAATTAATTACAGAACCTTCGACTGGGAAAATGGTAACAGATGGGGTTTTCTTTGCATATTCAAAGCAAATAATCGCTAAATATACATTCACTACAGAATCAACTAAATAATAGTCAGTATCCGAAAGCGGATTATATGGTACCACAGTTTTTAAATCATTAGGGTACACAGAACGTCCCCAAATAATAAACTGCTTATTTTTTTTAAATTTTTCTGAGAATGTGTTATATAAATCATCATCGCTGGAAGAGGATGGTACATCTATTATTCTTCTTCGCTTTAATCGTTCTTTTTGAACAAAGTTCGGAGATTTATCCTGCACACAATCTAGGTTTTGACAGGAAAAACTAATATTAAAATAATCTGACTTAATGGGTGTTGAACTAATTTCAGGAAAAAAGGTATTAGTAACAGATGATATATTTTTATTGACACTGGAATTAGGAGTTAGGAATCTTTTTTTAACTATTCCTGTAGATGGTATTACTGTAGGAAGTAAAAGTGAATTTTGAGATTCTTTCTGATTCTGCACTAATGAATCGTCTGCAGCTTCCACAACAGTTATATTTTTAGGAACATTAATCCCTTTTCTTCCAGATCTAAAATAATAAAGAGAACTTAAATATTTTATTTCTACAAAACTTAGAAATTGTGAATGCGAGTACATTTTGATAGGCCCAGTCTAAAGCCAAGTTTGCAAAACCGTATCTGGATTTGTGATGTATATGCAAATAACTGTGATATTGTAGCACGGCGGGCGTTACTGAACTAAAGGGGTTGACAATCATAAAACACAAACACTATTTAAAGGATGATGAAAAATTATATTTAATAAAATGGTAAAAAACGGTGAATTTAATAGAATGGAAACAAATTACAAATATTACAACGACGACAACGAATGAATATGTTAACTTAGTTGCAGTTACCAAAACATATTAAACAAACAAATTTATTTAACTTTCTACATTTTGTAGAGCGCTGCAGACGTGAAAAGACGTCTGTTCTGTTTAAAAACAAAAAACTAACTCCCTTCTTGTGCTGGCCAAACACACGCATCTACCCCATAAGCGGGTACGCGGGGGTAGAAAATCTCTTGCGGACCAACACAAAGATTACATTAGAACACTTAAAAACTAAAAACTTATCTAGGGTTCGACCGTAAATCTGTCAACCCCAGATGGCATCTCAAGCCGATATTTCAGAATATTTGCCGCGATAAACTCAAATGACTGTTTAGGATAACTAAAATTCTAACACACATGTGTAGCAATAAATTAAACTCAAGAACTCCTCTCAAGACGATTTTCGATGCGATCAAGTCCCAGCGCAGTTTGAAACTTGATATTTTAAAGTCTTTTTGACAGTAAAAACAATAAATCGTATACCGAATGTTCGCCTTGTTACAATATTAATATATCATATTGAATATTAGTGTTAATAAATGTGTCATTGGGAAATTGTAGAGAATATAATACCACGGAACACTTTATTTTACAAAGATAACAGTATACAACGCGAAATACTTTCGTCACCAGAAAAATAATAAAGGAATACGAAAACCTTTCTAATTAAATTATTATATTTTTAACATTGTTTATATCAAATATATTGTTTGATATAAGTTAGTTAAAAGTGATTTTATTATGTTGGACTTCGCGCCCTGTCCCAAATTTCCCTTCTAACAAAATAAAATATTACTTTCGACATACCATAAAAGGCTATTATAGTTCTAAAAGAATACTTTTAACATGCGTAGAAGTTAAAAGATAATTACCTGTATCCCCTATTTCTTTTCAAAATTGTGGACAATTTCACATCTTTTTGATGTTGTTTTTCATTACCTATTGACAGTTTAGCTGCTTTAATATGATGGCCACCTCTTTTTGCTTTACAACTGCAAGTCTCTCTAGGAAACAGTTTAACCATATATTTTTCTCCATTATTTGATGTTATAATGAAAACTTGCTCATCAGGTATAAGTCTCACGCATCCTTGTATCACAAGTAATTTGGCAATGCTAAAATTTGTAAAAGGAACTTCGTTGCATGTATCATAAATTTTGTAGTCTTTATTCATAAATATATATGGCAAATTTTCTATTGGCAAATGATTTTCCGGAAAAACTATTTCTTGTATATTTTTTTGTAAGTGCTTATACTTTTTTTTTAATTTATAATTTCCAATATTACAGTAGCCTCTTAGCATTTCTTTCCGGTAGTATAAATCTAATTGATATAATGAAATTCCCAGAACCTGTGCTTTTACTTCATTTCGTTTCTGCATTCTTTTCAAAACAGCATTGAAACTTTCCGCTGGGTTAATTGTAATACCACTTCTTTCTTTATAAATTCCAAATTCTTGCAATTTCCATTTACCACTAGACAATATTGCATCTTTAATATTATTATCAAAATATTGTTTAAAATGTTTACTCCAGTGTATTTTCATATTTTCATATTTAATCAAACAAATTTCTTCTGTATCACTATCCAGTAAATCCCAAGTGTGACTCACATAAGTACTAACATCGTTATATCTGTATTTTTTTGTTTCATAAGCCAATGTTTCACATCTCGCTGTATATGGTTCCAACAATAAAAGTGAGGGTTATCTGGAATATGTTTTTTAATTCCAAAAATAATAGCAGCTTCCCTATCGGTTATTATGCATTTATCTATTATACAAGGACACGTCTCTTTAATAAATTGGAAAAAAGCATCGTGAATTTCTTTAGTTTTTCGATGATGTATTAAATAAATTATTGGTATAACAGGTTCGGGATTAAAAATAGCATGACTGTATGTTAAAACGGAAAGATAAAAATCACCTAGATTAAATGTTGTGTCGTAATATAAAGTACAATCTTGGAGTACACAAGCTTCTGCAAATAATTTTATGGAATCTTCCTGAAATAGAATACAATAAAATTCCGGTAACAATTCCATTTTTGCAATATAATTTCCTAGTTCTTCATTCAGCATGTATAGGCCAATAATATCATCTTGTGACAAAAGTTTTCGCTCCCTTTCTTTTATAATTGTGTTACTTACTTGAATTCTATCCCTGGGAAGTAACACCGGAATATAACTTGAATGAATATTTTCGCAATTTAGTTTTTTATATACTGCTTGGGGCGGTTCAGATATATCTTTTTTCTGTTGTTTTAGCTGAGATTTTGCTGTCATGACATGTTTAACATCAGTATTATATTTTCTATTTTTATGACAATTATGTACCACATTTTTTAGTGAACCAATATAATGTACTAATGTTAAGTTAGAATATTTCTGTTCTGGTTTATATAAAACATAAGCACGTCTCTGAAAACCACTTCCTTTATACGTATTATAATAATAACATCTTAATTTGGGTTCTGATGGAGGTAAATTTTTAGTACCCTTATGTCGCCATCTATACTGATCCGACTTCCAATCTTCATCATTATCATTTTTTATTAAGTATATCTCTCCAGGTTTTGGCATCACCGGAGGCCCTTTAAAACATTTATGAGAGTCTGCGTCTTTTAAAATATTGTAATACTCATCAACACTTAACCACTGTTCGGAATAATTAAATACTACATTCAAATTTCCAGTAGACATTGTATCACTCATATTAATTTGAATAATATTAATGACACTATTTTTTTTAAAACGTATTCGCTATAGCACCTTATTATTATTTGTACAATGAAGCCAAAGCGTATCATATGCCAACTATAACGCGCCTTGTCTATTCTCTCTATATGCTGAAACTATTGCAACAGAAATGTACATAATGCGCATGTGTATATGATACAAAGTTGCTCCCGTAGTAGCAGCGCATGCGTATTTTACTCTGAGTCTCAACAAGTGAAATAACTATATATACTTGAATTTTGAAATTTCAAATGGAACATACTATATTTTTATACAAATTTGAAAAGTACATCAAATTTGCTTTAAAGTCATGTAAAATAATCAATTTTACATTATCAAAAAATAAAATGGCGAGCACATTAATTATCCTCAATTGTAAATAGCATAGTAAGCCATGACGCTTGCTTGAAATAATGAAATATTTAATTTAAATAAAACAATTAAACAGAACAATGTTAAAAATTGCTCCTTGGGTAGCACGGTAAATGTCATCTGTCAACAATAAGTACTAATTGTTTTTACCTTTTTTATCAGCAAGCAATAAGTAATGACTGTTATTATAGTTTTAAGGGATGATTTTTTTGTGGTAGCATAGACTTATGAATATAAGGATGATATGTGCGGAGTATGAACGTGGTAGCACAAACCAGTCAATATATCTCAAATTTAATAAGTAATGATTGTTATTATAGAATTAAGGGATGATTTTTTTGTGGTAGCATAGACTTATGAATATAAGGAAGATATATGCGGAGTATGAACGTGGTAGCACAAACCAGTCAATATATCTCAAATTTAATAAGTAATGATTGTTATTATAGAATTAAGGGATGATTTTTTTGTGGTAGCATAGACTTATGAATATAAGGATGATATGTGCGGAGTATGAACGTGGTAGCACAAACCAGTCAATATATCTCAAATTTAATAAGTAATGATTGTTATTATAGAATAAAGGGATGATTTTTTTGTGGTAGCATAGACTTATGAATATAAGGAAGATATATGCGGAGTATGAACGTGGTAGCATAAACCAGTCAAATTATCTCGAATTTTAATAATTAATGATTGTTATTATAGAGTTAAGGGATGATTTTTTTGTGGTAGCATAGACTTATGAATATAAGGAAGATATGTGCGGAGTATGAACGTGGTAGCATAAACCAGTCAATTTATCTCGAATTTTAATAATGAATGATTGTTATTATAGAGTTAAGGGATGATTTTTAGGTGGTAGCATAGACTTATGAATAAAAGGAAGATATGTGCGGAGTATGAACGTGGTAGCACAAACCAGTCAATATATCTCAAATTTAATAAGTAATGATTGTTATTATAGAATTAAGGGATGATTTTTTTGTGGCAGCATAGACTTATGAATATAAGGAAGATATGTGCGGAGTAAGAACGTGGTAGCACAAACCAGTCAATATATCTCAAATTTAATAAGTAATGACTGTTATTATAGTTTTGAGGGATGATTTTTTTGTGGTAGCATAGACTTATGAATATAAGGATGATATGTGCGGAGTATGAACGTGGTAGCACAAACCAGTCAATATATCTCAAATTTAATAAGTAATGATTGTTATTATAGAATTAAGGGATGATTTTTTTGTGGTAGCATAGACTTATGAATATAAGGAAGATATATGCGGAGTATGAACGTGGTAGCATAAACCAGTCAAATTATCTCGAATTTTAATAATTAATGATTGTTAATATAGAGTTAAGGGATGATTTTTTTGTGGTAGCATAGACTTATGAATATAAGGAAGATATGTGCGGAGTATGAACGTGGTAGCATAAACCAGTCAATTTATCTCGAATTTTAATAATGAATGATTGTTATTATAGAGTTAAGGGTTGATTTTTAGGTGGTAGCATAGACTTATGAATAAGAGGAAGATATGTGCGGAGTATGAACGTGGTAGCAGAAACCAGTCAATATATCTCAAATTTAATAAGTAATGATTGTTATTATAGAATTAAGGGATGATTTTTTTATGGTAGCATAGACTTATGAATATAAGGAAGATATATGCGGAGTATGAACGTGGTAGCATAAACCAGTCAAATTATCTCGAATTTTAATAAGTAATGATTGTTATTATAGAGTTAAGGGATGATTTTTTTGTGGTAGCATAGACTTATGAATATAAGGAAGATATGTGCGGAGTAAGAACGTGGTAGCACAAACCAGTCAATATATCTCAAATTTAATAAGTAATGATTGTTATTATAGAATTAAGGGATGATTTTTTGTGGTAGCATAGACTTATGAATATAAGGAAGATATGTGCGGAGTATGAACGTGGTAGCACAAACCAGTCAATATATCTCAAATTTAATAAGTAATGACTGTTATTATAGTTTTAAGGGATGATTTTTTTGTGGTAGCATAGACTTATGAATATAAGGAAGATATATGCGGAGTATAAACGTGGTAGCATAAACCAGTCAATTTATCTCAAATTTAATAATTACTTACTGTTATTATAGGGTTAATGGATAATTTTTGGGTGGTAGCATAACTTGAAGGATGGTAGCATATTATTCCGGAGTGGTAGCACTTGTTATATAACATTTTATATATGATAGAAAACTTTTTATTGATTTGAGAGAAAAAAAAATATTTTTTTTTTTTTGGTCAGCAAATTATATTTTTCCTGATACGTCACTCAAAATAAACATAAATTATCACTTTGTTTATGCTATGTAGGCAATCTACAAAATTTGAATAGTGCTATCATTGTTATCAAAGCCATACATTTTCAACATACGAATATATACTTAAAATCCTTTAAAATTAATAATTATTTATAATGTATTGCTAAAACGAGGATTGGAAGTGTAAAAAATTGTGCATATACCACAGGTCTGAAGTACTATTATATCCTTAAACTACAGTTTTATTCGAAATTTTTACCCATCATTTATACGAAAATGTACTTGTAAAATATAAGTTATATCACTTATGCTTTACCTGCCCATAAAATTCTATGATTATATGCAGTTAATAATATAATTTTGAGATAACATTATGGGCAATTTACTTATTTTATAATTTCGACTGTACTCACAGATCTAATTTAAAGCAATGCATTATAATTTTATATAACTTACTTCATGTTTCTTTGTCGTGTGGGTTACCTAGCACTCAATTTTGTTTCAGTTTCTTCAAAGATGGTTTCCAAATATCAATTCCTGCTTGTTTTATTGTACACAAGCTCAATAATGTGCGCAGCTTCAAGAAAACCCTGTACACTTCTATGCATACAAGGCGAAATACAAAAGAATTGTAAGTGCGTACCTTGTTGTGAGGTGTGTACTCCAAAATACACACCACCTAGCTGCACTGATTATTGCGGCAATTGCACTAATATATGTGAATAATATTTGAGAAAATAACATATATGCTACAATAAAAATGTATATACGAAGATGGTTTGACAAGTATGGTTAATTTCAATTTGTTGAAACAACAATTCATTTGTTCACATTTTGACTCTCAGGCATCACTTTTCCAACGAGTGCAAGTCAAAGATACGGTAAAAGCGACACAAGCAAATAAATGTAACGAAAAACTAGTTCCAGGCAAATTGATTCCACATGCGCCCTATTCTCCGGGGTTGGCCCCGTACGTCTTTTCCTATTTCGAAACATGAAAATTTGATACGATTTAAAGAAATGAAGATATCATTAACGCAGTCAATGCTTATTTTACCATCTTTCACAGAAAATGCTACTGCGACGAGATGAAATTATTTTAAAAATTTTCTGGACCAATTATATAATCAAATACTTTTTATTACACTTATGAGACCATCCACGTATATCTAGTATGTACAACTATTATAATAAATACGAATATGTACATTTAAAATAACTAAATAAAAGTACCTATTGTTAGCAGCCAAAATCGCCACTCGGGATAGTATTATTTAATCGTAATATTGATAATGAAGTTCCATCCAATGATAATTTAATTTTGATTAGAAGTGTTATTAATTTTTTATATTTTAATTAAACTTGCGTAAGTTGATTCTAGCCGCCAGCAGTCGAAAGTGTTACGTTTAGTATTCACTTGGCGCCTGTAGTGAATGGCCGCTAATTGTTTTCCTTATTGTTTAATGCTGAAATAAACGTGGTTAAACTGTGTATTGGAGTTTGTTTTACACCTTTATTCTCCTGATTTCAGAGTGGTGTTAAATAGTGTTGGTTTCGTGTAGTGTTGTGTGTTTTTGGGTTTTTTTTTGTGCGTTTTCTAGTTGATTGCTAACACTATGTAATCACATGATGCAGTTTGCTTAATTTCTAACATAAAATATAATATTAAAAAAAAAACTTACATTCACCCTCGACTTTCAGCTTTTATTTATTATTTGTTTGTAAAATGTGAAATATTATTTTAATATGGACACTACATTGTGACCGGTATATGGTAATGCAACAATTAAATAAACCTTGAAAATCAATTTGAAGTCGAGAAATTTCAATATATGGCGATCCTATTCGATATTCTACTGTTGTTACTAGTGTTCTTTTTTTTTAGAAGATGAAGTAACTAGTGTTATTTGATTAATTATGAAGATACATTTAATTGTTATATTACTGAGAGCAAATAACAAAATTTAGTAAAATAAATAGAAAAAAATGAACTTACAGGTGAAACCTCATGCTTCTGAAGGCGATTAAGAAATTTATGACTATTATATATTTTTAAATAACATTCTTTACCGACGAAGAAAAGAAGGAGGTTCTCAAGACGACGGATACTTTTATTTTTTTGAACGGGGTATAACTCGAAGTTAGTCCCATTTAAATTTGAGAAAAATTCCACCTCTGTGGGTATAATAATGGGGGATAATTTGTTATTCACCTACTTATTTTTACCTGTTATCCGATTGTATTACCATGCATAACTGTCTACTGGGTTATTCGATTTCGATGATTATTTTTATTAAATAGAGTATATACCGCAATTGGTTCCATTTGAATAAGAAAAAAATTCCAATACTAAGGGTAGAAAAATGAATAGCCACAAAAACAACTAATTTTGAGTCTGCGCTGTAACAATACAGAAAAAAACGAGATATATTCTTTTAAAAATCTATATTTTTGTGAGTTGTATGATGAGTATAAGATAAAAATAAGTAAGTATATTTAAAGAAGCGCTGACACACGGTCATTGGACGTGTTCGCTTGAAGTCAGGTCTTGACGATTGACAACAAAGGGATGTGTGTTCTCTTTTGATTTATGGATTTATTTGTGTGGCCGACATAAAACTAGGTGCGGCTAGTCCCGGATACTCCACGTGTCCTAGACTCTACGTGTCCTAAACTGACAGACGAAAGACGATAAAAGGAGGAGAAAAACTCTAAATATCGAGAAGTTAATCTGAACTACGACTCAAGTATTTAATCTTTTCGATTTAAATTACGGGGTAAGAATACAATTTATAATTCAAACACAAACAGATACCTAGACACCTCCTGCATGGCACAGGCTATTACTTTTGAAACCGGCTAGTCCACACACACAAAACAAATACCTAGACACCACTTGCAAGACCCAGGCTATTACTTTTGTAACTGGCTAGTCCACCCACACAAAACAAATACCTAGACACCACTTGCAAGACCCAGGCTATTGCTTTTGTAACTGACTAGTCCACCCACACAAAACAAATACCTAGACACCACTTGCAAGACCCAGGCTATTACTGTTGTAACTGGCTAGTCCACCCACACAAAACATATACCTAGACACCACTTGCAAGACCCAGGCTATTACTTTTGTAACTGGGTAAGTCCACCCATACAAAACAGATACCTAGACACCTCCTGCACGGCACAGGCTATTACTTTTGTAACTGGCTAGTCCACCCACACAAAACAAATACCTAGACACCACTTGCAAGACCCAGGCTATTACTTTTGTAACTGACTAGTCCACCCACACAAAACAAATACCTAGACACCACTTGCTAGACCCAGGATATTGCTTTTGTAACTGACTAGTCCACCCACACAAAACAAATACCTAGACACCACTTGCAAGACCCAGGCTATTACTGTTGTAACTGGCTAGTCCACCCACACAAAACATATACCTAGACACCACTTGCAAGACCCAGGCTATTACTTTTGCAACTGGCTAGTCCACCCGCACAAAACAAATACCTAGACACCACTTGCAAGACCCAGGCTATTACTTTTGTAACTGGGTAAGTCCACCCATACAAAACAGATACCTAGACACCTCCTGCACGGCACAGGCTATTACTTTTGTAACTGGCTAGTCCACCCACACAACACAATTACCTAGACACCACTTGCAAGACCCAGGCTATTACTTTTGTAACTGGGTAAGTCCACCCGTACAAAACAGATACCTAGACACCTCCTGCACGGCACAGGCTATTACTTTTGTAACTGGCTAGTCCACACACACAAAACAATTACCTAGACACCATTTGCAAGACCCAGGCTATTACTTTTGTAACTGGGTAAGTCCACCCATACAAAACAGATACCTAGACACCTCCTGCACGGCACAGGCTATTACTTTTGTAACTGGCTAGTCCACCCACACAAAACAATTACCTAGACACCACTTGCAAGACCTAGCCTATTACTTTTGTAACTGGGTAAGTACACCCATACAAAACAAATACCTAGACACAACTTGCAAGACCCATGCTATTACTTTTGTAACTGACTAGTCCAGCCACACAAAACAAATACCTAGACACCACTTGCAAGACCCAGGCTATTACTTTTGCAACTGGCTAGTCCACCCACACAAAACAACTACCTAGACTCCACTTGCAAGACCCAGGCTATTACTTTTGTAACTGGGTAAGTCCACCCATACAAAAAAGATACCTAGACACCTCCTGCACGGCACAGGCTATTACTTTTGTAACTGGCTAGTCCACCCACACAAAACAATTACCTAGACACCACTTGCAAGACCTAGGCTATTACTTTTGTAACTGGGTAAGTCCACCCATATAAAACCGATACCTAGACACCTCCTGCACGGCACAGGCTATTACTTTTGTAACTGACTAGTCTAGCCGCACAAAACAAATACCTAGACACCACTTGCAAGAACCAGGCTATTACTTTTGTAACTGGGTAAGTACACCCATACAAAACAAATACCTAGACACAACTTGCAAGAACCAGGCTATTACTTTTGTAACTGACTAGTCCACCCACACAAAACAAATACCTAGACACCACTTGCAAGACCCAGGCTATTACATTTGTAACTGACTAGTCCAGCCACACAAAACAAATACCTAGACAACACTTGCAAGACCCAGGCTATTACTTTTGCAACTGGCTAGTCCACCCACACAAAACAAATACCTAGACTCCACTTGCAAGACCCAGGCTATTACTTTTGTAACTGGGTAAGTCCACCCATACAAAAAAGATACCTAGACACCTCCTGCACGGCACAGGCTATTACTTTTGTAACTGGCTAGTCCACCCACACAAAACAAATACCTAGACACCATTTGCAAGACTAAGGCTATTACTTTTGCAACTGGCTAGTCCAACCACACAAAACAAATACCTAGACACCACATGCAAGACCCAAGCTATTACTTTTGTAACTGGGTAAGTCCACCCATACAAAACAGATACCTAGACACCTCCTGCACGGCACAGTCTATTACTTTTGTAACTGGCTAGTCCACCCACACAAAACAAATACCTAGACACCACTTGCAAGACCCAGGCCATTACTTTTGTAAGTGGGTAAGTCCACCCATATAAAACAGATACCTAGACACCTCCTGCACGGCACAGGCTATTACTTTTGTAACTGGCTAGTCCACCCACACAAAACAAATACCTAGACACCACTTGCAAGACCCAGGCTATTACTTTTGTAACTGGGTAAGTCCACCCATACAAAACAGTTACCTAGACACCTCCTGCACGGCACAGGCTATTACTTTTGTAACTGGCTAGTCAACCAACACAAAACAAATACCTAGACACCACTTGCAAGACCCAGGCTATTACTTTTGTAACTGACTAGTCCACCCACACAAAACAAATACCTAGACACCACTTGCAAGACCCAGGCTATTGCTTTTGTAACTGACTAGTCCACCCACACAAAACAAATACCTAGACACCACTTGCAAGACCCAGGCTATTACTGTTGTAACTGGCTAGTCCACCCACACAAAACAAATACCTAGACACCACTTGCAAGACCCAGGCTATTACTTTTGCAACTGGCTAGTCCACCCACACAAAACCAATACCTAGACTCCACTTGCAAGACCCAGGCTATTACTTTTGTAACTGACTAGTACACCCACACAAAACAAATACCTAGACACCACTTGCAAGACCCAGGCTATTACTTTTGTAACTGACTAGTCCACCCACACAAAACAAATACCTAGCCACCACTTGCAAGACCCAGGCTATTACTTTTGTAACTGACTAGTCCACCCACACAAAACAAATATCTAGACACAACTTGCAAGACCCAGGCTATTACTTTTGTAACTGACTAGTCCACCCACACAAAACAAATACCTAGACACCACTTGCAAGACCCAGGCTATTACTTTTGTAACTGACTAGTCCACCCACACAAAACAAATACCTGGACACCACTTGCAAGACCCAGGCTATTACTTTTGTAACTGACTAGTCCACCCACACAAAACAAATACCTAGACACCACTTGCAAGACCCAGGCTATTACTTTTGTAACTGACTAGTCCACCCACACAAAACAAATACCTAGACACCACTTGCAAGACCCAGGCTATTACTTTTGTAACTGGATAAGTCCACCCATACAAAACAGATACCTAGACACCTCCTGCACGGCACAGGCTATTACTTTTGTAACTGGGTAAGTACACCCATACAAAACAAATACCTAGACACAACTTGCAAGAACCAGGCTATTACTTTTGTAACTGACTAGTCCACCCACACAAAACAAATACCTAGACACCACTTGCAAGACCCAGGCTATTACATTTGTAACTGACTAGTCCAGCCACACAAAACAAATACCTAGACAACACTTGCAAGACCCAGGCTATTACTTTTGCAACTGGCTAGTCCACCCACACAAAACAAATACCTAGACTCCACTTGCAAGACCCAGGCTATTACTTTTGTAACTGGGTAAGTCCACCCATACAAAAAAGATACCTAGACACCTCCTGCACGGCACAGGCTATTACTTTTGTAACTGGCTAGTCCACCCACACAAAACAAATACCTAGACACCATTTGCAAGACTAAGGCTATTACTTTTGCAACTGGCTAGTCCAACCACACAAAACAAATACCTAGACACCACATGCAAGACCCAAGCTATTACTTTTGTAACTGGGTAAGTCCACCCATACAAAACAGATACCTAGACACCTCCTGCACGGCACAGTCTATTACTTTTGTAACTGGCTAGTCCACCCACACAAAACAAATACCTAGACACCACTTGCAAGACCCAGGCCATTACTTTTGTAAGTGGGTAAGTCCACCCATATAAAACAGATACCTAGACACCTCCTGCACGGCACAGGCTATTACTTTTGTAACTGGCTAGTCCACCCACACAAAACAAATACCTAGACACCACTTGCAAGACCCAGGCTATTACTTTTGTAACTGGGTAAGTCCACCCATACAAAACAGTTACCTAGACACCTCCTGCACGGCACAGGCTATTACTTTTGTAACTGGCTAGTCAACCAACACAAAACAAATACCTAGACACCACTTGCAAGACCCAGGCTATTACTTTTGTAACTGACTAGTCCACCCACACAAAACAAATACCTAGACACCACTTGCAAGACCCAGGCTATTGCTTTTGTAACTGACTAGTCCACCCACACAAAACAAATACCTAGACACCACTTGCAAGACCCAGGCTATTACTGTTGTAACTGGCTAGTCCACCCACACAAAACAAATACCTAGACACCACTTGCAAGACCCAGGCTATTACTTTTGCAACTGGCTAGTCCACCCACACAAAACCAATACCTAGACTCCACTTGCAAGACCCAGGCTATTACTTTTGTAACTGACTAGTACACCCACACAAAACAAATACCTAGACACCACTTGCAAGACCCAGGCTATTACTTTTGTAACTGACTAGTCCACCCACACAAAACAAATACCTAGCCACCACTTGCAAGACCCAGGCTATTACTTTTGTAACTGACTAGTCCACCCACACAAAACAAATATCTAGACACAACTTGCAAGACCCAGGCTATTACTTTTGTAACTGACTAGTCCACCCACACAAAACAAATACCTAGACACCACTTGCAAGACCCAGGCTATTACTTTTGTAACTGACTAGTCCACCCACACAAAACAAATACCTGGACACCACTTGCAAGACCCAGGCTATTACTTTTGTAACTGACTAGTCCACCCACACAAAACAAATACCTAGACACCACTTGCAAGACCCAGGCTATTACTTTTGTAACTGACTAGTCCACCCACACAAAACAAATACCTAGACACCACTTGCAAGACCCAGGCTATTACTTTTGTAACTGGATAAGTCCACCCATACAAAACAGATACCTAGACACCTCCTGCACGGCACAGGCTATTACTTTTGTAACTGGCTAGTCCACCCACACAAAACAAATACCTAAATACCACTTGCAAGACCCAGGCTATTACTTTTGTAACTGGCTAGTCCACCCACACAAAACAAATACCTAGACACCACTTGCAAGACCCAGGCTATTACTTTTGCAACTGGCTAGTCCACCCACACAAAACAAATACCTAGACACCACTTGCAAGACCCAGGCTATTACTTTTGTAACTGGATAAGTCCACCCATACAAAACAGATACCTAGACACCTACTGCACGGCACAGGCTATTACTTTTGTAACTGACTAGTCCACCCACACAAAACAAATACCTAGCCACCACTTGCAAGACCCAGGCTATTACTTTTGTAACTGACTAGTCCACCCACACAAAACAAATATCTAGACACCACTTGCAAGACCCAGGCTATTACTTTTGTAACTGACTAGTCCACCTACACAAAACAAATACCTAGACACCATTTGCAAGACCCAGGCTATTACTTTTGTAACTGACTAGTCCACCCACAAAAAACAAATACCTAGACACCACTTGAAAGACCCAGGCTATTACTTTTGTAACTGGGTAAGTCCACCCATACAAAACAGATACCTAGACACCTCCTGCACGGCACAGGCTATTACTTTTGTAACTGGCTAGTCCACCCACACAAAACAAATACCTAGATACCACTTGCAAGACCCAGGCTATTACTTTTGTAACTGGCTAGTCCACCCACACAAAACAAATACCTAGACACCACTTGCAAGACCCAGGCTATTACTTTTGCAACTGGCTAGTCCACCCACACAAAACAAATACCTAGACACCACTTGCAAGACCCAGGCTATTACTTTTGTAACTGGATAAGTCCACCCATACAAAACAGATACCTAGACACCTCCTGCACGGCACAGGCTATTACTTTTGTAACTGGCTAGTCAACCAACACAAAACAAATACCTAGACACCACTTGCAAGACCCAGGCTATTACTTTTGTAACTGACTAGTCCACCCACACAAAACAAATACCTAGACACCACTTGCAAGACCCAGGCTATTGCTTTTGTAACTGACTAGTCCACCCACACAAAACAAATACCTAGACACCACTTGCAAGACCCAGGCTATTACTGTTGTAACTGGCTAGTCCACCCACACAAAACAAATACCTAGACACCTCCTGCACGGCACAGGCTATTACTTTTGTAACTGGCTAGTCCACCCACACAAAACAAATACCTAGACCCCATTTGCAAGACTAAGGCTATTACTTTTGCAACTGGCTAGTCCACCCACACAAAACAAATACCTAGACACCACTTGCAAGACCCAAGCTATTACTTTTGTAACTGGGTAAGTCCACCCATACAAAACAGATACCTAGAACCTCCTGCACGGCACAGGCTATTACTTTTGTAACTGGCTAGTCCACCCACACAAAACAAATACCTAGACACCACTTGCAAGACCCAGGCCATTACTTTTGTAATTGGGTAAGTCCACCCATATAAAACATATACCTAGACACCTCCTGCACGGCACAGGCTATTACTTTTGTAACTTTCTAGTCCACCCACACAAATCAAATACCTAGACACCACTTGCAAGACCCAGGCTATTACTTTTGTAAATGGGTAAGTCCACCCATACAAAACAGATACCTAGACACCTTCTGCATGGCACAGGCTATTACTTTTGTAACTGGCTAGGCCACCCACACAAAACAAATACCTAGACACCACTTGCAAGACCCAGGCTATTACTTTTGTAACTGGCTAGTCCACCCACACAAAACAAATACCTAGACACCACTTGCAAGACCCAGGCTATTACTTTTGCAACTGGCTAGTCCACCCACACAAAACAAATACCTAGCCACCACTTGCAAGACCCAGGCTATTACTTTTGTAACTGACTAGTCCACCCACACAAAACAAATATCTAGACACCACTTGCAAGACCCAGGCTATTACTTTTGTAACTGACTAGTCCACCTACACAAAACAAATACCTAGACACCATTTGCAAGACCCAGGCTATTACTTTTGTAACTGACTAGTCCACCCACACAAAACAAATACCTAGACACCACTTGAAAGACCCAGGCTATTACTTTTGTAACTGGGTAAGTCCACCCATACAAAACAGATACCTAGACACCTCCTGCACGGCACAGGCTATTACTTTTGTAACTGGCTAGTCCACCCACACAAAACAAATACCTAGATACCACTTGCAAGACCCAGGCTATTACTTTTGTAACTGGCTAGTCCACCCACACAAAACAAATACCTAGACACCACTTGCAAGACCCAGGCTATTACTTTTGCAACTGGCTAGTCTACCCACACAAAACAAATACCTAGACACCACTTGCAAGACCCAGGCTAATACTTTTGTAACTGGATAAGTCCACCCATACAAAACAGATACCTAGACACCTCCTGCACGGCACAGGCTATTACTTTTGTAACTGGCTAGTCAACCAACACAAAACAAATACCTAGACACCACTTGCAAGACCCAGGCTATTACTTTTGTAACTGACTAGTCCACCCACACAAAACAAATACCTAGACACCACTTGCAAGACCCAGGCTATTGCTTTTGTAACTGACTAGTCCACCCACACAAAACAAATACCTAGACACCACTTGCAAGACCCAGGCTATTACTGTTGTAACTGGCTAGTCCACCCACACAAAACAAATACCTAGACACCACTTGTAAGACCCAGGCTATTACTTTTGCAACTGGCTAGTCCACCCACACAAAACAAATACCTAGACTCCACTTGCAAGACCCAGGCTATTACTTTTGTAACTGACTAGTACACCCACACAAAACAAATACCTAGACACCACTTGCAAGACCCAGGCTATTACTTTTGTAACTGACTAGTCCACCCACACAAAACAAATACCTAGCCACCACTTGCAAGACCCAGGCTATTACTTTTGTAACTGACTAGTCCACCCACACAAAACAAATATCTAGACACCACTTGCAAGACCCAGGCTATTGCTTTTGTAACTGACTAGTCCACCCACACAAAACAAATACCTAGACACCACTTGCAAGACCCAGGCTATTACTTTTGTAACTGACTAGTCCACCCACACAAAACAAATACCTGGACACCAGTTGCAAGACTCAGGCTATTACTTTTGTAACTGGGCAAGTCCACACATACAAAACAGATACCTAGACACCTCCTGCACGGCACAAGCTATTACTTTTGAAACTGGCTAGTGCACCCACACAAAACAGATACCTAGACACCTCTTGCACGACCCAGGCTATTACTTTTGTAACTGGGTAAGTCCACCCATACAAAACAGATACCTAGACACCTCCTGCACGGCACAGGCTATTACTTTTGTAACTGGCTAGTCCACCCACACAAAAAAAATACCTGGACACCAGTTGCAAGACTCAGGCTATTACTTTTGTAACTGGGCAAGTCCACACATACAAAACAGATACCTAGACACCTCCTGCACGGCACAAGCTATTACTTTTGAAACTGGCTAGTGCACCCACACAAAACAGATACCTAGACACCTCTTGCACGACCCAGGCTATTACTTTTGTAACTGGCTAGTCCACCCACACAACACAAATACCTAGACACCACTTGCAAGACCCAGGCTATTACTTTTGTAACTGACTAATCCACCCACACAAAACAAATACCTAGACACCACTTGCAAGACCCAGGCTATTGCTTTTGTAACTGACTAGTCCACCCACACAAAACAAATACCTAGACACCACTTGCAAGACCCAGGCTATTACTGTTGTAACTGGCTAGTCCACCCACACAAAACAAATACCTAGACACCACTTGCAAGACCCAGGCTATTACTTTTGTAACTGGGTAAGTCCACCCATACAAAACAGATACCTAGACACCTCCTGCACGGCACAGGCTATTACTTTTGTAACTGGCTAGTCCACCCACACAAAACAAATACCTAGACACCACTTGCAAGACCCAGGCTATTACTTTTGTAACTGACTAATCCACCCACACAAAACAAATACCTAGACACCACTTGCAAGACCCAGGCTATTGCTTTTGTAACTGACTAGTCCACCCACACAAAACAAATACCTAGACACCACTTGCAAGACCCAGGCTATTACTGTTGTAACTGGCTAGTCCACCCACACAAAACAAATACCTCTTCACCACTTGCAAGACCCAGGCTATTACTTTTGTAACTGACTAGTCCACCCACACAAAACAAATACCTAGACACCACTTGCAAGACCCAGGCTATTACTTTTGTAACTGACTAGTCCACCCACACAAAACAAATACCTAGACACCACTTGCAAGACCCAGGCTATTACTTTTGTAACTGGCTAGTCCAAACACACAAGACAGATATCAAAAAACCTGTTGCACGACCCCGGCTATTACTTTTGTAACTGGCTAGTCCACCCACACAAAACAAATACCTAGTCACCACTTGCAAGACCCAGGCTATTACTTTTGTAACTGACTAGTCCACCCACACAAAACAAATACCTAGACACCACTTGCAAGACCCAGGCTATTACTTTTGTAACTGACTAGTCCACCCACACAAAACAAATACCTAGACTCCACTTGCAAGACCCAGGCTATTACTTTTGTAACCGGGTAAGTCCACCCAAACAAAACAGATACCTAGACACCTCCTGCACGGCACAGGCTATTACTTTTGTAACTGGCTAGTCCACCCACACAAAACAAATACCTAGACACCACTTGCAAGACCCAGGCTATTACTTTTGCAACTGGCTAGTCCTCCCACACAAAACAAATACCTAGACACCACTTGCAAGACCCAGGCTATTACTTTTGTAACTGGGTAAGTCCACCCATACAAAACAGATACCTATACACCTCCTGCACGGCACAGGCTATTACTTTTGTAACTGGCTAATTCACCCACACAAAACAAATACCTAGACACCACTTGCAAGACCCAGGCTATTACTTTTGCAACTGGCTAGTCCTCCCACACAAAACAAATACCTAGACACCACTTGCAAGACCCAGGCTATTACTTTTGTAACTGGGTAAGTCCACCCATACAAAACAGATACCTATACACCTCCTGCACGGCACAGGCTATTACTTTTGTAACTGGCTAATTCACCCACACAAAACAAATACCTAGACACCACTGGCAAGACCCAGGCTATTACTTTTGTAACTGACTAGTCCACCCACACAAAACAAATACCTCTTCACCACTTGCAAGACCCAGGCTATTACTTTTGTAACTGACTAGTCCACCCACACAAAACAAATACCTAGACACCACTTGCAAGACCCAGGCTATTACTTTTGTAACTGACTAGTCCACCCACACAAAACAAATACCTAGTCACCACTTGCAAGACCCAGGCTATTACTTTTGTAACTGACTAGTCCACCCACACAAAACAAATACCTAGACACCACTTGCAAGACCCAGGCTATTACTTTTGTAACTGGGTAAGTCCACCCATACAAAACAGATACCTAGACACCGCCTGCACGGCACAGGCTATTACTTTTGTAACTGGCTAGTCCACCCACACAAAACAAATACCTAGACACAACTTGCAAGACCCAGGCTATTACTTTTGTAACTGACTAGTCCACCCACACAAAACAAATACCTAGACACCACTTGCAAGACCCAGGCTATTACTTTTGTAACTGGGTAAGTCCACCCATACAAAACAGATACCCAGACACCTCCTGCACGGCACAGGCTATTACTTTTGTAACTGGCTAGTCCACCCACACAAAAAAAATACCTAGACACCACTTGCAAGACCCAGGCTATTACTTTTGTAACTGGGTAAGTCCACCCATACGAAACAGATACCTAGACACCTCCTGCACGGAACAGGCTATTACTTTTGTAACTGGCTAGTCCACCCACACAAAACAAATACCTAGACACCACTTGCAAGGCCCAGGCTATTACTTTTGTAACTGGGTAAGTCCACCCATACAAAACAGATACCCAGACACCTCCTGCACGGCACAGGCTATTACTTTTGTAACTGGCTAGTCCACCCACACAAAAAAAATACCTAGACACCACTTGCAAGACCCAGGCTATTACTTTTGTAACTGGGTAAGTCCACCCATACGAAACAGATACCTAGACACCTCCTGCACGGAACAGGCTATTACTTATGTAACTGGCTAGTCCACCCACACAAAACAAATACCTAGACACCACTTGCAAGACCCAGGCTATTACTTTTGTAACTGGGTAAGTCCACCCATACAAAACAGATACCTAGACACCTCCTGCACGGCACAGGTTATTACTTTTGTAACTGGCTAGTCCATTCACACATAACAAATACCTAGACACCACTTGCAAGACCCAGGCTATTACTTTTGTAACTGGGTAAGTCCACCCATACAAAACAGATACCTAGATGCCTCCTGCACGGCACAGGCTATTACTTTTGTAACTGGCTAGTCCACCCACACAAAACAAATACCTAAACACCACTTGCAAGACCCAGGCCATTACTTTTGTAATTGGGTAAGTCCACCCATATAAAACATATACCTAGACACCTCCTGCACGGCCAAGGCTATTACTTTTGTAACTTTCTAGTCCACCCACACAAATCAAATACCTAGACACCACTTGCAAGACCCAGGCTATTACTTTTGTAACTGGGTAAGTCCACCCATACAAAACAGATACCTAGACACCTTCTGCATGGCACAGGCTATTACTTTTGTAACTGGCTAGGCCACCCACACAAAACAAATACCTAGACACCACTTGCAAGACCCAGGCTATTACTTTTGTAACTGGGTAAGTCCACCCATACAAAACAGATACCTAGACACCTTCTGCATGGCACAGGCTATTACTTTTGTAACTGGCTAGGCCACCCACACAAAACAAATACCTAGACACCACTTGCAAGACCCAGGCTATTACTTTTGTAACTGACTAGTCCACCCGCACAAAACAAATACCTAGGCACCACTTGTAAGACCCAGGCTATTTCTTTTGTAACTGGGTAAGGCCACCCATTCAAAACAGATACCTAGACACCTCCGGCACGGCACAGGCTATTACTTTTGTAACTGGCTAGTCCACCCACACAAAACAAATACCTAGACACCACTTGCAAGACCCAGGCTATTACTTTTGTAACTGGGTAAGTCCACCCATACAAAACAGATACCTAGACACCTCCTGCACGGCACAGGCTATTACTTTTGTAACTGGCTAGTCCACCCACACAAAAAAAATACCTAGACACCACTTGCAAGACCCAGTCTATTACTTTTGTAACTGACTAATCCACCCACACAAAACAAATACCTAGACACCACTTGCAAGACCCAGGCTATTGCTTTTGTAACTGACTAGTCCACCCACACAAAACAAATACCTAGACACCACTTGCAAGACCCAGGCTATTACTGTTGTAACTGGCTAGTCCACCCACACAAAACAAATACCTAGACACCACTTGCAAGACCCAGGCTATTACTGTTGTAACTGGCTAGTCCACCCACACAAAACAAATACCTCTTCACCACTTGCAAGACCCAGGCTATTACTTTTGTAACTGACTAATCCACCCACACAAAACAAATACCTAGACACCACTTGCAAGACCCAGGCTATTGCTTTTGTAACTGACTAGTCCACCCACACAAAACAAATACCTAGACACCACTTGCAAGACCCAGGCTATTACTGTTGTAACTGGCTAGTCCACCCACACAAAACAAATACCTAGACACCACTTGCAAGACCCAGGCTATTACTTTTGTAACTGGGTAAGTCCACCCATACAAAACAGATACCTAGACACCTCCTGCACGGCACAGGCTATTACTTTTGTAACTGGCTAGTCCACCCACACAAAACAAATACCTAGACACCACTTGCAAGACCCAGGCTATTACTTTTGTAACTGACTAATCCACCCACACAAAACAAATACCTAGACACCACTTGCAAGACCCAGGCTATTGCTTTTGTAACTGACTAGTCCACCCACACAAAACAAATACCTAGACACCACTTGCAAGACCCAGGCTATTACTGTTGTAACTGGCTAGGCCACCCACACAAAACAAATACCTCTTCACCACTTGCAAGACCCAGGCTATTACTTTTGTAACTGACTAGTCCACCCACACAAAACAAATACCTAGACACCACTTGCAAGACCCAGGCTATTACTTTTGTAACTGACTAGTCCACCCACACAAAACAAATACCTAGACACCACTTGCAAGACCCAGGCTATTACTTTTGTAACTGGCTAGTCCAAACACACAAGACAGATATCAAAAAACCTGTTGCACGACCCAGGCTATTACTTTTGTAACTGGCTAGTCCACCCACACAAAACAAATACCTAGTCACCACTTGCAAGACCCAGGCTATTACTTTTGTAACTGACTAGTCCACCCACACAAAACAAATACCTAGACACCACTTGCAAGACCCAGGCTATTACTTTTGTAACTGACTAGTCCACCCACACAAAACAAATACCTAGACTCCACTTGCAAGACCCAGGCTATTACTTTTGTAACCGGGTAAGTCCACCCAAACAAAACAGATACCTAGACACCTCCTGCACGGCACAGGCTATTACTTTTGTAACTGGCTAGTCCTCCCACACAAAACAAATACCTAGACACCACTTGCAAGACCCAGGCTATTACTTTTGTAACTGGGTAAGTCCACCCATACAAAACAGATACCTATACACCTCCTGCACGGCACAGGCTATTACTTTTGTAACTGGCTAATTCACCCACACAAAACAAATACCTAGACACCACTTGCAAGACCCAGGCTATTACTTTTGTAACTGGCTAATTCACCCACACAAAACAAATACCTAGACACCACTTGCAAGACCCAGGCTATTACTTTTGTAACTGACTAGTCCACCCACACAAAACAAATACCTCTTCACCACTTGCAAGACCCAGGCTATTACTTTTGTAACTGACTAGTCCACCCACACAAAACAAATACCTAGACACCACTTGCAAGACCCAGGCTATTACTTTTGTAACTGACTAGTCCACCCACACAAAACATATACCTAGTCACCACTTGCAAGACCCAGGCTATTACTTTTGTAACTGACTAGTCCACCCACACAAAACAAATACCTAGACACCACTTGCAAGACCCAGGCTATTACTTTTGTAACTGGGTAAGTCCACCCATACAAAACAGATACCTAGACACCTCCTGCACGGCACAGGCTATTACTTTTGTAACTGGCTAGTCCACCCACACAAAACAAATACCTAGACACAACTTGCAAGACCCAGGCTATTACTTTTGTAACTGACTAGTCCACCCACACAAAACAAATACCTCTTTACCACTTGCAAGACCCAGGCTATTACTTTTGTAACTGGCTACTCCACCCACACAAAACAAATACCTAGACACCACTTGCAAGACCCAGGCTATTACTTTTGTAACTGACTAGTCCACCCACACAAAACAAATACCTCATTACCACTTGCAAGACCCAGGCTATTACTTTTGTAACTGGCTAGTCCACCCACACAAAACAAATACCTAGACACCACTTGCAAGACCCAGGCTATTACTTTTGTAACTGGCTAGTCCACCCACACAATACAAATACCTAGACACCACTTGCAAGACCCAGGCTATTACTTTTGTAACTGGCTAGTCCACCCACACAAAACAAATACCTAGACACCACTTGCAAGACCCAGGCTATTACTTTTGTAACTGGCTAGTCCACCCACACAAAACAAATACCTAGACACCACTTGCAAGACCCAGGCTATTACTTTTGTAACTGGCTAGTCCAAACACACAAGACAGATATCAAAAAACCTGTTGCACGGCCCAGGCTATTACTTTTGTAACTGGCTAGTCCACCCACACAAAACAAATACCTAGACACCACTTGCAAGACCCAGGCTATTACTTTTGTAACTGGCTAGTCCACCCACACAAAACAAATACCTAGACACAACTTGCAAGACCCAGGCTATTACTTTTGTAACTGACTAGTCCACCCACACAAAACAAATACCTCTTTACCACTTGCAAGACCCAGGCTATTACTTTTGTAACTGGCTAGTCCACCCACACAATACAAATACCTAGACACCACTTGCAAGACCCAGGCTATTACTTTTGTAACTGGCTAGTCCACCCACACAAAACAAATACCTAGACACCACTTGCAAGACCCAGGCTATTACTTTTATAACTGGCTAGCCCACCCACACAAAACAAATACCTATATACTTTATGCACGGCACAAGCATTTACTTTTGTAACTGGTTAGTCCACACTCACAAAACAGTTACCTAGACTCTTTCTGCAAGGCACAGGCTATTACTTTTGTAAATTGTTAGTCCACACATACAAAACAGTTACCTAGACACCTTCTGCATGGCACAGGCTATTACTTTTGTAACTAGCTAGTCCTCACACAGATACTTAGACACCTTGTGCGCGGCAGAGGCTATTACTTTTGTAACTAGCTAGTCCATCAACACACAAAACTAACAACTAGCCACCGTCTTCACGGTCATGCTTTTGTTGCATGTCTGGCTGGTCCATTCGCATAAATTACGGTCATTTTGTAACTGGCTGGTCTGATCGTCTACATTTTAAACCCTCCAGTTGGGAATACATTTGTTAACAAATGTTTAAGCCTTCTCTTGCCATGGCTCTGCAAGTACTGCCAATAGAGCCATTAACGTTCATCTCCAATGGATTTCCAAATATTACAATCAATGTTTTCGAGGTGTGCTTGATTAACCAAGCCCAACCATTTCCGGAATTTAACATTTAATTGTACTTATTCTAAGGTGAGAGTACTACCAATTTCTGCTGGAGGTTGCACCGTCCTACTTTCCAGAAGAGTGGCGCTGCTGAGGACCCTCTTGGTTAACGTCCACAAGTCTGACATACAATTTTTATTTTTGTTTTTAATGATAAGAATTAAACATGATATAAATGCCATGTGTGATTACCAATGTGTTCAAATAAATGCACAAGGTATTTTTTATATCTTTTGGAGAGAATTTATTGTTGTCTTATTCTATCAAACCTGGCCTCCCCTATTAACAGTTACTCTGTATCGAACGATTTGGGTTATATTTTTGTTCCTTTGTTTTACACAACATAGTGAATTTTAGTTTAGGAGCTTAGATATTAAAACTAAAAAGGTTTATTTTATTTTTTGCATTTTAGTTTCTTTTTCGTTGGTTTATTTTTTATTCAAATTCAAATAGAACGAACTTCGAGCTAAACCCTATTCAATAAATAATGAATCATCAAAATCGGATAACCCAATACATAGTTATACGTGATAGAATCGGTTTACAAGTATAAATTCAGTGGGTGAACAATCAATTGTCCCCTATTTCCCAACCCTTAGAAGTTGAATTTTTCAAATTTAAATGTGATCAACTTCGTGGTATACTCTATCCAATAAAAAAAATTGTTAAAATTGTACTACTGTATAAAAAGTTATGCATGGTTTGTGACAAACCAGATTTGTCACTCCGGATTATTACCTTTCTTTTCTTCCTACAAAAATAAACATTTGTAAATATAGGTTATAAACATTTAACATTTAAGTAACTAACTTACCCCAAAGTAATTATTGTATTGTAAATATTCACTTTTATTATTGTTTTAGCAAGATGTTCATATTCAATTATTTTGTTTCAACTTATGTAAATATGTTGTTAACTAATTAAGAAAAGAATCTGAAATTAAAATTATCACATAAACACATCTAACTTAACCACACTTTACATTTACACGTTGAATCTGACAGTCAAATTAATTTATGAAATAATCGCGGAAAAAGGTCGAACTTCAATCGCGGCCGTTTCCCAACAGATGGCTCGCGCCGTCCCTCAGTACCTCTCTGGGACGCTTACCAATGTCAAATCAATAACTCGACATAAAAATGTACTAGAAAATATCGAGACTCGAGATATTGAGAATCGAAATCTCTGATTTGGTATAGACCATAGATTCTTAAAAATCAAATTAGCTCCACACTCTTATTAACTTGACTTGTTCGTCAGTTAATTCTGAATTATTATACAACACATTTTACAGACCTGTTCCCCCAGACTTGCACTTGTCGGGCGAATTGTGGTGATTCAACATAAACAACTCAACTCAACAACACATATTTTACGATTTTCCCAGACTTGCACCGTCGGGCGAATTGTATTTATCCCATATTTCTGGTTTACCCACCTCGAACATATCTCATCAATAACTCCAAGGTATTTCATTACATCCTCACAACGTTTCAGATTCACTGCCAATAATGTTCAAATAAATATAAGCTAACACATAACCTTGAATTATAACTTACCTTTTGAGAATAATAATAATTTTTACCATTACAAAAACAAATGTCTTTATTTCACTAAAATCTCGGTCACGGAGAGACCGGACCCAGTCAGGATAGTTGATTTTTTTTTGTTCATATTCACTCAGATTAGTTAAAAAGGCGGCCGAAAAATCTCCATAATCAGCTGTCAGTGAAGTTTTGCTTTATCACCGAGCAATCATCCGTTGGCAAAACTCAAATCTCCCTAGACACAATTTTGTCGGCGGGAACTTTAATCTACAAGTCACCGTAAATTTAAATACTTACCTTCTTCTCTCTCGACGAAAACAAAAGCGTCATAGGTTATATATATATATAAAAAAATATGCGCGTTTTCTTTTTAACAATTTGCTTAACAAATTATTGCAGTGACAAACTGGTTACGTCATCTGTTTAGTATTTTCTAAATACTCATATCTGTATTTAGTTTAGTTGTTCAGTAGTGTCGCCTAGTTTTTAATTAATTTCAAAATTTTTGTTTCATTTTTAAGTCGTTCATATATTTACAATGTATGTATTTCTATTTTGTTGAAATATTTGAGGTTATATATTATAAATGATTTTGTGTGTTCAATAAATAAGTGAAAAAGAATAAATCAATTTTGTTAGTTACACTTGTGTGCTTTCTTTCAACTTCATTGAACCCGAATAAGGGGTAAGATATTATAATAATATCATTTTCAAATTATATATGTATATACATAGTGTCCCAGACTTAAACGGCCTAACTTAAAATTAAGATTAAACACCTAAAAATAGGGTGACAAGTTCATTTGAGCAAATGTCCGTAAATGATTTATTCCAGAGATATTCATGTTTTTCTTATTGAGCAGCGGTACTTTAAAAATCAACTTCATAACGAAATATCTAGTATTATCTTATTGAGGTGCGACATAGTAATTAAATTAAATTAATAATAAAATGGTTATTACCTAATTTTAATACAAAATTTAGTTTGCTTGCACTGATGTCAAGGAAAAAATGAAAAACTATCAATGAATATAAGATATTTTTTAAGGTTCCATAAAAGAAAAAGTCTATGAAGAACCGATAAATAATTTAGGCTCACTACGTAAAAAAATTATTCAAGTTTGCGAAACCATATGTCCCAAGCAATGTCACGCAGCACCCAATGCTGTGGTAGATCATTGTAGTGTCTGTTTACGTGCTGCAGGTGATCATTTTGAACAAATATTATTAAAAAAATAGTTTATAAAGTTATGTTATTACGTTCTTATTTTAAACATTAAATTTCTTTAAATTCTTTGATAGTTTCTCATTTTTTCCCAGATATCAGTGAAAGCAAACTAAATTTTGTTGAAATTAGGTAATAAACAATTTATTATTAATTTAATATGTAACTCCTCAAAACTATAATATTGGATCTTTCATTATGAAGTTGATTTTTTAAAGTAGCGCTACTCAATAAGAAAAACATGAATATCTCTAGAATAAAGCATTTGCGGACATTTGCTCAAATGAACTTGTCACCTTATTTTTAGGTGTTTAATCTATGGACTAAGTTAGGCCGTTTAAATCTGGGACAGGCTGTAGAATTCGGATGCTCAATTTACGAGCTGATTGATTTTGGTAGTAACCCATCAACAAAAAGAGGTTGTTTATTTGAAGTTCTATCTGTTTCTTTGGATATATCTCAGTAAATAAATGAGTTAAGTATAGTAAATTTTATCATATTCTAATACGAGTAAACGATTGTAATCATGCTTATTGGCCACAATTTTTATTGAAAGTTTTTCTCCAATTTTCATACATACATTCATTTCATTCATTTCAGTAAATAATTTAATTAGAGTAAATTTTGTTATATTCAAACAGATGTGGAACAATATTAGCTACAATATTTCTTTGATTCTTTTTCTCTCTATATTGTACCGTTTAGGTATACAACAGATTTTTACCTCCCGAACATACATGCATATGATATATGTAATGACTACATTCACCAGCCACTACTATTTTTAATTTAAGAAATTCGATTGTTAGAGAAAAACAAAATATTGTATTGATTAGTAACATAATAAAAAAATACTTTTGACGACACGAAAATAAATACTTTCAATTTGGTCTTTCAGAGCCGGATATTTATTATTATACTTTATATTACTATTACAGGTAATTTAGAAACAACATTTGGTCCTTCGAGCCGGATATTTATTATTATACTTTATATTACTATTACAGGTAATTTAGAAACAACATTTGGTCCTTCGATAGCCTATACGAATCAATTTGGATACCTAGTTCATTTTAATTATCATGTCTGACATAATTCGTCGCAGTAAACGTCTTAAATGCCAAGAGAAACGAGATACATGTAGTGAAGCCCAACAACCAAGTGAAAAACCAGCAATACTTGCAGTAGAACCGACTGAGAATATCATGACAATAGTTGCTCCTGAAGACGACCAGGCCAGCATTGCTAGTCACCGTTCTAATCGGTCATCGACAAATAGTCTATCTGCAATACGTCGCCAGAAATTAGCTGTTCAACTTGAATATGCAAGAAAGAAAAAAGAACAAGACGAGAAACTTCTAGACTTGGAAATGGAATTAAAACTGGCTGAAATTGACGAAGAAAATGACATCATTGACAACATGTCAGTTACTGCACAGAAAACGAAAGTTGACTCATGGATGGATAAACAGTCACGTTCACGTAACGAACCTGACTCTGAAATACCTCCACAATTCACGTCTTCAATCATTACAAATGATTTAAATAAAATATTATCACGACAATCATTGCCAAAAGAATTGCCTGTATTTAGTGGAGATCCAACAGAGTGGCCTAATTTCATATGTCAATTTAGAAATTCGAGTGCTGTCTGTGGATTTACTGACGAAGAGAATCAATACAGATTACAGAAATGCTTAAAAGGAAAGGCAAGAGAAGTTGTTAAGAGCCTGTTGATTTTACCAAAAAACGTCAATAAGGTCATCAACGTATTAGAGAAAAGATTTGGAAAATCAGAACATATTATTTCGATGTTATTGGAACGAGTGAAGAGAATGTCACCTGTCAAGGAAGACAAATTAGAATTGTTGATTGATTTTTCAGACGCTGTCAACAATTTGATATATACACTACATACTTTGAACGAAAACGATCATCTTCGAAATCCATTGCTTTTGCAAGAACTTTTAAGTAAGCTTTCAAATAGCTATAAAATGAGTTGGATACGACGAAGTACACATCTGCAGAAGACTGACATAAAATTGGTGAAGTTTCAAGAATGGTTAGCTGAACAAGCAGATGCAGCTTGTGAACTTCAGATACCGCCTTTGACGAATATAGACAACAAACATCAAAATTCTTCTAAATTCCAGTCAAAAAATGTGTTTGTTACCAACAAGATTCAAAATTCTTTTTTATGTTCCTGCTGTAATCTTCAAAAACATCATTTGAGTAAATGTGACAAATTTCTATCACATACAGTTGACGAACGTTGGAAATTTGTAACTGAAAAACACATATGTTTCTCATGTTTATTACATGGTCATGGTGTCATGAATTGCCGAAATAAAGACTTTTGTAAAATAAATGGGTGCAAACGACCACATCATAAACTTTTACATACTGAAAATAAAAATGACAAGAAAATAATCGAAACGTCAAATGGAAAGTCTAAACACGATGGTATGGAAACAAACTTACACACGTCACAATCATCAAGTGACATATTGCTGAAAATTCTACCTGTCAGATTGACAAATAATAGTAACAGACGCTCAATTGATACATTTGCGTTATTAGATGATGCGTCAACGGTCACTTTAATTGACGACGAAGTGGCTAGGGATCTTGGACTAGACGGCCCGAGAAACCACTGCAAATTCAATGGATTAATGAAGAAATTCAACAAAATTCGACATCCAAGGTAGTTAATTTGACAATAAGTGGAAAGAAAACGAAATCATTTTATATACGAAATGCTCGAACCATGAAAGAATTATCACTGCCGACCCAAGTCGTTAATATGGAATATTTGATTAAAAAATATCCTTATCTTAATATAACAGATATATCCTCTACTAAATTTATTGGAAAACCAACTATACTAATTGGACAAGATAATTGGCCTCTTTTAATAAATCGCAAAACTATATACGGCCCTTGGCAAGGACCAGCACTCAGCAAGACAAGCCTGGGTTGGGTCATACATGGGAATACTGGGAATTCAGGAAACCTACCTTGTCATCATTCTACTTGTCATGTCTATCAAGAAAAAGACAACATAGATATTTTGCATGACATAGTTAAAGAACAATGGAAAATTGAGAATCTGGGAATCAAAACAATGCCCAATACACCTCTGTCAAAACAAGATGTAAGAGCACAACTAATTTTAGATACTACTATGAAGCGAATTGGAAATAGATATGAGACAGGTTTACTCTGGAAAGAAGATAACATTATTTTTCCCGAAAGTAAAGATAACGCATTTAAAAGACTTAAATGTATTGAACGGAAAATGGACAAAGATGAAGAATATGCAAAAGCTTACTGCAACAAAATTGACGACTTAGTAAGCAAATGATATTTAAGAAAATTGACGATAGAGGAAGCGACGAAAGAAAATCCAAAAATATGGTATTTACCTCATTTCGGAGTTATAAACCCAAATAAACCCAATAAAATAAGAATTGTTTTTGACGCTGCCTCTAAATCAAATGGAGTTAGCTTAAATGACAAACTAATTACTGGCCCTGACTTATATAATTCTTTATTGACTATTCTTCTGAATTTTCGAATCAAGAATATTGCATTTGTAGCAGACATCAAAGAAATGTTTCTTCAAGTAATGGTGAGAAAAGAAGATCAATGCGCACAAAGAATTCTTTGGCGTGGCATGGATCGAGATCGAAGTCCTGATATTTATCAAATTCAAGTTGTCTTCTTCGGATCTACTAGTGGACCTTGTCTCGCTCAGGAAGCAAAGAATAAAAACGCTTGTTATTTTAAAGAAAAATTTCCGAAAGCTGCCGACGCTATAATCAAGCAACACTACATGGACGATTATCTAGGTGGCGCTGATACTGAAGAAGAAGCCATTGAATTAATAAATGATGTTATTAAAGTGCACAAAATGGGTGGATTCATTATCTGCAATTGGATCTCGAACTCCATAAATGTTTTAAGACATAGAACCTTCTCTCACTGTTTTTGGGGAGAAGAATATCGGCGAAATGAACGAATTCTTATTTTACTTTATTAGAATTCAAAAGTTAACTTTCAATGTAATTATTCATTTTGATCTGTAGTCTTTTGTCATTTTTACTTTCCCGTAAAAGAGCAATATATGCAAAGACGTATGATTTTTTTATACATGAACCTAACCATAACCATACGTTTAGGTTTTTCTTTTTTGCGTTTAATATTTCCGTGCTTGTTAGCAAACGGAAATATGGTTTCACGTTTAGCGTGAACGCTGGGTCAATCTTTGAAAAGACGATTTTCATTTAGGAATCGACTGTGGCGCCAGCGGACATTGGTTCAACTCTTCTTACAAACATTCTGAGTAATGACTAAATACGTTGTTTAATACGTTATATCAGCTTAATTTCAATAATATTTTTAGACATTAATTTAAATAATTAATATTTTAATAACACTTTCAAAAATTTAATAATAAATATGTAGATTATAAATAAGAATATACTTTGATGGAAATATATATCTTATTTTTCTGATGATATTTCGTTCGGGTTTGTGTAAGCTCCTGATATTGAATTATTGTTGTTATTGTGCAACAGCTCGATATTTTCCCTTGTCAATGCTAAAATCAATATCTTTTATAATATTACTATATAAAAAATATACCGGGAATGGAATTGAAATGTGGAATATAGGGATTGCAATGCTATATTTTTGATATTACTGTAAATTATTACCTATTCACATTACACCACAAATATAAATAAAACAAAGTTGTTCAGAATTTATCATGCATGCAATAGGGCTCTTCCGGTTACCTATATATCAGGATATATCAATCAAATTAAAATCAATATTTATCAGGAAAATTGTAACATGCCATGGAAAATTAAATAAAAATATTTAACATTACTAATGCAAGTTAAGATTTATTTATTTATTTAACAGAAAGAAATGATATTTAAAATTCGCCATTATATCATTACAATTTTCTACGAAATTTGTTTTCTAAAACGTCAAATCTTTTTCGTTTTTGTTTAATTTTCCCTAACCGTATTACAATTTTTCTAATAAAGTCTAATTTTAATTTGATTGATATGTCGTGAAATACAGACATTTACGTAACCAAATGTCTTATTGCATGCGATTTAAAATTCTGTACAACTTTTGTATTTATATTTTTGCTGTAAAATGATTAGGTAAAAATTTATAGCGATATTTAAAAAAAAAAGTATCATAGAAATCCCTATATTCCACATTTGAAGTCTACTGTCTACACCCGGTATAAAGTTTATTCAAGATAAATACAAACAAATTCATTAAATTCTAACCATATGTTACACTATATTTTAGCTTAGCCCCTAAGACATCGTCTTTGATTAATTGAATACTATTATTATTATTATCCGTAATCAAAGCGCAATTTGCATATAAACTCTCTAATGTTTGTAAGAATATTTCCTAAATTTGCCACAGGCCTGCAGTCAGTGACGTCATAATGGAAATCGTCTATTCAAGATCGCTACCGTCTTCGGAGTTATCGCTTCAAGCTGAGTTTGTCCATCTTGATTTTGTTCGAGAGAAGCGCCACAACTAGGGTACCTCTATATGGAAGTGTAAAGACATGGCGTGGTACGCTTTTTTGCTTGCGTCCGCCATTAGTATGCCAAGAATAGCGTGTATTGCATTGTTTGGTTCGAGTTAAGGGTTGTTATTCGCATAAATTTGTATGTATTTATGAGACTTATAGATTGAAATAGTTTACGAATATATTTCAATAGTTTATTAACAGTGTAACAAATTGTATTATTCATAACCTAACTCTTGATAATAACTAAATTTATATTATCTTTATAATTTATTGTGTAATAATTTCATATTTCTTTATTCGCAAATGAAATGGACCCGTATCCATCTGGTGATAAAAATATAAACTGCTATGAGGAGTAATGGTGTGTATGACGCGTTTGACGCAATGTTAATAAAAGTGATCTTTGTGTAGTTGTTTAGTGCAATATTATTCCATTTATTTATTTTCTCATTTATTTGTTCTTCACCTATTATATTAAATTAGATTCCTTTTATAATGAGTTCCACAATCAAGAAAAAAATAACAACAAAACTGTTCTGTGTACATACATGGCTGCCATTTTCGTGCTACCAAGAATATGTGATTTATTTTCCATTTAATTCCAAGAAAGGGTACAAGTAAAGTGTAAATATTAATCAAATATGGAGAACTTGAATTGACTGAATATATGAGAATTTTATATTACTATGTTTTTTGCAATAGCTTGTGCGATACCTAACCTAACCTTTCGTCACAAATTTTCAGTGAGGATAAGTTTTTGGAATAAGTTATTTAAGCAGTGAAATTGAATATTTTTTATACAAAAATGTATTGTTCTAGTTAATTATATAAATACAAACCATTATCGAAACCATTATTTATATGTTTTATATTTTTGACTCATAGCCGTATCTAAAGGATAAAGTAAGAAATAAACCATTTTAATAATAAAGTAACTCGTTTGAAGGTAATTATAATATTCTATACAAACATTTTTGTTTTGTTTTATTGATTCTTTATATTTACAATCTATCAAATACAGATAATAAGTAAATAGTTTGACATTTGTATGGCAGGGGGGAGTACTACCCAGTGGTAGTTTTCCCATCGGTATCTGTGTGGGATGTCCAGTGGTTTGTGTCTATTTAGTCTTCTTGTTTCTTGGCTGTTATCTAAAATATTTAATGCTGTATGATTTGGGTGATTTTCTAGTCGTCTTAGATATCTTTCGCTGGCTATTTTTGCTTCTTCTTTGATGGTTCTTATATTAAGGTCGTCGTGTAAGGATTTATTTTGTATGTACCATGGTGCTTTTGTTATTATTCTTAAGACTTTTGACTGGAATCTTTGTATTATTTCGATATTGGATGTGCTTGTAGTTGCCCACATTTCTATTCCATATGTCCAGATGGGTTTTAATATTACCTTATAGACTAGTATCTTATTTTTAAGTGTTAAATTTGATTTGTGCCCTAATAGCCAGTAAAATTGTTTTAGTTTTGTGTTTAATTGTTGCCTTTTAGTTTTAATGTTTTTTCCATAATCCTCGTCTTTCCAGGTGCATTCCGAGGTATTTAGCTTCGTCTGCTTGTGGGATTGGGTGATTATTGAGGTAGACTTGTGGGCCTGTTTGGCGTTTCATGGTAAAAGTGACGTGAACAGATTTATTTTCGTTGGTTTTTATTCTCCATTTTTGTAGCCACTTTTGCATATTGTCTAAGTTTTCTTGTAATTTGCACGATGCTAAATTGGGATCTTTGTCGGTGGCTAGGATAGCGGTGTCGTCTGCAAATGTAACAGTTTCGGTGTTTGGGGACGTTGGAAGGTCGCTCGTGTACAAAGTGTATAGTACAGGGCCAAGGTACTCCAGAGTTTATAGGGTGTAGTGTGGTGGTTTCATTTTTATATTTTATTATCTATCACTGAGGTATGATTGCAGAAGAAGGTATATATTATTTGGTAGATTTGATTTTAATTTATACAACAGATACGTGTGCCAAACTCTGTCGAATGCCTGTGAGATGTCTAGAAACACTGCAGAACAGAATTTTTTGGTTTCAAGTGTTTCGTTGATTGTCTTAGTTACTTTGTGTATTTGTTCTGTTGTGGAGTGTTTTGACCTAAAACCAAATTGGTGGTCAGGAATGAGATTTCTTTTGGTTAATATAGGACGTATGCGTTTATGTAATATTTTTTCAAAAGCTTTGGATAATATAGGAAGTAGGCTTATTGGTCTGTATGAAGAAGCTTCGTTACATGGTTTCCCGGGTTTTAGTATGGGAATAATTTGGGCTACTTACCACTGGGAAGGGAAGTAGTTTAGTCTTAGTATTGCATTAAATATGTAAGTAATAAGCTTTATGGAGTTGTATGAGAGTTCTTGTAGTATTCTTCCTGTTATTAGATCATATCCCGGTGCTTTCCTGGGGTTTATTTCATGTTGGATTATATTTTGTACTTCTGTGAGGCAGATGTTTTTGATAGGAGGTAACAATTGATTAGGTGACTATAGGAATTTATGTATTTCTTGTTTCTCTTCGATGCTAATTTGTTGTGGAAGGGGGGTGTACACTTCTTCCATGTGTACTGCAAATGTTTCGGCTTTTTCCTTGTTACATTTGGCCCAGGTGTTGTCGTATCTTCGTATTGGAGGTGTGGTTTGTTTTTGTTGTTTTAAAGATTTTGTGACTTTCCACAGTGAATAATCGGTTATTTGTGTAGCTGTTAGATGAGATAAATATTCCTGTGTGTTACTGTTATTCCATTCATATAGCAAGTTTTTTAGTTCTCGTGTTGCACGGTTTAGAATTGTTTTATTCATTGGAGATCGTGTTTGATGCCAAATTCTTCTAAGTCTACGTTTTTCTTTATTTTTATCCTTTATAGTATCAGGATAGTTGAGTGTTTTTGTGTTTTTTAGTTCTTTATTTGCTGTAGAAATCCAGGCTGCTTCTTGTATTGTATGTGTTAAGTGTTCTACTGCCTGATCTATGTCTATCGGGGTTTTTAATGGAAGTTTTAGGTTGATTTTTTTGGCTAATATATTTCTGAACAATTCCCAGTTGGTGTGTCGATTACATAATATAGGATTTGAAGGTGTCGGAATTACTTTTGTGCTGAGGGAGATTATTACTGGGGTGTGGTCGGATGAGAGTTCGAGGCATGTTTCAGCACGTATGTAATTTTGGGCTATATTCTTCGTCACGCAAAAGTCTAGTAGGTCTGGAATTTTGTTGAGATCAGATGGCAAATAAGTTGGTTCTCTTGTGGAGACGTGTGATAAGTTATTGTTGTTCATTGCTTTAAGAAGTTCTCGACCGCGTGTTGTAACGAGACGGGATCCCCATGCCGTATGTTTCGCGTTGTAGTCTCCTCCGGATATAAATCTATTGCCAAGGGTGTCAAAGAATTCTTCATAATCTTCTTGCTTGATATTATGTCTTGGCGGACAGTATACAGCTGCTAGCGTGAGGGGTCCCGTCCAGTCCTCAACCACTATACTCGTGCCTTGTAGATGATTCATGCGAAATTCTGGAAGTTCATAGTGTTTTATTGTGCTATTTATTAAGATTGCGGTGCCTCCATGTACGGTTCCGTCTGGGTGCCTTGAGTTGTAAATAGTGTAAAAGGGTATTTGGAAATATGATTGGTTAGTAAAGTGCGTTTCTGATACAAGTATTATATCTATTTGGTTTAGGTTTATAAAGGATTTAATCTCTTGATTATGGTTAATCAAGCCATTGGCGTTCCAGAGTGCTATTTTTAGGTTTCGGGTCATTATTTTAATTTTGTAATAAGGGCTGTGAGTAAATTTAAAAGTGTGTCCATTTTGTTCATCATATAAAGCATGAGTTGTTCTGTTTTGTTGTTGTAACCTGTTGTGGCTTGAGCGTACGTAGTCGTGGATGAAGTATTTGCTGTTGGCGTGCTAGTGTTATTTGTATCTTTTGGTTGTGTCTCTTTTGGGGGAGTTATATGTCTTTCTCTCAGCGGTGGAAATTTTCTTTTCAAAATTTCTTTATATACGGCACACGCTTTATAATTTGCAGGGTGATTGCCATCACAGTTCGCACATGTGGCTGGTGTTGTGTTTTCCTTGGTGCACTCTTTTGTAGGGTGATTTTTTCCGCATTTTACACATCTTGGTTGTCGTGACATATTGTTCTTTTGGTGATAAGACATCTGCTTCTCATTCTCCACTGAAGGATTTATCTTCAATTTTGACATCATTGCAGTAGCAAAATTAGTTTCCTCTCTTCCTGAAATTCGGCATTCGTAATTTAAACATCTCTTTTGTAATTTGGCCCAAGTTTTCTCTTTTTGACGTAAGTCATGCCATGTGACATAAATGTAGTCAAATTCTTTTGGTAGTGTTTGCAATAATCGAGCGCACAAGTCCCCTTCTTCAATAGGTTTGTTAAATAGAGCCATTTTTGTTTGAATGTCATCAAATTTAGCTAAATGACATTGCACACCACCGGACCATTCCCACATGATGTTATGAAATTTATGTCGTAATAAATCTATATTCTCTTCAGATTGAGAATCGTAAATTTGATGTAATTTATTCCACACATCATTTGAAGTTTGACATCCAGAAACACGAAGTAAAGGCTTCGTATCAAGTGACAAAATAAGACGTTTCTTTGCTTTAGCATTCAATTTTGTCCATCTATTAAATTCATTTGTAATATTTTGCTCAGGCTTGATAAATACTCCATCAACGACTTCAAAATCTCCGTCACATTCTAATAAAGTTTTCATTATAATTCGCCATGTCGACCAGTTCTCTTCTCCTGTTAATTTCTCAATTTGCACCTTTTCGTCGTTCATTGTTTTACAATTCGTCTCAAATAGTCGATAATAGCTTTAAAATATTCTTCTCAATATGACTTCTATTCGTCAAAAAATTCGTCGAAGTAAACTATATAATCAACTATGCTTCAACAGGCAAAGAACTGTAAACTACCAACTACGCTCTGCTACCATGTTGGAATAAATCAAACATTTATGTTTTATAACGATTTATTCATTCAACTACATATTTATTAGAAAAATGTGACAAGTACATCAATTTTTTTTTATATTCATAGGCAACTTGGTTTTCTATTTAATATGAACATTATAACAATTAATATTGATTTCAGTTCACAAAAAAACGTAACCTGCAAGAAATCATTTACGAAGAATAAGTGAATTAATGCCCGATAATTAATAATTTTAAAATTACAATTCAACGTATGTGTTACTAATGATTGCAGGTAAAACTGTAATATTTCACTTAACAAATAAATAATAACTACATCTAAATGTATTATATTCGCGTCCAGTCCGAATATATAGATCACTACGTAGTCTGTCTCTGCGGCTACTTTACGGTGCACCGTATTCAAAGAAACTCTAAAAGCGCTTACGCCATGCTATCCCCTCCCGCTAGCCACTAGGCACTCCGCTGTCGCTAGTCGGCCGAGAGTTCATTCGTTTTCTGTGCACGTTACGGTGTACACAGTACATTTAGCTTAGCGCACGGCGGATTGGACAACGTTGGAAGGTCCAAGGGTAAGAAACAAAGCCGTTCCAGATGGTCTCTAATAATATTATGTATTTATTATAGCTAATAATCTAATTACAAATAACATAATAACATAATTTTAAGTGAAGCAAATAGGGATTTTCGGAGAAAGTTGCTTCAGTTGAGGAAGGAAACTACTCACAAAGATAAGTAGAGTTCCGCTATGTCTCTCGATCTCTTTACCGAGAAGGTCGCTCTCCGTGCGAGGCGAGTTCTCGCAGAATTAAGATGAACTCCGCTAGGTCTCTCGTTCTCGTTACCGAGAAGGTCGCTCTCCGTGCGAGGCGAGTTCTCGCAGAGATAAGAAGAGTTCCGCTATATCTCTCGATCTCAGTACCGAGAAGGTCGCTCTCCGTGTGAGGCGAGTTCTTGCAGAGATAAGAAAAGAAGAGTTCCGCTATATCTCTCGATCTCGTTACCGAGAAGGTCGCTCTCCGTGCGAGGCGAGTTCTCGCAGAGATAAGAAGAGTTCCGCTATATCTCTCGATCTCAGTACCGAGAAGGGCGCTCTCCGTGTGAGGCGAGTTCTCGCAGAGATAAGAAAAGAAGAGTTCCGCTATATCTCTCGATCTCGTTACCGAGAAGGTCGCTCTCCGTGCGAGGCGAGTTCTCGCAGAGATAAGAAGAGTTCCGCTATATCTCTCGACCTCGTTACCGAGAAGGTCGCTCTCCGTGCGAAGCGAGTTCTCGCAGAGATAAGTCTAGTTCCGTTACTGCTCTGATCACCTCACATGAAGGTGCTCTCCGAGTCAAACGGCCTCTTACTACAATCCGGAGCAATAGGGAAAGCCACAGTTCGAGCACGGCAGCGGTGTCACTTTGTAGTCGAGGAAATCAATTCAGCACTGACCGCGCGCCGTGCGCCGTGGCAGTTGCTGGTGAGCCGGACGACCGCATCCCGAGCGATGCAGCGTCTAAGATGATCACGAGCTCAGATCAAGACAGTTCTTCGCAAATTATTTTTGCAGGAGAGGAAGTCTAGTCAGCACTGACCGCGTGCCGTGTACTGTGGCAGTTGCTGGTGAGTTGGACGGCCGCATCCAGTGTGGTGCAGCGTCTACAATGGACAGGGTCAAAACAAGACAAATTTTCTCAAGACTTGACTACACAGTCGAGTTAGTCAAGTCAGCATCGACCGCGCCAGTTGCTAGGGAGTCGGAGGACCGCATCCTGAATGGTGCGGCGCAAACGATGACATGGCCTCAGACTCAGGACGATCATTGTTCAAGCTCTCTCATATAAATGTCACTCAATCGACAAAAACTTCTCTTTCCTCTAAGGAACAAACAATCAAAGAGTTTAGTGGAAAATACACCACCTGGTCTTGAAGCTCTAGAAAGAGTCGGAAAAGATTTCAGATCAACCGAGTCATCCTTTACAGAGCCTTAACCATTTGTTTCCTTCGGCATTTAGAAAAAGAGGATAGGGGGAGGGGGCGGAGCGATAAACAGCAGCATGTGGCAAATAATGCACATTTAAACATGCGACGCCCGGAACAGTAATAGAGAGAGACAAGCCCATACATAGAGCGAGCCTCACAATTAACCATTCATTCTAAGGAGAAACTGAGAGTATTAAGCAGTATTCGCAGGGCGGTTAAGACCTTTTAAAAACAACTCGAAAACAGTGGCTTATATCAATACAGTTTTGTTATGGATCGAAGGATAAAAAATTCAATTTTATATTGAACCTCCTTTTACATTAGCTCCACCTAAAACTGTTTTTTTTTTTTTGGCAACGAGGCCACCCTCATCGATTTGGCCATAAAGGATCTATTGACCCTAGCAGTCATTGTCAGATTCTAGCGGAAGCTTCGGCCCCCCTTTTATGCTTCACCAAATTAACGAAACCGATAGTTTCGCATTTACGTCAATTAGATGCACTGTGCGTCAATTACTCAGACGATTCTCTCGAAAAACGTTTAATAAATACTAAGAGCTTACTAACCTTAAGGATTCCTTAGGTTCCACGGTGAACAGTAAAAGCCGTTTAACTCCGAGTAAGTCTAAAATATTTATTTTTGATTTTCACCAAAACTAGTATCCTGGGAGACCGTGATTTGACGGCTGGTAACCACACTTTGCGCGCAAACTTATTTCAATACCGAGATTTGCGTTTAGCAGAGTGCCACACTGTAAAGGAAAATGGCGCGATGATATATTTTTATTTATTACATAACATAAAAAATGATGTTTAGGAAGTTAAGATCTTTACCGATGTCTCCTTATCAGACACGGATCTAGATGCTCACATAAATTTTCTAGAATTAGAGGCTATTTGCTATGACTTAATATGTTTGGCTATCAATTTTTGAATTTTTCAAATTGCGATACTCTTTTAACAGGTGATAACATAACGTTATGGGCAGCATTCAACTCCCCAGAGTTATGTAAGTTGGTGCGAAGTAGAATTATTTGTATCGTTACGTCTTACGTAAATCTCAAGGACAATAGGGGACACGAATAATTTTCAAATATAATTTTAAAGTGAACTTTATGCTCCCTGTATCTACAGAAAAATTTGTTTATCCTAAAGAGGTAAATATTAATATTTTAAAAACTAGTTTCAAAAAACGCACAAAAACGATCGTAGAGTGTGCCGTTGTCTGTCGTGACGTCATTTTCCTTGTTCACAAAGAACTTGTGCTTGTAAAACATACTGTTTTCGTGTGTTTTCATGTGTATTCGAAAGTTTATTTGAATGCGAAAGTGACAATATATCAAAATTGATAAATAAAATAATTGAAAAGTAGAATATTGTTAAAAGCAATGAGACGAAATAAAAACAATAACTCACAGTAATCAGAAGGTCATGTATGTGGAGTTTTTTCTATTCTCCCTCTTCTTCCATATTACTATTAGAAGCGTATCAGTCTCCGACAACCCATTTGGGTGATAGTAATTTTAGACATGATTAAAACACTGAATGATGCTTTATGGTTTCTTTATTAGTAAAGAAAAACTGTAGTAGATAACAACAATTACATTGTTCAACTAAAAGAACAACTAAAATTATTAAAAGAGCTTCACTAAAAACTATCGTGGAAGAAAACTTTGATCTTCTTCATTATGTTAAGTCATAGAAGAATATTATTGCACCGGTCTTCAGAGACCGATAATGCAGATAACGTGTTAATATAATTATTATACTTACACTTGTTTAGTAATAAAGTGATATGGACTGTATTTTATTTTTTAATTTAAAGAATATTACTAAACGTAGAATGTGGTAAGAACGAAGACTGGTTCTATATATATATATATATATATATATATATATATATATATATATATATATATATATATATATATATATATATATATATAATTGATTGTAATATGATGAACTCTAACCTGTATAGTCTGGACACTCATGCACTGCGGCGGTCGGACTTAGGTGAAGAGTGTTGGATTCTTCAGCTGCTCTGACGGACTCTGAAGACCAGCCTTGAAGAGTCGCTGCTCTAACGGACTCTGAAGACCAGCCTTGGTAAGTCGCTGAATCGTTGCAGTACAGAAGAGATGCGGCAAGTCTATAGCTTGACGTCTTGTAGAATAATATAATAATCGGAGCACTTGCATTATTAAACGAAGCACTCGCAAAAGGTAGATTATATATGCAGAACCAGTTGTCTTCTTCCAGTAGTTAACTGCCAGGATAGAGTCAAGTCTTACACTCTTCCAATAACAGTGAATATGTAGAATTGTAGAGCAGACCACTCTGCTGCTATACGTTGTAAAGTGCAGGGTTAAATTGTAAATAATTCCAATATATAACAAATTTAGACGTAGTTTATTTTGCAAAACATTTCATTTGTGTTCTTTTATTGATACACATAAAAATAACTGTTGTTTACAAAACATTCAAATATTTATAACAAAACGTAACAATATAATTTTATGGAGGTCTAGATTTCATCATTCTCCATAGCAATCTATATATATATATATATATATATATATATATATATATATATATATATATATATATATATATATATATATATATATCAGTCTTTTAAAACGCGCAAACACTTGTGCTTTAACACCAAGAATTTCTTCCCCACTATAAAATATCATTATGTTTAATCAATTACATAGGCATTAAGGCATCAATATTTGGCAAATCATTGCTTTGTACCTTGATAAGGCCAGTCTCTGCCTTTATATATTTATAATAAAATGTTAAAGCAGAGCATATTTTAACGTAATATACCGTCAAATACTTATAGAGTTTAATGTCATACATGACAGCTAGGAACTTGACGTCACATACTCTTCGTATTGTAACAATCCGGAAAGAGGACGAGATATTTTTTTCATTTATTTTATATTTTAGTGAAATGTATGATGAGTGTAAGATAACAATATGTATTTTCTTAGAGAAGCGATGACACACGGTCTTTGCACGTGTTCGCATGACGTCAGGTCTTGCCGCTGGACCACAAAGGGATGGGTGTGGTCTCTTTTGATTTATGAGTTGTTTGTGCCGCCGAATTAAAACCTAGGAGTGGCTAGTCCCGGACACGTCACTTGTCGTAGAACTGCGTATTCGCAAGAAGGGACAGACCCATTGGAGAAACAAGGATAACAACAGTCTTTGTGGAGGGAATATTTGGTATTTAAGACAGACGGAAGACGGTAACAGGGGAGAAATACGTTGACCATCGTAACATGAAGTTAATTTGAACTTTGACGCGAGAAGTTAATCTTTTCGTTTCAACATATGGAGTAAGAATACAATTTATAAATCTAATAACACATAGAGATACCTAGACACCTTCTACATGGCACAGGCTTTACTTCGGTAACTGGCTAGTCCACAAACATGTAGGAATACCTAGACACCTTCTAAATGGCACAGGCTATTATTTCGGTAACTGGCTAGTTAACAAACAAGTAGGAATACCTAGACACCTTCTACATGGCACATGCTATTACTTCGGTAACTGGTTAGTCCACAAACAAGTAGGAATACCTAGACACCTTCTACATGGCACAGGCTATTACTACGGTAACTGGCTAGTCCACAAATAAGTAGGAATACCTAGACACCTTCTACATGGCACAGGCTATTACTTCGGTAACTGGCTAGTTGACAAACAAGTAGGAATACCTAGACACCTTCTACATGGCACAGGCTATTACTTCGGTAACTGGCTAGTCCACAAACAAGTAGGAATACCTAGACACCTTCTACATGGCACATGCTATTACTTCGGTAACTGGTTAGTCCACAAACAAGTAGGAATACCTAGACACCTTCTACATGGCACAGGCTATTACTACGGTAACTGGCTAGTCCACAAATAAGTAGGAATACCTAGACACCTTCTACATGGCACAGGCTATTACTTCGGTAACTGGCTAGTTGACAAACAAGTAGGAATACCTAGACACCTTCTACATGGCACATGCTATTACTTCGGTAACTGGTTAGTCCACAAACAAGTAGGAATACCTAGACACCTTCTACATGGCACAGGCTATTACTACGGTAACTGGCTAGTCCACAAATAAGTAGGAATACCTAGACACCTTCTACATGGCACAGGCTATTACTTCGGTAACTGGCTAGTTGACAAACAAGTAGGAATACCTAGACACCTTCTACATGGCACAGGCTATTACTTCGGTAACTGGCTAGTCCACAAACAAGTAGGAATACCTAGACACCTTCTACATGGCACAGGCTATTACTTCGGTAACTGGCTAGTCCACAAACAAAAAGAGATACCTAGACACCTTCTACATGGCACAGGCTATTACTTCGGTAACTGGCTAGTCCGCAAACAGATACATAGACACCGTCTTCACAGACAGGCTGTTACTTTGTAACAGGACAGTCTGAAAGTCTACGTTTAAACCCACGAGTTGGGAATACATTTGTTTACAAATGCTTAAGCCTGTTCAGGCCATGGCCCGACAAGTACTGTCATATAGCCATCAACGATCATCTCTAATGAATTTCAAAATATTAAAATCATCATTTTACAGGTGTTAAGTAGTACCATTTACTGTTAGAGGTTGCACCGCTCTACTCCCACGGAGAGTGGCGCTGCTGAGGATCCTCTTGGCGAACGTCCACAAGTCTGACATATAATTTTTATTATTGTATTTAATGATATGAATTAAACATGATATAAATGTCATGTATGTTTACCCATGTGTTCAAATAAATGCACAAGGTATTTTTATATCTTTCGGAGAGAATTTATTGTTGTCTCATTCTATCAAACCTGGACTTCCCTATTAACTGTTACTCTGTATCTAACGACTTGGGTTATATAATTTTATACAACGTAGTGAATTTTAGGGTCTTCATCGCTGCCGCGTTACTGTATAAACTCGACAATCTACGCACAGTGGTCGGTTTTAGGTTAAATTATGAACTTTTAAATATTACAACGAAAGGTAGAAAGGCAAAGGATTAAGTAAGTAAGTAAGTAAATATTAATTTCTTATAAAAATTATGAGCAAAATATATTTTATGTTTTACATAACGATAAAAAGCGATTTTGGTTCACACGTTGTAGATTTGTTCGCGTCCCACATCAACCTTAAAGGTGAAGGATATATTTCCTGGTACCGAGGCTCTTGGTGTTAAGCTGTTAACGCGTTCATTCCAGAATGGACTTATTTTTATTTTTAGGCATTCCTCGCTTTTTATTTAACACTATAACCCTTTAAAACATAACCCCGGGAAAAGCTGAAGGAATTATGGTTGTCCCACTCTGGACTTTCATTCATTTACATTTCAGACCCTATGAAAATTGCGGAGAACAGGGAGTAATCTACGTTGCGTAGACTTATCTTTAAAGAAAAAATCGTAGCAACCCTGAAAAAGTATATTGAAGTGACTGAATCCTTCAAAAAACAAGTCCAAGATATAATATTCCTCACAGTCAAAAAAGTAGATGGGTTAAGCAGACGCTCTACTTAGCAGGAATCGACACCTTCACGTGTAAACCTCACTCCACTCGGCATTCACCGACATCCGCTGCGCTAAGACAAGAAGCTCTACTGGAGACAATCTGTAGGACAGCAAGTTGGTCAGATCACACTGACACCTTCGCTAATTTCTACAATCGACCTCTTTTCGACAAGACCGTTTTTTGCCAAAGCGGTTTGGGCCGTCATTTAGTTAATAAATTAACTTAGTTGCTTAATCACATAAATTTTTATTTATTTTCTACCTTGATAACTAAATTGGATGTTTCAATTTAGTCTAAATTATAATTGGTTTCACCTTCTCTTATTGTCTCCACATTAATTTATCCGCAACACAATGCTTTAAACAACTACATAGTGATCTATATATTCGGACTGGACGCGAATATAATTAAACGATCAAACGAACTGACCTTAAGTGAAGTTCGATCGTAATTATATAAAACGTCCAGTTTTATCCTTTAAAGAATGAACTCTCGGCCGACTAGCGACAGCGGAGTGTCTAGTGGCTAGCGGGAGGGGATAGCATGGCGCAAGCGCTTTTAGAGTTTCTTTGAATACGGTGCACCGTAAAGTAGCCGCAGAGACGAACTACATAGTGATCTATATACAGGGTGTTGACCGCGACCCCGGAACATAGGACTTTAACATGTAAAATCATACTTTCGTAATTTTCTGCTTAACAAATTATTAAACAATAAAGGTTCAAATAAAGTTGAGAGATCATAAAATGCTACATCAGAATCAATAAACAGAATTAAATTTACATGCCCTATAACCCCAGAAATTAAATATGAAAATATTAAAAATTAGCACAAAAATCGGGTTAGCCTTGGAAATGAAACAAAATTGTATAAAATAAAAAATGGAAATTGTATTTTTTATTAATTATTATTATTAATTGCATAATTGACTATTTTTTTTTAGAATTTTGTTTCATTTCCAAGGCTAACCCGACTTTTAAGCTAATTTTTAATATTTTCATATTTAATTTCTGGCGTTATAGGGCATGTAAATTTAATTCTGTTTATTGATTCTGATGTAGAATGTTATTATCTCTCAACTTTATTTGAACTTTTTTTGTCTAAAATTACGAAATTATGATTTTACATGTTAAAGTCCTATGTTCCGGGGTCGCGGTCAACACCCTGTATTCGGACTGGACGCTTCATATAATTACGATCGAACTTCACTTAAGGTAAGGTCGTTTGACCGTTTAATTTCTTACGAGTATGATAGTTTGTAGCATAAACCGAAGAAAACAATGATTTTTGTGGTATCTCGCACTTTCAGAAATCGCACCAACCAAGTCAAAAAGCGTTGTACAAGAAAATAAAACATTATCGAACATTAGTGCAAGGTAAATTCTATTCGTGAACCCTACAGAAGAAGTACTACTAGATTATTTCTCTAAACAATATAAAAATATATAGATATATAGAAGTATGATAATAATTGTTTATTTGAATAGGAAATCGATTGGATACGCACAAAAAAATCTAAAGTTTTCACACGAAACGAAATTGAAAATAAAAATTCCAAATACAAATAAAGCAAGACTTTTGTAGTTGAAGAAGGTAACGAACGCTATTTACTCCTTTACAAAAAATATGTTGCAATGGGCCCCCCTAATATAAAGCATAGACGTTTATTTTTCAAATACAAACAAGGTAAAAGCACAGTGCATCCTGTAGGTATATCCACTTTTCGGAGAGATAAAACATGGAGATGGACGTTCTTCAACCGTGGCAGAAGGATATGTAGATGATTCTGTGAAAACAAATTTGCAACTGCAAGTCGTAATATATGGAGACAAATCTACCAACCCAACGCATGTCAACGCATCTTCAACACCAACAAATATTAAAATTTCAAATAATCCTGAAATAAATATTTGTAATGTTCAGAATACTATTATGAATAACAGTATTTAATATGTGATATTTATGTAATAGAATTTATTTTATCATTATATTTTTTCGCAACGAAGCTATCTACTCATCCTGTAATTGAACACTTTCCTGATTTGTTACGTAAATAACTATTTCACTCAGGCTTGTATTTTACGCCTTCAACTTCTGCGGTTTGTGTGATTCTATTTGGTTATAATTGTGACCCTACAATTAATAACAAATTATCCCATGAATGTTTCAGTAATTTTTAACCAAATACATAAACATAAACAAATCTTACAATGCGTGAAAGCTCAACTAACATAACTAATATAAATATATCTGCAGTAGAAAAAGGAGTACACTCATATTCAAAATACTAATTCTGGAAATATCCAACAAGCATCAATTTAGTTAAATACCAATTTTTAAATAAATACAGCGAAAATTTACAACTAAATTAAAATCTAGATGAAATATTTTTACATTAAAATTTAATAACAATAACTTTTTGAAAATGAAAGAATAAAAATCTATTAGCATTATTAAGCAAATTATTGGTTGATATAAGAGTTATTTTTTCAGTAGTATATTGCAAATTATTTAAAATTAATAAGCAAAAAAATTTATTGTTCTTTATCAAATATTTAAATGCACATTTGTTGCAAGCTAGAATTTAAATTTTGTCAGCAATTTTATGGTGATTTTCTGTAGCACTACAGTCCATCAAACCAGAACAAATCGCATTAATTCTTGTTGACAAATACATTTCTAGTTTTAGAGAAAAAACAAAATAGTACTATTACTCCGCCATCTCTGAAAATCGCACAAAACTTATGTAGTTATAACATATTAGGAGAAAGGTGATTAGTACTGCTTAGTTATTCGACCTGCAGGTCTAACCCCTGTGCTCCGCGACCCTGAAGAAGATTTCAACTTAATTTTGGGGCCAACTAAAAGTATGGATTTATGAATCATAGTGTTTTCTTAAAAATATTTCATATGAGACGATCCAATTGATGAAGAACGGTCATCACTATATTGTCAGTTCGTTTTTCACTTCCATATCACTATGGGAAGTTGTCTGTGTCTTATTGCCAGGAAGTTGTGTATTTATCATGTTTGCCATTGAGAGATATTTTGTTTTTACAGTTAACGGGAAGTTGTGTGTCTCCTATAGCTAGGAAGTTGTGTTTTACACTGTAACTTATTTTCGCCATTGCGAAAATTTACGTATTTACCATTAAATTGTATCGAATCGTGTCCAGAAGATGAATTAGAAATGAAGTAGTAGTTGGAATTGGGACAGGAAATAATCAAACTTCAATGATCATTGCTGACGTTTCTGAAAGTTATATGAAAATTATTTTTGTTACATCATTATGTAAAATTACAAAATTCAAACAACATAGTTTTTGGTACATACCATCAGAAGATCACTTAATTTATATTTATAACATTAATTTTATATTCCTCTCTTGAAATTATACATGGATGATATCATTTTAGCTATCCCAGAAAACTTTAAAGATAAAATATTACAGTATGTGAACAAATGTAACAAACACATTCAATTTACGTTAAATGTGAAAGGGATAAGCGTTTACCTTTTTTGGATTTATTGTTGATAAAACAAGATGATGGTTCTGTTTGGACTGATTGGTACGAAAAACCAACATCGTCAAACATAATCTTAAACTATCAATCCGGTCATCTAATGAAACAGAAAATCAGTCTCATTAAAGGCATGAAACATAGAATCTAAAACATTTGCCATCCACAGTTCATCAAAGAAAATATAAATAAATTAGAACAAAATTTAGCTCGCAATGAATACCCGAGAGGCCTCATAAGAAAAATTATTTACGATGTCACACAAGATGGTCCATGAACAACAATTATTAACCAGGATCCAGTACTACATTTTAAAATACCATATATTCCAAAGTTAACATCAGCATTGTGCAGAATACTTGAGACAGACAACATAAAAATGGCTATGTACAACACAAAAACTTTGTATTCCATTTTCACAAAACTAAAAGATAAAATTCCATCTATGTCTACCCCCTACACAGTATATAAAATCATGTGCAAAGATTGAAATGAAGTGTATATAGGTCAGAGCAAACATTATTTGAGTAGTAGAATCAGAAACCATGTTTACGATTGTAAAAGTAAATCAAACTGAGATAAAACGGCATTAAGTTTACACCATTTTACCTTCGGTCGCACATTTGATTTTTGAAATGTCACAATATTGGACATAGAAAAAATTTAAATAAAAGATTATTTTTAGAAATGATTCATATACAATTAAATAAAACGAATATAAATTTAAGAACAGGCATAGAAAATCTAAATTGTTTTTATTCAAATATTTTGAACAATTTAAATCTAAATGTACCGCGTTAAAAACATGGTAGCTGATTCTTCTTTCTTTTCTGTGGCTTTAAGTTCCATCGTGTGGTTACACTGGTTATTAATTTGTTAGATCAGTCACTCAATAGCTCGCCTACGATCAACACCTGTTTAAATTATTTCCTGGTTGTTTTTGATAGTACAATTTTGCTCACATTTACTACATGTATCTCTGTATAAAAGAATGTTTTAAATATAAATTAAGTGATATTCTGATGGTATGTACCACAAACTTTGTTGTTTGAATTTTGTAATTTTACATAATGATGTAACAAATATAATTTTCTTATAGTCTTGATAATGGAAATATAACTTTCAGAAACGTCGGCAATGATCATTAAAGTTTGATTATTTCCTGTCCCAATTCCGACTACAACTTCATTTATTTACCATTAAAGTTGTATGTTTCCAGTGATTGAAGTTGTATGTTTTCCAATTGAAAGAAGTTGTGTGTTTTCCATTGAAGGAAGTTGTGTATATTTCATAGAGGAAAGTTGCGTATTTACCATTGTGGAAAAATGTATGTTTTCTATTGAAGGAAGTTGTATGTTTACAACTGACGAAAGTAATATGTTTTTCATTGAGGGAAGTTATGTGTTTACCATTGTGGAAAGTTGAGTGAATTCCATGGAGGGAAATTGTGTGTTTATCATTAAAAAAAATTGACTGTTTAGCGATCGCTAATTTCGACAACTCTGAATCTCTCAACTTCCAGTTTCTAAAACATTTCATTTAATACCCTACAACTCTGGTTTCTTTTTAAAAAATGAAAACAATTGCCAATCGTAATGATTTGAAAAAAAGGGTAGTCACTACGTTAATATTGTAAGAAATTAATATTCTTACAATTATTGTGATAAATGTAAAAATAGTTATAAAAATTATTGAAAAAATTAATAATATATTTTATTATGTTAAATAAAACGTCTTGTTTTGGAAACGTTTCGTGTCGTGCTACAGAAACACCAACAGAGAGGTTATTTCTGCAATTTTTGTGTAATTTTCTGAAGCTTGTGGCTCTAGATTTTTAATTTTTCGTTTTCAATATTAAAGTGAGTGTTTTTTTTTTTTTCGTAACTTGGGTAATGGCTACAATTTGGATTGAAATTTCATGGGATGGAATTGTTCATACCGATCTGATAGTTCTCTTTTGGAATGATCTATCTGATTTGGTGAGAATAGATCCAGATTCAATAATAAGTAGTACTTTTTCACCTATCGCCAATATTTGTGAATAAATAAAATAAATATGGAATAAAATAATTACGGAAATATTCAGTTTCATTAACAAATTAATTTTCTAGAGGCTACACTCGTTTTTGCAATTCAACCAATAGCAAGTCATGTTGTCTTGTTCATTATTTATCGATCATAAAGATAAACTTCCAACGGTTAAAAATGTCGTGCTTCAAAAACTAATAAACTACTAAAAAGTTATTTCGGAATATTGATTTAGTTTTAGCAGCGTAAGGTAGGTTCTAGAATGTGACAGCTCACATGAAATATGCGACATCATGTAGTTGTTTGTAAATTTGTTTCAATTCCATGGCTATCACTACTAATGAGCAATATTTCTAAAATTTTAATGTCGATTTTAAGGATTACAAGACGTGTAAAATAAAACCTGATTAATGAGTTAGATGCAGAAATAAATTCTCTACAATTTTTATTTGAAACATTTTCGTCTAAAACCATTTGGGAATTTTTGCGCACTGAAAAATTGATTTCCCATGTTAAACGCCTATGGCCCGCTTTTTGATTTACACCCTATATACTGGATGTTCATTTTAAATGGTACACTATTGCTATTTCGAGAACTATAAGAGCTACGATGTCGGTTAAATTAGTAAACAATTTCTATATTATAAGACAATTAAAATGAGCAAAAAAAATTTTTTTTAGACCAGTGGTTCTCAAAATGAGAGGTGCAACATTCTTATTTTAAATGGCAACCTATTTATTTATTTGCTTATTCGATTCAGTATTTTTTTCTGAATTCAACGATATCCACATGTAATAACCTAATAATACAAAATATTTGAGAAAAATACAAAATTAAAAATGTATCATTTCTATTTAAATATATCTATACAAAGATAGCCATGGAAGAAAACAAATACATCAAATCAATATTCCATCCGGTGCTTAAAATGTATACCATTTGTTATCTAGCAGTGACGGCATTTTCCCATATCACTATTTTGATACATCATGTCATCCTTTATTTTGAGCAGAAGCTTTTCTAGAAATACCGAAATTCAACAAATGCACGAATCATACAAGTATTTTCTGGAGAACCATTTACGTAATTCCGAATGGAATCTTTAATAATAATTTCATCGGGATTGGATTATGAAGTAGTAGGTGGTTTAACTTTTTTGCATTAGCTGGACAAAAATATTCCTGGCATTGAAGTACAAGATCCATCGTTTGTCCTAAATGATATACCAAATTATTAGCAATATCCAATAATACCACAGTCTCTAATCCCGAGGCTGTGAGTTGATACATGCTTTAACCATTCATCGTTTGCAAAAGAATCTTCGCCAATAAACAGTACCACAGTCTTTGCTGCATGGGCTGTGAGATGATACATAGTTTAACCAGCATTGTTTGTCCCAAAGTTATCATATAAAAAAATTTCAGCACCAGCAACCAGCAACAAGCATAGTCCCTGATCCCTGGGCTGTGAGGTGATACAGGATTTAATTAGCATTTGCTTGTAACGCGTTCTCCCACACTTAACTGTCTGGCTGAACGAAATGGAACCAGTAGTATTTTCAAATTTGGTTGGTTTAAGCGCATCTAACTTGAGTCGAATTTGCCGAAGCAAATACTGTTCTGCAGGTGTTTTGTTATTGTTTAATGGTGTGGCTCGATAAGGAAAAATAATGTCACTAATTTTGTGCCTCATTGGTAATTATTTATTTTCCATCCACGCACGACCCAGTAAAGCTGCAAATTCTTCTGGGACAATGTAAATTTAATCTTGAATTGATCTTCCATTATAACTGGCATTAACTATTACCATTCCATCGCGAATAAATACGTTGCGTGTGGATAAAAATGTATATTTTGAGCCTGAATCAACTTTAAACTTGCCAGATTTACCTTCAATGTCGATTTGAGTAAAGTAACGCTCGATGTTCCTTCCTGATGATACTCCAGTTTGGTAAATGTCGATTATGTTTTTAATGCCGTACTGGTGATAATTTTTTTCATTCTGTATTTGATTTGTTGATGTTTGGTTTTGATTTGATTTTGTTTTCTTGTTAAATAATGAACGAATGCATACTTTAACAACGTTTATTTTTATTATTTTTTCTTCCACATCTGAGACACACACCATCTAAGCGTAGTTCTTTGTAATCAATTCTTGATATTGATTTTCCTCTATATAGTTTTGTACTGATTCTGTGTGTCATTCTGTTGGGACCTGTTTCGAAATTTTTGTTGAATATTTTACTTATTATGTTGTGTAATGTTGTTAATATCGGTTACTGGAGTCGCATTTGATGTCCTGTGTGCTAATTCTCTGGCGTCAATCTTCAAAGTCTCAAGAGCGACGGTCTTTGAAACAATTTCATTGAAAGTCTTTCCCTCTGATTGTAACAGGTGTTCTCTGATACTATTGTCTTTGATTCCTCAAATATGTGCTCTAAGAAAAGTAGCTGCAATTGATATTTAACAATCGCAAGTTGAAATAAATTCACAATCTCCAATGTCACTTCGAAGTACAACAACAAAATCGTCAATTGATTGCTCTTCTGTTTGATATTTTGAAAGGAATAGATGTTGAGCAACAAGAATGTTCTTCTTGGGTGTTAAATGTTTTTCTAACAGGCCCATCAAATCATTACATGTTAAGCCTCCTGGCTGTTCTGGAGCTGCAAGAGCTACTACTGTGTTGAAATTCTTCGCGCCAATAGAGTTGAGTAATAATTTGGCACAATATTCCTTGTTTTTGATAACATTTTTCATTTCTAAATAATTTTCAAAACGCTGCTTGTAGTTGCGAAATTATTATTTATTTGAGTCGAAAATTTCAAAATTTGGTAGTAGTGCCATATTGATGAAGGTTGATGGTACGTCTGGAGTTTCCAATTTCGGAGGTGGATTTTGTTTTTGCTATGTAAGCATCGACACCTGCGCCATCATGCGGGCGAGCCGCCGCAACATTTCTGGGAACAGCGCGGTGATAGCTGTATTGTTTAGCATAGGGAAAGTGCGTGAAAATGAGTAGTTCGCACGAAAAAAAGGAATCTCATAGTTGTTGTAGTGTAGTGGGCTGCAGAAATACAAGAGGGAATGCTCCGACTATAAAATTTTACTCATTTCCAAATAAAGCCTGGGAAATTGACCGAAAAAGAAATGGATCGCTTCAGTTCGCCGATTAACTTAAGTCATAATATTTCTGTCAAGATCTCTTTGGGTTGTTTTTACATGACAAATAAATATAATACAATTTTATTAATTAAAGAAACGTGTTATTTACATTTTTAGACCGAATAATAAACCGTGGACTCCAAAAAAGTATTCAACAATATGTAGTGCACATTTCATTGGTGGAGAGAAGTCGTATAACCCGTTGAGTAACTCGTTTATACCTACTATTTTCCCTCCCATTTATAAAAAAAAGTTTTGTATCCATTTAACTGTACAATATTACTATGATTGTTGCCTGTCATTCAATTTGTAGGTTAGTTAATTCTTTCATTCGTACCTCAATGACGGGTTTATAAAAGTTTGTATTGTTCTTCAAACTCACTCAAACTCAAACCCACAGTTAATAAGACATTATTTAAGTACAAAATAAGATTTCCAATTGAAATCCTGTATATAATCTGTCAGACTCTCCTAGAAAAACTTATAGCGAATGACGCTAGATGTCAGCGTGTTCGAAAAATACAGATGCTTACATAGCGTATAGTGTCAATTATGATTTGTTGCAATTGCATGAATTTTGAAAATTGTTCAGCATCCATTTTATAAATTTTCTACCTCGTCGTCAAATTGTTGTAACTGTTATGTCGATATTATAGATGTTAAAATGAATTGAAAAATCAATTGAAACTATAACTCATTGGAAAAGTTTTTATTCATATATATTTAATTAACATTGAATTGAATTATTCTTATTATTATTTTGTTTCATGGGTAACTATATTTATATTACATATTTGTTACAATAAGTAACGAGTACTTAATGCCATACGAGTGAATTAAATTAACACCACTTCTCTGAACGAGTTGCATGTACAATTTTTTCGCATTTCGTAAAGAAATGTACATAATTATAATATTTATAGGAATTACATACACAAAAATATATTAGAATGTGACACGAATAACATGGCAACTTGAAATATAGCAAGGTCTAAATCCCATTTGTTTATTAGTTGCTATGCAATAATGGTCGTTATGAAATAAAGTATCACTTTATTATACGATTTTAAATATAGAAATTAAGTATATTTTTATATGAAATGCGAAAAACATAATTTTAAATATTCTAACAAAATTCAAATGTAATTTTCTCCATGGTGATACTTCTATCACAAAATATTTATGCGAAAATAATTTTATACTTAATAATAGTGAATAGATATTCCAAATATTATCATACAAATGTCACTTTAGTTCAAAAAAATTTATAGAGGCGCTATGTTATCATCGAAAATGTTTAATTTTTCTAGTGTGAGTCGGTCCTCGCCAAAGCGTTGTCGAAAAAAACCGAAGCACAATTCGGGTTTCGATGAAACGAGAAAGCTGTGTCGTGAAAAATCTTTGCCAAGAGAATTCATCGGTGCGATACGTACTCGATTTGCTGCACACGTCCTACGTCATCAAAAATAAAACAAGTCGTATTTATTAAACGAAGTAATTTATAATTAAAAATATGGAATTTTCCGCATCTTTTAACTCTTATCTTTCATATTTTCAATAAACGTTTACTATATTTGATTATGGTGCAATAGCCTATTGATGAAGTTGACAGTTACGTGGTGAATATTTTTGTTACTTACTGTAATATCAGAATGTATCAATATTCTCATATAAAAAATAAAATAATTTTACTTCTGTTATTAATTACTTTTTTATTATACCTGCATCATAATCCGTGTTTAAAACACGCTGCAGCGTTCACAAACGTAAAATTAAAACACGCCGTGCTTTAAAGGTTGCTAAGCAACAACAAAAATAATTACTATTAATATCTGTCAAAACTGTTATAATAAATTGTATAAAAACGAATTTACATTAGTAACGTAAACAATAAATGCAAACCGATCTCAATGTAAACGATATACGTCAAACGTCACACGAACTAAATTTTGAAATGAATCAAAATCAAAATATTGTTTTCCAATTTTTTCCAGAATATGATGCCGGTATAATAAAAAATAGCGTATGACACACGTGTATAAGTGCTTTTTATTATACCTGCATCATAATCTGTGTTTAAAACACGCTACAGCGTTCATAATCGCGAGATTAAAACACGCCGTGTTTTAAAGGTTACTAAGCAACAACAAAAATATTTACTATTCATATCTGTCAAAACTGTAAACGTAAACAATAAATGCTAACCAGTCTCCATGTAAACGATATACGTCAAACGTCACACGCGCAAAATTATGAAATGAATCAGAATCAAAATGTTGCTTTCCAGTTTTTTCCAGAGTATGATGCAGGTATAATAAAAAATATCGTATGATACACGTGTATAAGTGCTTTTAAAGCACTAGCGACGTTAAAAGCACTCCGCTTCGCGTCGTGCTCTTAAACTCGTCGTACGTGCTTTAAAAGCTTACTTATACACTTGTATCATAATATACTATTATTTGAATATTGTTAAAGTTGTAGGAAAAATATTGTGTGTATTACGGATGCAAAATGGTATTGCTGCTATCACATAATTAATGCTTCTATTTTTATATATGAATATAAATACATTTTGATGTTATTAAGCAACAAATACATTCACCACGTAACTGTCAACATCAACAATTACATTTGTTCAGAAAAAGAAATTTAAAAATTTTACAAGAAACTGTGCGACTGCACATGTTTAATTTATAAAACAATAAATAAATTATGCTTCAAAGATGCGACACATATGCGCAAAATATTTTTCTTGACGTTTGTAAGAAAAATCATTTTTAATATTGGAAAATACCAATAATAACAACTTCTGATACATACAGAATTTTTAAATTTTAATTACTGTTCACCGTCACATGTGTAATAAAAACTTTATAGAATATGAAAGAACTTATTAAATTATTCAAAAACACTTGCATATTCTCACTGAAAATAAATATTTAGTTTTTCGTACTTGTAAAAAATGAATCACATTTTCATTATTGATGTGAAATTAAAAAGTACCTGAATGTAGAAACTTTTCTGCGCATTTATGCATTGGAGAAAAACATTTTGGTTGCTTTTACCACATTCGTTGAGGGAGGTATAAGAATCATGCCACAGATTCGGTTGTAAACTCACTGTTGAATAAGTACGTGCGCGCGAGCATGCGTGCGTGCGTGCGTGTGTATGTGTATGTATGTGTGTGTGTGTGTGTGTGTATGTGTGTGTATGTGTGTGTGTGCGCGCGCGTGAGGGTGTGTGTGTGTGTGTGTGTCTGTATGTAGGTCTGTCTGCCTGTTTGTGGATCTGTGAAGTTACGGTCTATCAAAAACAGAAAAATTTGGATATTTTATGTTGTATATACCAGGTGTAACACAAAAAGCGGGCCATAGACGTTTAACATGAGAAAACCGTCTCCATCCATTTTGTAGACAAAATGTGCAACTTTAGAACCTGATGATTTCCAGCTAAGATTGTTGTTTTGTCGTTGTTTTCTTGAACGTTGCAATCTTCAGAGGCGTTTTGAAAAGTATATTTTATTTACAGACGAAGCTTGTTTCACAAGAGACGGTGTATTTAATTCGCGCAATAAACACCTGTTGTGTGATGAAAATCCCCACGCAACATTTATTCGCGCGCATCAACGACGTTTTTCAGTAAATGTATGGGATGGACACGTAGCGGAGTACGTTATTGAATCCTACATTCTTCTAAATCGATTGAATGGTTAAACTTATTTTGCTTTCTTAAAATGTTCTGCGAGAGCTTATTGATGACTTACCGCTAAACATGCAACGAAGACTTTGGTTTCAACATGATGGAGCACCGGCTCACACAACCCGTGATGTCATAGCACTACTAAATAGAGAATATCCGAATAAGTGGATTAGGAGTGGAGGTCCTGTTACGTGGCCAGCCTGGAACCCCGACCTAGCTCCCCTAGATTTCTTTTCCTGGGGTCAGATGAAGACTTCTGTATAGGATACACCAGTGAACACTGAATTAGAATTGGTGGCAAGAATAGTACCTGCAGCAGAAGATATAAAAGACAAGCAAGCAGCTCTTGCAAGTGTCTCTTCTAATATTAAAATACGTCGCTGGGCTTGCGTTGCGGCGAATGGTGGCCATTTTGAAAATAAAAATTAGCTCCTTTGTTGTTTGTTTGTTTCTTGTTTAATGGCAGCAAGCCTATTTTGTTTAAAATTCAATTTGAATAACAACTTTTTTGGATAGATAAAAAAATGTTTCAGACAAATATTGCAGTAGATAGTTTAAGGATTTCATAAATATTTTATTTTCAAAAATAGATCGAATGGTTTTCAAAATATCTTGTTTTCAAATTTTTGATAGGTCGCCATTTTGTTATTTGATAAAATAGAAAATAATTGTAAACACAAATTTGTTGGAGCACCGAAATCAAATGCTGAAAGTTTTTGTTTTTTTTAAATGTTACTTAAATAAAGAGAGTAATGACGATTTTTCGAAAAACAAAAGGACACAATAACTATGAACTGGGGCTCCAAATAAAAAATTTTAACTAAGAAAAGTTGTATGTTTCAATGACTTCTAACTGCCGTTTAAGGATGTTACAACTTGGTATTAACAACCTGTACATAAAAAATGACGTTCTTTTTCTTTCCATAAAAAATAAAAAGTAATTGTAATTTGTAATTGTTGAAGATAAATTATTAAATGTAATTTAATTACATTTTTTGCATGTAATTGAGCTAATTAATTAATTATATTTTGATCGTGAAGTCATGTAATTTGACAATTGAAATTTAATTAACAGGCACTTATAAAAATGTTTTTTGCCCATCACTGCAAATTTTTTGCAGTCATATTTTCTTCATTGGCGGTGGTGGATTTAGGGGTGGGCTATAGGGGCTAGAGCCCAGGGCGGCAAAATTCTGGAGCGCCACATTTTTGATAAATATCAAAGGCACAAGTCATAATTCGCGAAATAAACAAATATAGATGGTCCTCTTGTCGCATACTAGCTGTCACCCCAATAGGGAAAATACATATCAGAACGCAATTACGGTATATTAATTCCACTTTTTCTTTGGTGTCTTACTTTCGTATTTAGTATAAGAATTATCACAGTATCGACACTCGCAACTGTCCGTTTCAAAGAGGATAAAATCTAAAAATATTATTTCAGCCTATAAAGTTCCTACAATTTTCCATGGTACAAATAAGTTTGTCTCTGTATTGCACTCTTATTTGAACTTAACATGGCAGAAATACTGTAGCTTGATATTTGACAGATACAACTGACGCTGACATATTATATTTTCTTTTCTAGGGTTACCAAGATAGCCTATCCGCGAACACTAATCGGCCATTATCCCGGCTACGCACCACTGAAATATTGGGATCATGAAATATTTTAAGAATCGTTACTGTGTGAATTCTTATACTGTGGTTCTATCATCTCTGGCCGAATAACCTTTCTTTGGTTTAGGAAAACTACCAACTGGACATTTTTGGTTTGGAAGAGTATTGGGTTTTAATTTTTTTTCCCCTTCTTTGCACGATATCCTATTAAGTATGTCTATAATAAAAATAAACATGATGTTAGACATGCTTAATAAATACAAACCTGTTATGAAATCTGTAGGTTTGACATGCTCAGAACACATTCGTATATTTGTTCACCGTTTTTTTCCATTTCTTATGCATCAATCCATGCATGTCAGACTTTTATGTCTTTAGGAAAACAATGTAGAGATATATTTTCACTAATACAAGTATTGCACTTTGCACCTGAGCAATATCTCTTAAATTTACTAAGGTTTCTTATAAATTTCCTACAACTTTCAATGTAAACCATGACTTGTTTTCTAGATTTGGAACCTTTTAAATTTCGCCACTAGATGTTAGCTAGGTACTTTTAAATAAACAAAAAACTAAAATGTTGACCAATTTAAAAATAAGTATACATTTTTGAATAATGTTCTTTTAGACATTTACCATTAGTATGTGTTACTTTCTGAATATTTTAAATTTTTTTATTCGAAGATATAAGCAGACTAGTTACTTTGTTAATATACCGCTTATTGTTTAGATAATGGGCCCATTAATCAATTGTTTTTATTTTTTTATGAAACTTTATTAGAATATACATATGACGATCAGTGAAAACCAGATGTGAAAAATTTATATACTACCGATGATTTTTAAAGTTCGTGTGACGTCACGGGTACTCCTCCAGTGACACTTAAAAACGATTTTTCATGATAGTAGATATTATATATTTTTAATGTAAAAATATTATTTCAATATTGTAAGTCTTTATTTACAACAATGAAACTTTATTTAAATAAAGGTATAATTTCTTTGGCAACTTTAAAGTATTTTACTTGATATTCGAGTAAATAACATACGAAAGTTTGAGAACAGTGGCGCTGGTAGTAATGTAGCCTAACCTCTGCACACAATTTTATTCAATAGTTGTTGAGCACAGCGCAATAAAACAGTGAAATTATAAAACAAGTAATAAAAGACCAACAAATATAATCGTAAATACCAACAAACAAAATAAATGAAATGTCATGTCGTAGTTCTATTGTAGTCTTTAGCCTCTAGACCATAGAAATGTAAATCCACTGTTAGCGGATATTCAAATTTGTAACAAATCTTTAAAGAATTTTAACTCATAAGAAAAAGAGGATAAAAAATTATTAAGAATTATTGTTGTTTTCGGCGAGTTCTATCATTGGTTTTTAATGTACTTATTTATGTTACACCCTATATTTAAATTTCGTTAGAAAAATATACTTTCAAAACTAATCTTCGCACCAAGACAATATTAAATAAATTTACTATAGATTGAATATTTTTTATCCATTGAAAGATGGTCAGTGACCGGTCATTTTTCAAAAATTAAAATTCATTTAGAATCAGAATCCTGACTATTCTACGATTAAAATAAGATATACAGGCTATAACAGCTAAACGAGCTACCTCGATTAACTTCTATGTTATTAAAGATGCAATAAAATACTATAAACCAATCTTATACAAGACGAAGGGGGACATTTAGTCATGAAAGAAAATATTTTTTTAAACCAGTGGTTCTCAAGCTACAACACAAAGTTATATTTTTTCAAATGAGATGCTGTATATTTTTTAGGCCCATTCGATATTTTTTCTGAATTCATCCATGTATTCCTTTAAATGAAGTTGTACAATTTGCTTGCCTATCATAGACATCTACATAAATAAATGTCATAGGCGACAAAATAAAAAACCGATAATAAATTACTATTTTCTATTTAATGTATTTAGAAATTCTAATTTAATACATGCACTTCTAGAATACGATAACTGTTTTTGTAATTAAGAATAAAAATGTTTTAGAGTAAATATAAGATAAGATATATTATATAGAAAATCAACTCGTACCCTTATGAAATTAACATTATGGAATTTCGTTTAGGCCAACATAAGTTTGAAAATCAAAATGACTTATGCGCCATCAAATTTTATCATGAAATATATTATTTAAACAATTCTGAAAAGCTCTGTAGCATCAAAATTGTAATATTTTGTAACTAAATAAGAGTATAAGCAAAAATTAGTATAAATTATTTACCTTAATCCAGTGTTTTTTCACACAAACTAACCACGACTGTACTGGTATAGCAAAACACATGTTAACACGTATATGCCATTTCGCGATTTCAAATTGAACGACGTAAGTTAAATTTCAAACACTTATTTTAGGTTCAAATAATTTTTTTATCGGTAACGTCGGTTACACCATTGAATAGGGCATAAACACCCCTTTCATTTGATACCCATATCTCAAAACACGAATTTTTGTCGCTTACGTCGTTTTCAAAAAACTACGTCGAAGAGTTTATATCTTCAAACAAGTGCTTCACAATCCGCGCCTCATACAATAAAAGGAGAATTTAAAATCAGTGTGCGATAAGGGTTTTCTATTTTACAAATGCTAACATAATCCATTCTTTTATAGTTTTATAAACTAAACATATAGAGCAATATATTGCATCAAACATTTGATGGTTTTTTAAACCCATGAAATTAGTCATTGCAGTATCATTTTTTTGTAAAATGAATTCATTTATTGGAAGTGTTCACTTGTACCAAAATCACGAACTGTTTGGGCGGTTGTATTTTGTACCAATGTCTAACGGAGCAAGTAAAGTAGTAGTACACAACAATATCATCTATTTGAAATTATTTTAATATGTAAATTAAATGTACAACAATACTCGTGTCTGTTTGAAATAAAAACGAGACAAGTTTTTGACTGCTATGAAAAACATGTAAACTTTTAATGTCACTTAGAATAGTTCGTTATAAATAAGCTAGGTGGTGTACTGCTGGACTGCAAATCCCTATAATTAAAAAAAAATCCGCTATTGTTTCTTTTTAAACAATAGGATTTGTTACATTTTTTAATATAGTTTATTAACAATGCTTTATTTTGCTTTTCAGACCACTAACCTTTAATACTATAAAGTTACTTGTCAGTTATATTTATTGTTTAAGTAAATAGACATACGTTTATTTTATAAAATTTAGTAGCCTTTTTGTTGAACGTCTCACTTCGCTGCAAGTTCGATGCCACCTTACATTCACATTTTACACCACACCAACTTCCCAGGTGTCTATAAAACCTGATTTTCACCATGTCATATTACAATTCCTATTGTTCTGTAAACTCAACATAATCTACTCTCTGTTCTTTTTCGTAATTTATGAATCAGGATCTATGTTATAAATACAGAAAATAATATGTTTCATATTTCAATTTCTGAGTTAAATAGTTGTGATCTATCATTATATGCTCAAACAAACATTTTAGTTTTTCAATTAAATGATCTAACTTCATTTGTAAGTTTCATATTAACCCGTGTTTTTTTTTTGTTTGGAGATGAAACTATATTCTTTTATTTATTTACACTGTCCAATTACAGGACATGGGACCTACAGCACATAATAGATTCCGAACCACTGGAACATAGCGGTATTTTTTTGTTGGTTATTAGTTGATGTGACTGGGAACGAACACCAGAAAATGTATTACAAAAAAAGTGTAACAGTTAAACCAACTAAACAAAGTAAGGTTCCTTAGGGTAGTTCTCACTCGACTGTACCTGTCCAAAAACTTGTTCTACGTTAGATGAATAATGAAGCTAATTCAGTTTATGCATTATACTTGCACTAGAATATTTTATTTTTAACATATATTATTTATACAGATAGCATGAAAATAGTTGAAAGGTAATAGCAAACACTAATGAAGAAAAATTTAAATTTCTTTCCGTAGCCAAAATTTTTCTTTGAACTGTACCTCTCGCACTAACCCATACACAAGTATTGTATTACGAACACAATGAAATAGGTAGTTTGAAAAATAACTGTAACAATCTCGCGATTAGACAGGAACATACATATTTATATTTTGTTTTTGGTTTGTTTGACGTTTCACAATAATTGATAGGTTGAGTAAGTTGTGAGTAGTCTGTATAAGGTTAAAAAATGGTACTGTCGTTGAATTATTTATACATATTTTGTAAGCGAGGCAAAGGTTTAGGTGATTTATCGAGTCAATAACAATCAACAGATACATATTTTAAACGTATATTCAGATTATTTATTTATTTATTTGAATACAGTACTCAACAGACAAAAGCCTAATAACAGGGCAGGAATAAATATAAAGTAACAAAATAAATTGAAATAGAGATTATCATTCAAAATAATTAGACAAACAAATTACAATAAGATTAATACTAATCAACATAAAATACAAGTTTTAAACTGTTTAGGTTTAATGAGAAAGACATCAGCCGAACTAAATTTAGAATTGTAAAGCAAGCACATTCGATAAATAGGTGATGTAGATAAAGCATTGGGGAGTAGGTAAATAAGAGGTATTGGCACTACGAGTAGAAATAGTAGGAGCGTGAAAAGTAAGCATTGCCATCAACTTCGCCGTGAACCAGTTTACTAAGATAGAAAACAGTGTTAATTTCTCGTCTGCAGCATAGACTTAATTTATTAAATTTATCTAGTAAGTGGCCATAAATAATAGAGTAATCAGGGTAGACGGGACAGATTTTAAAATAAATATATCACAGGAATTTTTTTGCACTGACTCTAAGTGGTCTTGATGTACTTCATAGAACGGACTCCAGATAATTGAACAATACTCAAGTTTAGAGTGAACAAAAGAATAGAATAAAGCAAAAATAGCGATAGCGATGGTGCTATGAAAATCACGTGTATTACGGATAATGATACCAATGATACCAAGCATACGATGTTATATATATATATATATATATATATATATATATATATATATATATATATATATATATATGGCGTGTCATAACGTTACGTAAGGCTGAAGTCTTCCTCTTACAATTAATAAACTGCCAGAATTTATTCGGGTTATCCTTAATATCGGATTCACAATTCGACACTTAAGTAGCATGGCAGTTTTTATGTCCGCTTTTAATTTGGCACCCTACACCTAACGGTAGAAGGGTTCATGACTATATATATATATATATATATATATATATATATATATATATATATATATATATATATATATATATATATATATATATATATATATATATATATATATATATATATATATATATATATATATATATATATATATATATATATATATATGTCGGAGCAGGAGGCTCGAGGGTTTCATTAATTGCATCATTGTCACTTTCAATTCCTTTATTCATTATTCCCAATAACACTAATTTACAAATCGCAATACAAAACTCAGCACAAACAACAATATCACCAACACGGCACAGATTCGCGGATAGTCCCAGATCACCGACCTAACACTCCACACGACTCTCTCCAGAAGAGTAGTCCTCG